>CM024754.1:66113618-67313618 GCA_014218235.1 Colocasia esculenta
CCGGCCTGTCGAAAAGGAGTTGGTATCGTCTCGGCCCCCCGCAAGAGCAAGAGGGGGGGGCCGATCAGTACACGGGGCGGGTCGGTTGGTTGGGTTTTTTTTTTTTTTTTTTTACACAGGAGGCCTCTCCGCTTTTTTTAACCCCTAGGTTTTTTTTTTGTTTTACATAGGGGGTTAACCGCCTGTGTAAAAAAAATGCAAGGGTTAAAAAAAAACCCAAAACCCCATGTACTGATCACCCGCCCGTGTGGGGGGGCCGAGACGATCCCCACTCGTTGAAAAGTCGAACCTGCTCAAACCTAATCGATCTCCTACACGGGGCAGGAAACGGAGGCACCAGAGAGAGAGAGAGAGGAGCCGCTGTCTGCTGCGAGCAACTAGCCGCCATCTATTTCACCTCCCCACTTTGCTCCTCACAGGTGTGCTGTCGGAATCCGTTGTTCCTCCGTCGATCGGCAAGTATGTTTTCTCTCTTATATCGATCTCCTCTTCTCTCTCGTTTCCCTCCCAACGTGAGTTAATTGTTCCCATTCCAAGCTTGAGTAGTACTAGTTGGGGAGTGGAACGAGAACCCTGCAGCTAATTAGAAACCCAACCCACCCCACTCCACATGACGATGATCGATCATGCTGTTGTTCTTATGTACCATGTTTAAGAGCACCACGGCCGCAAGAAAATCTAGCTCCTGAAATTTCCTTCTGGAAGCAAAAACCCCTTAGTGATCAATGATATATCACGTTGATCGGTGGTAGCTACCTAGATCGATCTTGCTAATTAGTGTAGTGTTGCTACCTCTCTGCATGCAGAGACGACCCCTCGAGAACCCACTTGATGGAGGAGGGACGGAGTTGCGCCAAGAGCGCCTCTCTCAACGGCCCCCATGGAGATCTTCTGCTAGCTGCTACGTACGACACCATGGTCCCCTCCAAGCTCAACCTCAAGCTCATCAGCAACAAGAAGCACCACAAGAACACATTCATTAAGAGGAGCGGGTTGGAGAACAAGGCCTTGGAGCTGTCGATTCTCTATGACATCCCTATCCTGCTGGTGTGCTTTGGGCCGCAGGGCCAAGACGAGTTGATTTGGACGGAGGAGCGGATGGAGGCCTACGCCATCACCGAGCGGTTCTGCTCTGACGGCGCCGAGGACCGGTTGAAGCGCATGGTCGACGTCTCTACCTTCTTCGGCGACGTGGTCATGAAGCAAGCGGCGGAAGAGGGAGTAGTGAGGGAGGAGGAGAGGGACCTACAGTACTCCTCGAAAGAGCAGCTCCTGGACCTGTTGTAGAGTCGTCACTGTAGGAGCTGGAGCAGGCGATCGAGGCATGATTGAGGGAGCAGTACTGATGCAGCATGGCAGAGTGGTGGCTTATGCATCGCATCAGCTAAAGCCCCACGAGGAGAGTTACCCGACCCACGACTTCGAGCTGGAAGCTGTGGTTTTTTCTTTGAGAATTTGGCGTCATTACCTATACGGGGTGAGGTTTGTAGTTTGCACCGACCACCAGAGTCTGCGGTATGTCTTTTCTTAGAGGGATCTGAATATGAGGCAACGCCGTTGGATGGAATATTTGAAGGACTATGATTTCAGCATTGAGTATCAGCCTAGGAAGGTGAATGTGGTTGCAGATGCCCTGACCACCTTATGTTGAGAGAGTGGCAGTTGTGGCAGTCTGCAGTAGAGGGATCCTTCAGAGTTTCCACCAGACGACAGCAGTGTATGTTGGGCAGTTTGTTAGCAGCTCTTGCTATTGTGAGACAGGTGTTAGAGGCCCAACAGACAGATCCCGAGTTGCACAGAGTGTTGCTACTCCCAGAGGTTGAGCTGTACGAGGACGAGACTGTTAGATTCTGGGACTGGCTCTATGTACCTGATGAGGAGTCTGTCAGGAGGGCAGTTTTGCAGGAGGCGCATGGGTCCCGGTACTCGATTCATCTAGGGTCGACCAAGATGTACCACAGGCTAAGACGACAGTTTTGGTGGCCCGCGATGAAGAGAGACATAGCGGCTTTTGTTGCCAGTTGTTTGGTCTGTCAGCAGGTGAAGGTCAAGCACCAGCGTCCTGGAGGACTTGTACAGCCGTTGGAGATTCCAATGTGGAAGTGGGACCATGTGACGACATATTTTGTGTGTGGACTGCCGAGGACAGTTGGAGGTTATGATAGCATTTGGGTGCTTGTGGACTGACTGACGAAGACTGCTAGATTCTTGCCCATCAGAGCCGACTAGGGTGTGAGCAGGTTGGCCAGATTGTATGTGGAGCATATTGTTCCTTTGCACGGGGGTGCCGATCTCTATTGTGTCAGATAGAGATCCTCGTTTCACTTCTGAGTTCTAGTGCAGCTTTCAGCGAGCCTTGGGGACAGAGTTAGCATTTAGCTCTGCCTATCACCCTCAGTCAGACGGCCAGTCAGAGCGAACTATCTAGACCTTGGAGGACATGCTGCGAACTTGTTGTTTGGAGTGGCAAGGGTCTTGGGCAGCTCACTTTCCATTGGTCAAGTTTGCATATAATAATAGCTATCATTCCATCATTGGCATGGCACCCTATGAGGCCCTGTACAGACGACCGTGTCGTACTCCTCTCGACTGGTTTGAGGTAGGTGAGCGAGTCGTCACTGGACCAGAGTTAGTGTAGAAGGTAGTAGAGGTGGTTCAGCTTGTGAGACAGAGGCTTCAAACAGCGCAAAGCCGATAGAAGAGTTATGCTGATCAGCACAGGTGACCGCTCGAGTTTCAGGTTGGAGACCAGGTGTTCGTCAGGGTGTCCCCTATGAAGGGGGTGATGAGGTTCGGTAGGTGTGGAATGTTGAGTCCCCACTATATTGGACCCTTCACCATTACCGAGTGTGTCGGAGGTTTGGCGTACCGACTTCAGCTTCTGCCAGAGTTGGCAGCAATCCATGATGTGTTTCATGTGTTGATGCTGCGAAGGTACCTTCCAGATGAGTTGCTCGTTCTCCCGAGCACAGAGTAGTCAGAGGTGACACCAGGTTGACAGTACCAGAGTACCCACTGTACATTTAGGATCATCGAGTTTAGAGGTTGACGAACAAGGCAATCCCACTGGTTCGTGTGGCGTGGCAGTGACACTCGAGAGGCTAGTCGACCTGGGATCGGGAGGACGAGATGCGTGAACAGTTTCCGTACCTCTTTGGTAAGTTCTCTTCCCCTTGTGTTGTTTGAATTTAGGAGACAAAATTCTTTTAGGGGGGGAGGGTTGTAAGGCCTTGGGCCTTATTGGACACTTAATGAGCCTTCACCCAGAATAGTGCTTGTTGACGTCAAGCGATGTTGACGTCAACAGTGGGTTGCCGTCCATGGTGTTGACGTCAACAGTTTTGTTGATGGAAAGAGTGTTGCCGTTGACTAGGTCTTGGCGTCCATCGATGTGGACGTCTACTGAAGGTTCCAGAGTCTTCCCGAATGTAAACTTGACAGCAATCGATGTTGACGTCAAGTTTTGTCGGTGAAGTTGACAACAACCGATGTTGACGTCAACTTGTCCGACCTGTGTTTTTATAAGGCAACCCGAGAGCCCCTTTCTCCCCATTTTTCCTCCTATCCTTCCCACCACCTTCACCTCTCTTCTTCTCCACCACTTCCGGCGGCCGATGAGAGTTCGTGGGGGAGGCGCTGGTGCTCATGGCGGCGATGGTTTGGCGGAAACGGCAGATTGGAAAGGTAGTTCTCGCGGGAATCTCCGAGGTGATCGGCACATTTTGGGGGATTTGGGACTTCTCGTCGCATTTTGAGGTAGGGACTTAACCCCTTGACTCCCCTGTGTGTAATGCCATGCTTGTTGTGTTGTGATTTGCATGGAAATCATGGTTTTGCGGAGGGTCCTTCCATGCCGGGTTTTGGGGTGTTTTTGCCGATTCGAGCGTCGGATCGCTGTTTTTCCGGCTTGTGGTGGTGTAATGTGATGAAGGGAAGTGTTTCCCCACATCAGACCGTAGGTTTTAGGGCTGGATTGCCCTTGGGATCTACCTGGGGCCGCTTCAGCTACTGGAAGCTGAAGAACTTAACGTCAACATCGGTTGACGTTAAGCTCTTCAGGAGATGAGCTTCACGGCAGGATCGCTTGCCGTCGACCAGAGGTAAACGGCCGCATGTGGCCGTCTTATTTTTAGTAGGCGGCTAGGATGCCACCATCTACCCACTATTGACGGCAAGGGATGCCACTGTCTACTTCTGGTTGGCGGCAATAGATGTTGTCGTCAACCTATAGGTAAGTCCTAGCAGGCTGTGTTCCCTTTTCCGCAGTTTGGGGCGTTGACACGCGGTGTCTGCCCGTTATACGGAGTATCGGACGTCGAGAGCATCTCCGTCGGTACTTGCGTTGTGTTTTACGGTGTGAGGCATCGACACATGCTGTCTGCCTATTGCAAAGTGTTCCAGACGTTCAGTGTGTCTCCTTCTGTGCTTGAGCTGTGTTTACCGTGCTCCTGTTGTACTGTGTTGTGTTTCCTAGATGTTAAGCAGGGCTCCGTCTGGATGACTGGCGTTGAGAGCTTCTCCCTTGGCGAGCCTGGACGTCGAGTGCGACTTGTCCAGAGCATGTCCCTTGTGGTGGTTTCGAGCTGATTTCTGTGGGGCCCCTTCTCCTTCGTTAGGGTCCGGCGTAGGGGAAAACCGATGGGTGGACCGGGCGTGAGGGAGAGCACCTGTAGTGTGCACACGGGTTAGGGGTGGAGGACTCTATGGCGTGGAGGCGCCAAGCCATAGGCCCCTAGCTATGTCCCACTCCTTTGTGTGTTGTGTGCTTGTGTGCTTGTGTGTGGTTGCCGTACTGTTGAGCCTGCGAGGTTCCAGTTTCTCGGCGCACTCCTACGAGGAGTTGCGTGCTACTCCACCGGTTCCAGGTTGTTGTGCGGTGTGTGTGTGCTGCTGTTGTTTTACTTTCCGCACCACTAGTAGTACTGTTACTAGTGGGGGTTAGTGTAACACCCCGAAAATTCGGTAATTGGAAAATTATAAATAAATCAAAAACGATAAAAATCAATATTTGTGAAATAGCAAAATGCACGTGTCTTATCATACATACAAAAACCCATTAGAAAATTTTCATAAAAATCATAGTTCAACTCTAAATAATACTTCCTAATGACCATAGAGAAATTCGTGCAAAGGAAAATCGGATGGTCCAAGTTTAAGGCGTTTTACGACTGAGTGTCGTAATCAGGAATATAAGTCAGGAAATCATTATCACACATACTTAGATGAGTCAGAAAATTTAATTAAAAATCATAGATGGACTTCAAATAATATCCTCTAATGATCCATCAAAATTATGGGTCAATAAAAGTCATTGGGATATATTTAAGAGTTAGTCTAACTTCTTATCGTAATTAGGAAATAAGTGAGACAACCCATTATCAGGTGTATAAAAATGAGATCATAAACTAAATGAGGAATGTATGGTGGAATCCAAACAATATGAGGGGATAGTCCATAAAAGGAATCGGATCAATGGACAACTTATGTCACATGAACAATTCATGTATAAAAATAGTAAATAAATAATTCGTATTATCGGAATGATAGAACTTACGTACCACTATCGTATGTGAGAAAACACATCGGAAAATTTCGTAAAAATTATAAAACCAAACCCAAATATTATCCCTAAGTATTCACGAAGGAATTCATGCAACAAAAAATCTGATTGGCGAGTGTACGTCACACGTGACCAAGTTAACCGAATTAGGAACTAAGTTGGAAAAATTGTTAACACGAAAAATAACCCAACCATAAATTAATAAACATATTGGAGAGACTTCCAACACCATGTATTAATGACCCATTAACAAGATTGGGCCAATGGAGCACACTTGGCCCAAGGATAGAAATTGGGACAAGAAAATACCCAGAAATTTGGTATGTAATTATGCAGTGATTAGGGAGGGCAATTTAGGGTTAAAATAAGGGTGATTAGTCATGTAAGGTAAGTCAAAACCGGACCCAACCCTAAGAGGAGGTTCCTAAACCTTTGCTACCTCCTTTGGGTGAGAGAATCCCAGATTTTTGGAAAGTAGAAAGCAGAATTCGCAGCCCTTTCCTAGTCCATTGGGACATGAATTAGAACTCTAAAACTATAAGGACTCCTCACAAAACATTTAGGAAGGGTTAGCAACAAGTTGGGGTCGTGAGCAGCAAGGTTGGAGCGCTGGAGGAGTGGAGAACGGCTGGGGAAAACGTGGTCTTCCTCAACCTCGCTCTGCATCAACCCAGAAATCTGCATAGAGTTATTAGCATTCAAAGGTAGGTGTTCTCGGGCCAAGATTAAAGAAAACCAACACCGTCATGTAGTTCTTCGAGTCTAGGTTCATTTGCCTTGGTTTGACTAATTTTCATGGAGTATACATTGTATATTCGTAGTTGTCCCTAAGTCTCGCACAGTTAGGGCTTTTCCCGTTCTTCTTATTATGCACGTGATTTGATGCCGAATTAGAATAAACTTCCTTCATGAAATTTCTTCTACTTGTAGTCCCAATCATCTTTATGTTGGACATGTTATCCAAAAGTCTTTCATTAGAGAGTTATAGGCATGGTAAGAGAGTCGCTCCATGATACTGTGATTTCGGGCTGCACTTAGCTTATGTTCTTCATATATTTCTTGGGATTCAAGAGCGAATTAGATCAAAACCCCAACATCAAAGTTCTTCTACTAGTTGTCCTCGTCATATTTCATGTTGAACTTTTTGTCTAAATGTGATTCTTAGAGAGTTATAAGAGGGGTAAGTAAATTGCTGCATGAGATGTGTTTTCGGGTTACCCTTGACCTATATGTTTTCTGGGAAGGCCTCTAGTGTCGACACTACCTAATCTAGTGTCGACACAACTGTCCCAAATTAGCCCAAAAGGTGATCTGGGAAAGCCTATAGTGTCGACACTACTTGATCTAGTGTCGACACACTGTCCCAAATTGGTACAAAAGGTTTTCTGGGAAGGTCTCTAGTGTCGACACTACCTGATCTAGTGTCGACACTACTTGACCAGTTTGCATTATTTTGCCTTGTGTTTGAAGCATTGTGTCGACACAGTAAGGGGTGTGTCGACACTACCCTTGCAAAAATTGCATATCTTGGGTCTGATCATTACATGATGTCTACTAGAATGTGCATGATGTTATATAGTATGCATAGACCTAAAGAAATCAACCCATTGAAAAATGGTAATGATACGAATATGATTCTAATGTGTAATTGCGATTGTCCTTATGTTCATTGGATAATCTTGTGATCTTTCCTATTGTCAATTGAAATGATAAGAATTTGTTGTGAATATGGGGATGAATACATGTTAGTATGGACTTGTTAGTGAAGTTAATATCATGATTTGCATATGAGTTTCAATATTACATGCTTTCCGGTGTTCCATTAATTATTTGTCCATATGCATACATGCTAGGAAATATTTGTGACTCGTCACTTATATATTTGCACGAGTAGGCACACCCTTCTTGGGGAATTGGGAGCTCTCTGTCGGTTATTCTGAATTGGTAGACTAGCGACCTTTTCCTTAAGACCTCTGTAAGTCTTCGCTCTCTATGGATTTTCACATAGATGTCGAGCTGGCTGTACCATGAAGTACCCTGGAGATAGAAAGCACATGTCCTGATACGATCTGTCTTTAAACATCCTCATGTCAAGACATTAATGGATATGAAACATGATACGTCGTTATACTGCCTTTTTTCTCTTGAGCTATTTGTCATACCTTGACTCTATGAATGATCATGTTCCTTTACTATGATCTTGTCATTGAAACTATGGCCATAATATGAATATGTTTGTTCGGCACAAATGGGACTTCGGTCCCTTTGACCAATGTCTGTGCAATAGGGCCCTATCTGGTCCTGGGGAGGAGCGCCCCCAAACGTACTTTATAACCGCGGGATTATGGACTCTTGGTGCTTGGCATAGCACAACGAACACGCAAGATGTGAAAATGTGCCTTTGTTGATATGATAAGTTGATCTGATATGATTGATAAGATTTGATATGATACGTCTGATCATGTGAACGCATGCATGGTATCTGTTTGAATATGGCCAATCTCTTTTGATACGATTCTACTCTTGAAATATCTGTCCATGTATATGCAACTCGACGTGTGATCTGAAATGATACCCATTCGCTCTGCTATTCAATCTGTTAGTATTGCATGCATTGTCATCATATATATGTTCATATCTTGCCTAATTAAAATGTTAATCACGTATATTAGTGCCCGCACAATATTGAGATGTAAATCCTGTTGAACCACTCCTATATTTTTACCCTTATATTTGATGATAACAAAATTTATGATTGATTAGTTATTATTAAAAATAATTAATATCATGTTTTCCCAGTAAATATAAATTTTATGGAATTATCGTTATATGATTTGCACTAGAAAGATAAATCGATGTTCATTCAATACATCGTTTCAGTTCACAAAGTGCCAACAACGATTTCTATAGAGATGTAACGATTTCCTTACATTCAATTCATAAGGATTCGCTAAGTGTTTATCGATTCTAAAGAAATCGATCTCAGATCGATTTGTTAAGTGAATGCAAAGAAATCGATACCATACAACGATTCCATAGTAAGTTCAAACGATTTCTTATTGATATCATAACGATTTCGTTAGTCATCAAAACGACTTGCTTTCGTAATGATTTCTTTAGACTTCTTAACGATTTTGCTCTTAACGATTTCTTAGACTTCGTAACGATTTTGCTCTCGTAATGATTTCTTTGTCTTCGTAACGATTTGATTTCATAACGATTTCCTAGTGATTTCATAACGATTCCTTTAGGACCTTCACACGATTTGCACAAAGATTCATAAGTCATACAAATAACGATTCATAGAAGACAACGATTTGTTTTCTGATTACGTTGAAAAGTCAATATCTTTTGAATATCTTTTTGACTGCTGTGCATTAATGAAGATTGTATGTATCACTGCATGCATACAGACTATATCTTCACTATCATGCTTATCATGTGAACATCTTTTAGAACAACAAAATGGCTTTACTACTTTAATGATCATATCTTCTAACGTGACTGACAACCAGAGACAGCTTAGTTGTCTACTGTTTAAGCTCATAATGTGTGTGAGGTCTCTGAAGCATGGTAATACAACGTTGGATAAAATAGAAGCAAAGGATATTTCAGAAGATCTTTCTCCTTACGTGCATGAGAAGCAAAGGACCGTTGAACTAGAAGCTCCTCTGCACCATAGAGTCTAACGAACACTTGAGCTTGGAGACAACGGCTACTTCACGGACACTTCAACGACTATCTTTCAAGTTGAAGATATTTAGAAAGATTGAAGCCCAGAACAAATAGAGAATAGAGAGAAGAAAAGCAACGCTCCCATTCTTCTGAAGATTCTTCTGCGAGCATCTGAAAGAGCAAAGTCTCACTCCTTCTTCTGTGTAGCTCCTTAGCTCTCTGAGTTCAGTGTAGATCTTTGTGAGAGCCTTTAGCACTGAGAGAGATCATCCTTGTAGATCTTTTATCCTCTCAGTCTTTGCTTCAGATCAAGCACCTATCCTATTAGCTTGATCTAGGGGCGTCTGTTCCTGAACACATTTGTATGTGTTGTTCCCTTCGTGTGTGAAGGAAGACCTGGGGGGGTGCAGGGTGTTGTTCATTCTTAGAGAGGAAGACCAGCTGTGTGCTGGTGTAGAAACCACACTGGAGTTTGTACCAGGAGGTTTAATTCTGCGCCTATAAAAGAAGTGGGCTGCCTTCTTGCCCGGAAAGAGAAGAAGACCTGGTGGTATCCAGGGTGTTGTTTCCCTTTAGTGTGAAGGAAGACTGGTGGGGTATCCAGGGTGGTGTAATTCCCTTCGTGTGAAGGAAGACCAGCTGAGCTGGGTGTTGTTTGTCCATAAGGGGGACTGTACCATTGTAGTGAAATCCCAAGAGATTGCTTGGGGACTGGACGTAGGACTCTGTGGAAAGGAGGTCCGAACCAGGATATATCGCTGTGTTCTTTGTGTGATTGCCTTGCTTCTTCTATCCTTCTTGTACTAACTCTAACAATCTGCGAAGTGTGTTTGTGCAATCGTTTTTTGTGAACAGGTTTTATTGAACAATTTTTTTAATGTCCCATTCACCCCCTCCCTCTAGGCTCGTCAACTGGGCAACAAGTGGTATTAGAGCGAGGTTGTGGGTTCGAATCCCCAGGTGTCGCTGGGGGGGAGTTTGTTGGATTATGGGGTCCATCAACTCCCTTAGGGATTCGCTGTTACTACATGCTGGCCCGGGATCGGGTGTGTGTAGTCGCATCAGTGCTTGACAGCCCAGCCCGCCGCAGGGACTAACCGCCCTGTGCGAAGCCCCTCATATCCGCCCACCGCTTAGTGTGGGGTTCTGCGCTGCCATAAAGGAAATACGGTCCACCTTCACTACCAGCTCGAGCTTTTAGTGCAACGATTGGGGCTTGATCCAACAAATCCTACTGAGCTAGTTCGCTCACCCTATCATCCTACCTTTTCAGATAGTGATGAGGAACCAGTGGAGTCCGATGGGGCCGAGCAAGAGTGATGAGCACCCGCTATATGAGGAGTTGACAGTTTAGAAATAGACATTTGAGTAGTCGATGTATTAGAGAAACATTGTTATTTGAATAATGAACCCTTTTCAGTGAGTTCTTTCTGTGTAAGGTTGTAACTAGTTGAATGAAATGGAATAAAGAGTACCTTTGATGACATTATTAAGGTCTCAAATGTGTGGTTATATGTAATTGTTACTCTACGTTACTCAACTGTGATACGTCTATTTATATCGTTCACGCCCCCGGTATTTATTCTGCTGCTAAATATCGGGGCGTGACAGTTGGTATCAGAGCCCTAAACTTTAGGGTCCAAGGAATAGGAACATAGGATGAAACTAGATCACACGAGTCAAAATATTGTCGTACTAATGTGAGCTTTGGTAGAACCATGGGAATAGAAGTCACATGTGATATTAGATGACTGACTTATATTAATATCTTGAAGTTACTTAATACCTTAATGGCTGTCGAACGAGCTGGGCTTCCCTAAGTCCTAGGCAATTAGGACGATAGGATAAGTGTCATTATAACCCTCAGTTTGTGTCAAGAACTTTGTACCTACCTGAGGTTGGATTAGGGTAGAAACTTGGCTTAGTCAAAAATTTATTAATAACTAAATAATGCAAGACAAGGCATCAACGAGGAGTAAAGAACTTGACCGTATGATAGTTTGTTTTGAAGGAACTTAAATAAACAGCAATGGAGGATATACCTACACCATCTATGGACGGACAAAGAGCGGTCCAAAGATTACCAAAGCACTACGACAAGCTGCTCAACTGTTAGAGGATGCCCTAATAATGGCTAAGGGAGATACAAATGGAAAGGAAAGGTCTATGGATGACAAAGGAGTTGGCAACAAAACTAATAGAAAGAACAAATTACAACCACAGGAAGCTCAAACCCATAGCTAGAGAGAAAAGGTCCACCAACAGTAATAGATCGCACAAGAGAAAGAAGTGCAAGAAGTGCAATAAGAAACTAGTCTACGATCCTGCAGAAAGATGCCAGCATTGCAACAGAATAAATCATCGGTTCTGAGGAGTGCTGGAAATTTCAGAACAAATGTTCCGTTGTGGTAGCAAAGACCACAAGGTTAAGGGTGCCCAATGGAGAAATGAGCTCAGGAAAAAATGGCAGCACACCCAAAATAGGAGGTAAAGGAGAGGTATCATTTCTAACTCGTTTTATTTGACCTTGAAGTGACATCATCAATCAATCATTATGTCATGTGACTAAATTCACAATTTGATTCCCTGTAAGTCAGCCTGTAAACACATGTGAATTTGGGGACCAAATTCTTTAAGTGGGGAGGATGTAACACCCCGAAAATTCGGTAATTGAAAAATTAGAAATAAATCGAAAACGATAAAAATCAATATTTGTGAAATAACAAAAAACACGTGTCATATCATACATACCAAAAACCCATTAGAAAATTTTCATAAAATCATAGTTCAACTCTAAATAATACTCCATAATGACCCACAGAGAATTCGTGTAAAGGAAAATCAGACGGTCCAAGTTTAAGCGTTTTACGACTGAGTGTCATAATCAGGGAATAAGTCAGGAAATCATTATCACACTACTTAGATGAGTTAGAAATTTAAATAAAAATCATAGATGGACTTCAAAATATCCTCTATGATCCATCATGAATTATGGGTCAATAAAAGTCTTTGGGATATATTAAGAGTAGTCTGACTTCTTATCGTAATTAGGAAATAAGTGAGACAACCCATTATCAGGTGTATAAAATGAGATCACAAACTAAATGAGAAATTTATGGTGGACTCCAAACAATATGAGGGGATAGTCCATAAAAGGAATCGGATCAATGACAACTTATGTCACATGAACAAATTCAGGTATGAAAATAGTAAATAAATTAACTTTCGTATTATCAGAATGATAGAACTACGTACCACTATCGTACGTGAGAAAAAACATCGTAAAATTCCGTAATATTATAAACCAACCCCAAATATTATCCCTAAATATTCCACGAAGGAATTCTTGCAACAAAAAATCTGATTGGTCGAGTGTACGTCACAAGCGACCAAGTTAACCGAATTAGGAAACTAAGTCGGAAAATTGTTAACACGGAAAAATACCCAACCATAAATTAAATAAACATAAGAGAGACTTCCACACCATTTATTATGACCCATTAACAAGATTTGGGCCATGGAGCACACTTGGCCCAAGGATAGGAATTGGGACAAGAAAATATTCTAGAAATTTGTGTATGTAATTATGCAGTGATTAGGAGGGCAATTTAGGGTTAAAATAAGGGTGATTAGTCATGTAAGATAAGTCAAACCGGAACCCAACCCTAAGAGGAGGTTTCTAAACCTTTGCTACTCCTTTGGGTGAGAGAATCCGAGATTTTGGAAAGTAGAAAGTAGAATTCACAGCCCCTTTCCTAGTCCCTTGGGACATGAATTAGAACTCTAAAACTATAAGGACTCCACACACAACGTTTAGGGAAGGGGTTAGCAACAATTTGGGGTCGTGAGCAGCAAGGTTGGAGCGCTGGAGGAGTGGAGAACGGCTGGGGAAAACGTGGTCTTCCTCAACCTCGCTCTGCATCAACCCAGAAATCTGCAGAGAGTTATTAGCATTCAAAGGTAGGTGTTCTCGGGCCAAGATTAAAGAAAACCAACACCGTCATGTAGTTCTTTGAGTCTAGGTTCATTTGCACTTGGTTTGACTAATTTTCATGGAGTATACATTGTGTATTCGTAGTTGTCCCTAAGTCTCACACAGTTAGGGCTTTCTCTTGTACTTTTATATGCATGCAATTTGATATCGAATTAGACTAAACTTCCTTCATGAAAGTTCTTCTAAGGTAGTCCCGATCATCTTTTATGTGGATGTTTTATCCAAAAGTCTTTAGTTAGAGAGTATAGGGTTGTGGTAAGAGAGTCACTGCATGATACTACGATTTCGGGCTGCACTTAGCTTTATGTTTTCATATATTTCTCTAGATTCGAGAACGAATTAGATCAACCCCAACATTAACGTTCTTCTACTAGTTGTCCTCGTCATATTTCATGTTGAACATTTTGTCTAAATGTGATTCGTTAGAGAGTTATAAGAGGGGTAAGTAAATCGCTTTATAAGATGTGTTTTCGGGTTACCCTTGACCTATATGTTTTCTGAGAAGGCCTCTAGTGTCACACATACCTGATCTAATGTCGACACACTGTCCCAAATAGCCAATAGGTGTCTGGGAAGGCCTCTAGTGTCGACACTACTTGATCTAGTGTCGACACACTGTCCCAGATTGGCATAAAAGTTTCTGGGAAGGTCTCTAGTGTCGACACTACTGATCTAGGTCGACACTACTTGACCAGTTCTGTATTATTTTGCCTTGTGCTTGAAGCATTGTGTCGACACCAGTAAGGGGTGTGTCGACACTACCCTTGCAAAAAATTACATATCTTGGGTCTAATCATTACATGATGTCTACTAGCATGTGCATGCGTTATATAGTATGCATGGACCAAAGAAATAATCCATTGAAAAATGGTAATGATACGAATATGATTCTAATGTGTAATTGTGATTGTCCTTATGTTCATTGGATTATCTAGTGATCTTTCATATTGTCAATTGAAATGATAAGAATTTGTTGTGAATATGGGGATGAATACATGTTAGTATGGACTTGTTAGTGAAGAAGTTATATCATGATTGCATATGAGTTCAATAGTTACATGCCTTCCGGTGTCCATTAATTATTTGTCCATATGCATACATGCTAAGAAAGATCCGTGACTCATCACTTATACATTTGCTGAGGAGTAGGCACACCCTCTTGGGGAATTGGGAGCTCTCTGTCGGTTATTCTGAATTGGTAGACTAGCAACCTTTTCCTTAAGACCTCCGTAGGTCCCCGCTCTATGGATTTTCACATGAGATGCCGAGCTGGCTGTACCATGAGTACCCTGGAGAGAGAAAGCACATGTCTGCATACGATCTGTCTTTAGAAACATCCTCATGTAAAGACATTAATGGATTATGAAACATGATACGTCATTTAATGCCTTTGTTCTCTTGAGTATTTGTCATACTTGACTCTATGAATGATCATGTTCCTTTTACTATGAGCTGTCATTGAAACTTTGTGGCCATAATATGATATGTTTGTTCGGCACAATGTGGGACTTCGGTCCCTTTGACCATGCCTGTGTAATAGGGGCCCTGTCTGGTCCTGGGGAGGAGCGCCCAACGTACTTATTAACCGCGGGAGGTGGACTCTTGGTGCTTGGCATAGCACAATGAACATGCAAGATTGTGAAAATGTGCTTTTGTTTGATATGATAAGTTTGATTGATATGATATGATAAGATTTGATATGATACGTGATCATGTGAATGCATGATATCTGTTTGAATATGGCCAATCTCTTTTGATACGATTCTAATCTGAATATCTGTCCATTGTATATGCAACTCGATGTGTGATCTGAAATGATACCATTCTACTCTGCTATTCAATCTGTTAGTATTGCATGCATTGTCATCATATCATGTCATATCTTGCCTAATTAAAATGTTAATCACGTATATTAGTGCGCACAATTTGAGATGTAACCTACTGAGCTAGTTTGCTCACCCTATCATCTTGCCCTTTTCAGGTAGTGATGAGGAACCAGTGGAGTCCGATGGGGCCGGGCAAGAGTGATGAGCACCGCTATATGAGGAGTTGACAGTTTAGAAATAGACATTGAGTAGTCGATGTATTAGAGAAACATTGTTATTGAATAATGAACCCTTTCAGGAGTTCTTTCTGTGTAAGGTGTAACTAGTTGAATGAAATGGAATAAAGAGTACCTTTGATGACATTATTAAGGTCTCAAATGTGTGGTTATATGTAATTGTTACTCTGTGTTACTCAACTGTGATACGTCTATTTGTATCGTTCACGTCTCCCGGTATTTATTCCGCTGCTAAATATCGAGGCGTGACAGTTAGTGTCTCTAATGGGTCTCTTCTTGAGACTCACTCCCTTCCCTTTCAGGTGGTTCGTCGTCGGCTCCAGGTGCAGAGGAGCCTGGTCACTCTGGTGCTGGTCCTGCTTAGCTGCTGTGAGTAGTACTTTATCTTTTGTACTCACTGTACTCTGTACTTTATTATAGTCTCTGAGTTGTACTAAACTCAATTTTATATAATGAAATTTTTGAAATTTTACGATTTGTATATTTTCTTATATGTTCTCCTTAGACGTTCTCTTCTTACCCTTTGGACTTCGGTGTGGTGACGGGTCAAGATTCGGATTACTGGTTGGTAACTGATAATTCGGATCTTGGGTCGTTACAGTTTCACATATTTTTTGCTACATATTTTTCTCAGCTGTTCTTATGCATACATGATCTCATTATCTTTTACATGCATATATATAGTTTTTACTTGCGAATCAAACGACTTAATTAGTTGCAATTTTATAACTGACATTTTGATTTTAGAACTACTTGCGTTATTGAGCATTTCAACTTGTTTCTTACTTTCCTTTATTTCAGGGTTCTTTAAGTTACGGGAAAAAAGATCCTACTTTCCAAAAAACATATACAAATCCTACTCGATCGTAACAGGAAGGTTTCTCCCCTTCCCTCTCTTATGTACATGTATATAGAAATACTTTTCTATATATTATTAGACATCAGAAAGCTTTTTATTTTTTATTTTTTTGATAGGTGATATCAGGAAAGTTTCTTGTTAACAAATTTGTTTTAGGCAATTAGGCCCATGGATGCTAATCCAAATCCGTCATGGAAAGTAACAAAAAACTGCATTTTCATATCGTGGGGACATCTGTTAGGGATTGTTCTCATAACAGTATAGGCGCAATTAAACATGCATCATGTCAAAGCTAATACCCAAATGTGCAAGTTTTTTCCTTAAATTTCTGAAAGAAAAAACTAGCGGGCTTTAAAATGTTATTTATAGAAATATCAGATCCAAAAAATTACACGATGGTACATCGTGTCATTAGAACACGTACGGGCTTTAATGTGTTTGCTAAAACCGCCGTGTCCCCAACAAGTACGCGCGACTTTGTTTTAGAACTTAATAATAAAATATTTTAGCATGGAACACCTTCTTTATCTGAGGGGACGAGTGGTAGCACGACTTCAACAGCCCGCAGGATTTTGTCTTATCGTTTGATGAGTTCAAATTTGATTCTTTCCATTTGATCAAAACTTTTGTTAGATTGTCGTCAGAAAATTCGACCCCAATTCACGTCAATCTAGCTTCATTTCAAGATTTTTCAACTCTCAACCGAGCTATAATCCCTTTGGAGGACCTTGATAACCGGATAACTTATTCTTATTATCTCTAATTATAAAAGGTTTTAAATTTTGACAAATCAAGTTATCCAGATTGATAACTTTATTAATTACACTTGAAAGGGTGAAATAGCTTATCAACTTATCAACATTTGTTGGAGAGAAAATTGAACTTATCAGATTAGGGTTATAACTGGATCGGAATAAAATTCTAATTTTTAGATCACCTAATGTCTCTTATCAGTACTAATATTTTCGAAGCGGATAAAATATATATCTACTTTGAATCTAAAAAATATCTAATTAAATTATCTGCTCTATATTTAAATTCTATTCGAAACAAGTATAAATTGTCTGGCTAATTATTCAAAGTGGATATCTACTCTATATTCACTCCATTTACAGTCCTACGTCAGATTATCAAAAAGAATCTTTTCAGTTGTTTTAAATGGGATATGGGACACATATGCATGGCCCAAAAGTTTAGCTAGGTATAATTAATGCCATATGTGTTTGTCAAATTTCACTTAGGACTCATCTTAATCCGTCCTGACCTGTCCCATTGCCATCTTATATTTAACTTTTTATAGAGTTCATATTCTACACCGGACCTTTTTTAATATTATGTATTGTAACGTTATGTTTTAATCATCTTTTTACAAGTTTAAGACCATCGTATATATCTTTGCAATACTACTTTTGAACAGTTGACTAACTATGGTACGGCATCGGGGCCATCAACAAACAATATCATTGGAATCGATAAAGAGGTAACCACACCCACACGGTTAGTAGGATGACGACTGTAGAAATGGACAATCGGAGGCCAGGGAGGTAAAGAAGGGAAAAGCAAAATAAGTAACAGAAGGCTCGGCAGGAGAGAAACTTGGAACCAATAGAATGGTTAGGATCATACAAGACAGGGAGGAAAGGTCTTGAAATAGAGAGACAAAGAAGGCAGTGCCATCAAAGAAGATGACCTAATGAGAGATGCCAAGCGGAGCAGCTCCTGGACCATCACAGTGTCGACACCCGTGAGCAAAAAGCTCGGTGCATTCATTGAAGTGGAAGAACAAAGCATTAGCGCAGAAGCTCCAGATGCATGGGATCCTTTGGAGTTTCCCCTTTCATAAAAACTCTAAAAGTTCGGTTGCCAGTGAATTCTTTGGAGCTGAAGGCACCCGGTAAAGGGAAAACTATATGTTGTCCCAGAGCACCAAAATTAAACCAAGTGCACTGTATCAGCCAGCCCCTACATGTATTTGTGTGCGGTGGGGGTGGGGATTTATGTATGCAGATATAAATAGGTGGGTAGGTAGGTAAGTAGATAGGTGCCTAAATTATAGATAATTTTTTGTGGGTGATCGGAGATCATAATTTGGTGTGAATGTATACACAATCTCTACCAAGATACTAGAAACGTACAGGTTCCATTCAAAGGGAGAGAACACAAAGAACCACGCTAAAAAGCTTTCAACTTGACACTTAATTTCTGTCCTCCGACCCTCCACCCCCTGCCAACAAAATTATCAAATTCCTTACCAGATGTATATTGAATGTCAAACGAGACCGAAAACTTTTGCCTCCTCATATTTTACTTTCTCTCTGCAAAGCTGAGAAAACAAAAGCCAGTATCATTTCCCGGATGCTCTTCCTTCCTTCAGCAGGGAACATCCGTTTCCAATGATTCAGCATCTGCATATATAGATGTCTGTCAGTTCGGTGGATGAATTCCCATGCTAAATAACAAACTGCTTTCAATTTGAATTAACCAAATTTAGTCAAGATACAACTACAAACTGAAAATCAACCTTTTCTAAAGTTTTCCTTTTGGAACGTGGGGTTGAGAATATACGCCACCTTGTATTTTGCCGTGAAAAAAAAAAAAAAAGGATAACAAATGCTGATTGCTGAGAAGTGGGAAACATCGATCATAGCAAATTAACAAAAAACAAACGGTTAGAATCGGACAAATACATTTCTGCAACCTTTTAGAAAATATGAAAAAAGAAAGGTCCTTTTGCTTTGCAGAGTCTTACGATGCAAAAGGCCTTGATGATGGACATAAATAATCATGTGAGCTTCTTGTCCTCCCTTGAAGTATAAGTGAGATCTACATGAGGATCTACTACTTCCAATGATTTATTAGGATTACTGTAACCAACTATTCCCAACTCTATTTCCATACAGACCTATTGAGATGCTCACGTTTTCCTTCTCCAAGTCTGGCATCATAATCACAAGCATGAGAGAATCTATTCCACAAGTTTTCTATATAACAATATACTGAATAACACACAACAAAGGTTTGATGTATTAATTCTTTCTTTTATCTTCACTGAGTCACAACAGGTGTTGAGACTGGAACTTTTGGATCATAGCCTTCAAAACGTCACATATACATCATCAAAACTTGCCTCTTCCTATGAGTTGTCCCTAGGTATACAAACACTGTGCAATCAAAATGTATTCCTGTACCTGCTATCTCATTTCGAGCGTGGTTTAAGAAATGAATTTTCTGTAAAAGTTCCATCATAAGTTTGTCTACAAAATTGTCCAACTTATTGGTATCCTCTGAAAACCTTCTTACATTAAAATAGTGCCAAAAGTACCTTTGTGGTTTAACCTTCATTAAAGATGCAAAAAAATCCTGTTCCCATCCATAAACTCAAACATCTTGAATGAAAATACCCCTACAAAAGAGGACATTTTTGACTAACACATGGCACCAAATAGAGAGAGAGGACAGATAAAGGGAGGTATATTCGGATCCAAGATAGATGAACTGGAATTGATTAGGTACAATCCATTTCTATCAGTTTTGGGTCTGAACTGGCCAGTTTTAAAATAAAAAAATATTTTACATGAATATCACTGTAAAGATACTTTTCTTATTAAAAACCTCCTAAAATCGTGATGCCTTGAAACCCTTCATCTGAGTAAGAAGAAAAAAACAAAAATCACAGTTACCTTCGTCACTATCACAATTACTTCTCACGTAATAGCAAAGTTCATATATATAACAATGACAATAAAAAAGGGTAATGTGACACCCCCTCCTTCCTATCTAGGAGTTATAATTTCAAGGTGTATTTTCCCATTTTTTACTAATGGCACTTATGAAAACCACACAATAAAAAACAAATAAAATGTTAGAAGTACTATGGAGTGACCTGAAAAAGGTGAACCAGTGACAGGTCTAAACTGGCCTCTAACTAGTTCATCAGCAGGAACCGACATAGAACCACAGTTAAGTGAATACACATATAATATGTTCCCATACATATGAAACTAAAAAAATGTCTGTTTGCCATCTCCTTCTCCCAAAAGTTTGCTTTTGTAAGTGTACGTCAACCCTGAGCCATGTAAAATGTGTTTTATATGCGTACATGTACGGCACAAGAGTTTTGTATGATTCTGTTTGCAGACGCCTTTAATATCATATCTCGTTCCAATATGGAAGGCAGAATTGCCTGGATCGACAAGGAATCAATCGATCCTGGATCGGATCGACGCCCAAGGATTCAATTCCGGGCGAAAGTCCACCCAAATCCCTGTTTTGAGGGTGGATCTACCCAACTCGCCTGGATCCGAGTTGGATTGCGCGAGTCGCACATGGATCGATCAATCCATGGGCAATTCTGTCGATCCGACGGGTTTAAGTTCAAATTTAGACTTTGCCCGCCGAATCGACCCATTATCGGGCTTAATCGGTCGATCCTTGTTCGATCCGACCCGATAAGGGTCGATCCGGCGCGATTCGTGGGGATCCCAGGCGGATCCCCCTTAAAACAGGCGATCCACACGAGCCCCCCCTCTTTTGCCTATTTTTTCTCATCCAGGGAAGCACGCAAGGGTTCTCCCCCTTCCCCCCCAGCTCCGCCGCCCCGACTTCCAGCGCCGCCGGCCTCCTTCGCCGCCGTCGGCCTCTTCCCCCGCCGGCCTCCTCCTCCTCCTCTTCTTCTTCTTCTTCTTCTTCTTCTTCTTCCTCTTGTTCGTCTTCTTCTTCTTCCCCTTTGTTCTCTTTGAAATTTGAAAGAGGTTAGAGAGGAGCACATCCAAAGGCAAAGCCCAAGGGAGATCCTCTTGAGTAGATCTCAAGAGATCTTATTCAAGCAAGGGAGAAGTTTTTCTTCTTAAGGTATTTTTTTTAAATTTCATAATTTAGTTTATATTTTGAAAAAAATGAAAAAGCATGCATACATGTTTGATCTTGTCATATCTTCTTCTTCTTCCCCTAGAGTTTGTCAATTAAAGAACATCCCCAAATTTCACCCTAATTAGGGTTTGAAAATTGGGGCTTTTGTTCTATTAGCATAATTGGAGATCAATTAAGTGTTCCAATCACTTAATTGACTTAATTATGCCTTTGTATGATATTGTAAGTGATTAATTTCGGGAAATTAGAGAAAATCCGCAAATTTCACCCTAATTAGGGTTTGAAAATTGGGGCTTTTGTTCTATTAGCACAATTGGAGATCAATTAAGTGTTCCAATCACTTAATTGACTTAATTATGCCTTTGTATGATAATGTAAGTGATTAATTTCAGAAAATTAGAGAAAATCCCCAAATTTCACCCTAATCAGGGTTTGAAAATTGGGGCTTTTATTCTATTAGCACAATTAGAGATCAATTAAGTCTTCCAATCACTTAATTGACCTAATTATGCCTTTGTAGGATCATGTTAGTGATTAATTTCGGAAAATTAGTTCTAAATTTGTTATTATTAGATGTAATTATGTTTATAATTTTATACTTACACATGAATGTGTTTGTATTGTTATAGGATTAGCAACTATGGCTGATCAGGGCCACGAGGAAGAGCAGTCACCAGGCCCACAAGTAGACATTGGATGGAAACATGGTGTTCTTATTGATGCTGCCTCTAAGAGAGTGCAGTGTAACCACTGTGGGAAAGAAATGAATGGAGGCGTATACCGCCTAAAACAACATATTGCAGGTATTGGAACAAATGTAGTACTACTGGATGTTGGCATTGCATCATACTTGCTTGATTGGTCATCAATTAATTCTGTCATGAGATGATTATGTTTTTCTTACTTGAACATGAACTTGATTACCATACTGAGTTCATTTCTATATAAGCTTTATTCAATACCGTTCTCAGTTGTGTATATTGCCTGATTTCATTGGTCATCTTAATCTTTCGATAAGAGGATGAATCCTACTGGGCACAATTTCTCATTAAATCTTACTTTTCAGGTGAACAAGATGAGCCTAGTTCTTAAGGGAGTGTGCTGAGCGAGACAACCAATCTTCGAAGTCCAATAAATTACTTTTTTAGTACTATAGTTAGAAATGGAGATATTATTAAGTTTTCTTTTTCTTACTCCTATTGTGGACTGTAATGAGGAGTATTATGTATGTAAAGCTTTCGCTGTAATAATGACAAATGGTTGTATAACCCATGTTCTAATCATTAAGTCTGTTTTCTGTCATTTTATGATAAATAGTGATTTATTAGGACATGACATTGGTATCAGAGCCAGGTTCCATAAACCTAGGGAATGACCAGTGAGTTGGAGTAGAAATTTGGGTTTAGTTATGAAGGTAATATAAAATTTTTGTATGTGTATATACTTAACTTCTTGTTTGCTACAGAATGGAAATGAATGCTCAAGAAAGGCTAGTGTCTGCAATGGAACTACTCCAACAAGATGTGGAGTTGTATGCTCAGGCCCAGAGAGAAGCACATGTGCAAGTAAAGGGGAAGTGTTGAACTTAACCGCTGGCGCATTTCTGGCAAGAAATCCTCATGCCTCCTTAGAGTCTATGAGTCAAATAATGAACAATTTAGATAGCCTGAAGTTGGGACAAGACATGTTGCTACATCAGATTGAAGGGTATTGGGAGGTGCTATCTGATGCAGCAAGAGAACTGTACCATGGGCCTGAGGGAGATCAGCAACCATCTGTGGAATATGTTGTACAAACCTGAATCAAGTTAGGAAGATTAGGAATTTACTTTTGTTAACCTCTTCTTTTGTTAGTAGTGGGTTGTATATATGACTCTCCATGTATATATGTAATGAGAGGTTAAAAATGATGATGATGATGTTGTAAATATTTTCGGCTTATTAGGATAAGGATGATGATGGTGATGTAAATATTTTTGGCTTTTTTGTCTTATTAGGATATGGATGATGATGGTGATGTAAATATTTTTGGCTTGTTAATGAAAAGTATGTATGTTATGTGGTAAAAGAAACATTGTATGTGATGAATGTGTGTATTGATTTGGGTGATGATATTAATGTATGAATTGTTGGATGTCTTAGATATTTCCTTAAAATAGTTATGGAAGGAGGTGTTGCAAACTGGAAGAAGACGGAAAGTATCATGCATGATTTGACACGAGTGATGAGGACAGTGGCTAAGAACAACACTCATAATGGAACAAATCTATTTAAAGATTTCCGAAGTGTAGATCCTCCAAGATTTATAGGTAGCACGGATCCAGATGAGGCCAAATATTGGTTAAAATATATTGAAAGAATTTTTAAGGTGATCCGATGTGCAGAAGAGGATAAGATATGTTTAGCAACATTCCAGTTGGATCGGGATGCTCGAACATGGTTGGAGACTGTAGAATCTACTATAGAGGATCCAAATCAAGTAGGCTGGGAGGAATTTGTTGAGTTGTTCAATGAGCAGTATTTTTCTGAAGTGGTTCAAGAGAAGAAGGCTAATGAGTTTGCTAATCTAAAGCAACTCAGAATGACGGTATCTGAATATGAGGTGCAGTTTGCTCGACTGTCTAAGTACGCTTCTCATCTAGTAGCCACAAAAAATTTGAAAGTGAAAAGGTTTATGAATGGTTTACGTCCAAACTTCATTACTCAACTAACGCCTTACTTAATTACCACATATTCTGAAATGGTTAAGAGGGCCTTGGCTTTAGAAGCTACAAATGAAACAATGGAAAAGATTAGAGGGAAGTCTGGTGAAAGCTCTTCCACAACTGGCCGTAAAATAAAGTTTGAGATGGGAAATGCCCCTAAAGTACAGCAGTTCACCAAGATAATAGGAAAATCTCCAGTTGGGAATAAGGACGTTTGTCGACATTGTCATCTCAGTGGACACAAGACTGAGAATTGTTGGCGTAGGTTGGGTGCTTGCCTCCAATGTGGAAGCAATGAACATCAGATTCTTGAATGTCCCATGATGAAGAATGCACCAGCAACCCAAAATTCTCGAGCCAAACAAGAGCATTTTCAAGCCATTCAGGAAGTGGAACTAGGATCTTCGCAAGAAGGTGGACTTATTGAAGGTACACTTTTAGTAAACTCAAAACCTGCATATGCTTTATTTGATTCAGGAGCTACACATTCCTTTATTAGTTGTGAGTTTGCTAGATCCTTAGGAATTCAATCAGTTCCACTACCTGTACAATTAGAAGTTGCTACTCCTCTAAGCGAGGGTAAGAAACTCAAAGAATATTATCCTGCCAATCAAATTCTAGTTAAAGAACATAATTTTTTGGGTGATTTGATATGCCTTGAGATGTGGGATTATGATGTAATCCTTGGGGTAGATTGGCTATCTAAACATCATGTGAATTTAGATTGTCATTTAAAGCAAGTAACCTTTCTAGGTAAGGAGGTTTTTTCCATGATTTTTGATAAACCCCGTGTGAGAAGTATACCCATAATCTTGGTAGTTAAAGCATGTAAGTTGGTACAAAAAGGGTGTCAAGGATATCTAGCATCTGTGACAATAATGAATCAGAATACTACAGGGTTGAAAGATATTCCAATAGTAAAAGATTTTCTTGATGTATTTCCTGAGGAACTACCTGGCTTACCACCTAGTAGAGAAGTAAATTTCTCAATTGAATTGGTTCCAGGAGCCACACCAATTTCAAGAACGCTTTATCAAATGTCATGGAAGAATTAAAAGAATTAAAAGGCAATTGATGGAACTAATGGAGAAAGGATTCATTAGACCTAGTACATCTCCTTGGGATGCTCCAGTATTGTTTGTTAAGAAGAAGGATGGGACTATGCGAATATGCGTAGACTATAGATAGTTGAATCAGTTAACAAATAAAAATAAATACCCACTCCCTAGGATTGATGATATATTTGATTAATTGTTTGGAGCCCAATATTTTTCAAAGATTGATCTTAGATCCGGGTATCATCAATTGAGAATTCAGGAAGAGGATATTCACAAGACAACTTTTCGAAGTAGATATGGGCATTACGAATTTGTAGTGATGCCGTTTGGATTAACCAATGCACCTACTGCTTTCATGCGATTGATGAATGATGTATTCAAGTCATATTTGGATCAGTTTGTGGTTGTATTCATTGATGACATATTGATTTATTCTAAGGGTATGGAAGAACATGAAGCACATTTATGGGTTACTTTACAATTGCTACTAGACCGTAAGTTGTATGCAAAATTTAGTAAATGTGAATTCTGGTTGAAACAAGTAACGTTCTTAGGACATGTCATTTCTAGAGAGGAATTGTCAGTAGATTCCTCTAAAGTTGAAGTTATTCAAAGGTGGGAACAACCTAAGAACATTACTGAATTTAGAAGTTTTCTGGGTATGGCTAGCTATTACCGGCGGTTTGTTAAAAAAATTTCCAGAATTGCTTCACCTCTTACACAACTAACTCGGAAGAGAACTACATTTGAATGAAATGATAGTTGTGAATCTGCATTTCAGAGATTGAAGGAATGTTTTGTTAGTTATGGGTGTCCTCAAGCCAATCACAACTTGTACAATCTTGTTCTTTAATAATAATAATAAGACTTTTATATTCATTATGTGTAATTCGTTTATCATTTCATTATGAAGTCCATGAATATGCGCAATGGTTACTAATTATGATGAGATCATAACAATGGGATTAATATCCTTTAAGCGTATATTCTTAATTGTTCCTAGTCGGAGGATATTCGAGAATGACATCGAATATCCGGTTATACTAGTACAGGTTGCACTGCTCATATGATGAGGGTGATTGGTCTCATAGTCACTTGTGTGGAGACACTAAGGTGAATCTATAGGTGCTCATTGGAGAATGAGTGCACTGAACTGATCCGTTATGAATCGCTGGATGGTAATGTTACCTAACTGTCAACCAGCTAGATTTATTGTCACTGTGGCGTGATTGGTTCTTAGACCTGAGACACCAAGGACACCTTGTTGGTGGACTTCTGGGTTTTGACCTTAACTTATAGATCTCTAACCATGAGGTCTTAATTAGTTAAGTGTTCGGATCTAGCGGAATACCTTCGAAGGTGATTGTGTGGTTAATATGGGATCGCTTGCTCTCAGTAATAAGAGAGTGAATGCTCTAAGGAAAGATGTCTGATAGTCCCTGGCTAGGGCATGACTACTTATCAGAAAATGAGTTTTCTGATATTGTTATGTGGCATCTAATCCAAGTGAGTGCACATATTAGGGTTTGACAGTTGACCATATCCTAAGTGCACTTGGGAGCATTGTACGAGCGAAGAACTATAGTCACGTGATAACTGTTGACAGATAGGGTGTGGCGGAACGCCTCGGCCAAGCCCGTTAAACCAATAACGTACTTGATCCAAGTCCGCCTCCTGCGAACGGGCCGAAGCCTCGCAAGGGATACCAAACCACAGTCCGTGTAAACACAAAGGAAAACACCACATTTATATATATTTCACAAGTTACATAGCCATATTTCCACAAACTGAAAATAAGTACAAGAGCCTGGGGCATACCCCGAGGTACAACTGAAGAACATAAACAACTAACTACACTACACTGCTGGAGCTGCTACTACATAGCTGGAGGTACCGACCCTGCACCGCTACGGCGCGGATCTGAACTGGACGACGGTCATGAAACGTCCTCCTTGCTCTCACCTGTGGGGGGGTAGGGGTGAGCCTCGCTAGTCACTGGCTCAGTAGGGAACTCCCCCAATACCGAGCAAACCAAAACCACAGGTACAAAAGCAATAAACAGTACTAACAATTTATAGAACAGCTAAGCAGGATATAAAAGCTGTAAAAGTACTCACCGTCTGCCGACTACGAAAAACAACTGTAATAATTAAACGGCAAACCAGTATAGGTGTACAAGCTAAAGTAGAGACAGCCAAACACGAGCCACGTGAACTGGTTCACGACACCAGAAACTGACTTGGACAAGCTAACACAGGTCCACCTCTCAGTCTCGCAGCCAAGAACGAAAGGTCCAGCTGCCGCTCCACGTGAAAAGGTCAAGCAACTGTGGAGACCAACTAAACACCACCATCTGCGGACCACACGGTCACAGGCCCATGCCTGACACCTCTAGAGATCCTGGCCCGGAACTCTCTAGAGTGAGGCACTGGAAAAGGACTAGCTGGGGTCCAGTACGTCTACTGGTGTTCGTTCCCCCAACTACGAGCGCGCTACAAGTGACTAAAGACAAACACAAGTGTCACTGTCCCACTGTCGTCTTTCCCTCAGCCGGACGTACAACTCAGCACAGGAGTGAGGGTTTCCAGGTCAGACGACACAGACCTCGACGGTACAACACAAGTACCGGGACAAAGCCCCGAGCTAATAGCCTGGCTCACCAAGAACCTGGGGCACCCAACTGGAGAGGTAACCACGGTAGGCGTCGTACTACTCGCCACGTACACAAAACCACGTGCACGTCACACACAAACCACGTGAAACCTCACGTAAACCTCAAGTAACAACGGTCCACTACACGTGAACTCAACTGTACTCGTGTGAACAACACACAGCCTCGAAAGCTAGTAACTAACTGCATACCCCGTATGCTAAACATAGAAACCATGTGCACTCAGTGCACCACAGGTGCCAACGCACCATTCATTATCGATAAATACCATAAATAGTCATTTCTGCTTATACACAAGTTAGCGGCCACATCGACTGCCGCTTACAGGAAGTAGACGGCAATGGCTCTGGCCGTCTATATCCCGGCTGATGAGCTTGGCGACAAACGATGTTGACGCCAATATCTTCAGCCTCTATTCCCGCAGAAACCCTAAACCGATTCTACAGGTTTTACAATCATTAAAACAACGGAAAAACATACAGAAATAGTTCCTCTAACATCCATACACTATAATTAAACTATAACAACATGCTTTACCACTTAAATTCATCAAACCACCCATTGTTCCCACATGGTGCAACTTAACCCGATAATACATTAAACATGCTGATTCATGTGGTTAAGTCGTGTTTTAATGATCCTACGGAGCTACAGGGTTCATTCCCTACCTCAGAACACGCTTAAACCTTCCGAATTCTCCCGATTCACACCGAACCCTCCGCGAGCTCCCACGACAATTGCACCACGCCACGGCATTTCCTCGTCCGATTTGGCAATGCCACACGTCCCACGATCCTCCAACCACTCTCCTGTACCTGTTGGAAGCTTTAGGGATACGGGGGCGTGAAGTTGGGGCAAGGGGAAGAGAGAATAGGGTGGAAAACCTGCCCTCGGGTGACCCTATAACCTGTAGATTTCACAGGTTGGCATCAACCCTTCTGCCGCCTAGGGCAACCGCCATCCTCAACGTCCACATCTTATGCCTCCAAGTTCATGTAGTCAACGGCAACTTACCTGGACGCCAACAAGTCAACGACCACCCCTGGCCGCCAACTCCAACTCAACTGCAGCAGGTCCTATTTCATTTCAGGACCAAACCTGCACCTCACCTGAACAAACCACACAGCCAACTCACACTGGCCTCACAACGGCCATCACAACCATTACACACATGATCCGCATGGATCCGAAAAGCACGCAACGTTACATAGGGTTCCTTTATTAGGTTGCTGAACCCCAATGCTTTCCAGGATCAAGTGGTGTTGCTTGGCACCCAACTTGATTGGAAGCCCGGTCAATTATCGTGAGATGATAATCGATTGTGTTATTAATTAATATGAGATATTAATTAATTGCAGTAAGTCAATAAAGAGTTATTGGGCTTAATGGGCTGAAAACTAGACTAGCACTTGGGCCTAGAGGGTCACACAAGAGTTCCGAGCAGACTGGGCAGGATGACCGATATAGACATTAACCGGGTTTTTGTGAAAAACCGCAGAGTCTATATATACGCGTGGAGAGTTAAACCCTGGCCCAAGCTACAGAGTTCTCTCTGGCTGCCCCCTCCTCTCTCTCTCTCCAGGGCGCCCCCACCTCTTCTCTCTCCTCTCTCTCTAGCACATGGTGGAGTTGAGATTCGGGAGACGCGTAGAGACCGAGGAGACCCTGTCTGCATCCAGAGCTCACGTGGATACATCTAGAGGCTGGACACTTGAACGGATTGAAGCACCAGTGCCTCCAGTGCTACCTCCTCCCCAGATTTGGGAGTTTCACAACCTCGCAAAGGTAAAGATCGGATCTTCCTATGTGCGGGTTCTCCGTTTTGTTCGATTTGACCACCGGCAACGATATCAACCTGAGGGAATCGTGCTTTCCGCTGCGCTCTGAACGATTCCTTACAATGGTATCAGAGCTAGGTTGCTGGCTCGATCGGAATCGACACCATATCAATGTTATTTCATGCATTTTCGTCGGTTCGCGTTCTGTATGAATCGCCAAGTTTTCTGCATTCTTGGGTCGCATATGGGATGTGCACTTCCTGTTTGGTACATGGGAATCGTTACTGTACCAAGGGCATTGCGAAGAACCCTTTGTGGCGTCGTTTGGCCCTCTGTAGAGGTCACACGGCCCTCTGCAAGATGCCGCCGCCATGCTTCTTGGACCGTAAGACCCTCGAAATTTTTGTCATTTTTGTTTTACCACGTGTTGAGTCACACTTGTGTGTAACTTCATGTATGCATATGTAGATGTCTACGTACATATTAGCTAGGTGTACTTATGTATGCATGTGTATGTTAGTTGTAAATATTGTTCGGTTGCATGGTGTAGTAGTGTGTATGTTATACTACATATATTGCATGCATATACATAGTGTACATATGGTTTTCTGCATGGGTTTTAAGTTTTGGCCGAAAAGCAAATTGGCGGCAACATCAGTGGACGTTTATGATGAGTAAACGTCCATGTCGATGGACGCCAACACTAAAGTAGACGGCCATGTATGTGGACGTTTACTTCTCTGAATTTTTGTGCGCAGCAGATCCAGAAATTCCGGGTTGGTCTTGCTCACCGATTGGGGAGACGTCTCCAACGGCTCTCCCATCAGCAGTGCGTGAAACCCCAAGACCCTAGCTTATAAAACACCTCTCCTTGTGACTGAAAGAGCTCTCTTGGCTCTTTTCAAAAGGGAAACCCTAACTGTGAGAGAACAAAAGAAAACTTGATCTTTGTGGGCTTTGATCCGGCGATTGGAGGCTTCTTCCAGTGTTCTACCACGACTAGGAGGGAGTCTGGACCTAGAGGAAGGCTTCTCCAACGACTGGTTGCAGCTTACATCAACCTAGAATCCAGAGCAAGAGGATTGTGGAGACTTCTTGGCACTGCCCAAGGAGAGATCCCTCAGCCATTTAGATCCCCTTGGAGATTTTTACTGAGGCAGGTAACCCTTACCCGTTGTCCATGCGTATGTCTAGTAGGTCCTAGGTATTTTCTTAGATTTATTTCGTGTCCTAGAACCCCTACATTCACCCATCTTTGGAGTTCGGTCTGTGTTTCTGCACAGACAGAAACTTAACGACATGATCTCTTGCTGTTAAGCTCTTTATTTGGCGGCAGACGATGCTGCCGTTAACCTCTATGAATGGCCAGCCTTTGCCATTTAGTTCTTCAGGACAGAACAGTGAGTTGTTCTCCCTTCTATATGATTATTTTCCGGATTTCCTTCGCATGAGGATATATTGTAAACTTTATACGTTATGTAAAATAGATAATGGAATGTGTTGTGAGATTTTTATGCATTTTTGTAATTAGTATAAATTGTTAGATTTATGTGAAAGGCACGTTGGACGAGGTCTTGAATGTGATAGATTTCTGTTCATATGATCTATGCGAAATTTCAGCGCCATAAAATTTTTGGGTGATGTGTATGTATGTCAGCCCTGGTTCTGAAAATCTGGAATTTTCCCATGACCATGCTATTTGTTATAATTTCTGTATAAAAAAACATAGAGAGCATATGTAGGTTGTTTTAAAATTCCAGTAAATGGTATGTTGCATAATAATTTGGGAAAAATTTAGGTGATGGTGTGAATATTGGGCACAGGTTTGGGAACTGTTAGTTTCGACCATGACATTGTGATTTTATGATAAATTGATTTATGAATAGCATGTGAATGAGTATTTTATTTTCTGTAAATTCAATACAACTCAGAAAAATGTGAGAATTTGCATGTGTGATCTGAAACCTGCAAACAACATGTGGTTAAATTTTCGTATGAATTGGGCAACAGTAGATGATATTGTGACATTTTTATGTAAAAGTGAGTTATTAAAGCATGCTTGTTGTGATTATGATCGTTAATGAATTTCCAACATGATTAGTGCATATTCCTAAGTGTTAAATTATGTTAACAGTAGTATCATGTTAGGGAAAAATTGAACCATGTGCATGAGTGCGAAAATGGAAATGGTGTGTTAATTGTGTAAAATTGTGCGTGTGTTAAATCGAAAAATGTGTAAATTGTGCCGTGTGTGACACTGCTTCCATAGAGGGCTGTGGAACTGTACCGTGGAAAAGTCCCCACGGGAAGGTTCAATGTGTTAAAATCCTAAGGGCATTAGGATGAAATCCTAGAGGTGGACAAGTACCACTGGTTAGGGAGGAGATTACTTCTCCCGGTCTGCGCAGTACCAAGAGCCGTCACTGTGTTGCCTAGGTGACGTCTATGTGTTATGTGAATGTGTCATTCTAGTGGTGGTTTAGACTATGTGTCACGGCATCTAAATGTGAAGAATGTGAATGTGTATATGTGAAATTATGTAGTGTGAACATGTGAATGTGTAATGTGTAATGTGTAAGTGAACATGTGAACGTGTAAATGTGTAAACAGGTGAAACCAATGTGTTAGAATGTGAAATTGTGATTTATGATATGATAATGTTAGATTTATGTCAAAACAGCAAACTTAATGTGTTTATAATGGTGATTTACATGTGGAAAGTATGTAGAATCCATGTTAGGAGCATTTCCTTCTTATGTGTGAAAATCCCATGCTTAATTTGCTATCATATTGTAGCTTAAATGTAAATGTATCTCTCATGTGGATAGATAAGTAGAAAGCATGCGGTAGGTATTTTATTTTGGAATGACATAAATCATGTATCTTGTGTACATCTCAATCATGTGTGTTAGTACTTGGGTAAATGTCCCACTGTGACGAGACTCACTATACCGATGTAGATTGGTATAATCGTACCGGTATAAGGAGGGTCGTCGCATGGACAGTCCAAGAAGGGGCGCTTTCTGCAATTTTTGGGGTTTTCAAGATTTTCTGGACGTTTGGGGAGATGGGAGGTGGCCTCCGGCGCCGTCCGCGGCTGCCGGTCGCGGCGCGGGGGCCAGCGGGGCCCCTGCGCCAGAGGGCGACTGCGACTAGGGTTTAACCCTAGCCGCGCGCCCCCTCCGTTCGGGCGGAAGGGGCGACCCCACGCGGGCCGCCCGCGGGCCGCGCGCAGGTTCCTCGCGGACCGCGTGCGGGTCCGCCCGCGGGTAAGTCACGGGAAGACCCCCGCGGGTCCCGCGCGGGCCGTAGTCGGATCTGGCCTGCGTCGGATCCGACTGGCCCATTTCCCCCTTTTTTTAAGTTTTTAAATGGTTTTTAAATTGTTTAAAAGCCAAAAAATTCTTTAAAATACCAAAAAATTATGAAAATTAGTTTTAAGAGTTTTAAAAATGTTTTAACTCTGTTAAATTATTTTTCATATGTTTAACCCCTTGCTTAATTAGTTTAAGGGAAATCTAAAATCATTTTAGTTATTTCCTCTCATCTAATTAATGCATGTTAATTAATTTAAGAATGTGATTCTTGTGAAATTAATTAACAATAAATTTTGGCGGATTCATGCAGCAACGGTGAATGGCGTTTATCTAAAGTTGTTTAGATGTTATCCATGTTAGCTAAATTGTTTAGTTAAATGGTTCTTCAAAATATAATTATTATATTTTTGAAATAAAAATTATTTCAGAAGTAATTATGTGATAATTGCCTATTGATGCATGTGATGTGTTGATGTGTGGATGGATGATCATGGACCTAGATATCATGTGATGATTTTTATGGTTTATGGCATGTGATGTAATTTATGAGGACTGCGTGCCTCCCTCTCTCCCTCTATTAAATCCGGGCTGTACATTCTATCTCCCTCCTGTTATGTACTCCCCTTGACTTGTTCAAGGTTTCTTATTATCTGATGTATATTTATGGGCTTGCGAGCCCAATTTAATGTTACTTGTAATTTTAAGAAGCGGATTGGCGGAGATGGAGGAGAGTACCATGCAAGACCTTCATGGAGATAGAGTTACATCAAGCAAGAGCATACGATGCGGGGCTGCCATATGTTTGCCATGTTTGTGGATTACCAACTGGCTCTGGTAATGCCACTCTAGGTTAAAGTCCATGATCATCCATCGTTTTTCTTCATATATATGATATATGTGGAATGTGCTATGATATATATAATTAAATATATGATATTCCAAATTCTATATATCAATAGCACGCAGATATAGAGACCAAGATAAAATATGATAAAATCCCTCCTCGTTCAAACTTTAAGCTGTAGCGTAATCATTTAGAATGAATTACGTGGCCCTCCATCATTATAGTTTTAGGATTGCCATTAGATTGGGCAAGTTTGTTGTACTATACACAAGGCTTGTCAAATCTGATGACAAACTAAAACTATGGCATGGTGATGCCTTAAACGGGGTAGAGGAACGGTGTAGCTTTGTTGTGCTATCCACAAGGGCTACATCCAAATCTATGCTCGTTACGTAATGATGGTACTGCTTAAACTGGATTTAATGACTTGTTGTGCTATCCACAAGGTCATTAAAATTCAGGGGTTGAAATTAGATCGAATATTGCAAGAGTTGCAAGTGTCAAGAGTTGACCGCTTTCAGATCATAGTATGGTTTGTTGTGCTATCCACAAGATCATGCTATGAGTCTGTGAGATTCCAATCCCCACTAGGAGACCATCGGTGTCTCCCATTCTGTATATCTGAGGGTTATACAGTCTGTCGGAAAATAGTAGGAGCTAATCTTGATTAAAGTCCTAATCTAGATTTAATTATTATTATGAACATCTGCTAGTTGTGTTTACATTTCCTTTAGAGGAAAAAATGTCATCAAGTAACCCACTCCGAGGCATACTAGATGCCAACAAATTGACAGGCCCGAGCTACTCAGATTGGCTCAGGAACCTGAAGAATGTCCTCAGGTCTGAGCGCATTGCCTATGTCCTGGAAGGTGAGTTTAGCTGAGATGCTAAACATGCTGAAGACTATTGAGGACAACCTTAAGAAGGAAAAGCCCACTATTCTCATGGTTGGAAAGTCCAACAAGAAGAGGAGAGCAGTGCGAGCCTTTAAGAAAGGCAATGCAAAGAAGCAGTCCAAGCAAAAATAAAAGAAGGACATAAGCAAAGGAGAAGAAAAGGGCGAGTGCTTCCACTGCAAGAAAAAGGGACACTGGAAAAGAAATTGCAAGGACTACCTTACAATGAAGGCTCAGGAGAAGCAAAAGCTTGGCGAAGCTTCAAGTATCTATATGATAGATCTTCACTTGTCTATTAGAGATTCTACATCTTGGGTTTTAGACACTGGATGTGCTTCTCATAACTGCAATGATATGCAGTGGTTGACAAGTAGAAGGAAGCTGAGCAAGGGCGAGGTGAACTTAAGGCTTGGAAACAGCGCAAGTGTTGCTGCACATACTGTGGGGACAGTGAAGCTCAAGTTACCCTCAGGAGATTTACTTTTATTAGATGATTGCTACTTTGCGCCTAGCATTATTAAGAACATTATTTCTGTTTCTTGTTTAGACAGAATTGGATACAAGTTTTTCATTGAGAACCATAGTTGTTCAGTTTATTTGAGAAATAAAGTAGTTGCTTTAGCAAATTTGGTGAATAGTTTGTATCTACTTGATGTTTCTTACGAAATCTCCATGTTGATGTTTCTCCTAAGAGAAGTAAGAATAGTGTGAACACTGCCTACTTGTGGCATTGTAGGCTTGGTCACATTGGCGAGAATAGGCTTCAAAAGTTGCATAAGAATGGATACTTGGATCCATTTGATTATGAATCATATGCAACTTGTGAATCCTGTTTAATGGGTAAGTTGACCAAATCTCCATTTAGTGGACATGGGGATAGGGCCAAGGACATATTGGAACTAATACACTCGGATGTATGTGGTCCATTGTCTACCCAAGCCAAGGATGGCTACTCATACTTAATTACATTCACGGATGACTACTCAAGGTTCAGATTTGTTTACTTAATGAAGTACAAATCTGAAGCTTTTCGGAAGTTCCAAGAATTTAAGAATGAAGTTGAGAAGCAAACTGGTCAAAACATTAAAATCCTACAATCAGACCAAGGAGGTGAATACTTGAGTACAGAGTTCACACAATTCTTAAAGGACAATGGTATCCTTTCTCAATGGACTCCTCCCTATACACCACAGATGAATTGTGTATCGGAAAGGAGGAATCGCACCTTGTTGGACATGGTACGATCCATGATGAGCCGTTCCAGTTACCAGTTTCCCTACGAGGATATGCGCTAGAGTCAGCGGCATATCTATTGAACAGGGTTCCCAGTAAATCTGTGTCTTCTACTCCATATGAGATATGGAAGGGTAGAAAGCCTGATTTTAAACATGTTAAAATCTGGGGCTGTCCTGCCTATGTGAAGAGGCACGACCCAGATAAACTGGAATCCAGAACCGATAAGTGCAGGTTTGTTGGATACCCAAAAGAAACGTTTGGGTGCTACTTTTACCATCCTGGTGAACAAAGAGTGTTTATCGCCAAGAGAGCTGTCTTCTTGGAAGAGGAGTACCTTACCCAAGAGGACAGTGGGAGTAAGGTAGATCTAGAAGAGGTTCTAGATCCACAAACTGTGCAAAGTCCACCTGATGAAACATCGGTTCCGGAACCTGTTCAGGAATATACACACATCCAGCATAGGTTTGGTAGAGTACCTAGACAGCCCGAAAGATATGTTGGACATATCGATGAAGGTATGTCTTATAATGAGGATAATGATCCAAAGACCTACCAAGAGGCTATTGATAGTCCTCAGTCAGGGAAATGGCGAGATGCCATGAATTCTGAGATGCAGTCCATGTACACCAACCAAGTTTGGAATTTGGTAGACTTGCCTGAAGGTATTGTACCTATTGGGTGCAAGTGGATCTTTAAGAGAAAGATCGGTGCAGATGGACAGATCGACACTTATAAGGCAAGGTTGGTGGCAAAGGGGTATCGTCAAAGGAAGGAATTGACTATGATGAAACTTTCTCACCAGTTGCTATGATAAAGTCGATCAGAATTCTTCTCGCCATTGCTACATACTTTGATTACGAGATCTGGTAGATGGATGTAAAAATTGCTTTCCTCAATGGAAATATTGAGGAAGAAGTGTATATGATACAACATGAGGGTTTTACATCCAAAGAGTGTCCAGATAAAGTATGCAAGCTTCAAAGGTCCATCTATGGATTGAAGCAAGCTTCTCGTAGTTGGAACATAAGGTTTGATGAGGCCATCAAATCTTATGACTTCATTAAGAATGAAGATGAACCATGTGTGTATAAGAAAATCAGTGGGAATGATGTAGGGATGTTATCATCAGAAATGTTTGGTTGTCAAAGAACTTCTCCATGAAGGATTTGGGAGAAGCATCCTACGTATTAGGAATACGTATCTATAGAGATCGATCTAAGAGGATGCTTGGCTTGACCCAATCCATGTACATAGATACCATTGTCAAAAGGTTTGGCATGGAAAATTCCAAGAGAGGTCTCATACCAATGAGACATGGGATTAATCTCTCTAAGGAGCAGTCTCCTAAGACTCCTGAAGAGAGGGCAGTCATGGATAGAGTCCCCTATGCCTCAGCTATAGGGTGCATCATGTATGCCATGCTATGTACAAGGTCTAATGTGGCATTTTCTCTAAGTGTTACGAGCAGATATCAGGAAAAATCCTGGTGAAACACACTGGATGGCAGTGAAATGTATCCTTAAGTACTTGAGAAGGACTAAGGATATATTTCTGGTTTATGGAGGAGGGGACTTGAAACTTCGGGCATATACTGACTCGAGTTTCTAGTCAGATCCAGATGATAGCAAGTCTACATCTGGGTTTGTGTTCACCTTAAACGGAGGTGCAGTGAGCTACAAGAGTTCCAAGCAAGAAACCACTACAGACTCGACGACAGAAGCTGAGTACATTGCTGCAGCTGAAGCCGCCAAGGAGGCAGTGTGGATGAAGAAATTCATCACTGACCTTGGTGTGGTGCCGGGTGACTCTTATCCGATCCCATTACTGTGTGACAACAATGGGTCCATTGCGCAAGCGAAAGAGCCGCGGTCTCATTAGAAGTCGAAGCACATTCTGAGGCAATTTCACCTAATTAGGGAGATTATCACTAGAGGAGATGTACAGGTGGAAAGAGTTCCTTCAGTTGACAACATTGCAGATCCACTGACGAAGCCTCTGACTCAAATTGTGTTTGAACGCCACCTAGAGTCTATGGGTTTAAGACATAAAGGTGATTGGCTTTAGTCCAAGTGGGAGATTGTTAGTTATGGGTGTCCTCAAACCAATCATAACTTGTACAATCTTGTTCTTTAATAATAATAATAAGGCTTTTATATTCATTATGTGTAATTCATTTATCGTTTCATTATGAAGTCCATGAATATGCGCAATGAATACTAATTATAATGAGATCATAACAATGGGATTAATATCCTTTAAGCCTATATTCTTAATTGTTCCTAGTCGGAGGATATTCGAGAAGGACATCGAATATCCGGTTAGACTAGTACAGGTTGCACCTGCTCATATGATGAGGGTGACTAGTCTCATAGTCACTTGTGTGGAGACACTAAGGTGAATCTGTAGGTGCTCATTGGAGAATGAGTTCACTGAACTGATCTGTTATGAATCGTTGGATGGTAATGTTACCTAACTGTCAACCAGCTAGATTCATTGTCACAGTGGCATGATTGGTTCATAGACCTGAGACACCAAGGACACCTTGTTGGTGGACTTCTAGGTTTTGACCTTAACTTATAGATCTCTAGCCATGAGGTCTTAATTAGTTGTGTTCGGATCTAGCGGAATACCTTCGAAGGTGATTGTGTGGTCAATATGGGATCGCTCGCTCTCGGTAATAAGAGAGTGAATGCTCTAAGGAAAGATGCCTGATAGTCCCTGGCCAGGGCATGACTACTTATCAGAAAATGAGTTTTTTGATATTGTTATGCGGCATCTAATCCAAGTGAGTGCGCATATTAGGGTTTGACAGTTGACCATACCCTAAGTGCACTTGGGAGCATTGTACGAGCGAAGAACTATAGTCACGTGGTAACTGTTGACAGATAGGGTTCCTTGATTGGGTTTCTGAACCCCAATGCTTTCTAGGATCAAGTGGTGTTGCTTGGCACCCAACTTGATTGGAAGCCCGGTCAATTATCGTGAGACGATAATCGATTGTGTAATTAATTAATATGAGATATTAATTAATTGCAGTAAGTCAATAAAGAGTTATTGGGCTTAATGGGCTGAAAATTGGACTAGCACTTGGGCCTAGAGGGTCACACGCAATTGAGTTCCGAGCAGACTGGGTAGGATGACCGATATAGACATTAACTGGGTTTTTGTGAAAAATCACAGAGTCTATATATACACGTGGAGAGTTAAACCCTGGCCCAAGCTACAGGGTCCTCTTTGGCCGCCCCCTCCTCACTCTCTCTATAGGGCATCCCCACCTCTTCTCTCTCCTCTCTCTCTGGCACATGGTGGAGTTTGATCCGGGAGACACGTAGAGACCGAGGAGACCCCGTCTGCATTCGGAGCTCGCGTGGATACGTCTAGAGGCCGACACCTGAACGGCTTGAAGCACCAGCGCCTCCAGTGCTACCTCCTCCCCGGATTCGGGAGTTTCGCAACCCCGCAAAGGTAAAGATCGGATATTCCTACGTGCGGGTTCTCCGTTTTGTTCGATTCCGACCACCGGCAACGATATCAACCTGAGGGAATGACGTTTCCGCTGTGCACTGATCAATTCCTTACATGTTTATCATCTGCACCAGTTCTAGCCTTACCAATAGAGGGAAAAACATTTGAAGACTACACCGATGCATCAAATATCGGATTAGGATGTGTATTGATGTAAGAAGGAAAAGTTATTGCCTATGCATCTAGACAATTAAAGAATCATGAGAAAAATTACCGAGTACATGATTTAGAACTAGCAGCGGTAATTTTTACTCTAAAGCTCTGGAGACACTACTTGTATGATAATCAATTCATAGTGTACTCTGATTATAAAAGTTTAAAATATTTATTCTCACATAAATAATTGAACATGAGACAAAGAAGATGGGTGGAATATATCAAGGATTATGATTTTAAGATTGAGTACCATCCTGAGAAAGGCAATACTGTAGCCGATGCTCTCAGTAGGAACCCCATGGCTGAAATATTTCATTTATAAGTCAAAGAATGGAAACTTTTGGAAGAATTCTCCACATTGAATTTGAAAGCTGGACCACAAGAAGACAAGGTTATGATTGATAACCTAAAAGTGCAATTTGAACTATTAAGGCAAATTGGTGAACAACAATCCAATGACCCCGCATTGGTGGAAATTAGAGAGAAACTGAATTCCAGACCTGATTTTAATGAACATTCACATGAAAATCTTCGGTTCCGAAACAGATTGTGCATACCAGATAATTCATAAATTAAGAGACAAGTATTAGAGGAAGCTTATCGAGCACATTATACTATCCATCCGAGAGCTGTCAAGATGTATCAAGACCTAAAGAAGATTTTTTTGTGGTGCAACATGAAGAAAGACATTGTAGATTTTATTGCTAGATGCTTAACATGTCAGAATATCAAGGCTGAACACCAAAAATCAGCAGGGAAACTAAAACCCCTTGAGATACCAGAATGGAAATGGGATAGTGTTGGCATGGACTTTATTGTAGGATTACCCAGAACAAGTAGTGGATATGAAGCGATATGGGTAATAATTGATCGACTCACAAAGTCAGCTCATTTCTTGGCTATCAAGACAAAGTGGTCTATCAATATATTAGCAGCTCTGTACTTAAAAGAAATTGTTCGGCTACATGGAATCCCAAAATATATCATTTCTGATAGAGATGCAAGATTCACTTCACATTTTTGGAGAGAACTACAAGATGCACTGGGAAATAAACTGAAATTTAGTACGACATTTCATCCTCAAACTGATGGACAAACAGAACGGGTCAATCAAATTATTGAGGATATGTGTCGTGTCTGTGTTCTAGAATTTTGAAATGACTGGAGTAACCATTTAGCAATCATGGAATTTGCTTATAGCAACAACTATCAGTCTACAATTCAAATGGCACCATTTGAAGCTTTATATGGCCGACAGTGCATATCACCATTATGTTGGATTGAATTGAAGGAATCACACATCCTTGGACCTGAAATGATACAAGGAACTATAGAAGTTAAAGTTGGTATAAGATCGAATGAAAGCCGCTCAAGATCGACAAAAAAGTTATGCTGATCGACGAAGAAAAGAGTTGAAATTTCAACAAGGAGATAATGTTTTTCTCAAAGTGTCACCCCGAAGAGGAATCAAGAGATTTGGAGTTAAAGGAAAGTTTAGTCCAAGATATATTTGACCATTTGAGATATTAAGGAGAGTTGGGGAAATAACATATCAACTAGCATTACCACCCCAATTATCCAATGTACATGATATTTTCCATGTGTCAATGTTGCAAAATTATGCTTATGATCCATAACATGTTATTGAATATTAGAATCTGGAAGTACAAGGAAACCTGGCGTATGAAGAGAGACCTGTGCAAATCCTCGACTGAAAGATTAAGCAACTCCGAAATAAGGAAGTTTCATTACTAAAGATTCAATGGAATATGCGAGGACAAGAAGAAGCAACATGGGAATTAGAAGATGCTATCAAAACCAAGTATCCCGAATTATTTACAGGTCAGTATCACTTCTTGTTAAATTCCTATTCGTTAAATTTAGAGGACCAAATTTTCTTTAGTGGGGGAGAGTTGTAACACTCCAAAATTTTATTAATTGAAAATTTAGAAAAAATGTGATGATTTTGATCGTTAAACATAATCATTTTAATGAGATATAATTATCTTTAATTTAGAAATTATTTTTATATTAATAATATTATTACGCTGTTATATTCAGAGGTGCGCACTCCGACAGGACGTCACCGAAATTCTATAACAAAATTGAAATCTGAAAATACCATAATTTCAATAAAAAAATGATAGTTTTAGAAATGTAAATATCCATAATTATTGACACACGGATATCAGAATTAAGTCGACACAATGATTTTTCGGGTAATTTTTGCTGGATGAAAAATTAATTCCAAAATTTAAACTAAAATCATCATAATTTGTAAAACCTTCAAATTAGCTTATGTTTGAAATTTCAACTTGTTTGGACATCATTTGGATACACAAATATAGGGACAAATGGACCAACTGATTCATCTCCTATTTACGTCAACTATTTTCTTTTGGAATAATTGCTTACGTAGCTTTGGCTACGTAAGACTCATCTCACCTGGGGTAAATAGCTTACACGTAGCTTACTACGTGTGAGTGGGGTAAAACCCCATGGTAAAATGTGGCTTGGTGAGGGGAAGATGAGTTTTACGGCTACACATGTATGGCTACGTGCCATACATGCATGAGACCCGGACAGTTATAAAAACTCTCCCTTAACCATCCTAAGGAGTTTTTACTCACTTGCTCAACCTCCTTGCTGCTGCTGTTGCTGTTGCTGCTCTTGCCGTAGTTGCTGCTGCTGCTTCTGCTGTAGCTATAGCTGCTGTTGCTGCTACTCCTACTATTGCACCTGTCGTAGCTGCTACTTCTACAACCCTTCCTGCTTCCTTCTTCCTGCTGCTACTACTGGTTCCTTCATTGAGGAGAAGAGAAGGACCTTCATCTTTCCTAAGTCAAGTAGGATTCTCTCCTTCTTGTCTCCTTCTCTTGTTAAGAACTTTGTGTTTAACTGTTTACCACATTCATACCTTGACTTGGGTTCTATAAAAATCTTTAGGAATGTTTTTCTTATCCATTGTAATCATGCTTTAGCTAATGCTCATGTCTTATCCAAGCATACTTGTGGAGAACTTTCTACTAGATGCAAGGAAAAATTTCTTTGAAGTGTTGTATATATAGTAATCATCTTTTCATAAGTTTTCATGCCACCCATGTGTAAAGATTATACTCCTATTATTTTATCTCTTTCCTTCATGTAAGTGGTGTTTAGAATAAATAAGATCCATTAGGTGTTGTTAATTATACATAGAATCATAGGAACACTTAGAAGAGTCTCCTGAGGTAATGTTAAACCATTTATGGAAGATCAACCTGCGACTGTTGACAATTAGAACCCATCTGTCGATAGGTATCATGCTTCCACAACCCAGAAATTCAGAACCACCAGTAGATGTCGACAGATAGAACTCATATGTCGACAAATGACATCCATCTATCGACAGCTACCTATGGCCTATCGACACACATGGACCAGATGCCAGAATCTAGTTCTGAATGGCTAATGGCTGTTGACAGCCACTCTTTGGCTGTCGACATATACCAGTCTGTGGTGATTAACCAGAACCACTCCTTGCCTAACCCAAAGTGGCACACTTTGGTATTAACCAAACAAGTTGTTTTCCTCATTTTCTTGGATTCTATCTACTATATCATTGAGAGAAATCATTTAATTGTCATCCACATCCAACTATGGTTTGTTCTTGAACACCCCCAAGTATAATTGATTCCTACATGGCTACAACCTTCTGAAGTCATTGGCATTGACTCCTAAACCGCTGTTACATGTGAGATTTTGAGTACTCTTGTGCACCATACTTGAATGTTTAATAGAAATGATTTATGATGACAATCTTGGGTCTTGAGACTCATCTGAGATAAATGCATGTGCAAGTGGGGCTGATCCAGTCCCGGGAGGAGCACCCGAACTCGTTTACTGGCCGTACGAAATGATAATGAATCTATTGGATGGTGGCATTGCATCATACTTGCTTGATTAGTCATCAATTAATTTTGTCGTGAGATGATTATACTTTTCTTACTTGAACCAGAACTTGATTACCATACTGGGTTCATTTCTATATGCGTTTTATTCAATATTGTTGTCAGTTATGTATATTGCCTAATTTCATTGGTTATCTTAATCTTTCGATAAGAGGATGAATCCTACTGGGCACAATTGCACATTAAATCTTTCTTTTTTCAGGTGAACAAGATGATGCTACTTCTTAAGGGGTGTGCTGAGCGAGACAACCAATCTTCGGAGTCCAATAAATTACTTTTTTAGTACTATAGTTAGAAATGGAGATGTTATTACTTTTTCTTTTTCTTACTCCTCTTGTGGACTGTAATGAGGAGTATTATGTATGTAAAGCTTCCGCTGTAATAATGACAAATATTTTTATAACCTAAGTTCTAATTAATAAGTCTGTTTTATGTCATTTTCTGATAAATAGTGATTTATTAGGACGTGACAGAGAGGTTGAAGGACCCATTGTCTGAGTCCGAACAAGTTAAAATGATCACCACAAATGTGACACCTCAATTTTGGCATATCTTGGCAATGAACAAATTGACAACTATGGAGGAGTTGTACGAGAGAGCTCGTTATATCCAGACGCAACTAAAGGACTCTCCTATCATGGCCATGTTTGAGCCGAAGGCCAGGACCTTCAAGAAGAGCAATGGCAATCCCCCTGCTAGTGGTCCCACAACTGAAGGGGTCTTACAACATGAGCAAGTGAGTGCAATGGGCAATCCAAATCCCTCCACCAACCTCCCTAACCCCAACCCCAGGCCTCAACAACCACAACAACCCACTTTCAGGCCAAATAACCCCCCCCCCCCCCCCCCCCATGCTCAAAACCCCTTCCCAACAGCCTCAGCAGCCTCAACAACCCCAACAGCCTCAATATCAACAAGCTCCTCCTCCAAACCAAATATCGCCAAGCTCCTCCACTCACTCAGTACCGCCAGGCACCACAGCTTTAGTACCACCAACCTCCTCCTCCCCAATACCAACAACAACCAGCACCTCCCCAAAACCCTCCACAATATAATCAGGTACCTCCACCAGGCACCTATGACACCCAGCAGCCTAGACGCCCCCTTAGCCCAAGATGTCACATCCCGAGAATTACGCAGCGGATATAAATTATTCAGAAATAATTCGAGTCGATATCCCGAGACGTGAACAGTCGGCAAATAAGCCTCTAGCTAGCACGCGCTAAATGTATAACAACTACATCATCATAGGGCCCAAATATTGAACTCAACTAATCTTGTATTCAAATCTCAACTCAATGTATTCCAAATGGAAACTATTACAGGACTAAGACTCAATAAAAGGAAAAGTACATTTTATTCCTCACTTCCTACTACATGAATCTATCACTCAAAGCAAACTACTATAACTAGACTCATATTTGGAACGCTCATCACTCGAACGCATTCCCATCTTTGACTAGCTCTTCCTCTTGAACTTCATAGTCACCTAGATTGGGTAAAAGTAGGGGATGAGCAAACTAGCCCAGTAGGATTTATATCACAATGTGCGGGCAATGATATAAGTGATTAACATTTTAGAACTAGGTAAGCACGATGAATGTCATGATATGCATGTACGAATAAAACTCATTAAAACATGATACATGAAACAAGCTAGATAGAGAGATCATGATAGAACAAGATCTAGAACGATATAACGAGATGAAACTAGTAATAGATCACTTTGTAGGAGCACGCAAGCTTTCACTTGATGTCAATAGCTTTCAAGAACGCAAGATATCACTAATTGCAATAAATGCAGGATGGCCATATCACCCAAGCAAGCAAGCACGCACGAGCATGATAATGTAACACTAATCAGGCATGTAGACAATAATGTACACCAAGAAAAGATCCATCAAGAATGTACACCAGGACACGTGTATGTGGTTATTGTATCTATCATTCAACATGCACGCACGACTCCCAGCGCAGATGCAATGCCAGTAATCATTATACCCCATGGTTAACAGTATATTTATGACTCTTCGTCATTGGGGCTAGACTGGAGCCCTTGGACACTCGCCGTGCCTGGTCAGCATCTCACTTAAATTTTAAATGTAGATACCCACAGTCATTAATAATGGCCAATGAGAGTTTCAATACGTAAGCAAGTGTAATGTCATGTTCATGATGATGTTGAAAACAAGTAATAAGTAAATTGAACATGATTTCATGAGAACAATGGTCGAGAGATAAATTTGGCAGCGTAACGGTACGATTTATACTTTAGTTCAATCTTTACATTAATGGCTTTAGTCTAGATGGTAAGTCACACTCACGAGAACAAGAAGAGAAAGGAAGTGCATGCTATCTCTAAGGAACTTCAATGGTACAACCAACTCGTCGGCCATGTGGGAATCCATGGTCAGAGGAGATTTACGGAGGCCTTGGAGAAAAGGTCGCTAGTCTACCGATTCGGAATGACCGGTAGAGAGTTTCCAATTTTCCAAGAAAGGGCTGCCTAGATGTGTAAGTGTGTAGTGATGTACGCGTGTCTCAATCCACAAACCACCGATTTTAAACTCGCAGAAAACACTTAACATGATGGCATGACATGAAACTATGCACTTTAACCAATCGGGTTTGCAAGATTTTAATATAACAAATTATCATTTTAAACATAGTAGAATAATAGGAAGATTAAATCACGAGTTGCATGAATGTATCATATCATTTAAGGAGCAATTAGAATAACATTCATGTAATTAAAACTTTTAAATGGGTTAACCACTTTTAAGCCATTAAAATAACCATCATGCAATGATTAGGCCTAAGACATGTGAATTACACGCTAAATATCATATTTAAACAGACCTCAGGTATAGCGGTAAGATTTGCAAGAAAAATAAGTGGGGTTTCATGCAAAATTTTGAGATCGTGACGCACCCAGTAAGGGTCGCGACGAGGTCGGGACAGAACGCGACAAGGGGATATGAAGAACGCGACAAGGCAGTTAGAACAGGCAGAGAGATAGCGACGGGGCGCTCATCGCATTAAGAACACGACGGGTTTGCTGTCGCGACAAGGCCTCAGAACGCGACCTATCGGGCTGTCGCGTTCACAGGGTCTGCGCCTGAATCCGACAGAGAAAAGACATGTTCTTGGATTGTAGTCCAGGACTGCCTTATATTGACACATGGTGCTTCAAAAATAAAGAGTAAATTGTACAGTACATGAAAAATAACGAAACCAGTTTTAAACCAACCTAGACATGCAAGGGTGCTTCCACTAAATCGGAATTAGAAAATAATGATGGTTTCGATAGGCTTTAATCAAGTCCAACATGAGGTATTGAAGACTGTGAAAAGTAAAATGCAAGATTTACTTTGCAAGGTATGATGCCAGAATAATTAGGGCTTTTAGGACAAATGTCTCATCATGAAAGTTGTAGGGAACATGGAATAGATGCAGACTATGATTTTTAAATGATTTTAAACAACCTCGAGATGCATGATAATTCAACACAACATAAAAGCCAAGTGCAACCCGAAAACGCAGTATCATGCAGTGACCCTCTTACCATGCTTATAACTCTCTAACTGTTGACATTTAGACAAAATGTTAAACACAAAACATGACGAGGACAACTAGTAGAAAAGCTTTCATGTTGTGTGTTTGCTCTAGTTCAGTCTTGAATCGCATGCAACATATAAAGAACGGGAAAAGCTCTGACAGTGCGTGACTTGAGGAAAATGCTTATAATTCAAACTCTACTCATTGGAAATCGATGCAACCAGTGGGAAACGAAAGTTAACTTGATTCTCTACACATTGGTATAGGATATGTTAAGGTTTGGCCTGATAAAACCTACCTTTTGGGTTGAAGAAGTCTCATTTTTCCAGAAAACCTATGTTCAGACCACTTTTTGAAGAACGCTTAATACTCCATGTATACTGCATGGAATTTGGGCATTCCACTTGGGTTAGAATGTAGACTTGACCCTCTTTCCAGGGGTATAGGCCTTGCAAGGTTTGGTTATGGTTTGACTCACCTTTGGTCGACTTCAAGTGGACGGTTTGTGCAGGTCATAGTAGACGAGAAGGGGAAGAAGAACGGCTTGGTGTGGGGATCTCATGCTCCCCCAGCTGCCAAGAACTCCTCCACATGGCCCCAATAAGATGTAAACTCGTCCCCAAGGGTTTGGTGGAGAGTATTTAAGTTACCATGGTGTTTAGGAGTCCTATTGTGACTAGGAAAGAAGAGTTGCGGTTTTGGCTTGTTAGTTTCCTAATTTGAGGATTTCTTCCTCCATTAGAGTGTGTGAGGCTTTAGGAAACCTCCCACCCTAGTTAAGCACGAATTGGGGTTGCCAAGAATGCATGTTTTTATCTCAATTCAACTCAAATTGCCTCTTTCTAATTTCAGCCTATTTAGAGTTACACATTTCCATGCATTTTCTAGATTTATTTGATTTTTGGGCCAAATGATGTTCATTTTCCCAATTATGATATTGGGTCATTAATATATAATGTTGGAAGTCTCTCCAACATTTTTATTAAATTTTTGGTTGCGTCGTATTTCCGTGTTAACAGTTTTCCGACTTGCTTCATAATTTGGATAATCCGTCACAATAACTCTTAAACAAAGCCCAAATGATTTTTATTGACCCAAATTCCTTAATGGGCCATTAGAGGATATTATTGGAAGTCCGTATATGATTTTTATTTAATTTTCTGACTCATCCGAGTACGTGTGATAATGATTTTTCGACTTATTCATGAATTACGATAATAAGTCGCAAAACACTTTATACTTGACTAATCCAATTTTTCTTGGCACAACTTTCTTTGTGAAACATTTAGTAATAATGTTTGGGGTTGATTTATAATTTTTACGGAATTTTCCAATGTGTTTTAGCACATACGATAATGATACGTTTGTTTTAAATACTCTAATATTATGGAAATTATTTATTTTTATTTATTCAAAATTTTTACCTATTAAATTTTCCGGGGTGCTACACAAGAAGAGCTCAACACCCTCCGCTCCTGGAGACCTTGCCTGATATTTTCAATGCTCTTATAACCGCTAATGTACTCACCTTGCCAAGGGAATGGCTACAATGGCCGCCCAATGTTGATACCTCGTGCTACTGTGCATTACATTGGGGACCAAGGCACACATTGGAGGCTTGCTTCCATTTCAAAACTATATTTATAATTTGAATGATAAAGGAGGCATTGACTGGGAGGAAATGAAGAAATATATTGTCAATATGAAGGCGAGAAGGCTGCCCAGGTAGGATCAACAACAACAATAGCAACCCCAACAGATGGCACAACATCCCCAGGCACCCCTACAACAGTAGCCCAATATGGGCATTGTCCAAAACCCACTCCCGGAGCACCACGCTCTGAATCAACAAGTGAACGCCCTCAGAGCATCTCCCCAGAATGAAAGCACGCTAGGCAGGCCTATGGAAGTATCCTCCACCTCCACTTCCCAACCCTCCTTCACACTACCTCCCTTCATCTGTATACCCACACCCTCTAACCCACTACCCTTCTTTCTACACATCCCTACAACCACCACACACCGTCCATCACCCTCTATCCAACCATCCAACCCACCACTTATCTACCAACCCCCCATAACCTCCACAACACTACCACCTCCTAACCCACAAGCTCCCTTTCTACGCAATGCCACCATCGTGCCGCCACAACCCAACCGCCCACTCATACGCCAACCTCCTACCACCACCACTTCACACCATCACCCAATCCACCTCTTCTCCTCACACCACCAACCATACCCATTATTACCCCTAACCCCCAAGCTCCTTTCTTACATACTCCCATTTCACCCCTGAGTGCGGTAACTATTCAGCTGCCGTACCAAATGTTCAACCCTCAACACCCCAACACCCATTCATCTTCCACTCTGCCTGCCACAATAGAAGCAACAGGAGACAATTCTAAGGAAACTATGGTGCTCCGGAGCGGGCGAATATTCAATTGAATTTTCCCTCAGCAGCAGGACCAAGCACCCCTGCCCCAAGAAGAAGAAGCCAGCAAGAGGAATCCATCCCAGGGACTCAATATGATTTGCTTAAGCACCTGGACAAGACACCAACTAGAATTTCTATTCTCGAACTAATCAAAAGGTCTCCGGTACATCAAGAAGCTATAATGCACTATCTACAGAAAGTTATGGTGAATGAGGACCTACCAATAAACCATATCAATGCAGTCCTGACCCCCACAAGCCGACATCTGGCCATCGAGTTCCACGAATCTGAGCTAGCACCAGTGGAATCTCAACAGTATGCTCTATGCCTAACTATCAACATGAACGACATATGTGTGTCCCAATGCTTGGTGGACACTAGAGCCTTAATTAATGTCGTGTCTTTGGGCATGCTAAACTTTTGTGGGGTCACACTATAGTCGGTCTGACCCTCCTCCATTACTGTCACGGCCTACGACAACACTAGTAGGCCGCCCAAAGGAGTGGTCACATTGAAGGTGGGGATAGGTTCATCCATTACTGAGATGGGCTTCCATATTTTAGACATGGACCTGAGCTTCTACATGATATTGGGCCAGCCATTTATCCAGGCACTTGGCGGCATCACCTCCACTATTTATCAATGCCTCAAGTTTCCATACAAGGGACGGGTTGTCAAAGTTGCCAGTAAACCAACTGTGCTGGAAGTGGACACAATGACTAATAATTTTGTCCCTTCCATATGGCCATGTAATCAACCATTAATGTCGGTGATGGACATGTACAGTATGCAGCAAGGCACAGCCAGTTCATCATCAGTCAGTGCAGCAAAGAGAAGCAAGATTATAACTGAGAAGGGATGGCAGATTATGTAGAGAATGGGGTACCAGCCAGGCAAGGGACTGGGTGCATATTTACAGGGAAGGACCAAGATAGTGAAAGATAGCAAGACGAAACCTAGGGTAGGACTGTACAAGCCAGGCAAGACAGATCACACACAGAGGCAACCACTCACTTGGTCCCTGTATCAGCATTTTAAGAAGGGGCCGCTACAACCAGGGAGTGAACAGACCTCTGCCGTCACTGCTGAACCTTCACCATAGTTCACCCTTCACCATATACAAAGCTACTGAAAACCTCAGGCCCCAGAAACAGAGGAAGAGGGGCGAATCTGAATCAGAATGGCACCAGTGGTTTGACATGAGCGACATTGCCAACTCCTTAAGTCAGTTTTCACCACAGTAGATACAGAACAGTTGGCAGTGACTACAAGCAGGAGGCAACAGATAGATGAAGTCGAGCTAGGCACACATTCTGAAGAAGCTCCCACAACAACTAGGCTCGGGGCGGGCCTTTTTTCTCCGGGCATCGCGCCCAATCTCCTCCAGGCCACCGCATAGCCGTTCTTTATTTTTCTCTCAGCATTCCTCGGGCACCGACGCCCCACTTTGCAATCTCTTTCCACTCTCCCGAGTAGACGCTCACTCTTCAACTCCCTCTCCCCAGTGATCTCCCTCCGACTGAGCATACGCTCATTTCACTACTCTCCAGATTGGCGATCTCACCTCGCCCCCCCCCCTCACTTTGCATGATCAACAAAAACCCAAAAAATCCAAAAAACATTGAAAATTCAAAAAAAAAAACCAATTTTCCAATGGCTGATTGCATCGTCTCCATTGAGGAGACCTCCTATCTCTCTTGCGAGTGTGCCCCAAATTACGGCCACTCCTCCCCGATCCTATGACTGACCTCCTTTTTCCCTCCACGCAGGGACTCTCTTCCCCCTCCATGCAAGGGGTATTTACTTCCTTTCCTCCTCCTCCACTTTCCCCCATGTAGGGAAATTCTTTTACTGCTTTTACTCCTCCTCCATCTTCCCCCACGCAGGGAAATTTTTTTACTGCTTTTACTCCTCCTCCATCTTCCCCCACGCAGGGATCTTCTTTTACTGCTTTTCCTACTCCTCCGCCTCCTACTGTAGATTCGAGCAGTTGTTGTGAGAGTCTAGGTCAGAATAGCAATAAGCTAGGGGTAGTATCCAAGAAAAAGTCCAAGGATAGGAGGGTTCCACACCGCTTTCTTGCTGATCTAGCCCGTAGATGCAAGGCATGTCTACAAATTGCGTAGTTCATAGAAGAGCCTTTACAGTTGCCGGATATGGAATATGAGCAGTCGTTGTGCTTAATTGATGATGGGTTTGGAGTCTATGAAATCATGGATGATGACGACCCGATTGAGGAAGGTGATGAAGAGTTCGAGGATGAGGCTGACGCGTATGCAAGTGGAATTAAAAGATTCGATGAACCGTCAGCTGTCGTAGAAGAAATAATCAAGGAGATCAATCTGGGAACTGAGGAAAACCCTAGGACCGTCCTCATAAGCAATAACTTATCACCAGCTGAAGAGGAGGCAATAATTGAGGTTCTCAGGGAGTATAAGGACACGTTTGCATAGAGCTACGAAGATATGCCAGGACTAGACACTGTGCTTGTTGAACAACATCTTACACTGAAGCCGGGATCAGTCGCAATTAAGCAGCAGTTGAGGTGTTTCCACCTACAAATGGTTTTGAAAATGAAAGATGAGGTCGACAAGCTCCACAAAGCCAAATTTATTAGAGTCGAACTTTATCCGAATTGGGTGGCGAACATTGTCCCGGTCATGAAAAAGGACGAAAGAGTAAGAATTTGCATTGACTTATGGGACCTCAACCGCGTGTGTCCTAAGGATGATTTCCTTTTGCCTCATCTCGATGTGCTCATAGATAATATGGCCAGGTATGAAATCCTCTCCTTCATGGACGGCTTCTCAAGGTACAATCAGATTAAGTTGGCTGAGGAATACTAGGAGAAGACTTCGTTCACTACACCATGGGGAGCATACTGCTATGTGGTCATGCCGTTTGGACTTAAGAATGCTGGAGCTACTTATCAAAGAGCAATGATGGCCATCTTTCATGACATGATCCATATTTATATTGAGATGTACGTGGATGACCTAGTAGTTAAGTCTAGAACATTGGCTGAGCACCCTGGGGTTCTAACAAAGGTTCCGCAAAGATCAAGAGAGTATCAGTTGAAGATGAACCCCAAGAAGTGTGTATTTGGTGTATCATCGGGTAAGCTTCTAGGTTTCATCATGAGCAAGAGGGGTATAGAGATTGATCCCAATAAGGCAAAGGCGATAAGAGTGATGCCTCCTCCCAAGAATTTGAAAAAAGTTTGAGGATTAATCAGGAGGTTGCAATTTATTCTCCAATTCGTCTCCTAATACTCGTAGAGGTGTAGACCCTGCTACGACCTCACCAAGCCGGGAGTCGAATTTCATTGGGATGAGAAGTGTGAGGTGGATTTTGACGGACTAAAGGAGTATTTGGCTAATCCCTTTGTTCTGAGGCCGCCGACTCCGGGCAAACCATTAATTCTCTATGTATCGGTCCTGGAAGACTCTATGGGATCTATCCTTGCACAAGTAGATGAAGAAGGCAAGAAGAGGGCAACATACTACTTGTCTAAGCTTCTCAACCCCTGCGAGCAAATGTACACAACAATGGAGAAGACATGTGCCGCTCTAGTGTGGGTAGTGCAGAAACTGAAGCACTATTTCCTTGCTCATAAGGTTCATCTAATCGCCTGCATGAATCCTATCAAGTTCCTCCTCGAAAAATTTGTTCACACTGATAGGCTAGCACGTTGGCAAAGCTTTCTCTCCCAGTTTGACATCATCTACATTCAGAAGAAATCCATCAAAGGCTATGCCATAGCAGAACATCTTGCACATCACCCTATTCCACAGTTTGATCATGTCCGTTCGGAGTTTCTAGATGAAGAATTAATGTCCCTTAGCCAATCTGATCCTATGTGGACATTGTATTTTGATGGAGCTCTGAATTCTCATGAAAAGGGTATCGGGATTGCTCCACTATCACCTGAGGGTGTCACCATTCCGTGGGCTTATAAGTTGGAATTTCTTGCCACCAACAACATAGCTGAATATGAAGCCCTGTTGGCTAGCCTTGAGCATGCCCACTTCTATGGTGTCACCCAGCTATGAATTGTAGGTAATAATCAACTGGTCCTACGCCAAGTGCTCACCAAATACCAAACTCGAGATCCTAAGCTCAAGCCATATCAAGAACTTGTTGGCTCTCTTATTTTGATGATGCTTAAGTATGATTCATAAATATGTAGAAATCATGTTTATCATGTTTAATTTATATCTCACACTATTTTTCCATGTATAGCTCAAAGAAAATATCAAAGCAATGATAGTGGTGTTGACACAACTCCAGTGGTGTCGACACAATCCATGTATCCAGTACTGTGTAAAGGGAAAAAGTACCTAGTGGTGTCGACACATAAGGTGAAGAATGTGCGAAATTGCCTATTATGGTAATCTAGAAGGGGGGGTTGAATAGATTACTCCCAATTAAAAATATTTTAGCCTTCTTTTCAATGGAGACACAAACTCTTCGATATCTTAAACAGAGTTAAAACCGAATCAAGATGTGTGTTAATTATAGATAGAAAGACTAGCAAGTTATCTAGCGTGTGAGAGATCAACGTGTCTACTAATCATCTAACGTAAAACGTTCGAACCACAGACACGATGATTTAAGGTGGTTCGGAGTACATAACTTGTGTATCCTAGGTCCACCATGCACACACACACGCAGAAATAACTACTTATGAGCAAGTTCAACACTACAACTCACACACATACATGTCGTTTGATGTGAACAAACAATCAAAACAACTTAAACCACATGAATCAAGCACAAGGAACACTTGAAACACAACCACACACACAAAAGTATAGAAGGAACGAAAACAGAGAAGAGTTTTGAGTTGAAAGAACAAATCCTGATGAAGAACTCTTCTCGTTGGTAGTCTAGAATGACTTCAGGCTTCGTTTGGATGTAGATCAACTGACAGAGAAGCTTGAGTTGTGGACCACCTAACTTCAACACCGCTCGAAAGATGTTTCTTCTTTGTTCTGAACGGAAGCTTGAAGTAGAGCAACAGATGGGAGATTTTTCTCTTAAGTCTTGCTTAGGGTTTTGGAGTGGTGGTCTAACTCTGCGAAAATAACCCTATATGATCTATATATATGGGTGTCCAAACATGGAGAGGCGTGCTTGAAAGAATCACCCAAATATGGATCATATCTTGATCATTGGATCTTTCCAAAACTACGTCTGTCGACAGGCGACATGTTACTGTCGACAGCTACTGCCCAGTTCTTGTTTTCATGTTTCTGGAACACTAGATCTGTCGATAGATATTATCCTGCTGTCGACTGGCACACTTCATCTGTCGACAGGAACATATTGGCTGTCGACAGGTACTATTTTCTGAGTGCTTCCAAAACCTTGTTTTGTTCTGTCATGTCTATCTGTTGACAGGTGATTTCTTGGCTGTCGACAGGTGATCACTTGAAGTTTCTTTCTTGTTCTTTTTCACCTGAATCTTGTTGCTTGGCTTATATGCATTCATACCTACATTAAAAGACATTTTAAGTGAGATGTAATGAATACATAGGTGATCATTTTGACACTTGATCATGTCATTCATGTCCTCCATAAATAAGTCATTGTATCATCATCAATTGCAATGTTCATTAAAAAACACATCATCAAAAACATTAAGGCACAAGTAAACCCAACATAAGGCTTGTGTGTCGACACCTTGTCCCTCCTAGTAGTATGTAATTGAAGACAATGCCCAGTGGTGTCGACACAGGACCCCTGTGTGTCAACACTCATCCACTGTCCCAGTAACATCTTTTGAAGAAGCATCCAGTGGTGTCGACACAGGACCACTGTGTGTCAACACTTCCTCACTGTCCCAGAAGCCAAGTTTGAAGCCAATGGCCGGTGTGTGGACACATGCTTGTGTGGTGTCGACACAGTTTGGATATTTTTCCAGATCTGAAATGCCAAGACACGTGGATGATTTTGGTAGGGCCTTTTTGAGCGGGAATCTTTGTGCCCCCAAATCCCAAGATATTTTGTGGACCCATGGGACTATAAATGCCCCTTATCCACTTGTCTTTGGGTGTGACACACATCAGTTCTTCCAACTCTAGAGGTTTCCAGACGATTTCAGAAGAGGGCTTCATCCTAGAGAATAGCTTCCAGATCTAAAGGAATTGGAGCTTCGAGCATCTTGGATGATCCATCTCAAGAAGAATTTCCAGTCTTCAGAGCCTTCTTCCTGGAGCTAAAGTAGAAGAGCTGTTCTCCCTCCTTGAAGCAGAAATAGGGAGATTCGAACCAGACATCTCCAACCTGGGATTCAATTGTTTAGTCTGGTTCTTCACTTCAAACTCATTCTATTGTTTGTGTTTTGTGAAATTGGTGCAATCCTTGTGCCCAATTTTGTGTGTGTGATTAGATCTGAGATTTCTAAATCTCAGAGTGTGTGTGTTGTGTTGTGTCACTTCTGAACTGGCAAGATAAGCCACTTTGTGTGTGTGTGTGGATGGTGGATGTAGGATACACAATTGTGTAATTCGAACCACCCTAAATCTCTTTGTCTCAATGGTTTGATTGTCTTTTACGTTAGATGTTTGATAGGCTCATTGGTACTTCACCATCTAAGTTGTCTAAATTGTTTAGAATTGTGAGTAAGCTTTAGATTCAAGTCTTAATTCAATTTCTCAAAGAGTCTAATCGAGTGATTATTAAAATCCAGAGAAATCTATTCAACCCTCCCACCCCTTCTAGATTTCTCCATAGTAGTTTTTCCGCAATATTTCATTTGGAATCAGAGCGGGTTCTCATTAAACTTTAAGTGTTTGATCTAATGGTCAGAGTCTGTTGCTATGGAAATCACCAAGGGATTTATGGTTGAGGGTCATTCATTTTGTAGGCCTCCTCTTTTCGATGGATCTGATTATTCTTATTGGAAAAACAGGATGAAGGTGTTCTTAAGAGCTCAGGACTATGAGCTCTAGAAGATTGTTGAAAAAGGACCTGTTGACCTCCCTGAAGATGAAGAGCTATGTACCAAGGATCAGATCAAGAAGTCCACACTCAACTAGAGTGCCATGAACATGATGCAGTGTGCTATCCACCCCAAGGAGTACTCCAGAGTATCCTCATGTAAGTCTGCTAAAGAGATGTGGGATAAGCTTCAGCTTATCTATGAGGGAACCTCTGAGGTAAGAGAAACCAAGGCAAGTATCTTAGTCTCAGAGTATGAAATGTTTAGAATGAAAAGTGATGAGACCATTTCTGAGATGTTTGCTAGATTCATGCTTTTAGTGAATGGTCTTAGAGGTATAGGAAAGAATTATTTGAATAGTGATCTTGTTAGGAAAGTTCTTAGATCACTTCCATTAGCTTGGCACACAAAGGCCACAGTAATTGAAGATTCAAAGAACTTGTCAACCATGCAATTAGATGAGCTAATAGGTTCACTAATGATATATGAGATTAACTTGAAAAGAAATGCATCTGTAATTTCATCTAAGAAACCTATTGCTTTAAAAGCTTCATCTAGTTCAAAAATTGATGTTGACCAATCTGACGAAAATGATGAGTCTTCTGATGAAGAGGATGATGAGGAATTGGCCTTACTGATAAGGAAATTCAAAAAGTTCTTGAGAAAGAAAGAGAAAGGTATGTTCAAACCCTTCAATAAAAAGGATTTTTTCAAGAAAAATGATTTTAATAAAAAGATGAAAACAAATAAAAAGACTGACATCATTTGTTATGAGTGCAGGAAACCAGGACACATGAGAGCTGGAGAGTGTCCTGATCTGAAGAAAAATTGAAAAATCAAATGTTCAAGAAGACAAGGGCAATGCTGGCCACATGGAGTGATGAGGATGATGAAGAACAAGAGGAAAGTGGCTCAGATGAGGAAGAAGTGACATGTCTCATGGCTAGACATGAAGAAAATAATGAGGTAAGTTCTTCCTTTGAAGATTTCTCAACTGATGATTAGGAGGAAGCATATGCTGTTCTATTTGAAAAATTGTGTGAACTAAATATGAAAATAAAATATTAAAAAGGAAAATCAACAGTATAGTGCAAAGCCCACAAGAATCTGAGCAAATAAACTTGTTGAATGATGAAATCAGTAACATGAAAAAGGAACAAGAATGTTTGAATGAACAACTTGATGTCATCAAAGAAAGATGTTAGTCTACTGAGAAAGAAAAACAAATCTTGATAGATGAAAATGAAAAACTCAAAAAGGAAAAAGAGGTGATTCAAGAGGAATTGAAAATTGCGCAAAAAGAACTAAATGACAAGAAAGAAACCCTGTCAAAATTTGTCAAAGGTAAACAAAACCTAGATGCTATTTTAGGAGTTCGGATGAACACTACCAAGCATGGTTTAGGTTTTCAGCCTGAAAATAAGAAGAAAATTGGGCAAACCTTGATAACTTCATTTGTTCAAGGAAGTATCTCTTATAGCAAGTCTAAAGAAAGCATCAAAGAAAAACCACAAATAAACTCAAAAACAAAAAACAAAAATCAATTCAATAACTCCAAAACTCAATTAAGACATGAAAGAGTTCAAGGTAAAAATCAACAAAAATTGAAATCCAGTGTTAGACCAACTTCATATCCAAAGAACAGTAAAAACTTTTCAGTTGGATCTAGTTCTCATGTCAAAAAGAATAATGATTTAACACCACAAAGAATCATGGCATGCACAATCTGCACGAAATCTGGCCACACTGATGACAAATGCAGATCAAGAACAAATTCAAGGAAAATGAAACAAATCTGGATTCCAAAACAACTTGTTGTTGAGTTGAGACAACTAATGGGACCCAAAGTAATTTGGGTATCAAAACTCTCTTTCTAAATCTTTTTGCAGGAATATCTTACAGCCCACAAGAAAGACAAATCGTACCTTGATAGTGGCTGTTCAAGACATATGACTGGAGATAGGGAAAAATTCTCCATATTGACTGAAAAAGATGGTGGACAAGTGATTTTTGGAGGTAAGAACAAAGGACAAATCATTGGAACTGGAAGAATTGGTAAGAATCCTTCAAGCTCTACTGAGAATGTTTTGCTTGTAGAAGGCCTTGATCATAATCTTCTAAGCATCAGTCAACTTTGTGACAAAGGCCTCAAGGTAATTTTTAATTCTAAATCATGTGAAATTGTTGAAAAGATTCTGAAAAAATAAAATTTCTTGGTCAAAGGATCAACAATGTTTATCTAGTTGCATGTGCCCAAGGTAAACAGACTAGGAAATCATTCAAATCTGTTGCACCCTTAATCACTTCCAAACCCTTTGAATTATTGCATACGGATTTATTTGGTCCTACTAGGACACTCAGTCTTAGTGGACATAGATTTGGGTTTTGTGATAGTGGATGACTTCTCTAGATTTACCTGGGTATATTTTCTGTCTCACAAGAGTGACACATTGGAAAACTTCAAAGAGTTTGTTAATAAAATTGAAAATGTAAAAATAAATAAAATCCACTCCATTCTTACTGATCATGGAGAAGAATTTGACAATAAATTGTTTTTTTTTTTTACAGGAATAAAGGAATTGATCACAAATTTGCTTCTCCAAGGACCCCTGAACAGAATGGAATTGTTCAAAGGAAGAATAGGACATTGGTGGAGATGACTAGAACTTTGTTGATTGAAAGTCAGCTTCCAAGGAAATTTTGGGCAGAAGCTGTCAACACTTCATGTTATGTTCTCAACAGGGTTATGGTAAGACCTGACCTTAAGAAAACTTCCTATGAACTCTTGAAAGGTAAGAAGCCTCACATTGCATATTTTAGAGTCTTTGGAAGTAAAGTCTTCATTCATAACAATGATAAGCATGATCTAGATAAATTTGAAAATAAAAGTGATGTAGGCATCTTTCTAGGATATTCTGAGAATTTAAGGTCATATAGAGTTTTTAATAATGAATCAAAAACTGTGGAGGAAACTCCTCATATCATATTTGATGAAAATTGTGAGAAACTTACTGACCATGATTCTTGTAGGAATCAAGAAGAAGATGCTGACATTCTTGTACAAGAATTAGATCAATCAGTGGAGAATGAAGAACTTGATGAACATGAAGTTGTGTCAACACAACAGAACACTAAGTCGACACTAGAGGAGGTAAGTACCGTAACAAGAGGTAATTTTAGATATTCCAAAGCTCATCCACTTGAGAATGTTGTATGAAATGTCAATGATAGAGTCCATACTAGATCTCATTTCAGAAATATCATTGAACAAGATCAAATGGCTTTTATATCTCAAGTGGAACCCAAAAACATTGAAGAAGCTTAAAAGATAATTCTTGGGTAGAAGCAATGCATGATGAATTGAATCAATTCAAGAGAAATAATGTTTGGAGTCTAGTTCCCAGAAATCCTGAAATCTCAATAATTGGAACTAGATGGGTTTTTAGAAATAAATTGAATGAGGAAGGAAATGTTGTTAGAAATAAAGCTAGACTGGTTGCAAAAGGATACAATCAGGAATTTGGAGTTGATTTTGAAGAGTCCTTTGCACCAGTGGCTAGGTTAGAAGTAGTGAGAATTTTATTGGCATATGCATGTTCCAGAAATTTCAAATTGTTTCAAATAGATGTGAAAACTGCCTTTTTGAATGGTTACATTAAAGAGGAAGTGTTTGTTGCTTAACCTCCTGGATTTGAAGATCATGATAAACCTAACCATGTTTATAAACTGCATAAAGCTCTTTATGGTTTGAAACAGGCTCCAAGAGTATGGTATGACAGATTGAGCAGTTTTCTGGTTAGTGAGAATTATTCCAGAGGTAAGGTGGATCAAACTATTTTTACAAAATCAGTCCACAATCATATCATTGTAGTTCAGGTATATGTGGATGATATTATTTTTGGTTCCACCAATCCTTCACTGTGTGAAGAATTTTCTAATCACATGTACAGTGAGTTTGAAATGAGTCTTATGGGAGAATTACAATTCTTTCTTGGTTTGCAGGTCAAACAACTTGAGGATGGATTCTTTATCAATCAAGCCAAATATATCAAAGAATTTCATAAAAGATTCCATTTTGAACAAGCCAAACCAGCATCCACTCCCATGAGTACAAGCATCAAACTGGACAAGGATGAAAAAGGTAAATTGGTTGATGCAAAGCAATACAGAGGTATGATTGGATCTCTCTTATATCTTACTGCAAGTAGGCCAGATATTCAATTCAGTGTATGTCTTTGTGCTAGATTTCAGTCTAGTCCAAGGGAAAGTCACTTACTTACAGTTAAGAGAATTTTTAGATACCTCTGTGGCACTTGTGAATTCGGTTTATGGTATCCAGCTGGATGTCATGCTGATTTGATCTCATATTTTGATGCTGATTATGCTGGATGTAAACTTCATAGAAAGAGTACTAGTGGATATTGTCAATTCTTAAAAAATTGCATGATAACATGGGCATCCAAAAAGCAACACTCAGTTGCACTCTCTACTGCAGAAGCATAATATGTTGCTGCAAGGAGTTGTGCAGCTCAAGTGTTGTGGATTAAAAGTCAATTACTTGACTACTATATTGATATTGGATGTTCATCTATCATGTGTGACAATACTAGTGCAATTAACCTTTCTAAAAACCCAATTCAACATTCCAAAATAAATCACATTGAAATTACGCATCATTTTCTTAGGGATGAAGTTGCAAACAAGAACATTGAACTAGAATTCATCCCTATTGAAAAACAAATTGCAAACATATTCACAAAACCATTGGCTGAAGATAGGTTCACATCTTTAAGAAGAGAACTTGGAATATGAAACATGAAATGAAAACTAAAAAATATTTTGATTCCTTATGCAAAGATTATGAGGTATATCAAATAGTGATTAGTGGAAGGACAAGTTATGCTTGTCTAAAAACTATCATTATGTGTTGAGAAATCCTCCGCCAAGTACCCATGATCTACCGTGTGTAAGAATCATTAATTTTTGAAATTTAAAAAAATGCTTTGTTTTGTGGTTGTATTTGAAACATGCTTGATTTTGAATAATTGCTTGTTGAAATTGAGTGCTACTATTAAGTGTGTTTGATTTGAATGTTGAATGCTTCATTGATGCACATGTTGAGGGGGAGCATTACTGCTTGAGAAGTAAAGGTAAGTTCTGAGATCTAATTTCAAGGGAATTAGATTTGTACATAAAGAATTTTCTTCTTGAAATCAAATTTTTGTGGTTGGTCAGAAAGTGTTGAGGATATGTGAGTTTTTTGGTTGATACCATGTTGTGTCAACACCAAAACATGTTTCTGAGTTGCAAGTAACTCTTCATTGAATCATGTCACTACATTCATCCTTGTATCAACTTATCTCTTCAATGATGTTCCTCAATCCTTCAATCTGAATCACATCCACTTCATTTGACTATCCTATCAATTCTTTGATTAAAAAAGGATTTTATTTATTTTTGATGAAAAATTGATGAGATCAATAACTTAGGGGGAGCTAAAGGCTTTATTCCCATTTTCTCTCATCAAAACCAAAACTGGTTCAGTGAGTTGATAAATGTCTAATACATGAAATGCTCACTAATTCTTCTGAAGAAAACAAGGATTGATTTTTTAATTGTCATAACATATTCTTTCAGTCAACATTCTTTTATATTCTGAATTTCTAAAGTAACTTGATTTCATAATGAAATGATGTTCAATTGTGTATTGACCTTACACATTTCTTTTAAGATTGATGAAGGGTAAAGTTGTGACAAACTTCCCAATGTTCATTTTCAAAGTGTTCTTCTAACAGAGCAATGGCATATACACTGAGAAACTGCACACCTTCACAAAAAGTGAAGAGCTATGTATTTCATGAGGCATTTTGCTATCTCTGTTCTAAGGGGTCAAATCAAAATGATAAAAACCAATGTTAATTGAGTAACTGGAAATATTGGCGTCTGATAAACATATATTTTCATGTAAAAAGGTTTTCATTCACCCCTTGAAGCAGGATAATTACTAAATCTTTAGTAACTAGGAACTCTGGTGTGTGAAAAGCATGTGTACTTGAGTGAAAAAGATTTACTACATTAGAATGCTCATTGCTATAATGTTAAAGAAAAATCAATCAATCAAATGAACAATTTACATCCTAATCAAATCTTTTGAGGGTGTTTAACTTCAATACAAATTGCATTAATCTTAAAGAAACCACATTACTTTGGTTTAATAAGATGTAAAAGATTGTAATTGTCTGAATAGAATATTTTATCTCAATCAAATTGTCATCCTAGTGCTTCAGAATGATCAATGGTCAAATCTTATCAGATATTATTCAACTCAGGAAATTTGTAATGGAATTATGATGAGAAATTGGAAATGATTTCTTTAACATATTAAAAATCCTTGACTATTTGATTTTAGATGTTTTTTAATCACAATAAAGATTTTCCTTCTCATCTTTCTCAAAAATTCTGCAACTTTTGCCTCATCAGGTTGACACACTCTCCCTATGTGTCGACACCAGACTTCATCAGGTCGACACACATCCTTTATGTGTCGACACCACTGTGCTCAACTGTTGGTTCCAGTTTAGGATAAACTGAGTGAGGGCTCATTGTATCTCCTTTTCTTAGTGTCGAAACCCTTTTTATATACCGAATATCCTAGGTCGACCCTACTGTAATCACGAGGAATGCGATCCTCAAAACACACAAGAAGATATCACTATGGGATGAAGAGAGATGTGTGATCGCCACCAAGATATTTGCCAAGAGATACCTATAAGGTTAGGGCTAAATACCTTGGAAAATGAGGAGGATGACCCGTGGACGGAGATGTGTCGGTCGGAGTTGACGCATGTCCCGGATCGTGATCGCGTGAACGCTCGGATGTGCGGGAGATATGGGAAACTTCTTCCTCCTTCCTCGGCCGGCCAAGGATGAAGGGCCTCACGCTTTTCTTGCTGTTTGTGCCTGCAAAACAAAGGGATATGTACAAACAAAGAAAGAAAACCCGATTAGAACTAAAGAAGTGTAGCAATCCGTCCCTTTTGAAGAATAAACGTGAATATGGGGATAGAACTCACCGAGAAGGGTTGGTAAACCCCTGCTGGGATAAAATTAGGTGTGTGTGTGATGTATGAATGTGCTTAAAGCAAGGAGATGAGAGAGAGGGCACACCTATGTGCCATGCATGTAGAAAAATGGAAAAGAAAGAAAAAAATGATAACTCAAAGCACAAAGATCGGATCAAGGTGCTTCCTATTCGTGTGGTTAGAGGAGGATGTTAGGAACAACTTTGATGAAGATCCCAAGATCTAGAACGCCCTCTTTGAGGCTGTAGAAGGGCCGCAATCATTGGGTATCCAGAATCGCAATAGGAGAGAGAAAGTGAGATAACCGGCGGTGCAACTCGACGGCGCCTTCTCCGCTCTGCTTGGGGCGATGGTGACCAACCAAGCTGACTCCCAAGAGCCTCTTGAAGGTGTCTTGGGCTTCCTCTTGTCTTGGTTTGATGATTTGGACGTGGGTCCTCTTGTGGGGGGCGATATGAGTGAGAATAGAGAGAGAGAAGGATGTAACTCGAGTTCTTCCTCTCCTGGGGGTTGGCGATGATGAAGATGGGATGAGAAGACCCTCAAGAACCTCTCACAGTGAACTGAAGCATCCTCTTGCCCTTCTCTTGGCCACTTGGATGTGAGTCTCTTTGTAGAGAGAATATGAGAGAGAAAAAGGAGGGGGAGCACGATGGAGTAAGAATGGCCTCCTCCTGTGGATGGGGTCAATGGAGAGGATGAAGACATAGCCCAAAGAAACCTCCCCAAGATGCCAACCGCTTCCCTCTTGCGTCTGATCCCTTGAGATATTTTACCATGGTGGGGTTAAAAAATCAGAGGAAAAAAGAGTCGTCCAGATTTTGGGTGGAGTTTGTAAGTGTTTTGGATTTGGAAACCACTTAGGGATAATGATTAGGATGTGAGGAGTTGATTTATGATTTTTGTGGATTTTTTTAAGGCCTAGAATTATCCCAGATCGGCTCAAAAGGCACGAAGGACAGAAAAATCCATTTCTCGCCATGCAAAGAGGTGGTACGGCTGGGTTTGGATGGGTTTTGAGGGGGTTACGTGGCATGCATTGGGGCTGGGTACGTGGATTTTGTTTAGATTTAGGTGTTCACGTGGGGTTGGGTTTCTAGGTGGATTTTAGTGGGATTGGGTTAGATTTACATGCATGCTGGTTACGAGATGGGGTGAGCTTGGGTTTGAATGGATGAGGGTTGTATGGTTTTTAGGATATACATGAGAGTTTATTATTATTATTTTAAAGATAGGTTTGCATGGGATGCGGCTTTGCTTTGCATGGGATTTGGATTGCATGGACTTGGATTTTAAATGGAATTGCATGGGCTTTAGATTTTAAATGGGTTTTAAATATAGATTTTATTCACCTCTATCTCCTCATTTTAACCACACGTCATGGATTGCTTGGGATGAAAATTAAGCTTATTTCAGGCTCAAATATTGCCAAAGGAATGCTCCAAAATCATGGTCAATTTGGGGTGTTAACGTAAGGCCCTAGATTTTTCTCTCTTATATAGGTGCTTGATTGTGTGAGAAATTGATGCTCATTGTGTGTAGTATATATATATATATATATATATGTATATATATATATATATATGTATGTATGCATATACATATTAGTTGAGTATTGTTGCACATAGATGTATGAATTGCTACGCATGTTATTCATTTACTTTATGTACGTAGTAGTTTAGGGTATGCATTTTAAATTGTACCTAATTGTGTGGTGTACATAAAGTTTCTGCAGTTTTAAGTTCTGTTCTGGCGGCCAGTAGACGTCAATATGTATGGATGCCAATCCCAAGTCAGCGGCCACATCGATGGACGCCAACTCAGAATTGGCGGCCCGTGATGTTGGCGTTAACCTCCCAGATCTGTTGCGTTTGCAGATCCAGAAATGCCCCTAAAATCTTTGCACCCTGTTTAGGAAACTGTTCCCCAACGGTAACCTAGTCGACCCCAAACGCGTTCCAAAGCCTAGCCCTATAAAAGACTCAGTTTAGGGCGCTATTGGGTCCTTTTGGCCCTTTGGTCAAAAACCCTAACTTCTGTGCGCGAAACCAGACCTTTGGACCGTGGATTTGGCGATTTAGCGACTTCTTCCGGCGATCTTACACGACTGGAGGGGAGTCTAAACATTGGAGAAGGCTTCTCCGACACCGGATTGGATTCTACATCAACACAGAAACCAGATTTGGAGGAGTTTGGAGGCTCTTTGGCAATGGCCGAGGAGTGCTTCATCAACCCAAATCCCCTTTCATAGATTTTCTCAAAGACAAGTACCCCTTTCACATCACCCATACATGTGTCCAGTATGTCCCAAGCATTTTACAGATTTTTATTCGAGTCCTGGAACCCCAATTTCACCAAGTTTCTTGCGTTCAGTCTGTGTTTTGCACAGACAGAAACTTAACGGCGGGATCTCTTGCCGTTAAGATCCTAAATTGGCGGTGCATTACGTTGTCGTTAACTGGGTAAACGGCCATCCCCTTGCCGTTGAGTTCTTCAGGCAAGAACAGTGGACTGTTTGCTCTCTATGATGTAATTTCTGGGATTTTTGCGCATGAGGATATATGGTAAAAATTATATGTTATAAAATATGTCTAGTAGAGCATGTTGTGTGATTATGATACATTTTTTCATTGTTATAATTATTAGTAATTTATGGAACCCTGTCCTAAGCATGTTTTAATTACTGTTGAATGGTTCCGTGAGGAATCAAAATGTCAAAACTTTTCTGTGTTCACATCGATATCAGAGCATGTTGTAAAAATTTGATGAATTTATGATGACTGTGTTAATTGTTATACTTTCTGGATCATAATATAATGAGCATGCACTGTTATTTAAAAATTGCAAATAAATTGTACAAAATAGCTGAAATTTCTAGAAAATTATATGTGGAACTAGGACTGTAAAATACATGTTATAAACTGGTTAGTGTAGTTTACCATTGTGAATTGTGCAGAATTGAGTATTTACGAATTGTGTGATAGGACTGTTTCAATTTTCATAATTTGTGTGTAATTCAAAAAAACGTGAAATCTGGTATGTACGATGCTCAACCTGTAACCTGTAGGTGGTTAAGTTTTCATGCATATTGGATAACAGTAGATACTGATTTTGTTATTTAACCATGAAAAGAGCAATTAAGACATGTTTAGCGTAGTTAACCATAAATTCGTTAAATTACAGCATGATTCGAACCAAATGATGTTTGTTTAACTCTGTAAACAGTAGCACCATGATAAGTAATATTACAATATGTGGATGTGTGAATATGAAACAAGTGTGTTAAACTGTGCATTAAGTATATGTTTAAAATTGAGAAAATGTGTAAATATGCCAATGGGTGACACTGCTACCTTAGAGGGCTGTGGAACCGTACCGTGGTAAAGTCCCCACGGGAAGGTTCATAGTGTGTGATATCCCATGAGCATTGGGATTAAATCCTGGAGGCGGACAAGTACCGCTGGTTAGGGTGGAGAGTGCTTCTCCCGATTCTGCACAGTAACTAAGGTCTATCATTGTGTTGCCTAAATGATAGATATGTGTGTGATGTGACAAGTGTGTCTGTCCTTCTAGAGGTGGTTTGGACTATGTGTCATGGCATATAAATAAGAAAATGTGATTATGTGTATGACAAATGTGAAATATTTAAATGTAGATATGACATGATAGCATGTACTTTCTGTTATGAAGTGTTAAATTCATGTAAAACAGCAAGCTAACCATGTTTAGAAATGTATTATGAATGTGAAATTGTGCATAGAATCCATGCTAGGATTGTTCTCTAGTTTAAGTGTAAAATTCATGCTTAATTTGATGTTATGTTACAACATACATGTAATAAAATGTAAATTTAAATCATGTGTAAAGAAGATGTAGGAAGCATGTGATAGGTTTAAATCCTTGCAAATTTATCTTAAGTCAAGTACCATGTGTTGGAAAATGTAGAAATCATGTTTAGGTTTCCTTTAAAAGTTTATCTAATTCATGCTTTACGTGATAGTTGTATAATATGAAAAATGTGAATATTACATGTGATGTATGTATGTTTAGTGTGAATGGATGTACTTGCTGAGTCTTTTGGACTCACTCTTGCTTCGGCGTACAGGTGTAGAGATTTCTACTTCATCTGAGGAGATAGTCAGGAGTGACTCGGAGCGGGAGTATGAGATCTTTGTGGAGTCTCAGTATTGTACTTTTACTTTTCATAGTATGTAATAAAGGAAACTTTGTAATTCAATTATGGACAATGTGGACAATGTATTTTCATTTCTCAGCTATTAAATGTTTAGTTTTCTTTTCCTCTATATGGACTGTGAATAGAATGTGGATGATGGAATGAGAAATTACATTTAGCTCTTTCTTTTCCACTGTTATGTGTTATATTTGTGTACATTTCACTCTATTGATTTTGTTGGGTAAATGTCCCACTGTAGCGGCGTTCATTATACCGATGTGGGTTGGTGTAACCGTACCGGTATAAGGAGGGTCGTTACAGTTAATATTAATAACAATAAATGTGACTCAACTTATAGGCCGAAAATGGGTGTCTACAGATTGCCCCTCCTTGATGTCTACTTTGCAAGGGAGTGAAGCGAAAGGAGAGCGAAGTGTAATGAAATGGAATGAAGCGAGGATGAAGCAGAGTGAATTGAAAAGTGGGCATCAAGGTAAAAGAGACACCCATCACAACCAATAAGTGATAGAAATTCTCAGGAAGACTCCAAACAAACCACAAGGAAGAGCGGGCACGGACGGCTCCTGTCTGGAACGACAGAAAAAGGAAAGCAAAAGAATGATGATCAACCTCTTGATTAAGAGGTACCCTAGACGATTGGCCTGCAGGTTTCATCTTGGGAGGATATGTGCGGGCCAGGCGGGTCATGATGACGCAAGGCCTGGGAGCAGTTCGCAACGAAGACGGATCAGGGGAATATTTAAGCTGATTTGGATGAATGGAGGGAGAAAGTTCCGGGTAGGAGCCGTACTGGCCAACTGGACAAAGGGACTAGTTCAAAGAACACGTTTAAATTGTGAGTGGAATAAAATTTCTTGTTCAAGAAACTTAAGCTTGATTGACCATCACCAGGGAAGCAACCTTTGACAAATCATGAGACATGAAGCTTAAAGTGTAATCACGGGGAATGTGCACCCTAAAGGCACGCAAACATGTATTAGCTATAGAAGCATGGAAAAAAATGGATGTGATCGCCACCTAGATAGTTGCCTAATAATGAGAATGAGATGGGCTAACTAAGCTAGGAAATGGAAAGAGGACAGAAGGACTTACTGAGATCGCGACAAGGGATCCCGTCGCGATGGGCTTGATGTCGCGACGCCCGTGTACGGCGCGTTTCTTTGTCGTGTCGCTCTCGTCTGTCGCGTCCTCTGCAGTGCAGGAGAAATGTGAGAGGACCTTCTTCCTGCTCTCCGGCCAGCCAGAGAACAAGAGCTGCTCGTAGAATGTTGCCTGAATACCTACCAAAATAAGAGAAACAAACAAATAAACCCTGTTAGAACAAATTAAGTGTAGAAACTATTCACAAATGAAGTGGAAGAAAAGAGCATGGTGGGAACTGACCTGGGGGTGGTTTTAACCCCTTGGGTAATGGAAAACGTGGGTGGAAAAGAAATGTAGCCTATCTAGAAAATAAAATAACATATATGGGAAAAGGAAATGAGGGAAGAGGGAAGAAAGAGCCCCATATGGGGCGACTCCCTGGCGTTTATATGCGTCCTTGGCTTGTGCTAAAGCCTCAGAAGAAGTGGGGGCCGCCCTTCTCAAGCTCCAAGCTCCGTAGATGAAGAAATGGGCATGGCTTGGTGAAGGGAATGGGAGGAAAATGAGAGAAATGGAAGAGTTGTGAGCTAAGTATTGGTCATCAAAAATTTTGGCAACCCTTCGGGGTGAAAAAATGGGGCTCCCCTCACTCTGAAGGAGGGGACTTGCTTTTATTGAGAAATGAGAGAGAATAATCTCATTTCTTATGATAATAACCCAAATAAGAGATAAATGCCATTAAATCTCGTGGGTGAGAGTCCAAGGGATGCCCAAAGAGTCCCACAATCTCAAGATGCACTCAGGAGGTTGGGGCGGTACTTGGGGATAAATGCAAAGGCCATAAGAGGATAAATAGGAGGTGGTTGCGGAGGCCAGCGCATGCGGATGTTGTCGCGACGGGTCGTAGGGGCGCGACAGGGATGAACGCGACGACCAGAAGGGGCGCGACAGCAAGGCCACGTGCATGGATATGTATGGGCTTTAGTGACGGCCAAGGGGGGCGTGACAAGGATTAACGCGGCGCCACGACCCGTCGCGTCAAGGAAAATCGATTATTCTTGAATTATTGGCCAATCAAATAGGAGAATAATGGGTATTTAAGGCTCAAAGACTCTTTTAAGACATAATGGACAGGATATCATAAAAATTGGGCTGTTAATGGGTTCAAAGGAAGGCTAATGGTGGGCTCAAAGTGAATGACCAACTTGGGGCCTACTAAGATAACAAGAAATGTGGTTCGACTTGTAGACCAGAATCGAGTGTCTACAGATTTGCCCCTCCTTGGCTTCCACTTTGCAGGGGAGCGAAGCAGAAGTGTAGTGGAAGGTGTCATGAAGTGACGGCGGAGCGGAAATGATGAGGAGTGGACTGAAAAGGGGGAGCCAAATGTAAAGAAACGAGAAAATAGAAAATATATCAAGGATAATATTTCTAAACTAGGCAAAAATACGTCGAGAATCTTCCTGCAACAGGTTGTGCAAGACAGAGTCCGTCATTCCCAAACTCACCTGACTTAATGGCCTATCCAACGATTAACAATGTGCACCTAGATCATCACTATTTTGTTGCCCAGTTAGCAAGCCCAGAGTGGGGGGGGGGGGTGAATGGGATTCTTAAAATTTTGATCACTTTAAAACCTGTTCAGAAAAACACTCACACAACACACTTCGATAACTGTTAATGTTAGTAGAAAGAGAATAGCAAACACAAGGCAATCAAACACACGACACACAAAATTTATCCTGGTTTGGACCTCCTCTCCACAAGAGTCCTATGTCCAGTCCCTGAGCAACAACTCAGGATTTCACTACCCAAGGGTACAGTCCCCCTCAAGGACACTTACACATCCAGCCGCAGCTGGTCTTCTCTTCACAACCCGAAGAGGAATTACAACACCCTGGATCTCACCAGGTCTTCCTTCTACACGAAGGGAAACAAACACCCTGGAAACCACTAGGTCTTCCTTCAACATGAAGGGAAAGAACACATGAATGTATTCAAGAGATGATACGCCCCTAGATCAAGCTTAAGGACCAGCGCTTGATCTGAAGCAATGACTGAGAGGGAGAGTTCTACAATGAGGAACACTCTCAGTTTATAGAAGCTCTCAAGACTAACACAATGAATGCAGAGAGCTAAGAGCTAGACAATCAGAGGAGTGAGGCTTTGCCCTTTCAGATGCTCACAAAAAAGCTTGTAAAAGATTGTCGTAAGTGTTGTTTTTGCTTCTGGAGCTTCAGTCTTCTATATATGTCTTCTATTTGAAAATTGAACGTTGAAGTGTCCATTGTCTCTAAGCTTTTGTTTACGTTAGACTGCATGTCATTGTAGAGCTGCTTGTTGAGCAGTCTTTAGCTTTCCATGCACGCAACAAGAGAGATGATCTTCTTTGGTGACCATTATCTTTCATATTGTCCAACATTGTATTGAGGTGCACTGTCAGAGACCTGCACGCATTAAATGCTAAAACAATAGACATCTAGGCTATTTTTTGTTGTCAGTCAATGTTAGATAGATTTTATATTAAAAAGGAAATTCCATTCTGTTATTCTAAAAAGATGTTTACAGTGTAAGCATGGAAATAGAAGATATCGTTTGCATGCACTGCAGTGATACGTTCAGACATAATAAATGCATGGTTGTCAGAAAGATATACGTGAAGACTTTGACTTGTTAGCGAACTCAGAAATGAGTTCAAATATCAAATCGTTATATTCCATGAAATCGTTACGTGCATGACTTATGAAATCGTTATGCAAATGAGTTGATATCCATGTAAATCGTTGTGCACTTCTAAACAAACTGATGCACATGCAAATCGTTATATAGACAAATCGTTATGACTCTATAAGCAAATCATTATGAGTAAGTTGTCAGAGACCAAACGATGTGAGCAAATCGTTGTTTGCTGTATCGAATCGTTACGACGACTAAGTCGTTAGTAACTAAGTGAATCGTTACAGTGACAGAGTCGTTGTGTAACTTATCGAATCATTACAAGGATCCAATCGTTAAGACGGTATAGGCAAATCATTGTGACCAAGTTGTTACGAGCAAATCGTTGTTTCGCTTAAGAAATCGATGTGAGAGCAAATTGTTGTTCTCACTTAAGAAATCGATGTGAGAGCAAATCGTTGTTCTCACTTAAGAAATCGATGTGAGAGCAAATCATTGTTCTCACTTAAGAAATTATTGTGAGAGCAAATCGTTGTTTCACTTAAGAAATCGATGTGAGAGCAAATCGTTGTTCTCACTTAAGAAATTGATGTGAGAGAAAATCGTTTGTCACGCCCCTCCAATTTAGCAGCGGAATAAATTGGAGGAAGACGTGAGCAATAAGTATGGTAACGTGAATTGCGCATACAGACGCAAACATCAGAGCATCTAACGAACAATAATTGAAATAAATTCTTCATTTCATTATAAAATCACTAGGACTATTACAACCACTAATTCGGAGCCAGAACCTAAGGCTCAATGACATCATTACATTGAAAAGAAATCTAAAGCAATAACTATTATACTCCATAGTACTAGGGCAACTTCATCAACTGACTCCAGGTTGCTCATCACACTGGTCCCATCCCATTGGTGTGTGTGACGTCATTGTCTGACTTACCTGAGACACAATAACAAATAACGAAGAGTGAGCGATAACGCTTAGTAGGACTTAAATCTCAGGCTCAAGCAGGCTTTAAATAATTAATGTATTAAATGGCAGAGTAACTAATTATAGAGAGAGAGAGTCAAGTAATGTAAGAGACAACATGATAGCATGTAATTGAAATAGCGTGGGTGTCCAGATATAGCACAAAAATCGAGTATAGCACAATGATTATGAACACAAGTAACGTCAACATCAAACAATAGCAAGTAACATGTATAGCGAGGAGAGAGAAAGTAGATGGTCACGTAGAGAGAGTAAATTGCACTTTGATTGATTTTCCTCAATCGAAATAGTATGGCACTTTGGTTATCTGTAGATAGCCGAGAGAAAACATAGCACTTGTTTTGATTATTAAATGGCACCTTATTGTCAAAGGACAAAGAGAGAATATAGTTGAACAATAGCAGTGCAGTAGGAGAGTACGACAGTAGTCGCTCAATAATAGGACAGTAGCAGTTCAGTAATAGTCAGTGGTAGTGCAGTACGTCTGAACAAACAGACTAACAGTATAACAGTCAATGTCTAGCTAATTCAGAACAGTCAGTCAGAATCGGTGCAAATGCAGACATGGTCATTAGCCCTTGCAGGTATTTTCAGGTGGCTCTCTGCCCCCAGGACTAGATTGGAGCCCCTCGGATACTCTTCGTGCCCTCAGCAGTATGCATTCAAGTCAGTAGAGTCATAAGACCCATTTAGTGCTAGACAATCAAGAACTGTACAAAACAGTAGGAGCCCCACAGCTCAAGGGTACCAAGAGAGTTCCAAATGAATAGACGAGATAGATGAGATAGTAGAGTGAACTTGAATAGATGAGCGAGTAGAGTGTAGATGAGATCTTATGGTCGTTGCACGTGAAACGTCGAGTAAACAGGCGATACTAACAGTTGCACAACACACACACTTGGTGTTGGCAGTCAGGTGGAATACACTACCTTTCCGCTGGCCATGTTACGCACAGGTCCAGAGGTCCGGCGTGATTCAAGATAAGAATGAGAGCAAACTAAGGCCGTTTGGATCTTGCCGATCCCTAAAGGGTATCATAGGTGTTAGGGTACAACCAGCTCGTCGACCATGTGGGAATCCATGGACAGAGGAGACTTACGGAGGCCTTGGTCGAGGGGTCACTAGTCCGGCGAAAGGAATATCCGATGGAGAGTTCACCACAAGCCAAGAAGAGGCTTTCCTATCGTGCTAGAGTGCGTGCGTATGCCACGCGTGAGAATCGCTCGAGTGCGTTTGTGTGAATCCGATTATGGAAACTTCGTTTATAGAAACTCAATTTATGGCAAGTATCATGAGTAAAAATCATGAATTAATAACCATGCATGACCAATTTTAGCAACTAACTACGTGTTTTAGCAAGTTCGTTAACAAGGCAAGAAAGTGAATAATAGGTAGGTAGAGAGCATGATCATGAACTTAAGATCAATTAAAAATCATGTGAACATGTTTTAACTTTCATATGGGTTGTTAAATGCATGAAAAGACTTTGTAGAACCTTCCTAGAATGGATCAAATCACACATGCAAAGAATGACACAAAATGATGGAAACCAAGACGTATGCCCCTTAGAAGACAATTACAGTCCCATCCCTTCACTTCATTAGGTCATAACTCATTGATTTTTTATTCAAATTTCACACATGAATATACCATATTGAAGCCCTTTGAATGAGGAATCCAGCAAAGAAAACAGCTCGTCAATCCGAGGTCTATAGAAAACGTTATGGCCGATTAAGTGGACATAGGCAGAACGCGATACATTGCTTGTCGCCTTCTGAAAGTGAAGGCGACCATCATCTTGTCACCTTCTAAAGAAGACCACAAAACTGTCTGCTTTTTTGTATGGGTCACGACCATGATGTTGTCACTTTATGGTAGCGACGTGTCGACCTGTCGCTACCTGAAAATGACGTTTGGGTTGCTTTTTCTACCTATTTCCAACTCCGACTTGGATTGGGTTTGACACCTGTGGGTTTGAAAAATCAAAACAAATGCTAGGGTGATCCAAATCGGTGAAACCACCTTTATTAGTTAGATTACAACTAATACTTTGTATAGTAGCAAATAATCGAGAGACAAAGATCGTTTGACTATATAATAAGATGTATTGGGACAGACTACGTGAATCTGACACAGTGTTCATGTTCAGATTACTACTCTCAGCATGGTCAACGAAAATTGGAGAAACCAGTGTCCAATGAAAATAGATCATAGGGTAACAAGTTCTATGTTGAACACTTGGTCTCAAAACGACTCCACAAAGAGGTATGGAACTTGCAACACAAGTCACGGTTAAATCACGATAGTACATCGTCAAGATCATGCAAGATTTAATTCATGACGTAGGATGGATAAAAATTAGGGCTTTTAGGGGCAAAAGATGCCTAATATCCATCAGTAACTCCAGTTAAAAGTTGAGAGCACGAGGCTGAATATACATGGAGATCAAGAATAAAGAAGAAGGGTCGGGTTGATGGTGTTTGCAGAACTTCAAAAATCAACCATAAAAGATTGGCTTGATGGAAAAATATGAAACTTGAGGGTTTTGTTCCTAGTATATGGAACAATCTACAGACGAAATTAATTAGTTTTGCTCGTGAGAATGCCTACCTTTAGTCATTTTACTCTTCTAGGGCAAGAACTTGAAGAACTCGGGATGAAGCTTGATGAAGCCTTCAACCCATGAAATATCCTCCTCTTGGCCTCTTCTCCACGTCCAAAAAGTCCCCGCAACATGTTAGGGCCGACCATGGAGAGATTGGGGAGTATTTATGCTTGTTGGGTTTCTATTTCCTAATAGGACTCCAACTCCTATTTAATTACGAATTTTCCTATTTAATCCCACCTTCCAAGCCTTGCCATGTCCTATTGGGGTTGGGTTGGGATCCAAATTCGTGGCTAACCTATTTGGTTAGGTTTAGGAATCCAATTCCAACCAAAACTTCCTATTTAATGCATTAAATACCTCTTTTCTATTTAAGAAATAATTAAGTTGCGAATTTAGAGTATTTTCCTATTATTTATCTTTTTAAAAATTGTTATTTTGGCCCAATAAATTTTATATGGTCAATTTAACCAAACCCCTTATTTATTGGAATTTATCTTATGCGATTTCTCTTTTTAATTAGGGAATAATAGAGTTACGAATTTTATTATATTTTCTTATTTGAATTTATTCATGGGCTATGAGAGGTCCATTGGTCCAAACCCGATAATGGTTAATCATTACATGATGTTGGAAGTCTCTCTGACATGTTTGCTAAATTTATGGGCACGTTATTTTTCCGTGTCAACGGTTTTCCGACTTAGTTCCCTAAGTTGGATAATGAGTCACATTGTGACGTATACCTGGCCAATCGGATTTTTCGTTGCTTAAATTTCTTAGTAGAACATTTAGAAATAATGTCTGGGGTTGATTTATCATTTTTATGGAATTTTTATATGTGTTCTTGCACATACGATAATGGTATGTATATTTTCTATTATTCTGTTTTTATAGAAATTTATTATTTGAATTTTTTTAAAATACTAAATTTTCCGGGTTGCTACATCCTCCCCCACTTAAAAAGAATTTGGTCCCCAAATTCATATGATATGATACGACTACCAATTTACTCAAAATATTTCATTCCATCATCTCCCCCACTTAGGGTTTTGCTATCATGTAAATAATATAAAATTACTAAGGGTGTAATGATGGTACCTTGTCCACCTTCATTGGCATGATTCATATCCACGAGGGCTTGTAATCGTCCTTGGCATGGAGTTTGGTTCTTCTTTGTTGGACAATCGATGACCCGATGTTGTTGACTTCCACATCGCAAGCATCTGCCCAATTTCTTCCAACAATTATCAATCTGATGCCCTGGTTTTTTACAAAATTTACAGAATTTCTTCCGCTTCACTTCCCCTTTTATTCTCTTGCCATCTATTGTATTTCTTCCTTTATTATCATTGGAATGAGTAGCACATTCCCTTTTTAACACCTTCTTCTTACGGATCTTTTCAAGAAGTTCCATGGTGTCCTCGACTAATTGAGCTCTTAATACCATGTCTGAATATACTACAATGTCTAGTGGAGCCAACTTTTCACAGAACACAGGTCTTAACCCTTCTAAGAATCTCTTTGCCTTCATCTTTTCCGTACTCACCAAATGTGGTGCATACAGTGCTAGTCTTTCAAATTGCACTTCATATTCTGCTACAGACATCATTCGATGTTTTAAATTGGCGAATTCATTTGCCTTCCTCTCACGAATCCTCTTGGAAAAGTATTTGGTGTTGAAGAGTTCTAAAAAATTATCCCACTCTATATTGATGTTGGGTAATTGTCGACTGACAGCTTCCCACCAAGCTCTAGCATCGCGGTCCAACTGGAAGGTTGCCAGAAGGACTTTCTCCTGCTCTGAACATTGCATAACTCTAAAGATTCGTTCCATCGCCTTCACCCAATTTTCAGCTCCATCAGGATCCGGAGTTCCATTAAACCTAGGGGGATTTATTCGTTGAAAGTTTCCATATAAGTCTCCTGCCCCATTTCTTGCTCCTTCTTAGATCACGTTGTTAAGGGCTTGAGTTAATCCCTGTACAGTTTGCTGTAATTCGTGCATTTGTGCGTGCTCGCCAGCCATCTCCTCTAGTTCCTGCGAGCAATAATACTTATTAATTTTCTTCTTAATCTTAGGGTGCTTATACATATAGTTAAGCTCCTAGCATAACCCCAAGCTTTACCCAACCTTTCACATAGGTATGGTGGTTGACTTAGACACATGTCATGACAGTTCGTCCTAGAACACCCTATACCTAAGAGATCCAATGATGACATCCTAGAACATCTTAAACCTAAGATATACAATCAAGACATCCTAGGCTCTGATACCAACTGTCACGCCCATCCAATTTAGCAGCGGAATAAATCGGAGGAAGACATGAGCAACAAGTATGGTAACGTGAATTATGCATACAGACGCAAACATCAGAGCATCTAACGAACAATAATTGAAATAAATTCTTCATTTCATTATAAAATCACTAAGACTATTACAACCACTAATTCAGATCCAATACCTAGGGCTCAATGACATCATTACATTGAAAAGAAATCTAAAGCAATAACTATTAGACTCCATAGTACTAGGGAAACTTCATCAACTGACTCCAGGTCACTCATCACACTGGTCCCGTCCCATTGGTGTGTGTGACGTCATTGTCTGACTTACCTGAGACACAATAACAAATAACGAAGGGTGAGAGATAACGCCCAGTAGGACTTAAATCATAGGCTCAAGCATGCTTTAAATAATTAATGCAATAAATGGCAGAGTAACTAATGATAGAGAGAGAGTCAAGTAATGTAAGAGACAACATGATAGCACGTGATTGAAATGGCGTGAGTGTCCAGATATAGCACAAGAATCGAGTATAGCATAATGATTATGAACACAAGTAACGTCAACATCAAACAATAGCAAGTAACATGCATAGAGAGGAGAGAGAAAGTAGATGGTCACGTAGAGAGAGTAAATTGCACTTTGATTGATTTTCCTCAATCGAAATAGTATGGCACTTTGGTTATCTGTAGATAGCCGAGAGAAAACATAGCACTTGTTTTGATTATTAAATGGCACTTTGTTGTCAAAGGACAACAAGAGAATATAGTTGAACAATAGCAGTGCAGTAGGAGAGTACGACAGTAGTCGCTCAATAACAGGATAGTAGCAGTTCAGTAATTGTCAGTGGTAGTGCAGTACGTCTGAACAAACAGACTAATAGTATAACAGTCAATGTCTAGCTAATTCAGAACAGTCAGTCAGAACCGGTGCAAATGCAGACACTGTCATTAGCCCTTGCAGGTATTTTCGGGTGGCTCTCTGCCGCCAGGACTAGATTGGAGCCCCTCGGACACTCTTCGTGCCCTCAGTAGTATGCATTCAAGTCAGTAGAGTCACAAGACCAATTTAGCGCTAGACAGTCAAGAACTGTACAAAACAGTAGGAGCCCCACAGCTCAAGGGTACCAAGAGAGTTCCAAATGAATAGACGAGATAGTAGAGTGAACTTGAATAGATGAGTGAGTAGAGTGTAGATGAGATGGTCGTTGCACGTGAAACGTCGAGTAAACATGCGATACTAACAGTTGCACAACACGCGCACTTGGTGTTGGCAGTCAGGTGGAATACACTACCTTTTCGCTGGCCATGTTACGCACAGGTCCAGAGGTCCGGCATGATTCAAGATAAGAACGAGAGCAAACTAAGGCCGTTTGGATCTTGTCGATCCCTAAAGGGTATCATAGGTGTTAGGGTACAACCAGCTCGTCGACCATGTGGGAATCCATGGACAGAGGAGACTTACGGAGGCCTTGGTCAAGGGTTCACTTGTCCGGCGAAAGAAATATCTGACGGAGAGTTCACCACAAGCCAAGAAGAGGCTTTCCTATCGTGCTAGAGTGTGTGCGCATGCCACGCGTGAGAATCGCTCGAGTGCGTTTGTGTGAATCCGATTATGGAAACTTCGTGTATAGAAACTCAATTTATGGCAAGTATCATGAGTAATAAATCATTAATTAATAACCATGCATGACCAATTTTAGCAAGTAACTATGTGTTTTAGCAAGTTTGTTAACAAGGCAAGAAAGTGAATAATCGGTAGATAGAGAGCATGATCATGAACTTAAGATCAATTAAAAATCATGTGAACATGTTTTAACTTTCATATGGGTTGTTAAATGCATGAAAATACTTTCTAGAACCTTCCTAGAATGGATCAAACTCACACATGTAAAGAACGACACAAAACGATGGAAACCAAGACGTATGCCCCTTAGAAGACAATTGCAGTCCCATCCCTTCACTTCCTTAGGTCATTACTCATTGATTTTTTATTCAAATGTCACGCATGAATATAACATATTGAAGCCCTTTGAATGAGGAATCCATCTAAGAAAATGGCTCGTCAATCCGAGGTCTATAGAAAAAGTTATGGCCGATTAAGTGGACATAGGTAGAACGCAACACATTGCCTGTCGCCTTCTGAAAGTGAAGGCGACCATCATCTTGTCGCCTTCTGAAGAAGACCATGAAACTGTCTGATTTTTGGTATGGGTTGTGACCATGATGTTGTCGCTTTATGGTAGCAACGTGTCGACCTGTCGCTACCTGAAAATGACGTTTGGGTTGCTTTTTCTACCTATTTCCAGCTCCGTCTTGGATTGGGTTTGACACCTGTGGGTTTGCAAATTCAAAACAAATGCAAGGGTGATCCAAATCGGGTGAAACCACCTTTATTAGTTAGATTACAACTAATACTTTGTACAGTAGCAAATAATCAAGAGACAAAGATCGTTTGACTATGTAATAAGATGTATTGGGACTGACTACGTGAATCTGACACAGTGTTCATGTTTAGATTTCTACTCTCAGCACGGTCAACGAAAATTGGAGAAATCAGTGTCCAATGAAAATAGATCATAGGGTAACAAGTTCTATGTTGAACACTTGGTCTCAAAACGACTCCACAAAGAGGTATGGAACTTGCAACACAAGTCACGGTTAAATCACGATAGTACATCATCAAGATCATGCAAGATTTAATTCATGACGTAGATGGATGAAAATTAGGGCTTTTAGGGGCAAAAGATGCCTAATATCCATCAGTAACTCCAGTTAAAAGTTGAGAGCACGAGGTTGAATATACATGGAGATCAAGAATAAAGAAGAAGGGTCTGGTTGATGGTGTTTGCAGAACTTCAAAAATCAACCATAAAAGATTGGCTTGATGGAAAAATATGAAACTTGAGGGTTTTGTTCCTAGTATATGGAACAATCTACAGACGAAATTAATTAGGTTTTGCTCTTGAGAATGCCTACCTTTAGTCATTTTACTCTTCTAGGGCAAGAACTTGAAGAACTCGGGATGAAGCTTGATGAAGCCTTCAACCCATGAAATATCCTCCTCCTTGGCCTCTTCTCCACGTCCAAAAAGTCCCCGCAACATGTTAGGGCCGACCATGGAGAGATTGGGGAGTATTTATGCTTGTTGGGTTTCTATTTCCTAATAGGACTCCAACTCCTATTTAATTACGAATTTTCCTATTTAATCCCACCTTCCAAGCCTTGCCATGTCCTATTGGGGTTGGGTTGGGATCCAAATTCGTGGCTAACCTATTTGGTTAGGTTTAGGAATCCAATTCCAACCAAAACTTCCTATTTAATGCATTAAATACCTCTTTTCTATTTAAGAAATAATTAAGTTGCAAATTTAGAGTATTTTCCTATTATTTATCTTTTTAAAAATTGTTATTTTGGCCCAATAAATTTTATATGGTCAATTTAACCAAACCCCTTATTTATTGGAATTTATCTTATGTGATTTCCCTTTTTAATTAGGGAATAATAGAGTTACGGATTTTATTATATTTTATTATTTGAATTTATTCATGGGCTATGAGAGGTACATTGGTCCAAACCCGATAATGGTTAATCATTACATGATGTTGGAAGTCTCTCTGACATGTTTGCTAAATTTATGGGCACGTTATTTTTCCGTGTCAACGGTTTTCCGACTTAGTTCCCTAAGTTGGATAATGAGTCACATTGTGACGTATATCTGGCCAATCGGATTTTTCGTTTCTTAAATTTCTTAGTAGAACATTTAGAAATAATGTCTGGGGTTGATTTATCATTTTTACGGAATTTTTATATGTGTTCTTGCATATACGATAATGGTATGTATGTTTTCTATATATTATTCCGTTTTTATAGAAATTTATTATTTCAATTTTTTTAAAATACTGAATTTTATGGGTTGCTACATCATTGTTCTCATTTAAGAAATCGATGTGAGAGCAAATCGTTGTTCTCACTTAAGAAATCGATGTGAGAGCAAATCGTTGTTCTCACTTAAGAAATCGTTGTGATACCCAAAACGATAGAACATATAACAAATCCTTATGTGTATGAAAATGTTATGAACGTAAGGAAATCGTTGAAATCATTATGATAGAGGAGGAAGTCGTTATAGCATACAAAAAATCGATGTGTACTTAGAGAAATTTCATGCTTTGAACTTACATTGCTACAGAGTAAATAATACTTACCCATTTAGCTTGTTATTCCTTGTTTCATTTCCTGTACTCAAATCTCATAGAAAATATGTTAGATTAAATTTTATTTTTGTTTTGTTAATCACCAAAATAAATATGTAATTAATTTAAATTACATGGGGATAAACTGATCATTAATCTCCTCCTTTTTGGTAATGACAAAACTTAACAATAAGGATAGATGAACTGAAATGAATCTAAATGAAATTATGGAAATATAAGAGATATATTTCAGAAGCACTATATTTCTCCCCCTTTTTGTCATTAAGCAAAAGGAATCATTCGGAGACAAAGAAGAGAGATAAAAGAGAGAGAAGAGCAAAGAACTTTTCTATTTATCTTGGGGGGTTACATAAAGGTAGAAGGCAGGAGATAGAAGGGAGGCATGCCGCTGAATAATGCGCAAGGCCTTGCATTCCTGCTCCTCAAAATAGATATGGAAAACCCCAAAAGTAATAAAGTAAGATGACCCTATATCTGGAAGCATCCTCTTGATGTGAAGGTGGTGCTGATCTTCTAGAAAATTAGCATATGCATCTTTGCCAAGAGATTCTTTGAATGAGAGAAAGGATCCAAAGCTGGCAAATTGAAGAAATTGGTTGATCTTGACAGGGTAGTGAATCTGATGCTGCAGAAGATCTTTCTTCAAGGCCAAAAACAGCTTGTACCGCTCGACCCATTGCACAAACAGTTCCTTAACGGGATTGTTGGAATTCAAATCCAGGAAGACTTCAGCAGAGAGAGGTGGCTTGCCTGACCTGACCAATGAAGAATTTAACGATTCCAACTGAAGAGCAGATTAATTGTAATGCTTTTCCCAATCTGTGGGAGAAAGCCTTTCACATTCAGAAATGAGTGGAGCAAGAACTTCAGAAGAGATGTAGCCCAGATGAAATTCTCTGAAAATAAACCTTTGAAAGGAGGGGAGGCGACCTTGCTGACCTGATATTCTTCCCATTACTTGAGCAAATCTCTCAAAAACATGAGAGCCAGCAGAGGAATCCAAAACCAAGAAGTGTAGCTTGGGAAGAAAAACTATTTCAGGCATTTTCAAGGTTGTGAAGTCCACTATGAAGGAGCAATTAATAGGATGCTCAGTTCGAAGAGAAGCAATAGCTCTATGGAATTGGCCAAACTGTACTTCAGGTAGCATGTTCAGATATCGAAAATCATTGTATGGCTGGAAGTACCTTGCGATCCTTATTTCTTTAAGAATGAAAGGAGCCCAGAGTGCTTGATGGCGAAACACAAACCACTCAGAGAGGGTGAGTGGGTGATCTCGGGGAGGAGTTCTATCTGACTTGACAAGAAGATATTTGTTGTAGAGAGCCTTGTGCCCTTTGGCCCAGTGATCTTCAGTCTTGCACTCAGCCATTTGGAAGATTTTTTATTGGTCGGCTTTGGAAATATGGCAATAAGGAAGGACAATGTTGAGGTGATCAGTTAGGTTGAAATGGGGAATGCCAAAAGTGGTGGCAAGAATACATTTTTGGAGATATTCACAGTAAATTGGTCTCCTTCGATTTTCAATAGAGAGGGAGTACCAAAGTGGAGGAAATTTTGGTGCGGAGGAAAGAGCTAGGGTGGAGGAGAGCTTTCTCTTTTTGAGAACAGGACTAGAGGAATCAGTCCTGTGAACATGGGTGGCAACTGCCAGGACTGAGATGAGTGTGGTGCGCTCCAACTCATCCTCATAGTTGTTTAGAAAAGCACTGGCAAGTTGTGGATTTTCAAGAATGAATGTGATAGAGGAAGGTGGAGCAGGAGGATGAAGGAAGGAACTTGAAGAAAAATTGGTGGATGATCTGGCTGATGAGGTGCTAGAAGAAGATGATGCTCCAGCTGATGAGGACGCTAGAGGATCTTCACAGACAAGTGAAGGTAGAGGAATGATTTGAGAGATAGTAGGAGATGAAGTGGATTGAGATGGAAAAGGAGTTGGGGAAGAGATGGTGCGAGGCATAGGTTGTTTGAAGGTGAGGGGAGCTGGACGTGCTGTGGATGGAGAGGGTGGTGAAGGAGGGGTTGTGTTGCAAGAGATGAAGACTCAGGGGCTTTGGGAGCAGCTGCAGGCTCTTCTACTCTTGGATTCACACCCTCAGAGATCATTGACCTGGTGACCCAACCACAACCTCAGATAGCCCTGGTGGCCCAAACTTCACGGCTTCAACAACAGGTGCTTCCTTCTCAACAATCTGAGGCCCAGATGGCCCTGCTGGTTCTACTACAATTATCCCTGATGGCGCTGCATTTTATTCTGCTGGCCTTGGCCCTGTATTTTCTTCTGCTGGCCTTGGCCCTGATGGCCCTGCATTTTCTTCTGCTGGCCTTGGCCCTGATGGCCGTGCATTTTCTTCTGCTGGCCTTGGCCCTAATGGCCTAGAACTACTAATCGGTTCAGCAGGAGAGTGAGCTGGAGGGGCAGAGGTGGATTGCGCCCTCGAAGAGATAAGCTTCTTGACACTATCAAACTCACCTTTCATCCATCTGCATAATTGCTTGAACATTTTAAAATCATCTCTCAAGTTATGTACCTCAGTAGACAAGGCTCCAATCTCATTTGCTGTTGAGGTCTGGCTGATAAGGATAGACTGAATATCAGACTGCAGAGATGTGAGAGTTTTGCCTTGCTCATTCAGCCTTTTAATAATGGTCTTCAACTGAATCTTCAGCTGCTTCTCCTTGGGCCTCCTATGTGCTACTCTTTTCCTTTTGTTATGTGCCCTTGCAATGGGCTCTCGAATTCAACATGCTCTTCATTATTTATAGGAACACTTTCAGTGTGCTCCACCTGGGGAGCTGCCTCCTCATCAATAGATTGCTCCCCCTCAATAGGAGCATCTTCCACTGTTACACTTTCATGAGCAACTACTTGCTCCCCCTGATTGGGAGCTTCCTCCATCACCATTTCTGCAGTGTGGCCTGATGCCACAGCTTCTGCTACTTGATCATCACTAATTACTGGCTCCCCTAGAGTGCTTTGGATGGAGTCCAGTACATCCCTGAGTACTGAGGCTACTCGGGAAGAAGGAGGAACAACTTCTGAACATTGCCCAACGGGCTTAATCAATTATTGGGGAATGTCATCTATCCTGCTGCTGGAATCTGCTGTTGCTGGCTCCTCTTGAGCTACTAGGACTGCTGCTGCTGCAGCTGGTACTTCTACTTCTACTGCTGGACCTTCTTCTTCTATTGTCGGTGCTGCTGCTGGTGCTTCTTGAATCAAAGGAACTGCTCTTGTTGCTGCTTCTTCTGCTGGTGCTATTGCTGCTGCTTCGTCCTGGACTTCTTGGGCTTCGCCAATAATGGCTTCACCCTCCGCCACAGAAGTCTTTGTCCATACACCATTTACAACTAAAAATCCGCTCTTTCTTAAATTTTTGTTGCGGATTGACTACCCCATTTTCTCTTCAACTACTTCAGACAGATTAATGCCAAAATGTTTAAAGATCTTGGTGAGAAGATGGGCATAAGGCAGGGACACATTTAATTTGCTCTTTGTGTCCCAAATATGAGCATGGGTAAACCTCATTCGCTCCAAGATAACCTCGGCCATGTTTATGTCCCAGTTTTGGATGGCCCAGAACATCATGTCCGAATCTGCTTTGGTGTAGGTTGAGAAGGTAGCACTCCTTGGAACCAAGATTTGACAAACAATAAAATGCAGCAATCTATTGAATGAATTCATCTGGTTAATATCCAACTTCCCATCTTTCAGCTTGAACTCGGGACCAACAATACCTAGCCCCTTTGCCTGGGTGTCAACAGTGTGTACCCCACTGTGACCGGTGGTGCAAACTCCAAATAAGGACTTCAAAAGATCATAAGTGATTCTTATTGGGGTTCCTTTGTCAGACGAAGTCAAGGATCCATCCTCCTCCGTCCTCAAACAAACGAAGAAAGCCTTCACCAAATCTGGATAGCTTACCTCAAAGAAAGTTACGATTTCTGTCCATTTCATCCTATCCATGGCTGCCATGATGCTGTGCATCCCATATTTTTCCAAATCTGCAATATCCACAGCTTTATTTCCACAGAGCGTCATCTTCACGGAGGTAAATCTTTCTTGTTGCTCTGTTGACAGGAACTCAGTTCCGTAGCCCCCGACGCTCCCAGAAACACCAGAAGAGGCCATGAAGTCAAATGGGAAAGGTTTCTGGAGGATTGGAAAGAGGGTTGGAACAGAAACCCTCAAGAAATTTCTGGCGGGAAGCAGTTGAAATCTTGAAATCTCAAGGAGTCTGTGCCGGAGTCGATAGGGTATCGCCTCAGGCAGGTAGAAGGAGATGAAGGCAGGATTTGAATCGTTGCCACATAGATTTCGGGATATATAAATTGAAGATAAAGAGACTTTACGAAAACGGAGGTGACATGATGGCAGAAAATGACAAACTGACTAGTTCGAGACAAATAAATCCTTATAAAATAACGAACCGGCAAGGATATCAACAAACAAGCAATATTTGGGAATTTTGCTCAAATTCAAGGAGAAAAAATGATTGATATTCTGAAAATTAATATTTCAGTTTTATACAGATAATTCTTTCATAATTTACACATGCCTAATTCCCTTCTAAGAGAAGTAAATCTCTCTTCAGGTAAGGCCTTTGTGAAGATATCTGCTAACTGATTATTAGTATCAATGAAAGAAATATCTATGTTGCCATTAGCTACATGATCACAAATAAAATGATATCTAACCACAATGTGCTTAGTCCTTGAATGTTGTACTGGATTCTTGGTTAGATTTATTGCACTGGTGTTGTCGCATAATAGGGGAATTGTCTTGATCTGAAGTCCATAATCCTCAAGTTGTTGCTTAATCTATAGGAGTTGTGTACAGCAACTTCCAGCAGCTACGTACTCAGCTTCTGCTGTAAATAATGCCACTAAATTTTGTTTCTTTGAGGACCACGAGATTAGACATCCTGCAAGAAATTGACAACCACCACTGGTGCTTTTTCTATCTACCTTGCATCCAGCGTAATCAGTATCAGAATAACCTACTAAGTTGATTTCACATGACTTTGGGTACCATAAACCTAAATCATGGGTTTTAGCTAAATATCTAAAAATTCTTTTGACACTAATTAAATGAGATTCTTTAGGGTCTACCTAATACCTAGCACACATGCATACGCTGAATAGTATATCAGGTCTACTGGCAGTTAAGTATAGTAAGGATCCTATCATACCTCTGTAAATCTTTTGGTCTACATTCTTACCTTCCTTCTCACTGTCTAACCTTGTTGATGTGCTCATTGGCGTTGACAGTGGCTTGCTATTTTCGAATCCAAACTTCTTTAGCAACTCCTTGGTGTACTTGGTTTGACAGATGTGAGTCCCTTCCTTTCCTTGTTTGATTTGCAATCCAAGGAAGTAGTTAAGCTCCCCCATCATGCTCATCTCGAATTCTCCCTGCATGAGCTTTTCAAAATACTTGCAAAGGGATTCATCAGTAGAACCAAATATTATATCATCAACATATATTTGAACGAGCAAAATATGTTTGACTTTAGACTTCACAAATAATGTACTATCTACTTGACCTCTAATGAAACCATGGTTTAATAGAAATGCACTTAAACGTTCATACCATGCTCTTGGTACTTGTTTCAAACCATATAATGCTTTGTGTAATTTAAATACATGATTTAGAAAATCAATGTCATCAAACCCTGGAGGTTGTTCTACATAAACTTCCTCCTTAATAAAACCATTTAGAAAAGCAAATTTAACATCCATTTGAAATAATTTCAAGTCTAATGCGGATGCATATGCAAGTAGAATCCTAATAGCCTCAAGTCTAGCTACAGGTGCATAGGTTTGATTGAAATCTATGCCTTCCTCTTGGGAATAGCCTTGAGCTACCAGTCTGGCCTTATTTCTTATGATCACACCAGCTTCATCCAATTTGTTTTGAACACCCATTTGGTACAAATAATAGGATGATCTGATGGTCTCGGAAAAAGGGACCATACTTGATTTCTCTTGAACTGATTTAATTCATCTTGCATGGCTAAAATCCAAGATTCATCAAAGAGAGCTTCATTGACTGTCCTAGGCTCTATCTGTGAAACAAAAGCTAGATAGTCACAAGGAATTACATTACCTCTTGTCCTTACCCCTATAGATGGATCACCAATGAAGTTTTCTGGTGGGTGATCTTTCTTATATCTCCATTCCTTTGGAAGATTTTCATGTAAAATGTCCTTTTGTTGCAGGTTTTCCAAAGGTGGATCTTCCTTGTCCTCGTTAGATGTATTCTTTAATTTCTTGAGCAATTCTTCTACATCATCAATATCACTATCTTCTTCCTCTCTCAAGAAAGGGTTAGTTTCATCAAAAATAATGTGTACTGATTGTTCAATTAATAAAGTACGCCTATTAAATACTCTATACCCTTTAGGTTTAGAAGCATACCCCATGAATATACCTTCATATGATTTTGCATCTAACTTACCACTGTCTCTTTTGTCGTTGTTGGGGATGAAACATGAACATCCGAATGTCCTGAAGTGACTGATCTTCGGCTTCTTTCCCTTATACAGTTTGTAAGGTCTCGGGTCTCAGCGGATCCTTATTGGGTCTTGTAGAGGTTCTAGTGTGGTTGATGACAATGGATATTGTCGTTGACTTGGGGTTGACGGCTAGGGGCTAGCCGTTGACTTGGTATTAGCATCCAACGATGTGGACGTTTGTCGTTGAACTTGACGGCAAGCGGTCCGAACGTCGACCCATTGGCGGTTCAAATAGGTGGCGAGGTATGTGGACGTCTATTTGTAGCTTCTGTAGAAATAGGGCAGCCCATGAGCCGCAACTTTCCTTTTCTCTTCTCACATTTCCCTCCACTTCTACCTTTGTTTAATTCCACCACTTCCGATGGTTGATGGGAACTCGTGGAAGAACCCTGGTACGTGTGGCGGTGTTAGATTGTGTGGGAAACACGAAGATTTGTTGTGATTTGCGCGGAGACTCTGGGGGGTTCCGGCGTGATTGGCGGTTGTTTAGGTGTTTTTGAGGCGTTCTGAGGTAGGGATTTAACCCCTTAAACCTTCCTTAACAGATCAGCATGCTTATTTGTTGTAGATTAGTATGCTAATTGCATTTTAGGGTTGGGTTATGCCATGCCGGGATTTTGGGTGTTTTGGGCGATCCAAGTGTTGGATCGTAGAAATCCGGAGTTCTGGTAGTGTTAGAGGATGTGAGGAGGTGTTCCCCTCCATCAATTTGTGTACTGTTAGGCGGTTTTGCCTAGTTGGACTGACCTGGCGCTGTTCTGGGTTCACGGGGCTGAGGATATTAACATCCACATATGTTGACGTTGAGGTCTTCAATGTAGATGTTAACGACAAGATCTATTTCCGTTAACCAAGTGTTGGCGGCAATATGAGTGCCGTCTACATCTTGATTGGCGACATTCGATGTTGCCGTTAATATCTTGTGTCCCAGCAGGCTTTTGGTCCTATTTTGTGTCTCGAGGTGTTGACGTACGATGTCCGCCTGTTAACACAATTTGCCAGGCTTAGAGTGTGGCTCCGCCTGTGCATATGCGTAATTAACTATGTTAAAATGTGACACGAGGTGCTCGTTAATTGTACGGTGCTTCGAACCTTGTGAGTGTTACCGTCTGTACTCGTGTGGAGTTACAGTGCCTCTATTTTTGTTTGTCACCTAGACATAGAGCGACGCTCTGTCTAGATGACCGGTGTGTGGGGTCCTCCGCCGGTGAGCCAGGATGTTGAGAGCGTCTCTGTCCTGTGCGTACTCCTTGTGGTGGTTTCAAGCCGGTCTCCATGGAGCCCCTTCTCTACCGCTATGGTCAGGCGTAGGGGAAAAATCGGTCGTGGACCAGACGCGAGAGAGAGCGTCTATAGTGTGCACACGTAGCTGGGGTTGAGAGACTCTGTGGTGACGGGACGCCGAACCACATACCCTAGATGAGTCCTACTTACTGTGTGTGTGAGTGTGTGTTACTGAGCCGCGTGGTTTACAGTCTCGCAGCGCACTCCTATTAAGATGAGTTGTAGTTGTCACTGGTTTTTACTTTGTAGTGCGACATGCATTTACTTTCTATTTTTAGTTTCCGCACTTTAATACTGTTGCCGGTAGGGGTTACTTTTCCCTACTGGGTCTCTTTCCTTGAGACTCACTCCCCACCCTTTCAGGTAGATCATCGTCGACTTCCGTTCCAGGCGAGTCTAGCCACTCTGGTGCTGGTGTACCCTAGCTGCTGTGAGTAGTACTTTTGTTGTACTCCTGTACTCTATACTTAGTTTGGACTCTGAGTTGTACATGTTATGTTCCATATATAGTAAAATTTTACAGCTTTGCATGGTGTGTATCTCCTTGTATAGTCTCCTTCGACATCCTTTTCTACCCTTCCGAGCTTGTCTCGTGGGTTAGCAGGTCAGTATTCGGGTTACTGGTCACTTACTGGTAATGCGGATTCTAGGTTGTTACAGTTTGGTATCAGAGTAGTGTTTGATGAGATATATAAGGAAATACCCATCATGTTAACTCAGAGTACAAAGAGTACAGTAGCAGCTAACTAGCCCGGAGGTAGTTAATGTATTAATGTGTGTGTTTTTGCTCTGTGTATAGTGCTATGGCACCTAGGCGACGTCCTAGAGAGGGAGTGGCTGAGCAGGCGACTCGTCAGGAGGCTGGAGACGCCCTGCCACCACAGCAGACACAGCCTTTGCCACAGGACGCACACAGTGGCATTGTTCCACCACCGCCACCACCTCCTCCTCAGGCAGCTCAGGGATTAGAGTTGACCCGATTTATTGAGGGGATGGCTCAGTTTGTGGCTCAGCACCGTGATGCGCCGGTACCTCAGGGTGGTACTGGGAAGGTGTTGAGGGAGTTCTTACAGTTTCAGCCTCTCCAGTTTTTGGGCCAGCCTGATCCAGACATCGTGCGGGCATGGTTGGATGCAGTGGAGCGGACTTTCCGTTCCATGGAGTGTGTTCCCGAGGAGCGGGTGTTGTTAGCTAGTTACCAGTTGCAGGCGCAGGCGTTGACTTGGTGGTCTTCTGAGTGGGAGACTACTTTTCAGTCTCGCCCACTTAGACAAATTCCGTGGCAGGAGTTTGTCATTTCTTTTGAGAGGGCCTTCTGTCCTACTTACGTCCGGATGAAGAGGTTGTACCAGTTTCTGGACTTGCAGCAGAGGGACTCTACTGTAGTGCAGTACAGGGCAAGATTTGTAGAGCTAGGGTGTTATGCTCCACAGATTATGGCAGATGAGAGTCTGAGGACTCAGCAGTTTGTGAGGGGCCTGAGGCCAGAGCTCAGGCAGGCGCTGATAGTTGCGCGTGTCACAGACTTGGACGCGGCCTATCAGACAACGGCAGCGTTGAAGGCTGACACTTTATGGACCCGTGCTCGGAGCGCAGAGGTTTAGACACAGGTAGTTCCGACTCAGCCACGACAGCAGCAGGGTAGTGTGCAGGCGACTCCGAGGACTACGACTTCCTACGCATCCACTTCTGCTGGGATGACGGCAAAGTCAGGATCTCAGAGGAAGTTTTGGCGTGACAGGAGGCAGGCGGAGCAGAGGCAACAGTCTGTTGGGAGTGTTCAGCAGCCGGTAGGGCAGCCTTCACCACAGGCACAATGTTCTTTTGCTGGTCAGTGTTACCGGTGTGACCAGATAGGTTACATGGCGCGAGATTGCCCTTTATTACCTCGTGTGCCGCAACAGCAGACCTAGTCGCAGCCCCGAGTGCAACAGTAGCAGCAGCAGGTACCAGCAGCGTCAGCAGGCCGGAGGTTCTGGTGGGTCGAGAGATAGAGGTCGTGTTACTCACTTGACCCGTGCAGACGCAGAGGCAGCTCAGCTAGTGGAAGGTAATGTTACAGTTTTTGGTTTTACAACTAGAGTTTTGTTCGATACAGGTGCCTCTCACTCTTTTGTGTCTGAGGAGTTTTTAGACTCCCTTGGAGAGTTGAGTACGGGAGAGTCCATTGAGCTAGCAGTGGAGTTGCCGACAGGGGACTTTGTCCTTACGTCCTACTATCTCGAGGAGGTACCTGTGCAGTTGCAGGATCAGTGGTTGTCAGCTCGCTTGTTGCTTTGTAGTTGTAGGATTATGATGTGATTTTGGGTATGGACTGGTTAGAGTGATATGGTGCGGTGATGGATTGCCAGAAGAAGAGGGTGCACTTGCGGATACCTGGGGAAGCAGCGTTCTACTTCCAGGGTATCGTACCTCTTACTTCTCGCTTTTTAGTTTCTGCTTTGAGGGCGGGGAGGTTGCTTGCCTCTGGTTGTCAAGGTTTTCTAGTTTCGGCAATGACCCTTGACCAGGTTACCTCGGGAGTGGGGGACATTCCCGTAGTGTGTGAGTTTCCGGATGTTTTTCCGGAAGAGTTACCTGGTCTACCGCCAGAGAGAGAGATTGAGTTTACTGTTGAGTTGGTTCCTGGCACTGTACCATTTGCACAGGCACCGTACTGTACGGCACCAGCAGAGTTGAGGGAGCTGAAGAGGCAGCTTGAGGAGCTGTTGGAGAAGGGCTATATTCGTCCTAGCTTTTCTCCTTAGGGGTCACCTGTTTTGTTTGTCCGAAAGAACGATTGTAGCCTGAGATTGTGTATTGATTACAGGAAGCTGAACCAAGTGGCCATCAAGAATAGGTATCCATTGCCTAGGATTGACGATCTCTTTGATCAGCTTCAGTCTGCTCATGTCTTTTCGAAGATCGACCTGAGGTCGGGCTACTATCAGTTGCAGATTAGAGACTCTGACATTGAGAGGACTGCTTTTCAGACCAGGTATGGACATTTTGAGTTTTTGGTGATGCCGTTTGGGCTCACCAATGCACCAGCGACCTTCATGGATCTGATGCACCGAGTGTTCCACCAATTCTTGGACTGGTTTGTCGTAGTGTTTGTTGACGACATTCTAGTGTACTCCGCTTTGGAGGAGGAGCACACCGAGCACCTGAGGATCGTGTTGCAGACCTTGCGAGAGCACCAGTTGTATGCCAAACTTAGTAAGTGTGAGTTTTGGCTACAACAGGTTCACTTTTTGGGGCACGTGATCTCAGGTGAGGGAGTTTCTGTAGATCCAGCAAAGGTCGAGGCAGTTTTGCAGTGGGAGAATCCCAGGACTGTGTCTGAGATTCGGAGCTTTTTGGGCTTGGCAGGTTACTACCGCAGGTTTGTTCGGGACTTTTCTCAGGTTGCTGCACCCTTGACTCGGCTGACGAGAAAGGGGGTTCCGTTTTTGTGGTCGGAGCAGTGTGAGTAGAGCTTCATAGAGTTGAAGCGACTGCTTACATCAGCGCCAGTCCTTGTGTTACCTTCAGGTGAGGAGGTTTTGAGGTTTGCACAGACGCTTCAGGTGTTGGTCTGGGTGTGGTTTTGATGCAGCAAGGCCGGGTGGTGGCTTATGCATCTCTCCAGCTTAAGCCCCACGAGGAGAGTTATCCGACCCATGACCTAGAGCTTGCAGTTGTGGTGTTTGCTTTGAGGATTTGGCATCTATACCTGTACGGAGTGAGTTTTGTAGTCCGTACCGACCACCAGAGCTTGAGGTATGTGTTTTCTCAGAGGGATCTGAATATGAGGCAGCGTCGATGGATGGAATATCTGAAGGACTATGATTTTAACATTGAGTATAAGCCTGGGAAAGCGAATGTAGTTGCAGATGTTTTGAGTAGGAAAGCACAGATGAGTCATCTGATGCTAAGCGAGTGGCAGTTGTGGCAGTCTGCAATAGAGGCATCCTTCAGAATTTTGTCCAGACATCAGCTATGTGTGTTTAGCAGTTTGTTGGCGGCTCCCGCCGTTGTGAGACAGGTTGTTGAGGCTCAGCGAGCAGATCTCGAGTTACACAGTGTGTTACTTCTTCCAGAGGTTGAGCTTCGCGAGGACGGGACTGTTAGGTTCCGAGATAGACTCTATGTTCCTGTTGAGGAGTCTGTCAAGAGAATTGTGTTGCAGGAGGCACATGGTTCCAGGTACTCGATTCATCCAGGGTCGACCAAAATGTATTACAGGTTGAAACGTCAGTTTTGGTGGCCTGGGATGAAGAGAGACATAGCAGCTTTTGTTGCTAGGTGTTTGGTCTGCCAGTAGGTGAAGGCCGAACATCAGCGTCCAGGAGGACTTGTGCAGCCGTTAGAGATTCCGGTGTGGAAGTGGGACCATGTGACGACTGACTTTGTTTGTGGTTTGTCGAGGACAACTGGAGGTTTTGACAGCATTTGGGTTCTTGTGGACAGATTGACGAGGACTGCTAGATTCTTACCTGTCAAGACTAGTTGGGGTGTGAGTAGGTTGGCCACGTTGTACATAGAGCGGATTGTTCCTTTGCACGGAGTGCCGATCTCTATTGTGTCTGATAGAGACCCTCGCTTCACTTCTGGGTTCTGGCGCAGTTTCCAGAGGGCTTTCGGAACAAAGTTGGCTTTTAGTTCCGCCTACCACCCTCAGTCAGATGGTCAGTCAGAGCGGACTATCCAGACTTTAGAGGACATGCTTAGAGCTTGTTGTCTGGAGTGGCAGGGATCGTGGACAGCTCACTTGCCATTGGTCGAGTTCGCATATAATAACAGCTATCACTCCAGTATCGGTATGGCACCATATAAGGTCTTGTACTGACGACCGTGTCGCACTCCTCTAGACTGGTTCGAGGTTGGCGAACGGATTGTCACGGGACCAGAGTTAGTACAGCAGGCAGTTGAGGTAGTTCAGCTTGTGAGGCAGAGGCTTCAGTCAGCTCAGAGTTGGCAGAAGAGTTATGCAGATCAGCGCAGACGACCGCTCGAGTTTCAGGTAGGGGACCAGGTGTTTGTCCGTATGTCTCTTATGAAGGGAGTGGTGAGGTTCGATAAGCGTGGAAAGTTGAGTCCCCGCTTTATTGGACCCTTCACCATTACTGAGCGTGTCGGAGGTCTAGCGTACAAACTTCAGCTTCCGTCAGAGTTGGCAGCAGTCCACGATGTGTTCCACGTGTCGATGCTGCGGAGGAACCTTTCTGACGAATCTCACATTCTCCCGGACACAGACTGGTCTGAGGTGACTCCAGTGTTGACAGTACCAGAGTTTCCGTTGCACATTGAAGATCGTCGAGTTCAGAGGTTGAGGAACAAGGCATTCCCGTTGGTTCGTGTTGTATGGCAGCGGTACTCTGGGGGTGAGTCGACATGGGAGCGAGAGGACGAAATGCGCGAGCAGTTTCCGTACCTCTTTGGTGAGTCTTCTTTCTTTAGGTTGTTTGAATTTCGGGGGCAAAATTCCTTAAGGGGGGAGGGCTGTAAGGTCTCGGGTCTCAGTGGATCCTTATTGGGTCTTGTAGAGGTTCGGGTGTGGTTGACGACAATGGATATTGTCGTTGACTTGGAGTTGACGGTCAGGGGCTAGCCATTGATTTGGTATTAGCATCCAGCGATGTGGACGTTTGTCATTGAACTTGACGGTAAGCGGTCCGGACGTCGACCCATTGGCGGTTCAAATAGGCGGCGAGGTATGTGGACGTCTATTTGTAGCTTCTGTAGAAATAGGGTAGCCCGTGAGCAGCAACTTTCCTTTTCTCTTCTCACCTTTCCCTCCACTTCTACCTTTGTTTAATTCCACCACTTCCGATGGTTGATGGGAACTCGTGGAAGAACCCTGGTATGTGTGGCGGTGTTAGATCGGGTGGGAAACGCGAAGATTTGTTGTGATTCACGCGGAGAATCTGGGGGGTTTCGACGCGATTGGCGGCTGTTTAGGTGTTTTTGAGGCGTTCTGAGGTAGGGATTTAACCCCTTAAACCTTCCTTAACAGATCAGCATGCTTATTTGTTGTAGATTAGTATGCTAATCACATTTTAGGGTTGGGTTATGCCATGCCGGGATTTTGGGTGTTTTGGGCGATCCAAGTGTTGGATCGTAGAAATCCGGAGTTCTGGTAGTGTTAGAGGATGTGAGGAGGTGTTCCCCTCCATCAATTTGTGTACTGTTAGGCGGTTTTGCCCAGTTGGACTGACCTGGCGCTGTTCTGGGTTCAGGGGGCTGAGGATATTAACGTCCACATATGTTGACGTTGAGGTCTTCAATGTAGATGTTAACGACAAGATCTATTGCCGTTAACCAAGTGTTGGCGGCAATATGAGTGCTGTCTACATCTTGATTGGCGACATTCGATGTTGTCGTTAATATCTTGTGTCCCAGCAGGCTTTTGGTCCTATTTTGTGTCTCGAGGTGTTGACGTACGATGTCCGCCTGTTAACATATTTTGCCAGGCTTAGAGTGTGGCTCCGCTTGTGCATGTGCGTAATTAACTGTGTCAAAACATGACACGAGGTGCTCGTTAATTGTACGGTGCTTCGAACCTTGTGAGTGTTACCGTCCGTACTCGTGTGGAGTTACCGTGCCTCTATTTTTGTTTGTCACCTAGACATAGAGCGACGCTCTGTCTAGATGACCGGTGTGTGGGGGTCCTCCGCCGGTGAGCCAAGATGTTGAGAGCGTCTCTGTCCTGTGCGTACCCCTTGTGGTGGTTTCGAGCCGGTCTCCGTGGAGCCCCTTCTCTACCGCTAGGGTCAAGCGTAGTGGAAAAACCGGTCGTGGACCAGACGCGAGAGAGAGCGTCTGTAGTGTGCACACGTAGCTGGGGTTGAGAGACTCTGTGGTGAAGGGACGTCGAACCACATACCCTAGCTGAGTCCTACTTACTGTGTGTGTGAGTGTGTGTTACTGAGCCACGTGGTTTACAGTCTCGCAGCGCACTCCTATTAAGATGAGGCATAGTTGTCACTGGTTTTTACTTTGTAGTGCGACATGCATTTACTTTCTGTTTTTAGTTTCCGCACTTTAATATTGTTGTCGGTAGAGGTTACTTTTCCCTACTGGGTCTCTTTTCTTGAGACTCACTCCCCACCCTTTCAGGTAGGTTGTCGTCGACTTCCGTTCCAGGCGAGTCTAGCCACTCTGGTGCTGGTGTACCCTAGCTGCTGTGAGTAGTACTTTTGTTGTACTCCTGTACTCTATACTTAGCTTGGACTCTGAGTTGTACATGTTACGTTCCATGTATAGTAAAATTTTACAGCTTTGCATGGTGTGTATCTCCTTGTATAGTCTCCATAGACATCCTTTTCTACCCTTCCGAGCTTGTCTCGTGGGTTAGCGGGTCAGAATTCGGGTTACTGGTCACTTACTGGTAATGCGGATTCTGGGTCGTTACACAGTTCATATGCTGTCTTCTTCAAGAGAGGCCTGATCATCACTCTGTTGATAATGTAACATGCCGTGTTGACTGCTTCAGCCCAAAAATACCTTGGCAAATCATATTCTGATGTCCTTGCCATATCCAACAGGGTTCAATTCTTCCTCTCAGCAACTCCATTTTGCTGTGGTGTCCTTGGTGCTGAGAAATTATGCTCTATGCCTTGATCATCACAAAAGTTAGCAAATCTCTCATTTTAGAATTCTCCACTATGGTCTGATCGAATGCTGATAATGCTATACTTCTTATCTTCTGAACCTTTTTACTGAAGCTTACAAAACTTTCAAATGTATCATCTTTGTGCTCCAAGAAGAATACCCATGTGAATCTGGAGTAATCATCTACTATAACAAATCCAAAGTTCTTTCCTCCAAGACTAGTGGTCCTCATTGGCCCAAATAAATCCATATGAAGAAGTTCTAAGGGTTTAGAGGTTGTTACCACAGTCTTTGACTAGAAGGATGACTTGGTGTGCTTTCCTTTTGCACAAGGTCCACAAACATTATCTACTCTTGTGCTGATTTTAGGTAGACCTTCCACCAAGTTTCTCTTGATCAGCTTTCTCATGCCATCCAGACTGCAGTGGCCCAATCTTCTGTGCCACAACTCAGTTGACTGCTCTTTGCTTGCGGCCAGACAGATATCCTGATCTTTTAGTTCTTCTAGTTAAAGTATGTACATGTTCTTTTCTTTGTTGGCTCCAAAGATGACTGCTCCATCCTTCATAATGTTGTACTTTGATTCTTGAAATCTGATCTGATGACCTTTATCGCACAGCTGACTGATACTGATGAGGTTGTGCTTCAGTCCTTTAACACATGGTACATCCTCAATGACTGTCTTGCCTTTGCTGCCTACTGAACCACTGCCTATTCCAGTCCCTTTTCCATTATCTCCATAGGTGATTGTGCCTTCTTCAGCTTCTAAATGGGAAAATAGCTTCCTATTCCCTGACATATGCATTGAGCAACCGCTGTCTAAATACCATTTGGATGCTCTAAGGTTTCCCTGGATTAAAAACATTAAGCTTTAGGTACCCAAGTTCTTTTGGGTCCTGGTTGGTTAGTGTCATCAATTTTTTCTTTTAATTATCTATATTTTATGTTTAGTTAGACATGATACTTTAATATGTCCTAACTTGTTGCAATGACTACAGCAAGACATCTTTGTTACTTTTTCAGTTGGTATGTATTTAAGGTTTGTCTTGTATGTTGTGTCTTGTTCAGGTACAAATTTGGGTGTAGGATATATTTTAGGATAAACTTTAGTTTCTTCGTTATCGGGGGGAGTATAACCTAATCCATATTTCTTTTTACCTGATCGTCTAGCACCTTTTAGTATTAATCCAATTTTACCGTTTGTAAATTTTTCTAGAGTGCTGGATATCTTTCCATTTTCTTCTATTAGTATTTTAATTTCCTTTTCAATTCGTCTAAGGTTTCTTGTTTTTCCAGTTTTAGTATCTGTTCATTTTTAACTTTCAGATCTTCACATAACAAATCATTTCTTCTTTTAAGTTCAGAGATTTATTTTTCCATTTCTTCATTTTCTATTTTTAAGTCTGAATTAGTATTTTCTAGGCATGCAATGTTTTTCTTACTTGCTTTTAGTAATTTAGATACTTCTCTATATTTGCAATATAGTTCATTGAAGGCTTCTTCTAAGTTATCCGAATCAGAATCATTACAAGAAGAAAAGGATGAGTCAGATGTTACCTTGTCTTCTGTGTTGGCCATGAATGCCAAGTTGGCTTCTTCTTCTTCTTCACTTGAGTTCGACTCACTATCAGAGCCGGTGCTGTTATCCCATGTTGCTGCCATGACTTTCTTTTTGTATCTTCTAGGTTTTCTTAAACTGTCCTTCTTTCTGAACTCAATTTCTTGAGCTTTGGACATTCTGCCTTGATATGTCCGGGCTTTTACATTCATAGCAAATTGGCTCACCTTTCTTGACGTCCTTTGCTTCAGTTTTCTTGAAATCTTTGCCCTTTTTGAAGTAACGTCTTCCAGATTGATACTTTTTCTTCTTGGCTAAGATGTGTTGTAGTCTTCTTGATAACAATGCTTCTTCATCTTCACTGTTTTCACTACTGTCTTCGTTCTCATATTCTTCCTCATAGCTATCTTCTGCTGCTTTGAGGGCATTCGTGTGCTTCTTTCTACTTGATGATTCTCCCAATCTTTCCATGTTTATCTCATGGGCCATGAGGGACCCAATGTGTTTCTCCAATGACATCCTTTTCAAGTCATTGGCTTCTTCTATAGCTGTTACCTTGGGAGTCCAAGAAGATGGTAGAGATCTAAGGATTTTCCATACCATGTCTCCCATCTCATAGCTTTTTCCTAATCCTGCTAACCCGTTGGTGATGTCTGTAAATCTGCTGAACATCTGTGTAACGGTTTCTCCCAACTGCATCTGAAATTTCTCGTACTGTGTCACCAGAATGTCTATTCTGGTTTCCATTACTTTGTCAGTACCTTCGTATGTGATTCTTAGCTTCTCCCACATCTCTATCACTGATTTGGAGGCTAAAACTCTATTAAATTCTTTCTTGCTAAGTGCACAGCATAATATGCTCTTAGTTTTGCAGTTGAGAGAAATCTTCTTTCTACCATCTTCTGTCCAGTTGTCTCTGTTGTTAGAACAACTAGATCGCCTTCTTCTACTATGGACCATATTTGAAAATCGAATCCTTGTAGGAAGTACTCCATCCTTGTTTTCCAGTATGTATAATCTTCACCATCGAATAGTGGTGGCTGATTTACTGACTGACCTTCGAAGTGACTTTGGGATGCCATTTGATCTTTTCTCTTCAGATCGTTGGATCTTCTTCTTTGTCAAAGAGACCCGCTCTGATACCACTTGTTGCCTAGCTAGCAAGCCCAGAGGGGGGGTGAATGGGATTCTTAAAATTTTGATCACTTTAAAACCTGTTCAAAAAAACACTCACACAACACACTTCGATAACTGTTAATGTTAGTAGAAAGAGAATAGAAAACACAAGGCAATCAAACACACGACACACGGAATTTATCCTGGTTCAGACCTCCTCTCCACAGGAGTCCTACGTCCAGTCCCTGAGCAACAACTCAGGATTTCACTACCCAAGGGTACAGTCCCCCTCAAGGACACGTACACACCCAGCCACAGCTAGTCTTTTCTTCACAACCCGAAGAGGAATTACAACACCCTGGATCTCACCAGGTCTTCCTTCTACATGAAGGGAAACAAACACCTTGGAAACCACCAGGTCTTCCTTCAACACGAAGGGAAAGAACACATGAATGTATTCAAGAGATGATACGCCCCTAGATCAAGCTTAAGGACCAGCGCTTGATCTGAAGCAATGATTGAGAGGGAAAGTTCTACAATAAGGAACACTCTCAGTTTACAGAAGCTCTCAAGACTAACACAATGAATGTAGAGATCTAAGAGCTAGACAATCAGAGGAGTAAGGCTTTGCTCTTTCAGATGCTCACAGAAAAGCTTGTAAAAGATTGTCGTAAGTGTTGTTTTTGCTTCTAGAGCTTCAGTCTTCTATTTGAAAATTGAACGTTGAAGTGTCCGTTGTCTCTAAGCTTTTGTTTACGTTAGACTGCATGTCACTGTAGAGCTTCTTGTTCAGCAGTCTTTAGCTTTCTATGCACGTAATAAGAGAGAGGATCTTCTTTGATGACCGTTATCTTCCATATTGTCCAACGTTGTATTGAGGTGCACTGTCAGATACTTGCATGCATTAAATGCTAAAACAATAGACAGCTAGGCTATTTTTTGTTGTCAGTCAACATTAGATAGATTTTATATCAAAAAGGAAATTACATTCCGTTCTTCTAAAAAGATGTTTACAGTGTAAGCATGGAAATAGAAGATATCGTTTGCATGCACTGCAGTGATACGTTCAGACATAATAAATGCATGGTTGTCAGAAAGATATACGTGAAGACTTTGACTTTTCAACGAACTCAGAAATGAGTTCAAATATCAAATCGTTATATTCCATGAAATCGTTACATGCATCATTTATGAAATCGTTATATAAATGAGTTGATATTCATGTAAATCGTTGTGCACTTATAAACAAACCGATGCACATATAAATCATTATATAGACAAATTGTTATGACTCTATAAGCAAATCGTTATGAGTAAGTTGTCAGAGACAAAACGATGTGAGCAAATCGTTGTTTGCTGTATCGAATCGTTACGGCGACTAAGTCATTAGGTAACTAAGCGAATCGTTACAGTGACAGAGTCATTGTGTAACTTATCGAATCGTTACAAGGATCCAATCGTTATGACGGTATAGGCAAATCGTTGTGACCAAGTTGTTACGAGCAATCGTTGTTTCACTTAAGAAATCGATGTGAGAGCAAATCGTTGTTCTCACTTAAGAAATCGATGTGGGAGCAAATCGTTGTTCTCACTTAAGAAATCGATGTGAGAGCAAATCGTTGTTCTCACCTAAGAAATAGTTGTGAGAGCAAATCGTTGTTTCACTTAAGAAATCGATGTGAGAGCAAATCGTTGTTCTCACTTAAGAAATCGATGTGAGAGCAAATCGTTGTTCTCACTTAAGAAATCGTGTGAGAGCAAATCGTTGTTCTCACTTAAGAAATCGTTGTGAGAGCAAATCGTTGTTCTCACTTAAGAAATCGATGTGAGTGCAAATCGTTGTTCTCACTTAAGAAATCGTTGTGATACCCAAAACGATAGAACATATAACGAATCCTTATGCGTATGAAAACATTATGAAAGTAAGGAAATCATTATGACTCTATTGAAATCGTTATGATAGAGGAGGAAGTTGTTACAGCATACAAAAAATCGATGTGTACTTAGAGAAATTTCATGCTTTGAACTTACATTGCTACAGAGTAAATAATACTTGCCCATTTAGCTTGTTATTCCTTCATTTCATGTACTCAAATCTCATGGAAAATATGTTAGATTAAACTTTGTTTTAGTTTTGTTAATCACCAAAATAAATATGTAATTAATTTAAATTACATGGGGATAAACTGATCATCATGTTTTTGGTAAAGGGGAACTCAAATCCCAAAACACATTGAGAACCAAACGGTCCTTGAAAAATGATATAATAAGTAGAATACCATATAGTAATGCAAGGGAATAGGGATAGAAATACTTGCCTGACTTACCTGCGAAGTCCCATTTTTGTGATTTTCTGATTTTCTGAATTTTTTGTGATTTTTCAAACGAATAATCAAAGCAAACAAACATGACAACAATAAAATATATACATTCACAAAAATGAAAATCATAAACAAACAATGCATAGACATACAAAGACACAATAAACCGAAATGCAACGCACCTGGGGGTCGCAACAAGATCGCGACGCCCTCGGTGGTCGCAACCTTAATGTGACACTTCGCGGCGTCGCGACACCAGTCGCAAGATAAAGACGGAAAAATCCGATCTTATCCTTATCTAATCCTACCTAGACCTCTCCTAGGACTCTTAAACCTACCCTACTATGACTCTAACACCTAGGTACGGGATTGGGATGGATTAGCTACCCTAGGGCTCTATAAATAGGGTTGTAGGGGGCTCCAAATCGCAGCTCTCTCTCTCTCTCTTCCTCTTGCTCAATTTTCTCTCTCTTCAGCCATGAAGAGGTCTTTCTCTGCCTTCCAGGATGACATCAAGCCCTATGCAGGCCTCAAGGCAGCCCGAGTGTCCCACACTGAGCTACATCGCCTCTCCTCCGTGCCCGGGCACATTTGCGCAAAGCCAGATCTCCAAGTAAGTGCACTTTCTCTCTCTTCTAGCTCTTCTCTCTCTCCATGCTCTTCTTCTTCTTCCTCTCTTCCTGCTGTTATCAACCTTCTTTTCTTTTCTTTTCTGCTATTCCAGATCCTCCTGGGCCATAGGAGATTCTCCAAAGTCCCGTGGTTGGGGCCCATGATAGAAATGCTTCCTCTAGCTTCTACCCGGCATCTGCGTGTATGGGGGCTCACAACGGTGCTAGTTCTGGCGAAACAGTACCACAAGATTGTGCATGTGTGGGACAGCCTCACTGCACTGGCAGAGTTGTGGCACCCACAGACACACACGTTCATCTTCCCCGGGTTTGAGGCCACTATACTACTGGAGGAATTGGAGCTGATGTTGGGTCTCCCAAAGTACAAGAGAGGCGAGGAGCATGCCCTCTCCTACACTATGGCTCCAATTGACGCATGGAGCCACCTTGCCGAGATTACCACTAGAAGACAGATTTGCACAGCATGACTAGCCAGAGCCACATCCACTTTCTTCCCATCTCCCAATGGGTTGCTTCCCAGTGCAAGCGCAAGACTGGGAATTACCTTGCTATAGCCAAGGCCGCCGCCATCTGTATCTATGACGTCATCCTTTTCTCGGCAGAAGACGGTTCCATCTCATTCTCCAACTTGAGCATAATCGACTCTGTATCCGAAAGTATGAGCATTGCACATGCCGTCCTTGGTTATCTTTACGCTGGACTATCTTCTGCAGCCATCGGAGGCCCTTTTTACGGGTCTGTCATCGCCCTCGAGCTCTGGATGGGGATGCACATTCAATTCCGGCGATGGAAACCTTTCTACTGAGTGCAAGAGCATGCTGCATCACCCATTAGCTTTCGTGGGTGCACCCCTCTACATGACACCACAAGCTTGGTGCAAGACCACACAAGTGAAGGGGTTGAAGTGATGGCGGGATTACTTCAAGACCATGATGGTGACAGAGTTTGACATGCGCCCACGCTACCTCCACCACACGATGATACGCCTACCTCAGCGTCCCGGGTTAGCACTTCGACTCTTGGGCAATGAAGCATTGGTTCTCTACAACCGGACCGCTGCCATCTCCAATGTGGCACTGCACGCACAGTGGTGCCTTTGCTCTCTCACTACCCGCCCATCTAGGAACAGAAGAGGAATGATGATCAAGATGAGCGGGACGTGCAGAGCTCCATCATCCACTGGGAAGGGTGCGCCACGAGCCTCCTTCAGGCGGAGGTGGTGGAGGACGAGGACGTGACCCGAGAGTACCTCGAGGCATTAAAGAGGGTTCATCCAGCTACACCAGGAGCTTGAGGGATGTGATTGATGTAGGCATGGCTATCATATGATAATTAGGGCAGGAAAGTGCATTTAATTGATTGTAGGGAAGATTGAACATTGTAATAAATGAATTGAATCAATAAAATCAGGCTTTTACTCTGAGCACACTATGTTCTGTCGATAACGTGACCATCTCCTAAGCCGCCTAAAGGTCACGGCGGGGCAGTGGGTCGCGACATTGTCGCGGCCTACCTAGCCGTCGTGACAAGAATGCGATGCCCAAAGGTGTCACGTCATCAACTGATGATTCAAAAGCGCAGAAGCCCTCTTTCCTTCCCCCTTTGTGCGTTCAAACGTGCAGAAACTCCCGAGCTCCGGTGATCTACCTCACCTTTTCTGACTCTCACATCCTCACTCTCCTGCTCTCTCAATCTCTCACTCACTCTCTAGAAGGCAATGGAGGGAAGTGGTGACAGTGCAGGATCTTCTAGCAGGAAGGGGAAACGACAAGCGGCGAGGAGGAGCTCCCGGAAGCGGGAGGCGTCGCCTCCCATGGAGAAGGTAGTGCCGGAGATGAACATGGAGGAGGAGGAGGCACCAGTGGCGGATTTCGAAGCGGCGGTGAGGGCTCGCGAGGATGCCATGAAGAAGGTAAGCCTCAAACCCTAAACCCTAAACCCTTTTATTTCTTGTTGTGGATGTGTGGGGAAGCCCCTAGAGGGCCTAATGTAGGGTGTGAAGCCCAAGGAAGCGACCACCGGACAAGGAAAGTTTCAGTTGGTTCGCGACTGAGATCGCGACGGGTCGGCCCGTCGCAACACTAGTTGTCGCGATGGGTCAACGGGCCGTGACCATGTAGCGTCGGCCAAGGCCGTTGCAACAATGTTGCGGTCCACTAGGGGGGCGCGACTTGGTCGCAGCGCATCGGGGCATCACGACAAGGTTGCGGCCCTCTGGGCCATCGCTATCTCAACCAAGACCAAAACCTGAACAGAATGAAACTGGCCGATGGCTATAATTTGTGCTTGCAGGGAGAAATGAGGGCCCGGGTTTCATGGGTCTTAGTATTAGCAGTATATTTAGCCTTTCCCAGGTTCCAGATAGACCGATTAGACGAGATGGGATTCGGGGAGGTGTTGAGGATGGAGTGGATGAGGGAGGATGCCCCTCTCACTCAGGCCCTGCATAGTAGGTGGGACACGGAGGCGACAGTCTTCGTGCTTCCATGGGGACATATGATCCCCAACCTGGAGGATGTGAGTAGGGTTACCGGCCTTAGAGTCCACGGGTGTCCAGTGAGCGGCTACACCTACCCCTGCTATCGAGAGCTTGCCCATAGACTGCTAGGGTTGACAGTAGGGCAGAGGTCCTCCCTTGTCTCTAGGGTCGAGCTTTAGGAGAGCCTAGGGTTGTTTGAGGCCGGGAGGAGGGTGGCCGAGTCCGTGGACGAGCAGCTACAGTAGTTGGCAGAGGGTTGCCGAGAGAGCCTAGCTAGTGAGCTAGGGCTCAAGCAGACATAGACCTACGTCGCTTCCTCACCCTGTTCTTTGGTAGACTCCTGTTTGCCACGAGGGGCGACCCGGTCCACTGCTAGTTCCTGCCACTACTAGAGGACCTAGGTGGGGTAGGGGGCTATGCATGGGGAGCAGTGTTCTTGGCACATCAGTTTGAGAGCCTGGGTTCCTCGGACCGACAGACCGCGATCAGTGGCTTCTACCCCTTCCTACAGGTACACTGTTCTTCTCTTGCCCCTTTTACTTAAATTGCCCTTTTGATATTATAATTGCGATCTAACTGCGCATTCTTGTTTTCTTGCAGGTTTGAGCCTACCTACACCTCCCTGGCATGAGGAGGGGGACTCTGGAGCGACCGGGCCTCGTGCCCATTGCTCGATGGTGGGTGCCACGCACCCCCTGGGGGACCAGCTGGTGTCTCTCTAGGATGCAATTGACATCTACCCTCGGCTAGATGTAAGTGATCTAACCCTTCTCTCTAAGTTTAATTTGATTTTAATTGCTTTGATTACTTGGCTACTAACAAGATGTGCTTGATGTGCAGGTGGTGTGGCGGCCATATCTAGAGGAGGGGGATGAGGGACAACCTTGGTTGGTGCAGGCACGCCCCTACTTTGGTAGGTCGGTGTGGGTGCATGCACTCAACATTGTGCTACCTCTCCACCTGCACCTGTCCCAGAGGTCGCTCGGCCTACGTCAGAGTGTAGTGGAGTTCCCCAGCCGAGACCAGACCCCTAGGCCTGGTCGGAGCTTCCGAGGACTTCACGACATCACCGACTGGCGCGAGCGGGCTAAGGAGCAGATCCAGAACTGGGAGCGCCGAGGCAAGCAAGTCAAGTCCATCGCCACATCCGATGATGCATACCTTCAAGCATTCGCCTTAAAGTATGGGGCGAGAGTCTACCAGGGCGCGAGGCGACAGGTAAATTCCTAAACTCAGACTTCATGAATTGCTATTTTTTTAGAATTGAGCTGATGATTTTGGAATGACTTTGCAGGTGGATGTGGCTGGAGAGATTGCCTCACTAAAGGCCCTACTTCACTCGGCAGTGCAGGACCGGGAGGTAGCACAGAGGGAGGCAGAGCAGCTAGTAAGCACTTACTAAGACTTCAGCACTTTACCAATCTAATAGGCTGATTTGGGAAATTGATGTGTGTTGCATGTGTAGCGGAGGGAGTTAGACTGGGTGAGGAGAGCAGCGGAGGCTGGTGTTTCCTCCTCCAGAGCGGCGGAGAGCTCCCAGTCAGATCTGGAGGATCGACTGGCAGCTGCGGTGAGGAGAGCCGAGGAGGCGCGGGCAGAGTTGGCTAAGAGGGTAAGTAAGATAGTGATTTGAATTGAAAATTATTTAAATTTGGCACTGACTTGGCTTTCCCTGCAGGAGACGGAGCTGAGGACTGCCACGGACCGAGCGACCCAGCTGCAGGGGCAGGTCTTTACCGTGACAAGAGAGAAGGACCAGTTGTGCATCCGGGCGGAGGCAGCTGAGCCACGGGTGGCAGAGGCGACGAGGGAGCTGGCGACGCTGCGAGTGCACGGGTCGTCAATGGACCAAGAGGAGTTAGCCCGGCTGCGCGCTGATCTGCACGCACAGCAGACCCTAGCGCGGGGACTTCATGAGGTGATGATGGCCATAGGCTGGTCACAGAGCTGGAGCTGGAGCGGCGCGAGTGGAGCTAGCGGAGCGACGAGCGCCTCCGTTAGGCAGTACTTGGCAGGGTCCTCCGGCCGCCAGAGGAACGAGGATGAGGAGAGGCGCCTCGGTGGTGAGACGAGTGCCAGGAGTGGTCGGGGTGGTGGTGAGATGCCACCACCTTCTGATAGACATGAGGGATTTGGGGAGAGTGGTGGTGGGCAGTGAGGAGTTTGTGAGCCACCTCCCCCTTATCTTTGTACATACTGCTTATCTCTCAGTGGATCTTTTACTTTATGTCAATATTTATATAAAAAATGAATGAATGAATTGCAATTGACACGAGTGTGAGATGAGATCCGAATAAGAGAGAGAGGACAAGAGTACCCTGAGTACATTGTTGCGCGCGTTCCAAAAAATTCCCTGTCTCTACACACTTAGGAAAATAGGTTAGATCTGCTCTTTGGCTCAGCCCCTTACGCTAAGTAAAAATGACTTCAACTTCGTAATTGTCAAGGGGCTAAGCCTTAATTAAATAGGTGGAAAGTAAATCGAAATAATACATACCAAAAGAAAGCGATATGTACATTTTTTTTGGGACTTTCTATTATTTGGATTTTGATATTTTCTATTTTTTTATTTGAAATTTTTTGATTTTTTTGGGTTTTGGGGATTTTCTATTTTTGGATTTTGGGGCTTTCTAATATTTTTTTATTTTTGGGGTTTTTTTTGGATTTTTTGGGATTTTCTGATTTTTTGGATTTTTTGGGGTTTTCTGATTATTTTTGGATTTTTGGGGTTCTCTGATTTTTTTGAATTATTGGGTTTTCTGATTTTTTTTATTTTTTGGGGTTTTTTAATAACGACATCCTCTGCATTTGAATGATTGGCTACGGATCTCATTCCTATCTTATGTTTGTCAAATATCCCCTAAACACAGTGTGCATTTACTTTTGGGTCCCCAAAGGCTACTTGCCCCTAGTCACTAACGTTCGAACGTAGACCAGGTGCGGAGTTCTCCAGTCAGTAGCGAGGACAGGAAGATTTAAAGGAGACAAGACTTGGACTTGGAACTTGGGATATTAGCTTGTATGACTTGCAAGGGTGTATCTCACACGGAATTCGTCTGTTGTCTAGAGACTTTGTGGTCATTATTTTGTCTGGGGCATGCGTACGACCGAGCTCAAGGGCGTCCCGTGGGGAACTGTACTACCACTCTTTGACATGCCCTTATTTTCAATTTTTGCTTACTTCTCATTTTTATCAATTTTCTCTTTTCTTTTTCTTTTCTTTCTTTTGAACAGACCGTCTCTCTTTGAGACTTCATACATATGAGCTACACCTCCCCTAGTCCACAAGTCAGCATCCTTTTACCCCTAGACCTTGTCCGAGCAAGAAGAGAATTGACCTTCGCACCCCATACTAGGGCTAGGCAGGAACACCACTAACTAAGGAAAATTAGCCCTGGGTTGCCGTATGGTGTGTGTGACTGAGCATAAGGGTCATTTGTCAACAAATGAAAGGGAGTGAGACACATAGCTACTAACATTCTTTTGCAAAATGATGTCGCTATCGAAAACCTTTTATTAGGGGTAGAATCTCTTAAGATACAGCCCATTCCAGGGGTGAGAGAGCTCCTCACCATCGGCATTGATAAGCCTATACGCGTTCCCAGGGTACACTTCCTTAACAACGTACGGCCCTTCCCAGTTTGCTTGCAATTTTGACATAGGACCTCTAGGTTTTATGAAAATTCGCTTCAAAACCATGTCTTCTTCTTGGCATTTACGTTCAATCACTTTCTTTTGAAAATATCTTGAGAGTCTATTTTGATATGAAAGTACATGATCGGTCGCGCCTAGACACCGTTCGTCTAGGAGTTCCAGGTGTGTAAGTAACGCCTCTCAACGTTCGTCGGGATTAAGTTCTTTGTCCAGCTAAACTCTTAGCGAAGGAATGAGGATCTCATGTGGGCATACGGCCTCCATCCCGTATGTAAGTGAAAATGGAGTTTGCCCGGTGGGTGTACGGACAGAGGTACGATAGGCCCACAGAGCCTCAATTAATTTCTCAAGCTAATCAGCGAATTTATGAGACTCACAAGTTTTCTTTAAAATTTTCAAAAGTGTTTTGTTTATGGCTTCGGCTTGATTGTTGCCCTGCGGATAGTAAGGAGACGAATGATGCAAGGAAATATTGAATTTCTTACATAGGTCCTGAAGCTCTTGTGATATAAACTGGGGCCCATTGTCGTTGACGAAGCCGCTTGGTACTCCGAACCGCGAGATGATGTTCTTCATGATGAACTTGCAAACGATCGAGCCTTTGATCTCGGTAAATGCCTCTGCTTCGGCCCATTTGGTGAAGTACTCAATAGCAGTAAGGATGAAAGATTTTTGTTTTACTTGAGCATTAGGATCACCAAGGGGTCCAATGATATCAAAGGCCCACATGGAGAAGGCCAAGGGGAAGATAGTGGATGCAAAGAAGAGGATGGAGCATTGATCTTATCGGTATGAAGCTGGCACTTGACACACCTACATACGTAGATGGCATAGTCTTCTTCTAAGGTTGGCCAGTAGTAGCCTAAGGATCTTCTTAGCCAACATCTGGCTATTCACATGCCCTCCACATTCACTAGAGTGGGCTCCTTCCACCACCTTCCAGGCTTCTTCATCTTGCAAACATCTGAGGAGCATTCCATTTAGAGCACATCTATACAACACTTCTCCAACAATGGTATATCTTAATGTTGCTCTACGGATGGCTCTTCTATCCTCAGCTTCGGCTTCTTCTGGGAAAGTACCGTCTTTGCAATACTGCTCAATTTCGTGGTACGATGGCCTTTCTTCCTCCATCATTTCTCCTAGCTCTACTAACAACACTTCATTCGCTTCTCTTCTCTCTGCCTTTAACACTAAAGAGCTCCTAAGGTTATTGAACCAAGGGTCCTGAGTGGAGGGAGCTTCTAATCTTTGAACAATGATTGTCTCAGCACTGCGTCTGAGAGGGAAAGAGAGATATGAGGCCAGGGATGCCAGGGCATCGGCCATGATATTCTGAGAGCGAGGGGTGTGAATGTAGATGAGTTTGCGGAATTGCTTGGCTATGAGTGTGACCAGATCTTGATAAGGCTTGAGCTTGGGGTCACAAGTGCGATAGGTAGAAAGGACCTTCCGGAGAACAAGTAGAGAGTCCCCTATAATCTTGAGGTGGCGCGCGCCTAAGAGGTAGGCGAGCTTCAGACCGGCGAGGAGAGCCTCATACTTGGAGACATTATTGGTGGCAGCGAACTGGAGTTGATATGCAAGTGTAATGGTGATCCCTTCTGGGGTGAGTGTAGCAACCTTGATTTTTAAAATCAAGAAAAATAAAAATTTTAAATTAAATAAAATGAGATAAATCAATTAAATTAGAAAAAAAAGAGAATAAATAAGATTTGAGTGAAATAAAAAGGAATTACATCAATACCCATTAAGCTAAATTAGAAGTGGGCAGTATAAATGACCCAAGCATGAGAGAATGGGCCCAAATGTGGATAGCCCATCATGGGATGAGATTTAATTAGGTGAAATTCGTAATAAAAATAATAGAAATTATAAAGGGGGTAAAACAATGATTTAATAGCCTAAATCTATCCTAAAAAGAGTCCTAGCCTTACCATAACTCCTCACCCACGAAATTAGCATCTCCTTCATCCAAAATTAGGGGATAAATACAAGGAGAGAAGGAAATAAATAGGGAAAATCAGATTTATTAGGAAAGGAAGGAGTTTTAGTAAGTATGGACTTTCTAAACATACAAAACACCGCAAATTTCGACCCTAGCAACCCTAGTTCGTGTCTAAGCTCCTTGGAGACGAAGAGGAGAAGTTCTGGACGAAGAGCAAGGAGAGGAGGAGGCTTGGAGCTTGGGTTTTCTCTTCTTTTTCGTCAGCAAACTAGATTTTTCTTTACTGCAAGCAAAGGTAGGCAATCTCTCAAGCTAAATTCGAGTAAAAATTACCCTAGGTAGCTTCATGAACCTCTTCAAAAGCCCTCTTGTCTCGTTATATTTCATTCATCCATTTGGGCGAATTAATTGATTGAATCCCTACTGTCACCATGAACCCGAAACCTCATGTTTGCTCTATGCCCCTGTATGTACTTGTTCTCCTGCCATGATAAAATTATCATTAACACTACATCATATTAGCTTTCAAACGCACTTGGTTTTGCTCTATTTTGATCTCCCATGAGGGAGAATTAATTCTTTGAATCTCTGTTAGATCCATGCACCAGATCCTTCATGTTTGTTTGTGTACCTCATTCATACTCGACTTCATACCATGATAAACTTATCATAAATACTACATCTTGTTAGCTTTTGAATGCCCCTAGTTTTGGAATTTTTCATTATGTATCCATCATTAATTAATTCTTTGAACTCTGACTGCGCATGTTTAGGTCACTGAAAATTAACCCGATCAAATCATGCCTAAACCTTGTTTATTTTCAAATTAATCATGTTGATAGATCTATATGTCTAATTTCGTTTAAAACTAGTTTCGTGCTTTTTGGATCACCGTGTTATTTTATATGGAATTTAGAACATCTATGTATCAAAGAGGATTCGCCCTGGGAAAAAAGGGAAAATGGGCAATCCCGCCTGGCATCGGGTCGGCGAGATCCGCCGCGATATCAGGGGGGTCACACCGGCTGATGGCATCGTGTCAAGAATGCGGCGGCATAAGCAGCCGCGATTCCACTCCGGACCGGGCCAGACTGGCTAGTCCACCTGTCACGCCGGCCGCCCCGTCGCGACTTGAATCGCGACAGGTAAGTCGCCGCGTTTTCAAGAATCTGACCAGAATTGAAATTTGTGCATATGCCCTGTTGTTTAGGCTTTATACCCTTTAATTAGCCATGATTAACCCATGATATAGTTAATTCGACTTGATATGTTAATAAATGGAATTAATGATATAAATCTAATTATTTAAAATGACATTTGCACGACTTGTCATATCCTCAAGTTTTCTTTACACTTACACACACATAACATTATTAAATGTCATTTGACCCTGATAAATTATGCAATAATGTATTCGGTAAATTAGCAAAATAAATGACTAAATTACCCTATTTTATTAAATACATTTGTCTTCATTTTATACGCACATTTTAAATACCGTTATCGTTTTCCCTCGGCTTCGAGCACTCGAGGCACGACGGACCCGTTTCTATACACTTTCTCTTGACTTGGACCACCTCTCCATCGGGAATACTCTTGATTGGGCCAGGGACTCCTTGTCAAGACCTCCGTAAGTCTTCTTGGCTTTCGCGCATGTCCTTAGTCAACGAGCTAGTTGTACCCCAAAACCCGTTACATCTTAGGGATCAGTACGATCCATGGCCTTAGTGTGTTCTTTCCTTATCTTTTGATCACATCGGACCATCTAGCCTGTGTACACAGCACGGCTAGTGGGCGGTGGTGACTTCTACCAGATTGTCGGCCCACAGTGGTGTGCCGTGCAACCGTTACTATCGTGTGTTTACGTTGTTTTACGGAATGTCCCTATCTCATCTACTGTCTATATTCTCTCATCTGTTCATGTTCTCTCTACTCTCTCGTCTATTCGTCTAGTACTCTCTCATCTCTTCTTGGTACTCTATTGGCCATTCTTGTGATTGTCTAAGATAAAGAAATGACTAATGCCAGCGCAATAGGGCCCGATCTGGTCCTGGGAGGAGCGCCCGAAAAGTGCCAGTACCCATGGGAGTTAAAATGATCAAGGATGTGTTACGACATGCATCCAGTGCCAGTATACTATCAAGATTAATATATGACAATCAAAGTACTATCTCTACAAGTGCAAGCGTGATCGTTACTAGTGCACCGTTGTGCAATTTACATGATATAACGTTACATGGCCATTCTATTATCGTTCTCGTTGTACTATTTTCCCTGTGCCAGTTGCTATTGTTCTCTTGTTATCATGACATGCTCTACGTGACTCTACTCTCTAGTTAGCCTGCCATTAAAACATTAACTATTTAAAGCATGCTTGTGTTCATGATATGTTAAGTCCTACTAGGCGTTATTCACTCATCCTGCGTATTTATTTAATGTGTTTCAGGTGAGTCGGATCATGACCACACTCACGAGGATGGGAGCGATGAGGAGGCTTAGGAGTGACCATTTCAGCAATCAGTGCTATCTAGTAGTAGTCTGTTAGCATAGTTATGAGTTAGTGAGTCAGTTAATGATTATGTAATAGTTTGATATTGAATAAAGTACTCTGGGCCCTAGTTTTGGCTCTGATACGTTGATGTATTAGTTAGTTTATGAAGATGATGAGTTATTAGTGAATGTAATGCAGATTGTTGGATTATTAATGAAATTGGAGTTTATTTGGTGTTATCCAATTGTGCAATGGTATTGTTATTTATTTTCTCGCTCTGTACTATTTAATAACTGTAATCCCGCTATGATATTCCGCGTCAGGGCGTTACAGTTTTGTGGTATCATAGCCTAGGTTATTCTTAAGTATATGATGATCTAGGTTTAACCTGCCTTGACTTAGAGTCTAAATCCATACCTATGTGAGATGGATAGAACCCTGGGTAAAAAGATAAAATAGACTCACACACGCACAACTTAGTGCAAACTCAATTAACTTACATTAAATATTTTCTTGTGAAGGAAATTTAAACATCAGCAATGGCAGCGGAGTGTGCACAACTCCGCGATATGCAGTAGACTATTCAGCAGCTTACTCAAGCCTTACTTCAAGCAGATGGAGCCAACAATAACAACAACAACAACCGAGGAGCCGGTGAATTGCACCGAAATTTCCGCAACTTGAATCCACCCCGATTCAGCGGTACCACCGACCCCGATGAGGCAGAAAACTGGCTCAAAGAGACTGAGCGTATCTTCCGCGTTATGCAATGCGTGGATGGCGATAAGTTGTTGTTAGCAACATTTCAGTTAGAAAGGGACGCCCGTGCGTGGTGGGAGTCCATTGAGGCCACACGGGCAGATGCTCAGTTTACATGGGAGGAGTTCAAGGAGCATTTCAACTCCAAGTACTTTTCCGAATGAGTGCAAGAGAGAAAGGCGTCGGAATTTCCTACGTTAAAACAAAGGAACCGGACAGTTGCTGAGTATGAAGCTCAGTTCTCACGATTGGCTCGTTATGCCAATCATCTGGTTAGCACTGAAAGAATGAAGCCCAAGCGTTTCCTTAATGGGCTCAGGCCCGCATATATCACACAGCTGGCACCATTTGACATTCAGACCTATCCGGAAATGGTCAGGAGAGCACAGTGCCTAGAGGATGCAACTGAACTCACCGAGCGCATCAAGGGCAGAATGTTCAAGAAGGAGCAGACCTCCGGAGCGCCGAGCAAGACTACTAATGGCAAGAAAAGGCCGTTAAATATCACTGATGGGCCAAGCCAGGAGCGAAAGTCCAAAGTCCCCACTACTACTACCCCAACCAACAATCCAAGATGCAAACATTGTGACAAGGTAGGTCACACGACGGAAGAATGTTGGAGGAAGGCAGGTGCTTGCCTTTGCTGTGAGAGTCGTGATCACCGCATCCAGGAATGCCCTCTGTTGAAAGAAAATGAGAAGCATCCTGCGGGACAAAAAAATCCAGGCAGACTTCAAGCTGTGCAAGAGGTGGAAACCACCGAGGAAGGTGGAGTCGTCGAAGGTACCCTACCGGTCTTTTCTCAATCAGTATTTGTTTTGTTTGATACTGGTGCAACACATTCATTCATATCACAAGCATTTGCTGATACCTTAAATGAGAAACCTGCATCTATGACATTTGAATTACTATCACAACACCACTAGGAGAAAGGGCTCAATTGAATAAATATTATCCATTGGCTGATGTTAAGATTGGTGAACTCAATCTAAGAGCTGACTTGATTTGTATGCCCATGGAGGGCTACGATGTCATTCTGGGAGCTGATTGGCTATCCACGTATGGGGCTATCGTGGATTGTAGAGGGGGGGAAATTTCTTTTAGTGAATTCCCTAAGCTGACCTTCACAGGACATAGGCACAAGACACTTGTCCCTCGTCTCTACTATAAAGGCACAAAACATGATAAGGAAAGGGAGTATGACATTTCTTGCCGCCATCGTAGTTGAAAAGAAAGCAGTTAAGATATCAGACATCCACATAGTGCAAGAATACCCTGATGTGTTTCTCGATGAGTTACCTGGCATTCCACCTGAGAGAGATGTGAATTTCTCAATTGATCTCGTACCTGGAGCTACACTGGTTTCACGCCAACCCTACAGGATGTCCCCTGCTAAATTGAAGGAGTTGAAGGAGCAATTGATGGAACTTCTAAAAAAGGGATTGATCAGGCTGAGTACTTCTCTTGGGGAGCACCAGTCTTGTTCGTCAAGAAGAAGGACGGATCTATGAGATTGTGCATTGACTATAGGCAGCTAAATAATCTCACTATCAAGAACAAGTACCCTCTACCTCGTGTCGATGAATTATTTGATCAAATATCAGGAGCAAAGTATTTTTCTAAAATTGACCTTAGATCGGAATATCATCAGATGAGCATTAAAGATGCAGACATTTACAAGACAGCTTTCAGGAGCAGGTACGGTCATTATGAATTCGTTGTCATGCCTTTTGGACTAACCAATGCTCCTGCAGCTTTTATGCAACTAATGAATAACATCTATCGGCCCTACCTCGACAAATTCGTCATGGTATTCATTGATGATATTCTTATATACTTCAAGACCAAGGAAGAGCATGAGGAGCATCTGAGGATCGCTCTGCAAATCTTGCGGGACAATCAACTCTACGCCAAATTGAGTAAGTGTGAATTCTGGCTCGAGGAGGTGTCATTTCTGGGCCATGTCATATCCAAGGATGGTATCGTTGTCGATCCTTCCAAGGTAGAGGCTGTACTGAACTGGGAAAGGCCGACCAATGTCACTGAGATAAGAAGCTTTCTTGGACTGGCTGGATATTACAGACGGTTCATTAAAGACTTCTCCAAGATAGCTGTCCCTCTTACGTGTCTTACGCGGAAAGCGAACCCATATGTCTGGAGCAAGGAGTGCGAGAAGAGCTTCCAGACCTTGAAGTAGTTGTTGACATCTGCACCTGTCCTCTCCTTACCAGTTGAGGGCGCAGGATTCTCAGTCTACACTGATGCATCTGGAATCGGTCTAGGCAGTGTACTAATGCAGAACGAGAAGGTGATAGCGTATTCCTCAAGGCAGTTGAAGCCGTATGAAGTCAATTATCCTGTCCGTGATTTAGAATTGGCTGCAATAGTATTTGCACTCAAGATCTAGAGACATTACCTGTATGGGGAACAATTCATTGTTTACTCCCACCACAAGAGTTTGAAGTACTTATTTTCTCAGAAGGAGCTCAACATACGACAACGGAGATGGCTGGAGTACTTGAAGGATTTTGATTTCAATATTCAATATCACCCAGGCAAAGGTAACGCAGTAGCTGATGCACTCAGTAGAAAGCCAGTAGCTTTGTTATCCTGTCTAGTCATGGGCGAGATGCAATTGTTAGAATAATTCGCCAACCTGAATCTGAACATTGAGCAGAGAAATGATAAGATGATAGTTGCTAACCTTAGAGCTCAACCTGACATATTTTCCGAGATCAGAGAGCATCAGGCAAACGACCCATTTTTAGTCCGAGTCAAGGAGACCATAGCTAACAAGCTAGATTTCTCCATCGCTGAGGATGGGAGAATATTATTCCAAGCCAGGACATGCGTGCCTGACAATGAAGAGCTGAAAAGGAAACTGATGGATGAAGCCCACAAGACCAAGTACACAACTCACCCAGGCGCAACCAAGATGTACCAAGACATGAAAAGGTCATTTTGGTGGCCAAACATGAAGAGTGAGGTAGCTGAGCATGTCGCACACTGTCTCACTTGTCAGCAGGTAAAAGCAGAACACAGTCGTCCTACGGGTGTACTTAGACCCCTGGACATACCTGAATGGAAGTGGGAAAGCATCGGAATGGATTTCATCATGGGTTTACCCCGAACTCGTGGTGGACTTGATGCTATATGGGTTATTGTGGACAGATTGACAAAGTCTGCACACTTCCTAGCAATTCGAAGTACTTGGAGCGTTGATGTGCTTGCAGCTTTGTATGTGAAAGAAATAGTCAGACTACATGAAGTTCCAGTATCCATTGTCTCAGATCGTGACCCCAGGTCCACCTCTAGATTCTGGAAGGGGCTCCAGATTGCCTTAGGCATGAAACTTAACTTTAGCACAGCTTTCCACCCACAAACAGATGGGCAGACTGAAAGGACAAATCAAATAGTGGAAGACATGCTACGAGCTTGTGCTATAGACTTTGAGGGGTATTGGAATGAACAGTTATCTCTGATCGAATTAGCCTACAATAATAGTTATCAGGTGAGCATTAAGATGGCACCATTTGAAGCACTGTATGGCAGAAGTTGCAGATCGTTAGTATGCTAGAATGAAGTAGGTGAGCAACAATGGCTAGGACCAGACATGGTGCAGAACACAAGCAGGGACATACAGATTATCAGAGACAGAATTAAGATAGCTCAATCCAGACAGAAGAGCTATGCAGACAAAAGAAGAAGGGATTTAGAATTTCAAGCCGGAGATCATGTAATGCTAAAAGTATCCCCGACCAGAGGATTCCAAAGATTTAGGATGAAAGGTAAATTGAGACCAAGATTCATAGGTTCATTTGAGGTATTGGACAGAGTTGGCAAGGTAGCATATCGGCTGGCACTACCTCCCCAGTTTTCGATAGTGCACAATATTTTCCATGTGTCCATGCTGAGGAAATACGTGTATGATCCGTCACACGTAATTAGCTATGATGATATAGTTCTGAACAAAGACATGACCTATGAAGAAAGGCCAGTGAAGATCTTGGACAGGAAAATGCAATGGCTTCAGAATCGATCTATACCCGTGGTAAAGATATTGTGGAGAAATCACGAAGTTGAAGAAGCCACGTGGGAGCTCGAAGCGATAATGCGTCGAAATTATCCAGAATTATTCAGTAAGTCATTCTTCCTCTTACGATCATATGAATTTGGGGATCAAATTCTTTTAAGAGGGGGGGATGTAGCAACCTTGATTTTAAAATCAAGAAAATAAAAATTTAAATTAAATAAAATGAGATAAATCAATTAAATTAGAATAAAAAGAGAATAAATAAAATTTGAGTGAAATAAAAAGGAATTACATCAATACCCATTAAGTTAAATTAGAAGTGGGTTGTATAAATGACCCAAGCATGAGAGAATGGGCCCAAATGTGGATAGCCCATCATAGGATGAGATTTAATTAGGTGAAATTTGTAATTAAAAATAATAGAAATTATAAAGGGGGTAAAACAATGATTTAATAGCCTAAATTTATTCTAAAAAGAGTCCTAGCCGTACCATAACTCATCACCCACGAAATTAGCCTCTCCTCCATCCAAAATTAGGGGATAAATACAAGGAGAGAAGGAAATAAATAGGGAAATTCAGATTTATTAGGAAAGGAAGGAGTTTTAGTAAGTATGGACTCTCTAAACATACAAAACACCCCAAATTTTGACCCTAGCAACCCTAGTTCGTGTCTAAGCTCCTTGGAGACGAAGAGGAGAAGTTCTGGACGAAGATCAAGGAGAGGAGGAGGCTTGGAGCTTGGGTTTTCTCTTCTTTTTCGTCATCAAACTAGGATTTTCTTTACCGCAAGCAAAGGTAGGCAATCTCTCAAGATAAATTCAAGTAAAAATTATCCTAAGTAGATTTCATGAACCTCTTCAAAAGCCCTCTTGTCTCGTTATATTTCGTTCATCCATTTGGGCGAATTAATTGCTTGAATCCCTACTGTCACCATGAACCTGAAATGTCATGTTTGCTCTATACCCCCACATGTACTTGATCTCCTGCCATGATAAAATTATCATTAACACTACATCATATTAGCTTTCAAATGCCCCTAGTTTTGCTCTATTTCAATCTCCCATGTGGGAGAATTAATTCTTTGAATCTCTATTAGATCCATGCACCCGACCCTTCATGTTTGTTTGTGAACCTCGTTCATACTTGACTTCATATCATGATAAACTTATCATAAATACTAAATCTTGTTAGATTTTGAACGCCTCTAGTTTCGGAATTTTTCATCATGTATCCATCATTAATTAATTCTTTGAACTCTGACTGCGCATGTTTAGGTCACTGAAAATTAACCCGATCAAATCATGCCTAAACCTTGTTTATTTTCAAATTAACCGTGCATGTTGATAGATCTATATGTCTACTTTCATTTAAAAATAGTTTCGTGCTTTTTAGATCACCGTGCTATTTTATATGGAATTTAGAACGTCTATGTATCAAAGAGGATTCACCCTGGGAAAAAAGGGAAAAAGGGAAATCCCACCTAGTATCACGTCGGCGCGATCCACCGCGATATCAATGGGGTCGCGCCGGCTGATGGTGTCGCATCAAGAACATGGCGGCATAAGACGCCTCGATTCCACTCCGGACTGGGCCAGACCGGCCAGTCCTCCTGTCGCACCCGGCCGCCCCGTCGCGACTTGAATCGCGACGGGTAAGTCCGCCGCGTTTTCAAGAATCCGACCAGAATTAAAATTTGTGCATATGCCCTGTTGTTTAGGCTTTATACCCTTTAATTAGCCATGATTAACCGATGATATAGTTAATTCGACTTGGTATGTTAATAAATGGCATTAATGATATAAATCTAATTATTTAAAATGACATTTGCACGACTTGTCATATCCTCAAGTTTTCTTTACACTTGCACACACATAACATTATTAAATGCCATTTGACCCTGATAAATTATGCAATAATGTATTCAGTAAATTAGCAAAATAAATGACTAAATTACCCTATTTTATTAAATACATTTGTCTTCATTTTATACACACATTTTAAATACCGTTATTGTTTCCCTCGGCTTCGAGCACTCGAGGCACGACGGACCCGTTTCTATACACTTTCTCTTGACTTGGACCACCTCTCCATCGGGAATACTCTCGACTGGGCCAGGGACTCCTTGTCAAGACCTCCGTAAGTCTTCTTGGCTTTGGCGTACGTCCTTAGTCAATGAGCTGGTTGTACCCCAAAACCCGTTACATCTTAGGGACCAGTACGATCCATGGCCTTAGTGTGTTCTTTCCTTATCTTTTGATCACGCCGGACCATCTAGCCTGTGTACACAGCATGGCTAGTGGGCGGTGGTGACTTCTACCAAATTGTCGGCCCACAGTGGTGTGCCGTGCAACCATTACTATCGTGTGTTTATGTTGTTTTACGGAATGTCGCTATCTCATCTACTGTCTATATTCTCTCATCTGTTCACGTTCTCTCTACTCTCTCATCTATTCATCTAGTACTCTCTCATCTCTTCTTGGTACTCTATTGGCCATTCTTGTGATTGTCTAAGATAAAGAAATGACTAATGCCAGCGCAATAGGGCCCGATCTGGTCCTGGGAGGAGCGCCCAAAAAGTGCTAGTACCCATGGGAGTTAAAATAATCAAGGATGTGTTACGGCATGCATCCAGTGCCAGCATACTATCAAGATTAACCTATGACAATCAAAGTACTATCTCTGCAAGTGCAAGCGTGATCGTTTCTAGTGCACCGTTTTGCAATTTACATGATATAACGTTACATGGCCATTCTATTGTCGTTCTCGTTGTACTATTTTCCCTGTGCCAGCTGCTATTGTTCTCTTGTTATCATGACATGCTCTACGTGGCTCTACTCTCTAGTTAGCCTGCCATTAAAACATTAACTATTTAAAGCATGCTTGTGTTCATGAGATGTTAAGTCCTACTGGGTATTATTCGCTCATCCTACGTATTTAGTTAATGTGTTTCAGGTGAGTCGGATCATGACCACACTCACGAGGATGGGACTGACGAGGAGGCTCAGGAGTGACCATTTCAGCAACCAGTGCTATCTAGTAGTAGTCTGTTAGCATAGTTATGAGTTAGTGAGTCAGTTAATCATTATGTAATAGTTTGATATTGAATAAAGTACTATGGGCCCTAGTTTTGGCTCTGATACGTTGATGTATTAGTTAGTTTATGAAGATGATGAGTTATTAGTGAATGTAATGAAGATTGTTGGATTATTAATGAAATTGGAGTTTATTTGGTGTTATCCAATTGTGCAATGGTATTGTTATTTATTTTCTCACTCTGTACTATTTAATAACTGTAATCCCGCTACGATATTCCGCGTCGGGGCGTTACAGTGAGCAAGACAACACCTATGCCCCATCCCCTAGAATTGAGAGCCCCATCAAAGTGGAGCGACCAGAAGGGATCGCGAGAGATGAGTGATAGGTTTTCATGATGAGTTATTAGTCACTGTGAGGAAGAGGAAGGTGAGCAAGGTACTCAACAATGGCATACCTTTTTATAGCCTTCTGGACTACAAAGGTGATATCGAATTGAGACAAGAAGCTCTGCCAACGCACCAATCTATCGGCGAGGACTGGCTTCTCCAGGAGATACATAATATGATCCATTCTGGAAATCAAACTCACCCTATAGGCTGGAAAGTAGTGCTTCAATTTCTGCACTACCCACACTAGCGCTGCACATATTTTCTCCATTGTAGTGAGCTTGAGCTCGGAAGGATTGAAGAGCCTAGATAGGTAATAGACTGCCCTTTCTTTGCCAGAATCATCATGTTGTGCAAGGACAACTCCTAGGGAGTCCTCAATAGTCGACAGATATAGGATTAAGGGTTTCCCAGGGACAGGCGCCTGCAGCACGGGCGGATTCATGAGATAACTCTTAAGCTCATCGAAGGCTTCTTGGCATTTGGCGTTCCATTCAAACTTGGCTCCTCCTTTTAACAATTCATAGAAAGGACGACATCTTTGAGAGTGCTGAGATATGAATCTCCTTATGAACTGAAGCTGACTAATTAAACCTCGAAGCTCAGATATGTTCTTAGGAGGTGGCATCTCATTGATTGCCTTGGCCTTGTTTGGGTCTATTTGAATCTCCCGCTTACTGACTATAAAACCCAGCAATTTGCCTGAAGAAACCCCAAACACGCACTTCTTTGGATTCATCTTCAATTGATATTCTTGTGTGCGGTGGAACACTTTGGCGAGCACGGAGGAATGTTCTCTTTGAGTCCGAGACTTCACCACAATATCATCCACGTAAACCTCAACATCAATATGAATCATATCATGGAAGATAGCTAACATCGCCCTTTGATAAGTGGCGCCAGCATTCTTCAATCAAAACAGCATGACCACATAGCAATAAGTTCCCCAGGGCTTGGTGAAGGAGGTTTTCTCTTGGTCCTCCGGGCCTAGGCGGATTTGATTATATCCTGAGTAACCATCCATGAATGATAGAGTTTCATACCCTGCGGTGTTATGAATCAACACATCCAAATGAGGTAAAGGGAAATCGTCTTTTGGACATGCCTTATTCAAGTCCCGAAAGTCTATGCAAATTCGCACTATTCCATCTTTTTTCATTTCCAGGACTATGTTCGCCACCCACAATGGATAGAGGACTACACGGATAAACTTAGCTTTGTGTAGCTTGTCAATCTCCTCTTTCATCTTCAAAGCAATGTGGGGGAGGAAATGCCTTAACTTCTGCTTAACGGCAACTGTCCCTGGCTTCAAGATTAACCTATGTTCCACTAATTCGGGGTCGATGCTAGGCATGTCGTCATACGACCAGGCAAAAGAATCCTTGAACTCCCTTTGCATTTCTACGAGCGACTCTTCTTCCTTAAGAGGGAGACCGGAAGCTATGGTTAGGAGCCTGGGATCTTCATCAATTCCAACGTTTACCTCTTTAATGAGTTCGTCCACTGTCGATGTGTGTTCATCGAATCTTCTCATGCCACTTACATACATCTCGGCAGCGTCCTCTATCTCACCATCTTCTTCATCCGCTGGGTCTTCCTCAGTTAAGATCTTATAAACTCCAAATCTGTCATCTAGCCCTTCCTCTTCGTGCTGAGCTTCTATGTTTAAAACAACTACTTCTTGGGCAAACTCTTCAACAGCTAGAAGAGCGCCACACCTTTGCACCAGATCTAACAAATACCTACGGGGTATGCCACTACCCTTTCTCTTCCTAGACGAGGACGAGGACTTGCTAGATTCTACCCCTGAGTCTAAACTTGGGTTGATATTTACAGGAGTCTCTGGAGAAGTGTCCAGAGGCTTATTGGAAGGGAAATAAATAGGTGCGGCTAGGCCGCGAGAATCCTCCGATGGGTCTGGAGGCAAGGGCAGACCACCCGAGCTCAGGGTGTCCGCAGAGGAGTTTGGGTGTAGGGGAACAGAAGGCCCCTTACCCAGATCGCCCAGCGTGACCATGATGGTCAGGCGAGCGAAGATCGCAGCTTGCGCATAGAAGGAGGAAGGAGAGGCGGGGATCACCGCCGAGGAAGGAAGAAAGCTGGGGTGACGGGGATCGCCGTCGAGAGTAAGGAAACGTAGGGACGGAGATCGCCGTCCGAGTGTTGGGAGTAAGGAGTGACGGGGATCACCATCGGGGGAGTGGGGATTGCAGCGAAAGTGAAAGCAGGAGATTGGTGTTTGAATAGGGAAAGACGGGGATCGTCGTCCAAATTATGAAAAAAAGGGGGGAATGGAAGCATTTTTTTGTTCTTTTTTTGTTTTTTTTTGTTTTTTTTTTTGTTTTTGTTGAATTAAACACAATTATACTAGACTAAGAAAGGGAATTAACTATCCTACAGGTGAAGGCATCGGGAGATGGACAGAATCGAGCCGTCGAAAGAAAGGGTGAAAGAGGACGAAGAGATGGTTAACGCTTCGAGAGCGTCGGGGGAGAATTGGAGGATGAGAGGAGGAGAAGAAGGGATGAAAGCGAAATTATAAACAAGGATGGAAGATACAAAATGACTAAAAGGCCAGGAATACCCTGGCCAGAACTCCTTTGTTGGGTTGATGGGGTTCATGACTTCAAAATCCTCACCAGGTCCAAGCAACTGTCGCTTGGTGGTGGTTGCTAATACTGACTGTTCCATTGTTGGAGAGTGCAAAATGCTGTCCTTGCTGAACAACTGACTGACTGCCAAAACGAGGTCTTCATGGTCTTGTTCTTCTGCCTCTGCTACCGAGGACTGCATGGTGTTGTCCTCCTTGAATAAAAAACTGATGGCTGAGACTAAATCTTCCAGATCTGGTTCTTCTGCCCCTGTTTCTTCTGGCTTCCTCTTTTTACTGGGCCGCTGGGCCTCCAGAGCTTGATATGGGGACAATAGTGCTTCTATTATGACAGTATTGTAGCCTGGCTGCACGGGCCCTCTGACAAAATGATCATATAGAGTCCAGGTGAGAGGCTCTTGGTCTGACTTCGATGTAGATAACTGTGCTGCCCAAAGCTTAAATCCTTCTTGGTATCCAAGCCCCTGCTTTGTGAATTTCTTGGGATCATTAATAATTTGAGTCCTCCCCTGAAGGTGAGCGCCAAGCCCCTTTCCCGGTTGATACCCAATTCTAACCATGATATTCCATCCCTTGGTATTTGTCAATGTGTTCTTTTTAACGGCAGCCACTGACGGAGATACAATCTGACGGCTACTGGAAAATGTGTAAGCCCAAGGAAAATTCACATCAAGCACTGAGATGATGGGCTTGTTAGATGGCCAGGCCGATGGCATTATCTTCTCGATGGCCTCTACAGTGTCGGTGGTCTCCGCACTTTTGACTTTAACTATCCGCCCTTGAAATGGAAATTTCAAGCATTGATGAGCCGTAGAGGGGACTGCCCCTAACGCCTCAACCCATGGGCAACCCAGGATGGCTTTGAAAGTAGGATCAATATCAAGCACATAAAAATCCACAGTCATGACAAGTGGGCCCAATTCAGCCTATAAAGAAATGATGCCATGGCAGGCCCGCCAGGAATTGTCATAGGCTGCTATGGTTGTAGGAGTGGGCTGCAAGCGGCGCTCGGAGATGTTGCAGGACCTTAAAGTACTCAGTAGGCACACATTTATAGAGGCTCCGGTATTGACCAATGCTGCATCAGCAGCCACTTTGTTTATGGTCAGGGTAACACATAAAGGCTTTCTCTTGGCCTCTGGGAAGCTAACTCACTATCTGAAAAAGCAATTGTTGGCCCTTTGTTGACAATGGAAAGAACAGATGGCAGATTATCAGGGTTCATATCTTCATTTACCATGACCCTTTGCAGAAACGCCCTTAAGGCATCTTGATGTGTCTGCGACCTTTTAATTAGCTCAAGGATGGATATCTTGGCCGGAGTTTGATCCAAATGCTTCAGTATGTCATATTGGGTCCCCGGGACCAGATCTATCTCCTCAATGTCTTGTTGCTGCTGCTGGTTGTTGGAAGGTTGGGTCGGCTGACCTGGCATAGACACGGATGCATTTGGGTACATCCGGTGGAACATCCGCCCGCTCCATAGGGCAAGGTTGTGGTGAAGGGGAGGTGAAGTGGTGTCAATGATAGAGGGGGTGGCTAATAAGGGTGCTGGCGCAGGGGAGAATGGGATGTTGAGAGGTGACGGGATAACGGGCAGTATGATAGGGTTGTTGTAGAGTGGTGAGGTAAGGGTGGCAACGGTGGGCGTGGTAGGTATGGATGTGGTGGTAGTAGGCGTGGTGGAAGTAGGTGTGGAGTGGGAAATAACCAAAAGCTGGCCTACTTCGTGCTCGTCGTCGTAGGCCCACGCGGCTGCTGGGGGTGGCTGGTGGACAACGGGGTTAACTTGAACAGGTGGAGGAGGTGGTGGAGCAGGCTGAGGGTTCAGAGCGGGCTGATGCTGCGGCATAGGGTTACGAATTATGCCAAGATCATTGGTTGGCTGCTGTGGTTGCTGCGGTTGCTTCTATTGCTAATATTGTTGCTGGAATTGCTGTTGCTGAAAAGGTTGCTGTTGCTGCTGGAATTGTTGTTGTTGTTGTTGTTGTGGCTACTGTCGCCTTTGCTACTGCCTCTGACCCTGTTGGTCCCTCAGTGTCTGGATCAACCTTTTCATCTCGGCCCAATCAATTTGATTCTACTAATGGAGATCATATATAATGTCCCAAAATTGGAAGCAATCTGACACATTGTGCCCTGGGTGGCGATGGTACACACAATACTTTGTTTGGTCTGCTGCCATGTTCCAATTTGGTTTCTCGGGAAGGAGCCTTAAAGCATTTAAAGACATGAGGGCCACAAAGATATCAGCTAAACTTTCAGGAAGAGGAGGATATTGTGCCCTCTTGGGCCCATTAGGCTTTCGAGGAGCATAGCCATTTTGGGGTGGAGGAACCTAGATGTATTGACGTTGATCTTGCTGAGGATTTTGGCCCTGAGGAGGTGGCTGCCTATTGTTCCATGGTTGCTGGGGTTGCTAATTAAGGGGTGCCCTACCTACCGGGCCTTGGGGGTTATTCACTGCACTTACTTGCTCATTGGTTTGGATTCCCTCAGTGACAGGTCCCTGGGGCTTCTTGGGATAGCGGGATTTAGGGGCCTCAAACATAGAGTGGATGGGTGAATCCTTGAGCTGGGTATGGATGAAACAGGCTCGGCTATACAACTGGTGCATGGAGGTGATGTCATTCATAGCTAGGATGGCACGGTAGGTGGGTGTGGCATTGGAAATCAACAATTTAACTTTTTCTTCCTCCGACATGGGGCATCGGACCTTAGCAGTCAGGGCGTGCCATCTGTCAGCGTAAACAGCAAACTACTCATCAGGCTTCATTTTCTCGGCCACTAGATCAACAAAAGAATATCCAGGTCCAACGTGATCCTGAAACTATTGTAAGAACCTTTCTTGAACAATGTGAAAATCTTCGGTCTCCTCGAGGGGCAAAGAGTAGAACCACTCGAGGGCCACTCCATCCAATGACTTTCGAAACAAGTACGCCATGAGATGGTGGCTGTACTTGTGCTGTGCAGACTCATACACAAAATCTTTCAATTGTACATAAGGGTCTCCTACCCCAGAATAACGTCGGTACACAGGAAGTTCTGACTGAGGTGGGACCCAGAGGTGTTGATAAGTTGGAAGGGGAATGTCCACGGCCTTCCGCGGGTCTAATTGTCTCCTTAGGTCATGGAGCTCCCGCTTTATTGATGTCCACTCCGCAAAGAAATCAGAGGGGAACGTGGTGTGATGAGCGGGAATGAGAGAGCGAGATCGCTCCAAGGAGTAGGACCTTTCGCGGGGAAGGGGAGCTGGCTCGGCATGATAGAAGGTGGACATCAGAGGGGACTTAGGCCAAACCTCCCGCGCCGGAAGGTAGCTAGGCTCGGAAAAGTGAATAGCCCGCAGACGGAGGGGTGTAGGATCTGCCACAGCGGAGGGTACATGTTGCGCTAAAATAATAGGAGCGGAGGAAGCAGCCTGTTGGGCAGAACTGTGAGTGGGAGGAGATAAGGGTCGCTTGCCTTTGGCAGCCGCTAGAAATTCACGAACTTGGTCCAGACTCAGATGAGGGAGAAGTTGACTAAATTGAGAATGTGGGTCATCCGCCCCAGGAGGAGAAGGAGGGCGGGATTGACCACTGGTGGCAAGAGAGGGCTCGATGTGCCCGGAGAGGACAGCCGTGGAGGGTTGGGCTACATCATCTAGAAGCCCGATGGGCAGAGAATCATCGGCAAGGGCGCGGAAAGGGTCCATGTCAAACAGGGGATTATGATAAAGTACAATAGATGGAGGGAACTGACTCGATCTACCTAAACAATGACGCATGCACCGCCCCTAAGCAATTAGGGGAGATGACACTAACCAAACAAATCCTAAACTCTATCACAAACAAGAAGGGCCTGTGAGATAAGAAGGGATGCACTGAATAAGCACTCAAGCTATCATGATTAGCTCCCAAATTTTAGAGTTTGCACTTAACCTTTAAATGGATTGATTAATGGAATATCACTCGGTCAAGAGGAACCCTAATAGGTATGAACTCAAGTCCTCCGGTGTAACTAGGGGAGACACACGGCTCACACGTGGGGATGGCTCAAACTAAGGGTACAACAGGTACAACCAGCCCAGTGAACCGCAACATGCATATGGTCACGGGGACTTAAGGAGGCCCTCGGAAGGCGGCCTTAGTCAGCCCACGAGTGCTCGCAGGTGAGAGGACCCACTCAACCAAGGAGGATAACCTAAACAGTATGGATCAGTAGTGTATGCATGGGCCTAAGTACCCAAAAATGTATGGAATATCTAACTAATAGCAAAACAGGGTGACTAACAGGCCTCGGACGAAGTCGTGGCGACCAGGTACGCCGCGACCCTATCGCGACCGGAAACCCAGTCGCGATATCAGTAGAATGCTGAAACCTTTAATCACAAGCAAACAAAGAACACACAGACTAACCTAAAGTACAGTACAAGCATGGAATAACCAAAATAACACAGCAAGGCTCATGAATCATGCAGAAACTAGCACGTGGATCAAAAGCACTAACAACCAATGTGTACTTGAAGACGCGTCCTCCAAGCACGGCGCGACATGATCGCGTCCCTGCGACCCACCACGACAGGATCCGAAAAAAAAAATAGTAAACAAAAAAGGAAAATCCGACCCTAGCAGGATTCTAACAATCAGAAACGTGAACATACATGGCAGAATGACATGGAAGAGACATGGATGAATCCTCAGAACAGAAATAGAGTGGACAGAAGAGGAGAATAACGTACCTCTTTTCGCTTCGGTCACCATCGACGCGACTAGATCGCGGCAACGCGATACACCGCGTTCCCAACAGAAGACAGGAACATCAAAACAATACAAAAAAACATACCTAACAAGGTTCTAGAAAAGCATTTAAACAACAAAACATGGTAGGGAAACAGGCTAAACTCACGAGGCTAGCACTGAAGGTCCCATCGTGATCGCCAAAAGGTGTAATCATGAGGAATGAGATCCTCAAAACACACAAGAAGATATCACTATGGGATGAAGAGAGATGTGTGATCGCCACCAAGATATTTGCCAAGAGATACCTATAAGGTTAGGGCTAAATACCTTGGAAAATGTGGAGGATGACCCATGGACGGAGATGTGTCGGTCGGAGTTGACGCATGTCCCAGATCGTGGTCGTGTGAACGCTCGGATGTGCGGGAGATATGGGAAACTTCTTCCTCCTTCCTCGGCCAGCCAAGGATGAAGGGCCTCATGTTTTTCTTTCTGTTTGTGCCTGCAAAACAAAGGGATATGTACAAACAAAGAAAGAAAACCCGATTAGAACTAAAGAAGTGTAGCAATCCGTCCCCTTTGAATAATAAACGTGAATATGGGGATAGAACACACCAGGAAGGGTTGGTAAACCCCTGTTGGGATAAAATTAGGTGTGTGTGTGTGTGTGATGTATGAATGTGCTTGAAGCAAGGAGATGAGAGAGAGGGCACACCTATGTGCCATGCATGCAGAAAAATGGAAAAGAAAGAAAAAATGATAACTCAAAGCACAAAGATCGGATCAAGGTGCTTCCTATTCGTGTTGTTAGAGGAGGATGTTGGGAACAACTTTGATGAAGCGCCCAAGATCTAGAATGTCCTTGTTGAGGCTGTAGAAGGGCCGCAATCATTGGGTGTCCAGAATCGCAATAGGAGAGAGAAAGTGAGATAACCGGCGGTGCAACTCGACGGCACCTTCTCCGCTCTGCTTGGGGCGATGGTGACCGACCAAGCTGACTCCCAGGTGCCTCTTGAAGGTGTCTTGGGCTTCCTCTTGGCTTGGTTTGATGATTTGGACGTGGGTCCTCTTGTGGGGGGCGATATGAGTGAGAATAGAGAGAGAGAAGGATGTAACTCGAGTTCTTCCTCTCCTGGGGGTTGGCGATGATGAAGATGGGATGAGAAGACCCTCAAGAACCTCTCACAGTGAACTGAAGCATCCTCTTGCCCTTCTCTTGGCCACTTGGATGTGAGTTTCTTTGTAGAGAGAGTATGAGAGAGAAAAAAGAGGGGGAGCACGATGGAGTAAGAATGGCCTCCTCCTGTGGATGGGGTCAATGGAGAGGATAAAGACCAAGCCCAAAGAAACCTCCCCAAGATGCCAACCGCTTCCCTCTTGCGTCTGATCCCTTGAAATATTTTATCATGCTGGGGTTAAAAAATCAGAGGAAAAAAGAGTCGTCCAGATTTTGGGTGGAGTTTGCAAGTGTTTTGGATTTGGAAACCACTTAGGGATAATGATTAGGATGTGAGGAGTTGATTTATGATTTTTGTGGATTTTTTTAAGGCCTAGAATTATCCCAGATCGGCTCAAAAGGCACGAAGGACAGAACAATATGTTTCTCCCCATGCAAAGAGGTGGGTTAACGGCTGGGTTTGGATGCGTTTTGAGGGGGTTACGTGGCATGCATTGGGCTGGGTACGTGGATTTTGTTTAGATTTAGGTGTTCATGTGGGGTTGGGTTTCTAGATGGATTTTAGTGGGATTGGGTTAGATTTACATGCATGCTGGTTACGAGATGGGGTGAACTTGGGTTTGAATGGATGAGGATTGTATGATATACATGAGAGTTTATTATTATTATTTTAAAGATAGGATTGCATGGGATGTGGTTTGCTTTGCATGGGATTTGGTTTGCATGGACTTGGATTTTAAATGGACTTGCATGGGCTTTAGATTTTAAATGGGTTTTAAATATAGATTTTATTCACCTCTATCTCCTCATTTTAACCACACGTCATGGATTGCTTGGGCTGAAAATTAAGCTTATTTCAAACTCAAATATTGCCAAAGGAATGCTCCAAAATCATGGTCAATTTGGGGTGTTAATATTAATTACAAGAAATGTGACTCAACTTATAGGCCGAAAACGAGTGTCTACACCTACCTCTTAGAGATTCCCAACCCATTTGATCTTCTCCCTCCTCCAACTTTCAAGGAAACGATCCCCTGCGTTTCCAGAAACTTTCTTCCAACTTCCAAGCCTCTTCCTCTTCTCTCCTCTCCCACCATCATGCCTCCCAAGCAAACTCCCAAGAGAGGAGCCAAGTCCAGGGCGGCTGCAAGATGGGTGGTCATCGAAGAACCCCAACATAAAAGAAGGAGCAAATTTCGGCATGATCCGTCCAAGAGAAAGGGCGATTTTGGTCCATTTGGAACTCCATCCAAGCGGGGAAGACTGTCCCTACAGAGCAAAGGCAAGTCACCCATGCCTTCTCGATACCCTAGAAGGAAGCTTCTCCCTGATTCTAGTGACTCCGATAAGGAAAGTTCATCCTCTGAGTCTTCATCTGACACATCTGGGACTCCAGTAGCAACCCCATCCAAAGTTGTTACTGAAGGGAGATCTATTATCAAACCTAGGGCTGTGGAGTTGTCTGATCAAGGATTTGCTGATGCTTTTCCAGAGTTTATCTCCTTCTTTGAGTTTCAAGGATGGCTGCAATTTATTTCAGAATTCAGAACTTTCTATCCTCATTTGGTTCAAGAATTTTATTTGAACATTGTGGATGCAACAAAAGGATTCAAGTCAGAAGTTAAGGGTGTTTCAATTCTATTAGCCCCTGAATTAGCATCTGAATTATTTCACTTTCCCAATTCTGGTGAGGATTACTGTAAATATGAGTTTAATCTTCATGAGGCCTACACTATTCTTACTGGTCTTCCTCATGACAAGAAGGATGCTAGACAAAATCATGTTACAAGGTTTAACACCAATTCTTTTCCACCAATTCTCCGATTGGTACATCACATCCTTACCACCATTATCACTCCTCAAGGTGGTGGTAGGAATAGACTGACTAATATTCAAAGGTTTGTGATGTATTGCATGAAGAAAAATGTGAAAGTGAACTTGAATTTGATCATGTCTCAAATCATGTCTGAGATAATAAGGAAAGAGTTTCACAGATCCTTGCCATATGCTGCACATCTCACACCTGTCTTCAAGCACTTTGGAGTTTCATTTTTGAATGAAAAGGTTCAAAAGATTCCTCAAAACAATATTTATTGTTTGCATCATTTGCAAAAATTTATGAGATTCAGAGTGGAGGGTGATCAAGTGCTAAGAGGGCCAGTTGTAGAACCACCAACAGAGCATGTAGAAGAGGAACATGCTCCAGAGGTTGATGCTCCTTAGGCTGATCCGGTGGAACAGCCACATGTTGAGGTTGAAATCCCACATTAGACACCAGCTCCACCTACACCTCATGCATCTCCACCTTCTTATAATGTGATTGTCCCTCCAAACGTTTTCCAACAATATCATAGCTCAACCTCCACTTCATCTGGTGGATCCTCTGTTCCACCTGAGCTATATAACTTTCTCCAAGTTCAATTTGATAATCTCAATTCTTCCATGAGAGAAATGTCTGAACGTTTTGAACTTCAAATTCAAAGATTAGAAAATATAGTGAATGGGCAGTTTTTGAGACAGCAAGAGATAGCTGAGCATGCCACTAGAAGGTTCAATAGACTGATTGGCACCTTAGGTGATGCTCGCACCAAACTTCAAGATCTTCAGTTCAAGTTGCAAGGAATTTTACCTTCCATTTTGGACAACACTCAACAGGGAATTCAGACTGGTAAAGATGATGTGAGTCAAGTGTCCAAGTGCCATTTATCTTTTGCTCACTTTGTTGAAGACATGGACAGAATGAGGGCTCACACTGCTCACATTGATCAGGAGATAGCAGATCTCCAGACTAAGCTTAGCAACTTCTGGCAGCATGGTACAGTTCCCAGCTCATCATCTGCTCCTCCAGCCATGTCTCAAAGTTTTGGTGTCTTCCAAGAAAACGTGTATGAAAACCATCAGAGAATGGAAGACCTTTTACATACCAGGCTATCTACTCTTCAAACTCAACTCAGATCCAATTTGGGAACTCTGGAAGCAAGGATGAAGACCATTGAAAGCATACTACTCCCTATTCCTCCTCCTCCTCCTCCATCTTCATGATGATTGTTCTCTTTTAATGATGTCAAAGGGGGAGAAGGGTTCTCTTTTGTATACAATGCAATGGATGCTACTATATACATTTTGGTTTGGATGCTACTACATACATTTTGGTTGTTGGATGCTTGTATGTTTGATCTTTTTTAAAGTGACAATTGAATGACATAGTTGTTATTGAGGTGATGAAAATTTGGATGTCATTGTTATTTTCCTTGTATGCCATGGAATAATGTGAATGAATGTTTTAAGATCACATGTGTCAGAAAAATAAGTTTGTTTAATGAATAATAGTTGCCATCATCAATAAGGGGGAGGTTGTTGGATCTCTTATTTTGATGATGCTTAAGTATGATTCATAAATATGTGGAAATCATGTTTATCATGTTTAATTTATATCTCACACTATTTTTCCATGTGTAGCTCAAAGAAAAGATCAAAGCAATGACAGTGGTGTCGACACAACTCAAGTGGTGTCGACACAATCCATGTATCCAGCACTATGTAAAGGGAAAAAGTACATAGTGGTGTCGACACATAAGGCTTGTGTGTCGACACGCTGTCCCTCTCAGTAGCATGTAATTGAAGACAATGCCCAGTGGTGTCGACACAGGACCCATGTGTGTCGACACTCACCCACTGTCCCAGTAACCTCTTTTGAAGAAGCATCCAGTGGTGTCGACACAGGACCCCTATGTGTCGACACTTCCACACTATCCTAAAAGCCAAGTTTGAAGCCAATGGCCGATGTGTCGACACATGCTTGTGTGGTGTCGACACAGTTTGGATATTTTTCTAGATCTAAAATGCCAAGACACGTGGATGATTTTGGTAGGGCCTTTTTGAGCAGGAATCTTTGTTCCCCTAAATCCCAAGATATTTTGTGGACCCATGGGACTATAAATGCTCCTTATCCACTTGGCTTTGGGTGTAACACACATCAGTTCTTCCAACTCCAGAGGTTTCCAGGCGATTTCAGAAGAGGGCTTCATCCTAGAGAATAGCTTCCAGATCTGAAGGAATTAGAGCTTAGAGCATCTTGGATGATCCATCTCAAGAAGGATTTCCATTCTCCATAGCCTTCTTCCTGGAGCTAAAGTAGAAGAGCTGATCTCCCTCCTTGAAGCAGAAACAGGGAGATTTGAACCAAACATCTCCAACCTGGGATTCAATTGTTTAGTCTGGTTCTTCACTTCAAACTCATTCTATTGTGTGTGTTTTGTGAAATTGGTGCAATCCTTGTGCCCAATTTCGTGTGTGTGATTAGATCTGAGATTCCTAAATCTCAGAGTGTGTGTGTTGTGTTGTGTCACTTCTGAACTGGCAAGATAAGCCACTTTGTGTGTGTGTGTGGATGGTGGATGTAGGATACACAATTCTGTAATCCGAACCACCCTAAATCTCTTTGTCTCAGTGGTTTGATTGTCTTTTGCATTAGATGCTTGATAGGTTCGTTGGTACTTCACCATCTAACTTGTCTAAATTGTTCAGAATTGTGAGTAAGCTTTAGATTCAAGTCTTAATTCAATTTATCAAAGAGTCTAATCGAGTGATTATTAAAATCCAGATTAATCTACTCAACCCCCCCCCCTTCTAGATTTCTTCATAGCAGTTTTTCCGCAATATTTTAGAACTTGCCTCAGCTTGCATGACGCCGTACTCCAGTTGTTCAAGACCCATAGTTTCTATGGATTAAAGATGAGATATTGAAGAAGATATAAAGGAAGGGAAAAATAGAGATCTTGCTATTAGAGCTAGAAGAAGAATTGGAAGATGAGGCGAAGCCATGGTATTATGAGATAGCTAGGTATTGCAGGAATCAAACATACCCTGAGGAAGCCACGAGTGATGAGAAGAAAGCAATAAGGAGACTCTCCCAGAAATACACTTTGGTTAGAAATACTCTCTACAGAAGGGGACTCACTGGAGTTTTGCTTAGATGTCTGGATGATGATGAAGTTTTGAAGGTTGTTGAGGAGGCTCATTCAGGTGTGTGTGGTGGCCATGTGAATAGCCAAATGCTTGCCAAGAAAATCCTTAGGCAAGGCTTTTACTGGCCCACTTTAGAGGAGGACTATTCCATCTTTGTCCATCAGTGTGTCAAGTGCCAACTGCACGCTGACAAGATCCATTCTCCATCCTCTACACTCCACCCAATATCCTCCCCATGGCCTTTCGCTATGTGGGCTTTCGACATCATTGGTTCCCTTGGTAATCCAAACTCCCAAAACAAATCCAAATCTTACATTCTCACTGCAACGAAGTACTTCACCAAGTGGGCGAAAGCTGAAGCATATGCAGAGGTCAAGGCAACAACCGTATGAAAATTCATCATGAAGAACATGATAACTAGATTCGTCATACCAAGTACCATCATCACCGATAATGGACCGCAGTTCATCTCTCAAGAGCTTCATGGCCTCTGCAACAGGTATAAAATTGCATTGTATCATTCATCTCCATACTATCCGCAAGGCAATGGCCAAGTAGATACCGCAAACAAAACCTTAATCAAAATCATAAAGAAAACTCTTGAGGCTAACAAGTTCTCAGATTGGCCAGAAAAACTTGTAGAAGCTCTATGGGCCTACCGCACTTCAATCCGTACCCCCACAGGGCAGACACCGTTCACCCTCACTTATGGAATGGAGACAGTAGTACCATATGAGATTCTCATTCCCTCACTAAGAGTCTAGCTTGATAGGGACTTGTCAATCGATGAGCGACGTGAATTGCTCCTTACACAACTGGAACTCTTAGATGAGAAGCGTTTGGTCGCCACAGAACACACAAGATCATATCAAAATAGGCTCACTTATTTTTACCAAAATAAGGTGATTGAGAGAAAATTCAAGGTCGGTGAAATGGTAATTAAAAGAATCTTTGTAAAACCTAGTGGTCCCCGATCTAAACTCCAACCAAACTAGGAAGGGCTGTACGTAGTTAAAGAAGCATATCCAGGCAATGCGTACAAGCTAGTGAACGCGGAGGGTAAGGAACTCTCCCACCCTTGGAATGGGCTTTATCTAAAGAAATACTACCCCTAGATAGGTGTTTGGACTTACATGGTGCATGGACCCTAAAATGAAAATTTGTCATTTCTAATTCATTTTTTATTCCTGGTGGGTTATCCTGAGGTGTCGACACTCACACACTTACACGCCCACCGTTGGAAGCTAGAAGCACAAAATCTAAGGGAGGTCAATGCCTAACCAAGGATCTAGGATATTACCTTTTTCTCTTCCATTCGGTTCACCAATAGAAAGGGGAACCTGAGGGATCGACCTCTGAATCTGTCCAAAACTTAAATGGGTAGATGTTGTGACCCAATAAGGGGAAAAGAAAGAAAATAATGCAAATCAAAGCAAAAATGAAAAGACCCAAAACAAGGCAAATCCTAAATGAAAAGCACGTCAAGAGCAGTAAAGTCCCTGCAGAGATCCAAATGGACCTGGTCGTAAGCGTGCCAAAACCCCATAAGCCAAAAAGACTAAACCCCATTGAGTGTAGGGCAGAGGAATGAGCGTCTCCCTGGTCACCCAAACTATTGGCAGACTTCCTAAATATCATCCTCCCTTCTCCCCTATGGGTATGTCCTAGGTTCAAGGCAAGGCAATGATCAACTGAAGAGGACGTCGCCGAAAGCCACCTTAGGTGAAGGCAACACTTAAGCACGTCCAACCTATGTTTAACACACCTAAGACTTATTAATGAACGTTTAATGATGGCTGAGTAATTGAAGGGTCCAAGTACCAAGTTTTTCCAATCAGAGCGGATGTCCTTTGTTCCGCGCGCCTTTTTTTAGAAGGGACTGCACTGGGTTGCGGCCCTTATTTCAAAATCAAAAAAAATTGAATATTTTAAAATCTAAAAAAAATAAATATTTCAAAATCCAAAAAATGAATATTTCAAAACCAAAAAGAATGAATATTTTCAAAACAAAAAATTTGAATATTTTCAGCGCCATAAAAAATTACATATTTTCCAAATCCAAAAAAAGTAAACATTTCAAAATCCAAAAACAACGAATATGTTAAAAAAAACACACATACAAAAATCAAAATCCCTCCCTCATTTGCATTAAGGCATTGAATGCATGATCATCTTTTAATTTCATGTTAGCATCTGCTTGCTTGCATGTTGCATTTTAATTATGTTGTTCCTTTATTTCTGCCTTATTTAATAAAGGCTCGGCCCCTTGAGAAGATCATGAAGCCTAGTCTACCTAATGTGCAAAGGGCTAAGTCAAAGTAGTCATTTAACTTGTTTGCTCAAGTATTTTTCAGGTGAGACAAGAAAAGAAGGGTAATAACACACATGTTATTTATATCATGGCCAAAATGGGGGCTAGCCCCAAAAGTATATCATATAAGTGTACCCCACCGGGTACACATCATTATGAAAAGTAAAAAAAGTACACATCATGATGGTTGGCCTAGCTCCCGCCACCACTCTCGGTCGGTCGGAGGTGTCGGCTGCTCTCCGCCTCGCCTGGATCGGCTGTCGAGTGAGGAGCTAGTGGCCTCATGGAAATGTGTGAGTCGATCAACCTCTGGGCAGTGCGTCCCTCCTGGACATTCCTCTGGTACTCAGAGGCAGTCACCAAGTAGCTCGCGGAGTAGGCGCTGGCTCGCCCCTCCCTCACGGCACACTCCCGACCACGACGGTACCAGTCCTCTACCTCACGCAGTAGGCACTGGCTCGCCCCTCCCTCACGGCACACTCCCGACCACGACGGTACCAGTCCTCTTCCTCACGCAGCAGGCGCTTGGAGATGCCGAAGCTCGTGCGCACGTCAACGGCCTACTCGGCCAAGCGCTCCCGCTCCTGCTCCCAACGGCTGCGCTCCTGCTCCCACCGGCTGCGCTCCTCTACCCACCGGCCGCGCTTGTGCTCGCGCTCCCTCCGCTCGATGAAGAGCATCACCCGCAACACCGCAGCCTTACAAGGGAGGTCTGCGTCGTGTTGAGAGACCTGAGTGCATAGCTCAGACAACTGTTGCATCAACTCGGTCACCTCAACACCAACGAGTGTTGCTGGGTGATGGCACTCTAAAGCTCGACGAACTACACATAAGCAAGCACACGTAAGTATAAAGAACTTCATTTCTTATATATATCTAATTAATTTACTTACCCGTGCAGTAAGGTCGCGCTCTGCTATCTCCGCTCGAGTGACCGTTGTCGTCAACTGCTCCCAGAGAGAGACCACCTTCGAATTGGGCACACTCCTGCTAGTGGAGGCACCCGCAGCATCGGTGCGCCCCACGGTCACCTGCGCTGCACGTTGCACATATTGAAGATCAGGTCAGCACATGGTAAGGTAAAGAAATCAAAGGTATGATCTTTTAAACTTACCAGAGTCACCAGGGCCGCCTCCACCAATTGGGCCTCCGTGCTCGCCAACTAGACTCGAAGGGTGTCAATCAGGCTATCTCGTGTGTCCTGCATATGCACACATTCATTAGATCGATCATAATTAATATTCATTTTTCCATGATTAGAACAAAGAACTGGATCAAGCCACAAGCAGTTTGACGGCAAATGACACCAGCATGGCATTCAAAATAGGGATTGATCAAAAGCAAACGACCTCAACTACTAGCCCCCAAACATTTTCCCCATCTCCTCCACCCCCAGTTCCCTAACATCAAAACTATGAAAAGAAGAAGCACAAACACATACACAGAGCGGAGTGCGGAGAGCTGCTTCAGCCGCCGAAGCCATAGAGGGTGCGGCCCTGGCACTTGAGGATGTAGACGACGTCCATGGGGGTGACTGTCTTGTGGTGGGCATGCTCCATGTAGGTGACGGCGTCGCGGATGACGTTCTCCAGGAAGATCTTGAGCACCCCATGGGTCTCCTCATAGATGAGGCCGCTGATGTGCTTCACGCCGCCCCGGCGGGCCAGGCAACGGATGGCCGGCTTCGTGATGCCCTAGATGTTGTTCCGGAGCACCTTGCAGTGGCGCTTCGACTTTCCCTTCCCCAGACCCTTCCTACTCAGCCAACATGATCATAATGAACAAGAAAAGTTTAGAAGTGCATACCCTAGCTGGCCTCATGAAGTCACACTCCCCGTACACCTCCTGGTACCGCTGGAGGTAGCTGTCCACCGCGTTAGACTCCACCGGGTACCCTCCCCACGGCCAGTCGGCGTACTGGTCAGGGAAGCGCAGGCGCAATCCTTGGCCTTCCCCCTCGTCCTCCTCCCAATCCCCCTGGGCTCGACCTCATCGGACCACACCTGGTGCAGCCTGAGAGTACGCATGGTGAGCCGAAGGAGGAGTGGCTCGATCTCGTTTAGGCAATGGACCCATAGGTCCCACCCAAAACAAGGTCAGCCGCTCTCTACCCACGACTAGCCATCATCTGTCATGCCCGCGTAGGGCTACCAAACCACGTGCACACATGCATATGTCACATTATACATCACAAATCATAACAAATGCATAGAAAGATGAGGTAGGCACATACGAAGAGGGCCGGGAAGTCCTGGATATCATGGCAGAGGGTGTCCAGTTGTAGCGAGAAGGCGACTGCCATCACCATCGGCAGCCACCTCTGCGCCAGGGGAAGTGCGTCAGGCCGCACCTCTGTGGCCCTCCCCAGGGGAATATAGTAATAACTTCACACCTTCATTGCACAAATATGTTGATTAGTTTGACTAACAAATTTGAATGTAGGTAATTGAGAGAGCAAACAAAAAGAAAAGTGTACCTGGAGGAAAGGGGCGAATCCGCCCACTGTGGTCTCGCGGTCGGTGCCGCTGGAGAGGTCTACAAAAGTGTGTGCCAGGAAGGCCGCACCTCATGCATATTGTCCTACCCTCTCCAAATCCTCGTGTATCTCCAAAAATCGGCAATGGATGCCGTCACCCTTGGTCCCCAGAAGCATCTTCCCTAGAAATAGTGCCAAGAACCTCCTCAGGTCCCGGTTCGCCCTCTCCCTGTCCTCGGGGTCCTAGCAGTACCCCTCTCTCGCCAGCACCGTTGCATGCTGCACGAACTCGTGCAGCGACTCCTCACCTGTCTGCCTCACTCCCCGCAGACCCAGGCTCTCCAACAATGCAACTCAATCAATCATCCTCCGATCGCCGAACTTGTCCTCCCCCAAGGGCTCCATCACTAGTAAATCTCGGGTGTGCTATGTATAATCATTGTATGTGAGACCCGTCAACACCTCACCGTCCACCCGGAGGTCGATGATCCTGGCTACATCATCTAGACTGGGCACCATATGCCCCCAGGGCATGAGGAAGGCCCTGCTCACCAGGTCCCACCTCTCAATCAGGGCCTGTACCAGGGGGCTATCCATGTAGAAGGGCTCGATCTCCAAGATCTGCCCAAATCCCATCACCCGGACTCTCTCTCTCTGAAAAGTCCAGGAGCCCCTGGTATGCTGCTATCACCAACGGCCAGTGAATCCTCGGCCTCATAACCCCCTGCACATCAAAAGGCATATATAGATCAGTACAAGTCAATAAACAATTAAAACAACTGAAACTGTACAGAAGAAGGCCCAATTTCAAGTTCTCGAGTGGCCTTTTGAATCGCGACCAACACAGTGATCGCGCTTCCCTTTGAATCACAACCACTGTATCGGTCGTGGTTCGTTTTGAAACGCGACAGCTTAATCTGTCACAATTCAATTCCTTGAACCGCGATGACTAGTGTCGTCGCGATTCACCTTCCCCCGTCTTCGGTGCCGACGGCCGCCCCTTCTTCCACAAATCACAAAAAAAAGAGAGAGGGTAAGGACTTACCGAATCACCGCGAGAGGCGCCTCGCGTCCTCTCCTCCCTCACCGGAACCGCCCTATCGGCACCTCCTCCTCCACCACCTCCGGCACCTCCTCTTCCTCCGCTGCCAGAGCTCCCTCGTCCATGGCCTCACCCACGGCTAGAAGTTCAGCCACCATCATCCTCACTTGGGTGTTTGGTGTCTCCACCACCTCCTCTTCCATCGCCTCCATCGTCGTCGCCGGCGCTGATTCTTCCTCCGTTGGGCTACATTCCCCCCATCGACGTTTGGACATCGTCATCTTAATCATCGATAGAGAAGGGAGAGAGTTAGAGAGAAAGAGAAGAGAGGGACTTGAGAGAGAGCTTGAGAAGGGAGAGATGAGAGAGCTTGAGGAAGTTGAGAGAGATCAGGAGAAGAGAGTGGCGAAAGAGTGGGAAGGTTGGGCCCTCGGGTGTTATGTAGCTTCCGGATGAAGTTGAAAACACGACGGATACAGGCGTCGTGAATTTGAGGCAATCGTTTAAAACGCGACGTAGGCCATTGTCGTGATTCAGAAGATCATCATTGCCCCGACGCTGAGTATAAGGCACGTAATTTGAATTTTGAGGTACAATTGAAATGCGACGGGGCAAGTAGTCGTAATTTATACTTAAGCGCGACATCTGTTTGGTCGTAGATATAGATGTTAAATGCGACGTCTGTGTCTGTCGCGATTAAAAAGGCTCACCCGAGGGCCAAAATTTGAGGAGAAAATTTAAGTTGTTTGGATGATGTAATCATGTGAGACAATGAAATTTGGCCGTGTAAAAGATAGAATTCAATTCTTATTGATGATTTAATGTTGGCGCTTACAAACTGCCACCTTGGGCCAGATTTTCATGAGTTCTCTTACATAGGCCATCCATTCATCTTCCACCTCCTCCACATGTGGGACCGGCCGCCTAAAAGAGCAAACCTTCCACTGCGCCTTGATGGTGTCCGCCTCTTCTCCATCGTTATTGGTACCGATCCCCCATCTCTTGATCGGCGAAAGATGAGACGACCCCTCGAAGTTGCGCCGCAGAAGCCCAAGTTGGGAGAGGCAGCGGTTTGGGTTGTAAAGTACGAACTTGGTCGCCCCAATAAGTCGCAATTTCATACCGGGTGCTAGCCGCGTCCGTAGGTCCTTAGCTAGAAGAGGCGTCGGAGTACAAGTGAATGTGTTCCTGGGCATGCTTTGGAGATGATCACGCCAATCTGCCCACGTCTTGAGTTGTGGCATCCGATTTGCCACGCGCCCTTCTAAGCCCACCAAATTGTCCATATGACGGAGCAGACTCTTGGAGAAGATGCGGGATGAGCTAGCGGTCTCATTATTCACATCAAACTTTAAATGTAGGTCAGTCCAACAAGTGAATAAAAGCATGGATCCATAAGGAGGCCTACCCAAGCTCACCGCCATGAGTTTGCTGTAGAGGTAGGCTAGCATCGTCGATCCCAGTCTCTCTCCCTCCCATATGCCGCATACCGCACTGAGTTGCTCCTCTTCAAGTGTGTTTTCTATTGATGGAAAGAGGAGTGCACCTGCCAAGCATATGGCGAATCCTTTCATCACTTTCTCCAGTCTCTCGTCGTCTTCTGCTCTTGGTATCTCCCTCGTCGTCCAGGCTGCCAGTTTTTGCAAATTGATTCCCTTTGTGGTTTGGGCTTCCCGAGCCCCTCTTTCATCCATGAAACTATCACGTATCTCCTTGCTTGAAACGCTTCTCGACATGATAGCCATATCATCCTCGTTGCCTCTTTTCATCCACTTTAAGCCTAATAACAGTTCAACTTCCAACAAGATAGTGGCTTCAAAGGTTATGAAGAGGAAGGTGTGGGTTTGAGGGTGCCATAGCTCAATCAAAGCCCCTGTGGCCGCCCAATCAAGGTGAATCTCATGGTATCTTTTGGCATGAACGGCTAGATTGTTGATTCCCCACCGAGAGAGGATAGCTTTCATGTCCAGGCTTATGAAGGAGGTAAGTTTTTGAAGCCATGGAAGTCTCATATATCTCCTGTTGCCCAAAAAGAGAGGATATTCCTATGGGTAGTATGGCCATGGTGTACGCATGCTCATGGGTGATATGAGATATGGGTTGGTTTGGCCAAGATGAGGGTGGCACATGCATGGGGAGTTTGACATGGGAGTATGGTCATAGCATGGGTAGAAGAGGGGTCATTGAGATGAATAGGTTTGTCCATGGCAATTGGGGATGGAAAGAAGAAGAAAGAAATAAAGAAAAAATATAGAGAAAAGAGAGAAGAACAACAAGAACATAAGCAAGAACAGAGCAAGAACACATTAAAATCAATGCAAGAATCACATCAACTTACCAATTTGGCTTGAATCAACTTGCAAATATGACCATCAATCTTGCTTAATCTTTGAAATCCCTTAGATCTTTGTCTCTTGGATGGGGGTGCTCCTACATGCTCCATTGTCTCTCTCCTCCTTTGCTTCTTCTTCTTGCTTCAATTACTTGATTTTTGATCTTTGGAGAGGTTGAAAGTATGAAGAGAGCATGGGAAGGGGTGTTTTTAAACCCCCATGGCCGCACAAGCCCGGAGGCAAGGCCAAAAGAGAGCAAGGAATGTCAAACCGGCAAGAAAATCAAGCCTCAGGTGGAAGTTCAAAATCGTGACTGACACATACGTCGTGATTCAAGCGCCTCACTCCGACTTCCATTGCGACTGAAGAAGGTAAATCGCGACCGCCCAGGTCGCCGCGATTCAGGTAAGTGAAATGCGTCCACATACCCTGTCGTGATTTTCAAGCAACATTATTTTGATATTTGTATTCCATTATTTGTTGCTTGTCAGTGCTGATGAATCTTTGAGCGCAGGTTTTTGGATACGCGTTTCTCACAGTATATCTCATGACCATTTTCGGTGATCTCCAACCTAGTATTGTATTGTTGCATCTTACTATATGTTATACTTTGTTAGAGCGTATCAAGGACCTCGAGGCTTTGATGAATCTGGAATTTGAGTTCCTCTCCACCGCCAAAAATAGTGATAATTTCAGAGGATTCTTATGACTTGAGGATAGGTCGTTACGCTTTGCAAGAAGGATGACGGATTCCATTCGGTATCTTGACTTCGGCATCGTAGCAATATTATCCTTGATTATTTTATATTTTTTTGTTTTAAACTTTTTTCTTTTAGCACAGCATGCATCATGTAGGACTTTGAGCACATTTTTGAAAGATTACTCTCGTGCTTAACTGAAGAGAACCACTTATCTTTAATTCCAGTTGACATGAAATATTCCATTCCGAGTCAAGTATTCAGTTCGTCTTGTTGATGTTTGAAGAACGTCTTTTAAGAGACTCTTTGTTTGGATTCTTTATCAATTCATCTATTTTCCCTATAGATCCACCTTGGCTGCAGCATGTCCACAAGCTGGTAAATGCTCCCTAATGGTGAAACCAGCCGAATTGTGGTCGTAGGTACTTCCCCAACGCTGGAAGTTGATCTTTCTCCCCTTCGTGCCCACGTGCAGATCATTTCCCTTCGTCCAAACATTGAGTTATCTCTTGAGATTTTCTATAAGCCGCTTCAGTTTGAATTGAAAAACAACTACTGTCGTATGTTGTTGAGGCGTGTCTCATCACACCTTGGCATCTACTTTTCAGTCATTCCACTTCATTCTGCACAATTCACTTCATTCCATTACTTTCATTCCATGTCATTCCACTCCATTTTCTTGCAAAGCAGACGCCAAGGTGAGGCTGCTGTAGACACACCATTTTGACAATACATCGAGTACATTTCATGTTATACCACAATGCCTCAAAGTGGCTCTCTTCAATTAACCTCTTGAGTGATTTTCCTATTTTTTGGATTTTTTTAGGATTTTTAGGTATTTTTCTAAGGGATTTTAAGGGTCTGTTGTGGATAAAGGATTCGTGACGGACACAGTGGTTGCGGTTTAGGAAGCTTGATCCATGACGGATAAAATCGACACGTATCACACTTCCTTTTCTGGCGCTTACCATGTTTTGAATCACGTCCGCTCAGGTCGTTGCATTTAAGAGTTTCCATTTTCGAATTATGACAAATTCTAAAATTATTTTTGGAAAGATTTTCTTGCTAATTAGAATCGCGTCCATATGGTTCGTCGCGTTTCTAACCTTCCATCATATGAAGATCGACTCTCTTCAGAACATCGATTCTATCCAAATACGCGACCACTAATGTCACTGCGATTCAATATTTCCATTTATTAATTTTGGAAAGAATCAATCGATATTGGAAGTGTTTGAAATGCGTCGGTGTATGCTGTCGCGATTCTAAAACATGCTATAATCGATGTTTGGAAAGGCTCAATCGGAGTAAGTGGATCTTGATAAACGCGATGTTTTGGTTGGTCGCGATTCAGCTTAATAGGCGACCACTAGTTCCATTGTGATTTGTGAATTCTGCCCCTATAAAAAGACCCCCGAGGCCACTGTTTTGAAGAGAACCTAAGCACTACGGAGAAGCCCTGCCGCACTGGAGAGTCAACTTCCAAGCTAAGAAGGAGAACCCTCACTTCCAAGCCATTTCAAGCATCTATTCCTTGGAGTTTGGTTCTTCTTTGTCTCTAGGCATTGGAGGGAGAGGAGGCTTCTTCCCCTTCATCCACAGCAGCGGGCTCATTCCGCCAACTCTTCTTGCTCCCTTCATTTTTTGCTTTAATTCCTTTCTTAGTGCATTCATCACATAGTTCTTTCACACACACTTCATTTAACTCCACACCTATATTTTTAGGGGTTTAACATCACCCCACGAGGTGTGATCAAGCCCATGTTAGTTTATTTTTCATATGTTTCTTTGGATTTCATGCTACACAACACAGTCTAATCAATTTGTGACCTGTTTGCTTGTTTTCTCCATTTTGCAAGGTAACCACGAGCATTAGAAGTCTTCTCTGCTGGCTGGCCGGTTGGAGGAGTAGAAGTCAACCCACAATCACTGTGATGACTCAATCATTCGGATCCGGGTTTATCGGGTCTATATGTGGTGCTCTTGACCAAAAATGGTCAATGGGTTGTGTTTTGGTTTTCTGTGCATAGAGTGAGTAGTGTGGGCCGGGTATGCCAGTCCAATTGCACTGCTGGTTCACTGTTTGGAAATGCGGCGGAGGTAGGTGACGTGATTTAAACGCGTCAACCTTGCCGGACACAATTCAGGAACCGCCTCTGTGACATGTGGCACGCGGGTTCTGTTTGGCGTCGGATTAGGTGGACACGTTTAAAGGGTTTAAACGCGGCGTCTTCTGGCGACGCGATTTTGAATGTGACTTAAAAGGCTTTGTTTCGGCCAGACAGAGCAGAGGATGCTCTGTCCGGCATAGGGGAGGTTGCTGTAGCGCCTTCCATGGGGTTTTCGGGCGATCTCGGCTTTTGGTGGCTCGTGCGACATGGGAACTACGTGAGGACGATGCTTGGAGCGTGGGCGTTGAAGGGTTATGCGGAAATACACAATACGGTAATCTAGAAGGGGGGGGGGGTTGAATAGATTACGGCAATTTTAAACTATTGATGGCTTCTTTTCGATGCTACAGCGATCTTAATGAAATTTGATTAGAATTCGATTAAGTATGAGACCGCTTGAGTTGATCTAAATGAGAACAGGGAATCAAATGCGTATGAACACCGTGCCTACCAATCATCTATCGCAAAACGCGAACAAACCACAGAACACGATGATTTAAGGTGGTTCGGAGTACACAACTCGTGTATCCTACATCCACCGTCCACACACACACGCAGAAACGACTGCTTATGAGCGAGTTCAACACAACAACTCAACCACACACACGTTGTCTGATGAAACACGATCAGAACAACCACAAATACGTGAATCAAGCACAAGGGATGCTCGAAACACAACCACACACACACACGATGGAATGGAAATTATGAGATGGAGAAGAATTAGGAATTAGGGAACAAATCCGGTTGGAATTCTTCTCGTGGATCGTCCAAACGCTCTTCAAACTTCGATTGGATGTAGATTGATCGATGTAGAAGGTTGAATTGACGACGATCCGGCTTCAGCTCCGTATAGATGGTGATTCCACGACGATCTGGGCGGAAAGTTGAAGCAGAGCAGCAATTTGGGGCTTTTCCTCTTGATCCCTTGGAGGCTCTTGATGGGAGGCTGCTCTCTGCGAATTTGGCTCCAAAAGGATGCTTATATAGTGTTAGGTAAAGGTGGGGGTCGTGGAGGAAGGAAACACCCAAGTGGGGCCGGATTTGGAAACTCAAAATCTCATGTTTCCGTCGTCTGTCGACAGGTGCACTTGCATCTCTCGACAGGCGCACTCAGGCTGAGAACTGGGTTTCAGGAAATTGAGTTTCTGAGTGTATCTGTCGACAGAGTGCACTGTCGACAGATGCACTCAGGAATAGAAAACCTGAGCTCTGTCCTGGGTTGACTGTGTGTATCTGTCGACAGGTACATTGCATCTGTCGACAGATACACTCAGAGATGCAAACCTAGTTCTGTCTTGGAATGACTGTATGAATCTGTCGACAGGTACATTGCATCTGTCGACAGATACACCTCTTTGACAGATATTTGTGCTTTTTGCTCATTTCTTCAATGCCTCTTCAATGCTCCATGTTTCATGCTTGTGCACCTACATGCAAATACATTGTTAGTGATGTACATTGTATGATTTAGCAATGTTTAACTCAATCACTTTCATGGTGTTTTTCATGTTAGTTAGCACATCAATTTTGCATTAAATCAATGTTCAAGGATGTTAATGTGATCATCAAAAACATGATATATGGAAAACCCAACAGGCGTGCCGTCTGCGAGGAGGCTTTGGGGCATTCTTCGACGTCTTCTGCCGGTAGAGAGACTTACTACCTTTGTTTGTTGTTTAACGGCATGTTTGGTTTTGGGATTAAGGGTTGGAGCATGTGTGGGTGGTGTGCCATGGTTTGGTGATTCTATTTCCTGCTTTGAATTGGTATTCAAACGATATATGTGTGGGTTTCCCTGTGGGGAAGGTGGGCTCGGCCTGTGAGTTGAGCTCATAGTCGTTTGTGAAACGCGGTAGGTTCAGTCGACGCGTTCATGATAGGAACGCGTCGCCCTGAGTGGACGCGTTTCAGGTTTTGACTGTTGTGCTATGGCACTTATTTGAACGCATCGTTGGGACCCGACGCGTTCTTGTTGAACGCGTCAGTGTGGCTCGACGCGACTTGGTGTTGACCGAGGTGTTAGCCGGTTTCATGTTACTAGCAGAGGAGTCGTGGCAGACTTGTACCACCAGCAGTAGAGTAGTTGAGTTGTGTGAGCTAGTGCTCCCTTGGGGTATGCCCCAGATAGTTGTACTCTTTAATTGGACATGTAATAATGTACTGGGACAGTTGTAATTGTTATACACATATATGAGCACATGTACTTTCTTGTGTCTTATACTGTTGTGGTCGTCTTTTATATTCTTACTGGACATGTGTACGAGCTATCCCTTGCGAGACTTCGATCCGATCACGGGAGGCGGACATGGATATGGGCCTTATCGGACATAAATATCTAGGGCCGTTACAGTTGATATAAGAGCAATGGTCCAGTTATAATATGAAAAGACATTGAGGGTACAATGTCCCAAGACATGGATTAATGTCTACTGCTGGTAGTAAGTCTGTGGTTTTATGTGGTTTAAAGAGGTTTTCACGTGAATTATGCCATGTGAATTGTGTGTTTGTTTTTCTAAGTTTGGCAGTTACTGGTAGTGGCTGAGAAAGGATGTGGTTAGAGAAAACTCAGTTTGTGAAAAGTGTAAGATTGTTTGCACACCTGGCAGTTGTTAGTGAAGGTAGATAAATGGTGAGGTTAGTGGTAAAAGTTGGGTGGTTATACCAGTGTCTCAGTTGGCAGTTAAAGGTTAGCTGTTGCCAGGTTTTTAGTTATAGAAATTGACGGGATTAGTGAATCCAATTATGGAATTCAGTGAAGATATTTTAATGAGGTGCAGAGTTTCCAGAGGCAGGTATAAGATAACAATGTGATGGAATAGCAGAAAGAGAGTAGAGTTATAATGAGGATTAGAACAATGTACAGTTAGAGTTTTTTTTAGAATTTTAGAAAGATTTCTTCATGTGGCAAAAGGCAAATATAGGAATTTCGCAGAGTGATTGGTGAAAGATAGCAGTGTTATAGATAAGGTCAGTGGGAATTAGCAGATTGCGTATGATCTGTAGGAAAGATTGAGAATTGAAGTTAAGAAGAACAGTGCGGCAGATTGTGAATGGGTAGTAATAAGTGTGCTATAACAATGGTATTTCAGCATTTGGGACTAAAGTAGCAGCATGAAATAAAGGAATCGGGCAGAGCATGTTATAGTGATTTAAGAGATCGGCTTCAGATTCTGGCTATGGTAGTATTTTAATAAAAGATGATTGTGTTTTAGCAAGAATTGTAGTGTGAATGTCACGATGAGGTTAGCCAGATAGCGGAATGGTCAAGAGAAATGGTTGCAAAAAATGATATTGTGGTTAGTGCAATTGGCAGTGCAGAATAGGTTGGGTGTTATTGACTCGGGAAAGAGAGAGTATAGTGGGTTATGTAACAAACATAATTAGATGGTTTAGTAAATGTTTAGTGAGAGTTTGCATGTCAGTGCACAGAAAGGTCATTTTGTGAAAGTATTCCAAAATCTGATGTGGAGTAAAGGCAGATCAATTGAATAATATTTTGAAAAGTTGTGAACATAGTGTGGTTAGTCAGCCGAGGAAAGTGTTAAGTGAAGCTGGAAGGGTATATGAAAGGTAAAGTATGTTAGTAGCAGACTGATAAAATTCAAAATTAAAGTTTGTAGCACCACCAAAATTGAAATATAAAGAAAGCATATTAGAAAAATTCAGGAGTTATCTTCTAGTACTGAATGGTTGAGCAAGAGGAATTGAGAAGTAAATAGAGTTAGAATTGAATCCAGATGGACTTAGAGTAATAGTGAAAGTGAAAAGTAATAGAAAGTAATAACGAGGTTAGAATTCGAGGAACCTTTTTGCCAGGTATCCAGTGTAATCAGAGTGGCGCAGCGGAAGCAAGGGATATGTAGTATTCCCAAATTGTTCAAGATCTACATAATAGAAGGAAAAGTTTGAGATTGTGCATAGTTAAGCAAGAGACAGAGGTTCTTGATTAGATATGAGTTAAGGCAACATACGTGGTATGGCATAAAGAGGCAGAAATTCAAAGATGGTAATCGATTCTTTGTGAGAAAGCTGACAATTGAGAATATGAATATAAACAAAGTAGAGTGTCAGATGGCAGTGATAAGCAGAGAAAAGAAAGGCACAAAGAAATTTAAGAATTTAAAGCTGGATTTGACATGGCAGAACACTTAATGGTGACAGTGTTAAGTGAAAAGTGGTAAACAAGAGAAGCGGCTAGAAAATGAAATGTTGCAAGTACAGCCATGAAAATGTGGAAGCAGGTTGAGTCCAAGAAGAAAAAGCACCAGCGGGAAGGTACAGAAAGAGCAGATCGCAATAATTGGGCAGAACAACTATGAAAGGACCTAAAGAGAAAGGAAAGCAGAATGAGCACGGAAATGAACAGAATACAGTGGTTTACAAGGCAAGTGTCGAGGAGGAGTATCCTACTTTTTCTGTTTATGACTTTGTTTCTGTTTAGGTGTTAGTCAAACTTGTCATGGCTTCGTCCTAAATGTCGAGGATGACATTTCTGTTTAGGTGTTAGTAATGTGATGACTCGATCGTTCGGATCCGGGTTTATCGGGTCTATATGTGGTGCTCTTGACCAAGAAATGGTCAATGGGCTATGTTTTGGTTTTCTGTGCACAGAGTGAGTAGTGTGGGCCGGGTATGCCAGTCCAATTGCACGGCGGGTTCACTGTTTGGAAACGCGGCGGGGTAGGCGATGCGATTTGAACGCATCAGCCTTGCCAGACGCGATTCAGAAACCGCCTCTGTGGCACGTGGCACGGGGGTTCCGTTTGGCGTTGGATTAGGTGGACGCGTTTAAACGGTTTAAATGCGGCATCTGCTAGCGACACGATTTTGAATGTGACTTAAAAGGCTTCGTTTCGGCCAGACAGAGCAGATGATGCTCTGTCCGGCGCAGGGGAGGTTGTTGTGGCACCTTCCATGGGGTTTTCGGGTGATCTCGGCTTCTGGTGGCTCGTGCAGCGCAAGAACCACGCGAGGACGATGTTGACGATGCTAGGAGCGTGGGCGTGCCGTCTGCGAGGAGGCTTTGGGGCATTCTTTGGCGTCTTTTGCCGGTAGGGAGACTTCCTACCTTTGTTTATTATTTAATGGCATGTTTGTTTTGGGATTAAGGGTTGGAGCATGTGTGGGTGGTGTGCCATAGTTTGGTGACTCTATTTCCTGCTTTGAATTGGTATTCAAACGATATATGTGTCGGTTTCCCTGTGGGGAAGGTGGGCTCGGCCTGTGAGTTGAGCTCATAGTCGTTTGTGAAACGTGGCAGGTTCAGCCGACGCATTCATGATAGGAATGCGTTGCCCTGAGAGGACGCATTTTAGGTTTTGGTTGTTGTGCTATGGCGGTTATTTGAACGCGTCTTTGGGACCCGACACGTTCTTGTTGAACGCATCGGTGTGGCTCGACGCGACTTGGTGTTGACTGAGGTGTTAGCCGATTTTGTGTGACTAACAGAGGAGTCGTGGCAGACTTGTAACACCAGCAGTAGTGTAGTTGAGTTGTGTGAGCTTGTGCTCCCTCGGGATATGCCCCAGGTAGTTGTACTCTTTAATTGGACATGTAATAATGTATTGGGATAGTTGTAATTGTTATACACAGATATGAGCACATGTACTTTCTTGTGTCTTATACTGTTGTAGTCGTCTTTTATATTCTTACTGGATACGTGTACGAGCTATCCCTTGCGAGACTTCAGTTCGATCGCGGGAGGCAGACTTGGATATGGGCCTTATCAAACATAAATATCCAGGGCCGTTACAGTCACAGTTCCCACAATCTTTGGGTGAAGGTAAGTACTATATATACCTCTCACTCACTCCTTCGGTACCCTCGTGTACCTGGCGATCACCTTTCCATCTTGTGCACTCTCACACTCTATTATTTCCCTCTTCTTTCACCGCATATCTTCCTTTAAAAAAAAATCTTCTCCCTTTTTTTAATTATTTCTTTGTGGGGTGTTTGAGACGAAAAAACACATTCACAGCGACTTGAGCGACCATCGAGTTGGCCAACCCGTTGCGACCTGAACGCAACGCCAACCGACGTCATGACCTAACTGTTGCATCCAAAAAATTTTCATGCAAATTATATTAATCTTGTCTTATAACCATTATTTAATTCCTGAAATGCCATGTTATAATAGTAACGACCAGTTAATATATAATGGGTATTATTTACATGATTTTTAATTAATTAAAAGATGTGTGTATGATTATTCTTGTTAACTTGATTCTCTTACACGTGCACACACTATACATGAATTTTTGCCGGGAGACTTTACTAAAAATTATTCGATAATATATCTGGTAATTAAGTGCAATTATTCATGTAAAATTTCCTATTTACTTTAAATGGATTTGTCTTCATTTTAATCGCTTATTTTGAATACCGCTATCGCGTCCCTCTACCTTCGAACACTCAAGGCATGACGAACAATTGTTTATTTACACCCGTCTATCTTGGCTTGGACGACCTCTCCATTGGGAATACTCCTGACTGGACAAGAAACTCCTTCTCAAGGCCTCCGTAAGACTCCTCGGCTTTGGCGGATGTCCATTGCCGACGAGCGGGTTGTACCATCAACACCTATGTTACCCTTAGGGATCAGAATGATCCAATGTCCTTAGTTTGCTCTCTCTTACCTTGAGATCACGCCGAACCTCTCGCCTATGTTCATAGCACGACTATTGGGTAGTTGTGACTTCTACGAGACTGCCAGCACACGATCGTATGTGTTGTGCAACTGTTATTATCGCCTGTTTATCGTTGTTTTACGAATATGACCATGTTCTTATCTACTATTCTATTTCTCTCATATGTTCAGATTCTCTCTATCATCTCGCCTATTCATCAATTACCCTCATCTATTCTTGGTACTCTATTTGGCCATCTTGATTGTCTAAGATAAAAACATGATCAATGTTAGGCAACAATATAAAGGGCCCGATCTGGTCCTGGGAGGAGCGTCCGAAAGGCTTTAACTCGTGGGGGTTTAATGTTCAAGATGTTCAAAATGCATCCAATGCATGACTATCAAGATTTAATCTAAGACAATCAATCAATCAAAATTACTTGATCTCTTGGTTGAAAGATTATCGACCAAACCTGCTATCGCGACTAGTGCATTTTTGTGCAACCATACATGCTATCTTGTTATATGGCCAACCCGCTAACATGCTTGTTATGTTTTTTTTCTCGTGAAAGTATTGCCATACTCTTGCTATCTTGTACATCACCTTTGTGACCATACTTGGTCGTTCTCTATAGTTATCCTACTTGATAAGACATTAATCACTTAAAGCATGCATGTTTACACGAGATATTAAGTCTTACTGGGCGAATTATCGCTCATCCTGCACTATTTATTATATGTGTTTTAGGTGAGTCTGATAGAGATTACCACATGAACGAGGCTAGGAATGAGGAAGAACAGGAGTGACCACACATTTTGACAACCATTGCTTTTAGTAGATTATAAGCAGTTTAGTCAGTTTGTAGATTGTTTGATTTGCATAAAGTACTCTGGGCCCATAGTTTTGGCTCTAAATTAGTGATGTAATAGAATTAGTGGAATTATTAATGAAGTTAGATTATTTGACATTATTCCAATTTGTGCAATGGTTTGATGTCTATTTCTCGCTCGATACTATTTCTTTAACTGTATTATCGCTCTAATATTCCGCATCAGGGCGTTACAATTTTGTGGTATCAGGGCCTAGGTTGTTCTTAAGTATATGATGATCTAGGTTGACCTGCCTCAACTAGAGTCAATCAACATACCTATGTGAGAAATGGGTAGAACCATGGGTAATAAGTTAAAATAAATTCACACACGCAAAACCTTAGTGCCATTTCAATATCTTACATTCAAATTTTCTTGAAGGAATTTAGAACCATTACTAATGGCAGCAGAGCGTGCACAACTTCGCGACATGTAGCAAACTATTCAAGATTTAACCCGAGCCCTTGTGCAAGCTACTCAGGGTGGTGGGAATCGAGGAGCTGGAGAACTGCATAGGAATTTCCGTAGCATGAACCCGCCTCAGTTCAGAGGAACAACTGATTTGGACGAGGCTGAGCACTGGCTAAAGGAGATTGAATGCAATGCGTGAATGGTGATAAACTGTAATGTTACTTGCCGCTTTCCAACTTGAAAGGGACGCCCATGCGTGGTGGGAGTCTGTGGAAGCCACCAGGACTGACGCACAATTTACCTGGAACGAATTCAAGGAGCAATTCAATTCTAAATATTTCTCTGAACGAGTCCCAGAGAAGAAAGCCTCTGAATTTGCTGCATTAAAGCAAAGGAATCTTACTGTAGCGGAATATGAAGCACAATTCTCCCGATTGGCACGTTATGCCAATCACCTTGTCAACACCGAGAAGATGAAGGCGAGACATTTTCTTAATGGGCTCAAGCTCTCCTATATTACTCAACTTGCACCCCCTGAACATCCAAACTTATGTTGATGTAGTCAAGAAGACCCAGTTGCTTGAAGATGCGACCGATCTTACAGATCGCATCAAGGGCAGGATTGTCAAGAAGGAACAAGCATCAGGTTCCTCAAGCAGACCGTCTAATGGCAAGAAACGGCCGTTCAACACAGCTGGAGGGCCAAGTCAGGATAGGATTCCCAGATCGCTACACCCTCTACCACCAACAAGACTAATTGTGAGCATTGTGACAAACCTGGTCACACGACCGATGAATGTTGGAGGAAAGCTGGAGCATGCCTACGCTGCGGAAATCACAATCACTGCATTTATGAGTGCCATGTTCTGAAGGAGAAGGAGAAGCACCCGAATGGGCAAAAGAAACCAGGCCGACTGCAAGCTGTGCAAGAAGTGGAGATCACCGAGGAGGGTGGAGTCATGGAAGGTACACTACAAGTCTTTTCTCAATCAGCATTTGTTTTGTTTGATACTGGCGCTACACATTCGTTCATGTCACATGCATTTGTTGATACCCTAAATGTTAAACTTGCATCTATGGGTTTTGAATTACCTATCACAACACCATTGGGGGAGAAAGCCCAATTGAACAAATATTTTCCATTAGCTAAAGTAATGGTTAGTAAAATCAATCTAAGAGCCGACCTGGTGTGTATGCCCATGGAAGGCTATGATGTCATATTCGGAGCTGATTGGCTATCCACATATGGTGATTGTGTTGATTATAGAAGAGGGAAGATTACCTTTAGTGAATTTCCCAAGTTGACCTTTACTGGACGTAGATACAAGAGACATTTGTCTCTCGTCTCTGCTATTCAAGCACAGAACATGATTAGGAAAGGTTGTATGGCATTTTTTGCCGCTATGATAATTGAGAAGAAGGCACCCAAGGTATCAAATATACACATAGTACAAGAGTACTCCGACGTGTTCCCCAATGAGCTGCTAGGCATTTCACCTGAATGAGACGTAAATTTCTCTATTGATCTGACCCCTGGAGCTGCACCAGTGTCACGTCAGCCTTATAGAATGTCTTCGGTCGAATTGAAGGAATTGAAGAAGCAATTGATGGAGTTGCTGGAAAAAGGCTTTATCAGATCGAGTACTTCCCCTTAGGGAGCACCTGTGTTGTTTGTCAAGAAGAAGGACGAATCTATGAGATTGTGCATTGACTAGAGGAAGTTGAATCAGCTGACTATCAAGAACAAATACCCTCTGCCTCACGTCGATGAACTATTTGATCAAATATCAAGAGCCAAATATTTTTCTAAGATTGACCTTAGATCTGGATATCATCAGATGAGAATCAAAGATGCGGATATTTATAAGATGGCTTTTAGGAGCAGGTATGGACATTATGAATTCATTATTATGCCTTTTGGTCTAACCAACGCTCCTGTAGCTTTCATGTAATTAATGAACAGCATCTATCAGCCATACCTCGACAAGTTCGTTGTGGTATTTATTGATGATATTCTTATATATTCCAAGACCAAGGAAGAGTTTGAGGAGCATCTGAGGATCGCTCTACAGATCTTACGCGACAACAAGCTTTATACCAAATTAAGCAAGTGTGAGTTCTGGCTTGAGGAAGTCTCATTCCTAGGCAATGTTATATCCAAAGATGGTATTGTTGTTGATCCTTCCAAGGTCGAAGCTGTACTAAACAGAGAAAGACCAATCAATGTTACGGAGAAAAGAAGTTTTTTGGGACTGGCTGGCTATTACAGGTGGTTCATAAAAGATTTCTCCAAGATTGCAGTACCTCTTACTCGCCTTACATGAAAGGAAAATCCTTATGTCTGGAGCAATGTGTGACGGTCCTCGTTGTTCAGACCCGTTAACCCAATAACGTGCCTAACACGAGTCCACCTCCCGCGACCGGGCCGAAGCCTCGCAAGGGATATCAAACTACTAGTCCATAGAAATATAAAGGAACCAGCTCAAATATATATAAGATTTGCCAATCTCATAAATATTTATTAGAAATGTACATAGCCATAGCACAATTGTAACCAAACTACAACAACAACCTGGGGCATATCCCGAGGTGCACAACAGAAAAGTAAATTACACTGCCGGTGGTGCAGACCCTCCGCTACGGTGTGGCTCAGAACTAGACGACGGGTGTGAGGTCTCCTGCTCTCCCTCACCTAAAAGAGTAGGGGGGTGAGCCTCTCGAGTCACTGGCTCAGTAGGGAAATTCCCTAGAAACCGAGCAAACCAACACAAGTAGTAAAGCAGGAAACTATACTAACAATTCATAGAACTATCTAGCAGGATATAAAACTGTAAATACCACTTACCACTTGCTGCTTAACAGAAACCAATAGTAATAAATAAACGGCAAACCCAAACAAGTGTACAAGCTACAGTAGGAAAACGTCTCACTCGGGCCACGTGGACTGGCTCGCGACACCAGCTACTGACCCGGACAAACCACACAGGACTACCTCTCAATCTCGTAGCCACGGACGGAAGGTCCAGCTGTCGCTCCACTAAACCAGTACAAAGAAACTGTGGAGTCCAACTAAACCACCACAACTTGCAGGTCACACACCCCGCAGGCCCATGCCTGGCACCTTTAGGGACTCTGGCCCGAGCTCCCTAAAGTGAGGCACTGGAAAATAGGACTAGCTGGGGCCTAGTACATCTACTGGTGTCCATCTCCCCCAACCACGAGTGCGCTACAAGCGACAACACAACAAACTCTCTCTAGTTGATGTCCTACTGCCGTCTTTCCCTCAGCCGGGCGTACTACTCAACACAAGAGTGAGGGTGTCCAGGAAGACGACAAAACCTTAACGGTACTCAGTACCGGGACAAGCCCCGAGCACACACGTGCCTGGATCACACAAAACCTAGGGCTCCCAACTGAAGAGGTATCCACGGTAGGCGTCAAACTACACGCCACGTACACGGAAACCACGTGCACATCGCACAAGCCACGTGAAACCTTCACGAAAATCGCGTGAACACCATGCCAACTGCACACACCACATGCTCCCCGAGCGCTGCGAGTGCCAATGCACCGCTTACCATTGCTGCACAACACATATGCGATAATCCGATAATATTACACTAGTATACGTATGCATATAAAAAACCTCGGCTGTGATCGCGACGGGGTTCAGTGTCGCCTTCAGAACACGACAACTCGATATGTCGCCTTGAGCACACACGTTCTGGCCCACAGAGCCTCACAACCTGTGGAAAACACCTACTACTCACGTCATTGGCCACACACTAGCCTCCATACACACAGGAAGACGATCCGAACGGCCGGAATGTCACATAATGAATGTGAGAAGAGCTTTCAGACGTTGAAGAAATGCTTGACTTCTGCACCTGTCTTGGCATTACCAGTCGAGGGCGAAGGATTCTCAGTCTACACTGATGCATCTGTAATCGGTCTAGGTTGTGTCTTAATGTAAAATGATAAGGTGATAGCCTATTCATCTAGACAGTTGACGCCTCATGAGGTCAACTACCCTATCCATGACCTAGAACTAGCTATAGTTGTTTTTGCACTCAAAATTTGGAGGCATTACCTCTATAGAGAGCAATTTATTATTTACTCTGATCACAAAAGTCTGAGGTATTTATTTTCTCAGAAGGAGCTCAATATGAGACAAAGGAGATGGCTGGAATATCTAAAGGAGTTTGACTTCAATATTAAATATCACCCTGGCAAAGGTAATGCGGTAGAAGATGCACTCAGCAGGAAGCATGTGGCATCCTTATCTTGTTTAGTCATGGGAGAGATGCAGCTATTGGAACAATTCGCCAGTCTAAACATAAATATTGAGCAGAGAAGTGATCAGATACTAGTGGCTAACCTTAGAGCACAAACCGACATCTTTGTCGAGACCCGGGAACAACAAGCCAATGACCCATTTCTAGTCTGAGTCAAGGAAACAATAGCTGACAGACCAGATTTTTCCATCACTGAGGATGGAAGATTGTTATTTCAGGGCAGGACATATGTGCCTGATAATGAAGAGTTGAAAAGAAAACTGATGGATGAAGCTCACAAGAATAAATACACAATTCACCCAAGTACAACCAAGATATACCAAGACATAAAAAGGTCATTTTGGTGGCCCAACATGAAGCATGAGGTTGCTGAGCATGCCACACACCGCCTCACATGCCAACAAGTGAAAGCAGAGCACTGATGCCCCACAAGTGTACTCAGACCCCTGGACATACCAGAGTGGAAGTGGGAGAGCATCAGTATGGATTTCATCATGGGTTTACCTCAAACTCGTGGTGGACTCGATGCTATTTGGGTCATAGTAGATCGATTAACTAAATCCGCACACTTCTTAGCAATCAAGAGTACCTGGAGTGTGGATGTGTTAGTAGCGTTGTATGTAAAGGAGATCATGAGACTGCATGGAGTCCTATGTCCATAGTCTCATATCGTGACCCAACGTTCACCTCTCGTTTCTGGAAAAGACTTCAAACGACACTAGGTACTAAACTTAACTTTAGTACTGCTTTCCATCCACAAACAGACGGACAGACCGAGAGAACAAACCAAATCGTGGAAGGTATGCTGCGAGCATGTGCTATAGATTTTGAGGGATATTGGAATGAACAATTATCCCTATTAGAATTTGCAGATAACAACAGTTATCAAGCAAGTACTAAGATGGCACCATTTAAAGATTTGTATGGAAGAAGCTGTAGATCATCGGTATGCTAGAATGAAGTAGGTGAACAACAATGGTTGGGTCCAGACATGGTGCAAAACACTAGTAGAGACATACAGATCATCAAAGACAGAATCAAGGTAGCTCAGTCCAGGCAGAAGAGCTATGTAGACAAAAGAAGAAGGGACATAGAATTTCAAATCGAAGACCATGTGATGCTCAAAGTATCCCCAACCAAAGGATTTCAAAGATTGAGAATGAAAGGCAAGCTAAGGCCAAGATTTATAGGTCCTTTTGAAGTACTTGAAAGAGTTGGCGAAGTGGCATATCGTCTAGCACTACCCCCACAACATTCCATCATACACAATGTCTTCCATGTATCCATGCTAAGGAAATTAATATGCATACGACCCATCTCATGTGATATGCTATGACGATATAGTCCTGCACAAAGACATGACCTATGAAGAGAAACCAGTTAGAATCTTGGACAAGAAAATACAACAACTATGGAATAGGCCCATATCCGTGGTTAAGATACTTCAGAACAATCATGGAATCGAAGAAGCCACATGGGAACCCGAAGCAACAATGCGACGGAACTATTCAGTGAGTCATTCTTCCTTATATGATCATATGAATTTGGGGACCAAATTCCTTTTAAGAGGGGGAGGATGTAGAAACTCTAATTTTTAAAAAAAAAATTAAATAAATTTAAATTAGAATAAAAGGAGAATAAATTAGAAGAAAAGGAGAATAATTAAACCCATTAAGTCAAAATAGGAGTTGGGTTTACACTAATGGTCCATGAATAGATTAATGGGTCTAAAAGCTGAGAGCCCATTGTTGGTTGGGAGATAATTAAGTGTAAATTCGTACCCTAATTATTAAGAAATATAAAAGGGTTAAGATAATCATTATTTAACTCATAATTATCCTAAAAATGAGTTCTAGACCTATCCTAACCCCTGGGCCACAAAATTAGAGTCCTCCCCAAGCCAATTAGGTGGATAAATGCTAGAAAAAGAGGGATAATTATTGAAAATTCAGAGTTGGAGGAGAGGTAGCAGAAAATACTAGAAAATACCAGAACGTGTCAGCTTGACCCGTCACGACCTGATCGACCATCGTGTCGGCCAACCCCTTCGCGACCTGAACGCGACGCCAGCCGACGTCGCAACCTGACTGTTGCATCCATAAACCCTAATTTCCATGCAAATCATATTAATCTTGTCTTATAACCATTATTTAATCCTTGAAATGTCCTCTTATAAATAGTAACGACATGTTAATATATAATGGGTATTATTTACATAATTTTTAATTAATTAAAAGATGTGTGCACGATTATTCTTGCTAACTTGATTCTCTTACACGTGCACACACTATACATGAATTTTTGTCATGAGGCTTTACTGAAAATTATTCGATAATATATCTGGTAATTAAGTGCAATTATTCATGTAAATTTCCCTATTTACTTTAAATGAACGTATCTTCGTTTTAATCGCTTGTTTTGAATACCGCTATCGCGTCCCTTTACCTTCGAGCACTCAAGGAATGACAGACAATTGTTTGTTTACACACTTCTATCTTGGCTTGGACGATTTCTCTGTTGGGAATACTCCTGACTGGACCAAGAACTCCTTATCGAGGCCTCCGTAAGACTCCTTGGCTTTGGTGGACGTCTATTGCCAATGAGCGGGTTGTACCATCAACACCTATGTTATCCTTAGGGATTAGAATGATCCAACGACCTTAGTTTGTTCTCTCTTACCTCGAGATCACGCCGGACCTCTATCCTGTGTTCATAACACGGCTATTGGGCGGTTCTGACTTCTACCGGACTACCGGCACACGACTGTGTGTGTTGTGCAACTATTATTATCGCCTGTTTATCGTTGTTTTACGAATATGACCCTGTTCTTATCTACTATTCTATTTCTCATCTGTTCACATTCTCTCTATCCTCTCGCCTATTCATCAATTACCTTCATCTATTCTTGGTACTCTATTTGGCCATCTTGATTGTCTAAGATAAAAACATGAGCAATGCCAGACAACATTATAAAGGGCTCGATCTGGTCCTGGGAAGAGCACCCGAAATGCTTTAACTCACGGGGGTTTAATGATCAGGTTGTTCAGCAGGCATCCAACGTATGACTAGCAAGATTTAATCTAACACAATCAATCAATCAAAATTACTTGATCTCGTGGTTGAAAGATTATCGACTAAACTTGCTATCATGACTAGTGCACTTTTATGCAACCATACATGCTATCTTGTTATATGGCCAACCCGTTAACATGCTTGTTATGCTATTTTTCTCGTGAAAGTATTGACATACTCTTTCTATCTTGTACATCACCTTTGTGACCATACTTGATCGTTCTCTACAGTTATCCTACTTGATAAGACATTAATCACTTAAAGCATGCCTGTTTACATGAGATCTTAAGTCCTACTGGGCGAATTATCGCTCATCCTGGGATATTTGTTATATGTGTTTCAGGTGAGTCTGATGGAGACTACCACACAAATAAGGCTGAGAATGAGGAAGAACAAGAGTTACCACACATTTCGACAGCCATTGCTTTTAGTAGATTGTAGGCAGTTTAGTCAGTTTGTAGATTGTTTGATTTGCATAAAGTACTCTGGGCCAATAGTTTTGGCTCTAAATTAGTGATGTAATAGAATTAGTGGAATTATTAATGAAGTTAGATTATTTGACATTATTCCAATTTGTGTAATGATTTGATGTCTATTTCTCACTCGATACTATTTCTTTAACTGTATTATCACTCTGATATTTCGTGTCGAGGCGTTACAGTTTTGTGGTATCAGAGCCTAGGTTGTTCTTAAGTATAAGATGATCTAGGTTGACCTGCTTTGACTAAAGTCAATCAACATACCTATGTGAGAAATGGGTAATAAGTTAAAATAAATTCACACACGCACAACCTTAGTGCCATTTCAATATCTTACATTCAAATGTTCTTGATGGAATTTAGAACCACTACAATGGCAGAGGAGCGTGCACAACTTTGCGACATGCAGCAAACTATTCAAGATTTAACCCGAGCCCTTGTGCAAGCTACTCAGAGCGGTGGGAATCGAGGAGCTGGAGAACTGCATAGGAATTTCCGCAGCATGAATCTGCCTCAGTTCAGCGAAACAACTGATTCGAACGAGGCTGAGCACTGGCTAAAGGAGATTGAATGCATCTTCTGCATCATGCAATACGCATATGGTGATAAACTGTTACTTGCCACTTTCCAGCTTGAAAGGGATGCCCATGCGTGGTGGGAGTTTGTGGAAGCCACCAGGGCTGACGCACAATTTATCTGGAACGAATTCAAGGAGTAGTTCGATTCTATGTATTTCTCTGAACGAGTCTAGGAGAAGGAAGTCTCTGAATTTGCTGCATTAAAGCAAAGGAATCTTACTATAGCAAAATATGAAGCACAATTCTCCCGATTGGCACGTTATGCCAATCACCTCGTCAGCACTGAGCAGATGAAGGCGAGACGTTTTCTTAATGGACTCAAGATCTCCTATATCACTCAGCTTGCACCCCTGAACATCCAAAGTTATGCTGATGTAGTCAAGGAGGCCCAGTTGCTTGAAGATGCGACCGATCTTACTGATCACATCAAGGGTAGGATTGTCAAGAAGGAACAAGCATCAGGTTCTTCAAGCAGACCGGCCAATGGCAAGAAGCAGCTGTTCACACCACTGGAGGGCCAAGTCAGGAGGGGAAGCCCAAGATCGCTACCCCCTCTACCACCAACAAGACTAATTGCGAGCACCAGTGGGGGCAGTTTCGATCCCAGCTGCTTGGATTGGGATCAGACCGACTTTCAATTGTGTATAGATTGTAGACACGTGAATTGGACACCATCGCGGGCAAATTTTAAATTGCACCGTAATGCCACAAAATGGCCCTCTTTTGCCTTCCAAGAGTTTTTCCTCTCTTTTTTTTCCAATTTTTACTGATTTTTTTGGTGCTTCCCCATTGATTTTATAGGGTTATGGGCAAACATTGCAAATCACGACGGCCTGTGCCGTCGTGATTCACAAAGGTCTGTCGGGTTGCTTTGAATCGTGACAGGATAACCCGTCGCGATTCACAAGTGTTCTTAATGGTGTCCGGGGCCTCAACCGCGATTTAGAAATTGCCTTATTATGCTTATTGTCATTTCTGAATCGTGATGGCCTAGGCCGTCGCGATTCTAATTTCTTTTTTTTCGGTTTTGGAAGCTTTCTTTAAACGCTTATTGCCATTTCTGAATTGCGACGGCCTAGGCCGTCGCAATTCTCATTTCCATATTCGGATTTGGAAGGCTTCCTTAAGTGAAATTTGGCAATTATGAAATGCGACGGGGTATCCCGTCACGATTTAGAGTTGCGCCACTGGCCGAAAATGGCAATTCTAAAAACGCATCCGTTATTCCCGTCGTGATTCATCTATAATCGTGTCCACTATACCTGACGCGATTTCAGCATTTTTTCCCTATAAATAGAGACCCGAGTCCACTGTTTTGAGCATCCCACACGCGCTATGACGAAGCCCTGCCGAGCTGGAGACTCAACTTTCGAACCAAGGAGGAGCATCTCCCATTCCAAGTTAATCCACGTGCTCATGCCTTGGAGTTCGGCGTCTCCGTCTTCCTCACGTGCATCGGGGTGAGGTGGGGGCAGCGCCTCCTTCATCCATTCGAGCTTCGATAGTGGTCTCCTGAGCCATCGCTCTTTGGGGAAGCACCACTCCCTCTCTTTGTTCATATAGTCTCGTCCAAGCCCCAACGTGGCTATTCTCCCTTTATTTTATCCCTTTATTTCTTTTTATCAACACACATGCATGCATTACACACACACCCAATTTCCTAGGGGTTAAAAACCACCATGCAGTGAGTCCATCTCCTTTTCTTCATGTCATTTAATTTAATTGAGAATTGATACTACACGTGCATTGGATAATCCCCTTTTCTTTGTGTTCTTGTAAGGGTAATCAAACGGAAAGCGCCTTCTACCATGGTCGGCCGTGCTCGTAGAAGAAGAGGAACCCACATCCCGCGCAATCTCCCACGCTCCAAAAGGTACGTTACGCGAACACTCTTTTCTTTTTCACCCATCGCGTGCACCTCCTTCGGTACCCTTGCGCACCTGGCGATCACAGTCTTTCCATCCAAGGAGTTGTGCCCCATTTCACTTGTACTTTTATTTATTTTTACTCTATTTTTCTTTGTGGAGTATCGAGACTTTTTAAGATGAGATTCTTAATCTACAAATTGGCGATCATGGTGGGACATCTTTCCACCCTTTCCTTTTGTTACCCCCTCCTTCGTGCCCTACGTGACACTCTCCTTGGCACCCTCACGTGCCCCTCCTGCTTTTCCTCTTTTTTCTATCCCAAGTGATTAGTCATTTTTGTGGTTCTCAAAGGAAATTTGAAGAAAGTAAAATTAAAAGAAAAAAAATGATGAGTTGATCCATGCCTTGATGAATTGTGTCATTTCTTTTCATGCTTATACCCTGCTGCATGCTTGATGTTATGTGTGTTTGATCTTGTACATATCTCCTGTTTATTGCTTCCTTTTATGTTTTCGAGTGGTCTTTTGAATCTGTGTCTGACACAGTGAATGTGATTCAGTGTTTGAGAACCCATCCAGTGAGACAGTCGCGTTATTCTTTGTTTCGCGGCGGCTTAGGCCGACGCGTTTCTGTCAGCAGTCTGTCCACAGGGACCGGTTGTGGCTTTGGCAGCCTTCCGAGCTTTCAAAACCACGACCAAGTGACTGGACGCAACTCAGGTCAATTCGTGATGCCTGTACCTGCCGCGATTCTGACTGTTGACAAAACGCGCCCCTTTGCCATCTTTGCTATAACTGCTGCATACAGGGCATCTTGCATTGGTCTGGGGACCTCCTTCGCTCATATCCCTTAGGCTCCACACACCTTTCCGGTGAAGGCATGCTCTCCATTGAGCACTCCGTCCCTTTGGACTAGAGAACCTTCTCCCGAAAGCTCCGTGAGTCTCCGTACCCCATGGATTCTCTCACGGCAAACCGAGCTAGTTGTACCCACTGTTGACCCGAGTTTAGACATCCCATTGCGTGGTGAGGGTGAGCTTAGTTGTACCCAAAGTGTCCATACTCTACCTGTCACGTCCTGAGAATTATGCAGCGGATATTAGTAATGCGAAATCATTCGAGACGATATCCCGAGACGTGAATAGTCGGTAAATAAGCATCTAGCTAGCACGCACTAAGTGTATAACAACATACATCATCATAGGGCCCAAATATTGAACTCAACTAATATTGTATTCAAATCTCAACTCAATGTATTCCAAATGGAAACTATTATAGGACTAAGACTCAATAAAAGAAAAAGTACATTTATTCCTCACTTCCTACTACATGAATCTAACACTCAAAGCAAACTACTATAACTAGACTCATAGTTGGGACACTCATCACTCGGACGCATTCCCATCCTCGACTTGCTCCTCCTCTTGGACATCATAGTCACCTAGATTGGATAAAAGTAGGGGATGAGCAAACTAGCCCAGTAGGATTTATATCTCAATGTGCGGGCAATGATATAAGTGATTAGCAATTTAGAACTAGGTAAGCACGATGAATGTCATGATATGCATGTACGAAGAAAACTCGTTAAAACATGATACATGAAACAAGCTAGGGAGAGAGAGGGATCATGATAGAGCAAGAATATAACGAGCAATATGTTGTCAAGAGTGAGGCATGTAACAAGCACGCAAGATATCATGTAAATTGTAATAAATGCAGGATGGCCATATCACGCAGGCAAGCAAGCAAGAATGTACGAGCACAATCAAGTAACACAAATCAGGCACGTAGACACTAATGTACACCAAGAAAAGATCCATCAAGAATGTACACCAGGACACGTGTATGTGGTTATTGTATCTATCATTCAACAAGCAAGCAAGACTCCCAGCACAGATGCAATGCCAGTAATCATTATACCCCATGGTTAATAGTATATTTATGACTCTCCATCATTGGGGCTAGACTGGAGCCCTTGGACACTCGCCGTGCCCGGTTAGCATCTCATTTCAATTTTTAAATGTAGATGCCCACAGTCATTAACAATGGCCAATGAGAGTTTCAATAAGTAAGCATGTGTAATGTCATGTTCAGGAGGATGATAGGAACAAGTAATAAGCAATTTGAACATGATTTCATGATAACAATGGTCAAGTGATAAATTTGGCAGCATAACGGTACGATTTACACTTTAATTCAATCTTTACATTAATGGCTTTAGTCTAGATTGTAAATCACACTCACGAGAACAAGATGAGAGAGGAAGTGCACGCTATCTCCAGGGAACTTCAATGGTACAACCAACTCGTCGGCCATGTGGGAATCCATGGTCAGAGGAGATTTATGGAGGCCTTGGAGAAAAGGTTGCTAGTCTACCGATTCGGAATGACTGATAGAGAGCTTCCAAATTCCCAAGAAAAGGGCTGCCTAGATGTGCAAGTGTGTAGTGATGTACGCATCTCAATTCACAAACCATCGGTTTTAAACTCGCGGAAAGCACTTAACATGATGACATGCAATGAACAATGCCTTTAACTACACATGGGTTATGCAAGATTTTAAGATAATAATCATTAGTTTAATCAAGCTAGAACAGTAACAAGAAAGAATCACAAGTTTCATGAATGATCACATCATTAAGAAAGTAATTAGAATAATATTCACGTAATTATAACTTTTAAATGGGTTAAACATTTTTAAGCCATTAAACAGATATCATATAATGATCAGACCCAAGACATGCAAACCACACACTCGATACAGACCTCGGGTATAGCGGTAAGATTTGCAAAAAAAAATAAGTGGGGTTTCATGCAAAATTCTGAGATCGCGATGCACCCCAGTAAGGGTCGCGACGGGATCAGGACAGAACGCGACAAGGGAATGTACAGTATGCTATGGGTCAGTCAGAACATGTAGAGAGATAGCGATGGCGGCGCTCGTCGCGTTCACAATGTGACGAGTTTGCTGTCGCGACAAGACCCCAGAACACGGCCTATCGGGTCGTCGCGTTCACAGGGTCTGTACCTGAATCTAATAGAGAAAAGACATATTCTTGGATTGCGGTCCAGAACTACCTCATATTGACATAGGGTGCTTCAAAAATAGAGAACAAATTGTACGATGCATGAAAAATCATGAGACCAATTTTAAACCAACCTAGACATGCAAGGGTGCTTCCAGTAAATCGGAATTATAAAACAATGATGGTTTCGATAGGCTTTAATCAAGTCAATCATGAGGTATAGAAGACCGTGAACAGTTAAATGCAAGATTTACTTTGCAAGGTATGATGCCAGAGTAATTAGGGCTTTTAGGACAACAATCTCATCATGAAAGTTGTAGGGAATGTGGAATAGATGCAAACTATGATTTTTAAACAATTTTAAACGACCTAGAGATGTGCGATAAATCAGCACAAATGTAAAAAGTCTCAGACATGCGCGACTTTGGCAAAATGCCTATAACTCAACATGTACTCATTGGAATTCGATGAAACCAGTGGGAAACGAAAGTTAACTTGACGCGCTACACATTGGTATAGGATATGTTAAGGTTTGGCCCGAGAAAACCTACCTTCTGGGTTGAAGAAGTCCCATTTTTCCAGAAAACCCATGTTCGGACCACTTGCAGGAGAATGCTTACTGTACCCGATCTACTGAGTGAAAAATAGTGAAACCAGTGGGGTTAGGAACTAGACTCGACCCTCTTTCCTGGGGTATAAGCCTTGCAAGGTTTGGTTAGGGTTTGACCTACCTTTGGTCGACTTCAAGATGACTATCTGTGCAAGTCGCAGCAGATGCAACGGGGAAGAAGAACGGCTTGGTGTGGGCAATCTCCTACTTCCCAGCCTCCAAGAACTCCTCCACACGACCCCAAAAATATGTAAAGTCGTCCCCAAGAGTTTGGTGGAGAGTATTTAAGAATCCATGGTGTTTAGGAGTCCTATTGTGACAAGGAAAGCTAAGTTGCGGTTTTGACATATTAGTTTCCTATTTTTATGATTTCTTCCTCCATTTGGGTGTGTGAGGCTTTAGGAAACCTCCCACCATAGTTAAGCACGAATTAGGGTTGCCAAGAAAGCATGTTCTCATCCCAATTCAACTCTAATTGCCTCTTTCTAATTTCAGCCTATTTATGGTCACAAATTTCCATGTATTTTCTAGCTTCATTTGATTTTTGGGCCATATGTGGTCTATTGGCCCCATTATGATATTGGGTCATTAATATATAATGTTGGAAGTCTCTCAAACATTTTTATTTAATTTTTGGTTGCGTCGTATTTCCGTGTTAACGGTTTTCCGACTTGTTTCCTAATTTGGATAATCAGTCACAATAACTCTTAAACCTAGCCCAAATGATTTTTATTGACCCAAATTTATTGGTGGGTCATTAGAGGATATTATTTGAAGTCCTTATATGATTTTTATTTAATTTTCTGACTCATCTAAGTACGTGTGATAATGATTTTTCAACTTATTTATGAATTACGATAATAAGTCGCAAAACACTTTAAACTTGGCTAATCCAATTTTTCTTGGCACCAATTTCTTTGTGGAACATTTAGTAATAATGTATGGGGTTGATTTATAATTTTTACGAAATTATCCGACGTATTTTAGCACGTACGATAATGATACGTATGTTTTAAATACTGCGATATTGTGGAAATTATTTATTTCCGTTTATTTAAATTTTTATGTTATTAAAATTTCCGGGGTGCTACACCCTCCCCCACTTAAGAGAATTTGGTCCCCAAATTCATATATCATTAATTTGCTTTTGATAGTTATGATCTTTGAGGTCGTTTCGGATTTAATTCCTTTAACTTGTTTCAACATCGTGAATGCTAGTCCAACATCTACACCTATAGCCACCCGTACTATTCGTTTGGTTCCCTCCACTCCCGTCTTCTTTCCATGGCTGCTATAACTCCATCTTAATCCACCAGATGAACTATAGTATAATTACTAGATTATCTCTTTCTAATTTCTCCTTAATGATCTCCTCCACTTAGAAATGTACTAATAAGAAAAACATCATAAGATCAGTCTAGGGGTTTAATAATCATACCTCCTTCCAGGAGCTTCGCTTGCGTCATTGCATTCACGCGTCCTTGACGCTTTACCACTCCTTGGTTCCTTCCAGCTTGGTCTTTTAGCATGGGACAGTTTGGTATACGATGTTCATGACTCCCACATCGCAAGCAAGCCCCGGCCTTCTTCCAGCACTTGTCCGCTTGGTGCCCAGGCTTGTTGCAAAAGTTACAATATTCCACCGTCTTTGTTTCTTCTACTTTGATCGCTTTCTCCACGCCATAGTCCTTCCCAATGGTTGGCCTTTTGTTGTTGTTGTAGTTGTTGTTATTGTTGTTGTTGGGGAAAGTTCTAGTTGTATCGACAGCTCCCCTTTTTATAAAGGTCGGCTTTGAGATGTCCTTCCCCCTCATGCCTTCCACCTTAGCCATAGTGTCTTCTACGAGCTGAGCTCTTTGGACCATCTCAATGTACGTTTGGATGTTGTGATGTCCAAACTTCTCGATGAAGATGGGCCTGAGCCCATCCATGAAACGGTTAGCCTTTAATCTTTCCATTCCAACCAGATGTGGGGCATACACAGCTAGACGCGCGAACTGAGCCTCATACTCAGCCACGGACATCCCTTTCTATTTTAGTGCGGCAAACTCTGCTGCCTTCTTCTCCTTGACCCTCTCTGAGAAGTACTTTCCTCGGAACATCTCCAGGAAACCTGCCCAGTTCAGCTACATTGGCAGACGGGTCGATGTGGCCTTCCTGAAATGTTGTGGAAAAAACTGCTACTAGAAATCTAGAAGGGGGGGGGGGTGAATAGATTTCTCCAAATTTTTAAAACCACTTGAACAGAAACTTAGAGAAACTCAATTGAGTGTAAATCTGAGTGTTAATGACAATTCTAAACAAATTAGACAAGTTAGATGATGAAATTTTGACGAACCTATCAAGCATCTAGCGCAAGAGACAAGCAAACCACAATGACACAAAGATTTAGGGTGGTTTGGATTACACAACAGTGTATCCTACATCCACCATCCACACACACACACAATTGTGGCTTATCTTGCCAGTTCAGAAAAGTCACAAAGGAACACACACTCTGAGATACAAAAATCTCAGATTCAATCACACACACGTGAAATTTGGCACAAGGATTGCACCACTTTCACAAAAACACACAATATAGAGTGAAATTGAAATGAGGAACCAGTCGGAGCAATTGAATTCCAAATTGAAGAGGACTGGTTTGAAGATCACTGTTTCTGCTTCAGGAATGGGGATCAGTTCTTCTGCTTCAGCTCTGGGAAGAAGACTCACATGGATCGAAATTCTCCTTCAATTGGATCATCTAAGGTGTACAAAGCTCTTGTTCCTTCAGATCTGGGAGCGATTCGCCAGGTTGGAGCCTTCCTCAAAAATTGGCTGGAATTCTCTAGTGTCTTTTTTTGAGAGCAGAAGTGTGGCTCGATCACTCTTTAAAGCCAAGTGGATAAGGGGTATTTATAGCCCCATAGGTCCACAAAATATCTTGGGATCTGTGGGCATAAAAGTTCCCGCCCAAAAAGCCTTTCCCAAAAGCTTCCACGTGTCCCTATTAATTAGATCAAAAAGAGAGATAAAAATAGACTGACTGTGTTGACACACCTTACCTATGTGTCGACACCCTATCCCAGTCATGACAAAATGATCTCCTGGACTGGGAACTAGTGTCATCACACAATTGAACTGTGTCGACACACAGGTTCATGGCAGAGCACCAGATTTTCTGACAGGCTACTGGTGTCGACACCACAGGTGAACTGTGTCGACACAATGGAGCACTTATGACTTTTGTTCCTTTGAGCTGTACATGAGAAAACATTGTGAGATATAAATGTAAGCATGATAAGCATGACTTTAATGCATTAATGAATCATATTTAGATATCATCAAAATAAGAGATCCAACAATCTCCTCCTTTTTGATGATAGCAACTATAATTCATTAATTTGGTTTAATTTTCTCACAAATATGACTTAAAAAATATCTATTCACACTTTCAAAGCATATCACAAATGTAACAATGACATCCACAATTTTCATCAGTAGCATCTAAACATTTTCATCTCTTTTGCAAACAAACATGTCAATCATTTGTTATTGCCAAAGAAGAAATCAGTCACACAAGCATCCAACAAAAAAAAAAGTGCTAGCATTCACATCACATAGAATTATATTACCCCCAAAAAGTTTGGAAATTTAACATAACATTTCTCAAAAAATTTCAAAAAGTTTCTTGATTTCCCAAATGCCAAAAAGTAAATCATGAATCCTTCTCCCCCTTTGACATCATCAAAACAAAAGATATCAACCAGAAGGAGGTGGAGGAGGAGGAGGAATAGGCAATAAGATGGTTTCCATGGACTTCAATCTTGCTTCTATAGCAGACAGATTTGATCTTAATTGATTCTGCATTGTTGAAAGTCTGGTGTGCAAAAGATCTTCCATCCTTTGATGATTTTCATACATATTCTCGTGAAAGACACTAGTTGCATGACGAGATGAGGAAGATGAGCTGGGAACAATGCCATGTTGCATGAAATTTGCAAAGTCAGACTTTAGAGCTGTCATCTCTTGATCAATGTGAGTCATCAAGTTTTTCATGCCTTCCATATCATCAACCAAATGTGCAAAGAACAATCTTGTTTTAGAGACTTGAGATACAACTTCTTGACTATTGAATAGTCCCTTTTGAGTGTTAAGCAAAATGCCTTCAAGAATTGCTTGAATCTTGTCCTGGAGATCCTTAAGTTGGGTACATACATCACCTAAAGTACCAATCAACCTATTGAATCTTCTAGTGGCATGCTCAGCTGCTTCATGCTGTCTCACAAACTGACCAATCACTGAATTTTCTAGCCTCTGAATTCGAAGTTCAAATTGTTGGACATTTCTGTCATGGTGGAATTGAGAGTTTCAAACTGAGTTTGCAGAAATGTATATAGCTCAGGTGGAATGGGAGGTCCACTAGATGAAGTGGAGGCTGAGCTGTGATATTGGGTGAATATGGTTGGAGGGACAGGTTGTTGCCCAGCTAGCAAGCCAAGAGGGGGGGGTGGGGGTGAATGGGATTCTTAAAAATTATTTAAGACTCAAAACCTGTTCAAAAAATAGTCACACAAAATATACTTTGCAGATTGTTGGTATTAGAGAATCGAAAGATCAAGCACACAAAAGCAATCTCACGACACAGAGAATTATCCTGGTTCGGATCTCCTCTCCTTAGGAGTCCTACGTCCAGTCCCTGAGCAATATCTCAGGATTTCACTAATAAGGGTACAGTCCCCCTTAAGGACACTACAGCACCCAGCACCCCAGCTGGTCTTCCTTCAACCGAAGGGTACAACACCCTAGATACCCCACCAGGTCTTCCTTCACAACAGAAGGGAACAACATAGGAAATATTGATCAAAGAGATGATGCCCCTAGATCAAGCTTATAGAACACTGCTTGATCTGAAGCAAGGACTGAGAAGAAGAGATCTACAATCAAGGACTCTTCTCAGACAAAAAGGCTCTCTCATAGATCTGAACTTAGCACAGAGAGCAAGAGCTAAGACTGATGGGAATTTTTGCTTGGCTCTCATAAAAGCTTGCAGAAGGTTGAGGGCGTTATGTCTTGTTGTTCCACAACCCCCACGCTTCTTGACACTTTAGGAACATCATATATCATCTTTTGAAATTTGAACGTTGAAGTGCCCATTGTCTCTATGCATAAGTGTACGTTAGACTGATTGACACTTCGAAGCTTCCAGTCAACAGTCCTTTATCCTTTCATGCACGCAAGGAGAGAGAGAGAGAGGGGTCTTCTGTAATCTTCTTTGGCTTATATTTTATCTAACGTTGTATGATGGATATTGTCAAAGACCTGCACATATTTAAAGCTTGAACAGTAGACAGCTAGGCTGTCTCTTGTTGTCAGTCAACGTCAGAATGAATGTTCATCAAAATAGTAATGCCATTTTGTTGTTCTAAAAGATGTTTACAAAGAAGATACGATAATGGAAAATATTGTCTACATGCATGCAGAGATACGTACTATCGTAATAAATGTACAACTGTCAGAGAAATATATGTAAAGACTTTGACTTTTCAACATTTTCAAGAATTAGTTCAAAAATCGAATCGTTGTTTTCCATGAAATCGTTATATGCATGACTTATGAAATCGTTATGCAAATGAGTAAACATATGCATACACAAATCGTTATATGCATTAGTAATCAAATCGTTATGAAGTCATAAACAAATCGATGTACAAATCATTATGACGTTACAAGCAAATCGATGTACAAATCGTTGTGATGTTACATGTAAATCGATATGCAAATCATTATGACATTATAAGCAAATCGATGTATAAATCGTTGTGATGTTATAAGCAAATCGATATGCAAATCGTTATGACGTTATAAACAAATTGATGTATAAATCGTTGTGAATAACTTAATGAATCGTTATGAAAGCAAGTCGTTATAATGACTAAAGAAATCGTTATGAGAGCAAATCGTTACGGTGACTAAAGGAATCGTTACGAGAGCAAATCGTTACGATAACTAAAGGAATCATTACGAGAGAAAATCGTTACGATGACTAAAGAAATCGTTACGAGAGCAAATCGTTACGAACCATGGCAAGTCTTTGTGATCACTTAACGAATCGTTGTGAGGGCAAATCGTTGCGATCACTTAATGAATCGTTACGATCACTTAATGATTTAACACATAGAATCCTTGTAAGTATAAAATCATTATGAAACTAAGGAAATCGATGTGTACTTAGACAAATATTGATGCTTTGAATTGCATGGGGATAAATTGATCATCAATCTCCCCCTTTTTGGTGATGACAAAACCTAACAATTTAGCAAAGATGATCTGAAATAAGGATAAGAATATTGAGGAAATAACATAGAAATTAAAATAATGTATTTCAGAAATGCCAATAATTTCTCTCCCTTTTTGTCATTTAAGCAAAAAGGATAAGGTATTAGGATAAAGAAAGACAAATGAGAGAGAAAAGACAAATGAGAGAGCACAAAAATAATGTTATTATGCTTGTGAAGGTACAGGGAGATAGAAAGCAGGAGACAGAAGAGAGGCATAGTGAGAAATAGTTTCCCAGGCCTGCTCCTCCTGCTTTTCAAAAAATTGCCTAAAGATCCCAGGTTTAATAGAGTAGGAGGGTTCCATGATGGGAGCCATCCTTCGAAGATGATATACCAGCTGCTCATCAAGAAGTCGAGCATACTGATCTGAATCAAGGGAGACCTTGAGGAAGGAGACTTTCCCAAAACTGGCACAGGCTAGAAATTGATCCATGGAGATTGGATAGAAATTCTGCTTACGCTTCAAGTCTATTTGCATAGCTACATAGACCTTGTACCTTTCAACCCAGGTTTGATAAGGATCATGAACAAGATGAATGGAGTTCATGTCCAGAAAGGTAGCTGCTGAAATCTGAGGTTGACCTTCATGTTGGGTTCTCATGTGGGAGAATGTTGGGTTACAACAAGTGCTTAAATGTTTTTGATGATGAGCAATACTAATTGATGTTATGTGAAATGTTCACAAATGGTATGTTTGTTTTTGATGATGAACATTTCATGAACAAGACAAAATTGATGTGTTATGAATGTGTGAAACATGATGAGAATGACAATTGGATGTAAATGAAACACATGTTTTATATGTTCATTATGTCTCACTCATTATGTCTTTTAATGTAGGTGTGAATGTACACAAGACAAAGCCCAAAATCCAAGTGCAAAAGAACAAGACAAGTTGCTGAAATAGTGCACATGTCAACAGATGAATAGTGCATCTGTCAACAGATGAATAGTGCATCTGTCGACAGATTATTTTCGTCTGTCGACAGATCCACTCAGAAATCTATTTCCATAAAGCCCAGTCTTCGGTTTCTTGCAAACCTGCAGCATCTGTCGACAGCAGCAAGTCGGCTGTCGACAGACGGAGTTTCGGGAAGATCTAATGGCCGGGATATGATCTATATTTGGTGTTTCCTTTTAGCACGACTCTCTATGCTTGGACACCACTATATATGGATCATATGAGGCTATTTTCGCAGCAAGAAGCCACCATACCAAAACCCTAAGCAAAGGTCAAGAAGAAGGCTTTCTTCCTGCTGCCCTGCTTCATCTCTCTGCCCAGAACAAAGAAGAACAACCTTCCAAGCGGAGTTGAAGCCAGTTCGTCCGTGGTTCAAGCTTCTCCATCAACTGATACTTGTCAAGACGAAGATTGGAGTCTTTTGGACGACCAACGAGAAGAGATCTACATCGGGATTTGATTCTTCATCTCAAAACTCTTCTCTTTTCACTACTCTCATATATCTGTGTGTGTGCACTGATTTGAGATCAGTACATGGATGTTGTGCAAGTGTGGATTGTTGTTCTGATTGATTGTTTGCATCAGATAATGTGGTGTGTGGATCAGATCAAGGCTAGAGGATCTGATCTGTTGTGAACCTGATCTAGCGTGTGTGTGTGTGGTTGATCTGGTTTGCTCGTGTGTGTGTTGTACTCAGTTGTTGAGTAGTGTGTCCTCACTGTGTGGGGGGTGGACGTAGGAGTCACGTGGTGTGATCTCTGAACCACCTAAAAATCCCTTGTGCACTGTGGTTTGATTTGTGGTTTGCATTGTATTGCTCTAGATGCATGCATAGGGATTTCGTCTACACACTAACTGTTAATTTATTCACACACATTACATCAAATCAAAGGGGTTTTGATTGAGTAGATCTTTTAATCCGAAGTAGTTTTTAAATTGCTTAAGTTTCTGCTGCAAATCTATTCAACCCCCCCTTCTAGCTTTGCCATCACCGAGTATCCGATCCTAACAATTGGTATCAGAGCGGGTTTTTCTGTTCATCGATTGTGATTTGGCATATCTGTTTATGTGTGGTTAATTGCTCTGATTGGGTTTATATTTGATTCTAATTCTCATCTGATTATCTGATTATGTTGGTTGGTTTATTTATCTAACACATACTCAGAAATATGTCTAAGTTCTCGAGTATCATAAATAGACCAATGATTATTGAGTTTGATAATCATGTTGATAAAATGCAGGTCTCCTCTATGAAAACATGCAAGTCTAGAAAGAGAAGAGAAGAAAAATGCTACATGGCTCATGGAAGCTCAAGAGGCTCTTCTCGTTCAGACGACTCTAGAGGATCACATATGTCAAAGGTGTCAAGAAATTCTCAAGAATCAGGTAAATCAAATTCAGATCCATTTGATGCATCAATATCCAATTCTGATTCAGAGAATGATATATCTTATGATGAATTGATAGAATGCTATGAGCACATGTGCAAACAATTTAAAACTGTTAAACATCAAAACAAGAAGCTAAAAGAAAATCTGGAAAAGAATGAAATGATAATTGATAATGCTCAAGCATTCTATGAAGAAAATGAAACATTGAAAATGGAGAATGAAAAATTGGAAAAGGAAGTCAAAAACTATGAAATCAAGTTTTCTAAGTTGAAAGAAGATCATGATCATGTGGAATCTAAAAATTCTGATTTGAAAAATCAAAATGAAAAATTGATTGATCATAATGAAAATCTCAAATTTGATAATGATCAATTGATCAAACAAATCTCCAACATGGCTCATGATCATCAAATAAAAGAGAAATGCAACCAATTGATTGAGGAAAATAATCATCTGAAAAAGAAGATTGAATGCATTTATCATGACAGACCATGAAATGACGAATGGAACAATTCTAAGAATAAAATTGTTGATCTGGAACAACAAATTGCTCAATTTGAAAATGAAAAGAACAAAATGAAAAATGGTTTGGATGTCATGCTAAACACGCTTCAAACTTCAGAAAAAGAAGTTGTTGCATTAAAAGCTGAAAAACAGAAGATTCAAAATGAATTGAAAAACACAAGTCTTGCTTCTGTGAAATATAAGAAAAATGTTCAAAAACAAAATAAAAATTTGAACAAAAATGCAGCAATTAGAAAGAATGTTGTTACAACTGAAAATCCGAAAAAGGAAGTGAAAAAGAAAGCAGGATTGTACAAGGTTTTAACTCCTCCAACAGCTCAAAAAGCTTTAAGGCAATCTCCAACTCCACATGATGCCAAGAGATACCAAAGGGTACCACCTCCTTCTTCTCAACCCAAGGGTGATCAAAGGTACTCTAAAGGATCTCAGAGATTGCAGAAAATGCAATCACACTATGGTAAGCTCCAGGTAAATGCTCAACCCGTTTGCTACAAATGCAATAAACTTGGTCATCTTGCTAAATTCTGCTGGAAGAAAAATCAACACTCTCATAAAAATCATGATGTTGTGCATGCTTCAAAGCTCCATAATAATCCATGTGTTCATACACACAAGGATAAACATGTTCATAAAGATCAGAAATTTCATGTATCTATGAACAGGAAAACTGCACAAAACAACATAAATCCAAAAATCAAATCACTTTGGATTTTGAAATCTTTGTTATATCATAACCTTAATGTCGTTGCAGGACCCAAGCAAGTGTGGGTCCCAAAACAAGCTTGATCATCAAGCTGAGATGTCTTGCAGCCAAAAATTAGAAATGGATTCATGACATTGGCTGTGCAAGGCAAGAAATGATGGAGAACAAAGGTAAACTGTTTTTACTATGATTGAAGACTGTTCAGGTAAAATCTCCTTATCACTTCATATTTGAATTGCTGAAATTGAAATGGATTCTTACCTTTATCTGAGCAATGCAAAATGTGTCTTAATGCTACCCCACATGACAATGCCTCTTAGCAATTGGAATCATGCATCTTGCTTACATAACTGTGCACATGACCTCTTGGTATATCAAATGATGACATGTGGAAAAAAAGTTATGCTTGTTTGGAAACTATCATTATGCGTGAGTAAAATACTCCGCCAAGTACCAAAAGTCATGTAATGCATAAGGCTAGTTGTGTGATTAATAACGTGTGAATTGCTTGATACATTTTCTATGCATGTGTTATGGGGGAGTAAGTTTGAAAATGCTCATGAATGCTCATGAAATTTGTGTGCAACTGCTTGTGATGAATGTGTAAATCATGATTGAATTGCTTGAATGTTATCTCATCACATGCACACATTATGGGGGAGTAAGTTTAAGGCTAGGTGAGTGAAATTTATAAGGGATACCCTTCATACTCAATGTGTATTTATCCCTCAATCTTATGGGTCAAGTCACTCTCAATTCAAAGCCTTAAAGCTGCAGTTTCAAAGCTCCTGTCGACAGCCCTGAACCACACTGTCGACAGATATGACTTCACAGAAAACCAGTTTTTGAACTCTGAGTGTTTCTGTCGACAGACGAATTCCATCTGTCGACAGCCAAGCATAGGTTTTGACCTCTCAGAACCAAGTCCTTCAGGTCTGAGTGCATCTGTCGACAGGCACTCCCTTGCTGTCGACAGATACACATTTAAATGATAAATCTTCATCTTATCCAATCCTTTCTTTATGAGTTTGTTCATATTATTGATGCAAGGGGAGAAAAGGGACATACTCCTCATTGCAACCTTTCATATTCACATAGTATCAAAGACATTGAATCAATCACAATGATTTTGATATAATATTTTGTGCTTGAGTCTAGGTTGTGTCATCTAGAAAACATTGATCAAATCTAATGATTTTAACCTAACTCACTTGAATGGCTCCCTTGTGGATTATCATGTTTCTAAAATGGTTTGATAAGTAAGAAGGTTTTTGAACTTAATGTTTTACATTAATCATTGACATTAAATAATCATTGACCTTGATTGTTAAAAATATTAAAAAAAAAGGAGAAAAGCTACCTATTTCAAACACTCAAAAGTTCATAAAAAGTATTTGAAATGGGACAAAGGTAGAGGAATGATGAGTATCACATAGTAACCGGGAACATGGGCATAACAAATGTCTGTTTCGCGTCAAAAAGTCTTTGCATTATCTCTGCACAATGGTATGATGGTCACTCACATTGAGTAACTGGGGGTACGGGCATCCCTCATGTCTACCTTCACGTCAAAAGGTGAAAGTGATCCTAATTACTACTTTTCCCACATTAACTTGACAAAAGAAATTGTTCAAATGCTTGAAATAGAGTGGAGCCTCCAAGATTTAAATCAAGGGCAATGGGTTGTCAATTGTCAAATGTTTATGTGGACATTACCTTCCTTTACCAACTGAAAATCACCACTAAGATATATGATTTTCTTTAATGGATTTATTCAAGGGGTTATCTTACTTTCATGTGTTTTTGGACGATGTATCCTAAATGCTATAACTTGATATTCCCGGAGTATTATCTCTTAACCATTGTAGAATTTTTACGTGTCTTAATACTAGTGTCTATGACATCTTGCAATGGGTATAAACCAGTTCTCAACCTTAAGATTCTAATTGAACATTCATTCCCCACTCATATCTTTCACAATTCAGTTATGTGGTAACACAATTCTTTGCTTCATTCTTATCCAATTGTGCATGACTTATCTTTTTGGATGTTGCCAAAAGGGGAGAAACATCAATTGTGCAAAAATTGAAAGTTTTGTCATCATCAAAAAGGGGGAGAATGTTGGGTTCTCATGTGGGAGAATGTTGGGTTACAACAAGTGCTTAAATGTTTTTGATGATGAGCAATACTAATTGATGTTATGTGAAATGTTCACAAATGGTATGTTTGTTTTTGATGATGAACATTTCATGAACAAGACAAAATTGATGTGTTATGAATGTGTGAAACATGAAGAGAATGACAATTGGATGCAAATGAAACACATGTTTTATATGTTCATTATGTCTCACTCATTATGTCTTTTAATGTAGGTGTGAATGTACACAAGACAAAGCCCAAAATCCAAGTGCAAAAGATCAAGTCAAGTTGCTGAAATAGTGCACCTGTCAACAGATGAATAGTGCATCTGTCGACAGATTATTTTCGTCTGTCGACAGATCCACTCAGAAATCTATTTCCAGAAAGCCCAGTCTTCCGGTTTCTTGCAAATCTGCAGCATCTGTCGACAGCAGCAAGTCGGCTGTCGACAGACGGAGTTTTGGGAAGATCTAATGGCTGGGATATGATCTATATTTTGGTGTTTCCTTTTAGCACGACTCTCTATGCTTGGACACCACTATATATGGATCATATGAGGCTATTTTCGCAGCAAGAAGCCACCATACCAAAACCCTAAGCAAAGGTCAAGAAGAAGGCTTTCTTCCTGCTGCCCTGCTTCATCTCTTTGCCCAGAACAAAGAAGAACAACCTTCCAAGTGGAGTTGAAGCCGGTTCGTCCGTGGTTCAAGCTTCTCCATCAACTGATACTTGTCAAGACGAAGCTTGGAGTCTTTTGGACGACCAACGAGAAGAGATCTACATCGGGATTTGATTCTTCATCTCAAAACTCTTCTCTTTTCACTACTCTCATATATCTGTGTGTGTGCACTGATTTGAGATCAGCACATGGATGTTGTGCAAGTGTGGATTGTTGTTCTGATTGCTTGTTTGCATCAGATAACATGGTGTGTGGATCAGATCAAGGCTAGAGGATCTGATCTGTTGTGAACCTGATCTAGCGTGTGTGTGTGTGGTTGATCCGGTTTGCTCGTGTGTGTGTTGTACTCAGTTGTTGAGTAGTGTGTCCTCACTGTGTGGGGGGTGGACGTAGGAGTCACGTGGTGTGATCTCTGAACCACCTAAAAATCCCTTGTGCACTGTGGTTTGATTTGTGGTTTGCATTGTATTGCGCTAGATGCATGCATAGGGATTTCGTCTACACACTAACTGTTAATTTATTCACACACATTACATTAGATCAAAGGGGTTTTGATTGAGTAGATCTTTTAATCCGAAGTAGTTTTTAAATTGCTTAAGTTTCCGCTGCAAATCTATTCAACCCCCCCTTCTAGCTTTGCCATCACCGAGTATCCGATCCTAACAATTGGTATCAGAGTGGGTTTTCTGTTCATCGATTGTGATTTGGCATATCTGTTTATGTGTGGTTAATTGCTCTGATTGGGTTTATATTTGATTCTAATTCTCATCTGATTATCTGATTCTGTTGGTTGGTTTATTTATCTAACACATACTCAGAAATATGTCTAAGTTCTCGAGTATCATAAATAGACCAATGATTATTGAGTTTGATAATCATGTTGATAAAATGCAGGTCTCCTCTATGAAAACATGCAAGTCTAGAAAGAGAAGAGAAGAAAAATGCTACATGGCTCATGGAAGCTCAAGAGGCTCTTCTCGTTCAGACGACTCTAGAGGATCACATATGTCAAAGGTGTCAAGAAATTCTCAAGAATCAGGTAAATCAAATTCAGATCCATTTGATGCATCAATATCCAATTCTGATTCAGAGAATGATATATCTTATGATGAATTGATAGAATGCTATGAGCACATGTGCAAACAATTTAAAACTGTTAAACATCAAAACAAGAAGCTAAAAGAAAATCTGGAAAAGAATGAAATGATAATTGATAATGCTCAAGCATTCTATGAAGAAAATGAAACATTGAAAATGGAGAATGAAAAATTGGAAAAGGAAGTCAAAAACTATGAAATCAAGTTTTCTAAGTTGAAAGAAGATCATGATCATGTGGAATCTAAAAATTCTGATTTGAAAAATCAAAATGAAAAATTGATTGATCATAATGAAAATCTCAAATTTGATAATGATCAATTGGTCAAACAAATCTCCAATATGGCTCATGATCATCAAATAAAAGAGAAATGCAACTAATTGATTGAGGAAAATAATCATCTGAAAAAGAAGATTGAATGCATGTATCATGACAGACCATTAAATGACGAATGGAACAATTCTAAGAATAAAATTGTTGATCTAGAACAACAAATTGCTCAATTTGAAAATGAAAAGAACAAAATGAAAAATGGTTTGGATGTCATGCTAAACACGCTTCAAACTTCAGAAAAAGAAGTTGTTGCATTAAAAGCTGAAAAACAGAAGATTCAAAATGAATTGAAAAACACAAGTCTTGCTTCTGTGAAAAATAAGAAAAATGTTCAAAAACAAAATAAAAATTTGAACAAAAATGCAGCAATTAGAAAGAATGTTGTTACAACTGAAAATCCGAAAAAGGAAGTGAAAAAGAAAGCAGGATTGTACAAGGTTTCAACTCCTCCAACAGCTCAAAAAGCTTCAAGGCAATCTCCAACTCCACATGATGCCAAGAGATACCAAAGGGTACCACCTCCTTCTTCTCAACCCAAGGGTGATCAAAGGTACTCTAAAGGATCTCAGAGATTCCAGCAAATGCAATCACACTATGGTAAGCTCCAGGTAAATGCTCAACCGTTTGCTACAAATGCAATGAACTTGGTCATCTTGCTAAATTCTGCTGGAAGAAAAATCAACACTCTCATAAAAATCATGATGTTGTGCATGCTTCAAAGCTCCATAATAATCCATGTGTTCATACACACAAGGATAAACATGTTCATAAAGATCAGAAATTTCATGTATCTATGAACAGGAAAACTGCACAAAACAACATAAATCCAAACATCAAATCACTTTGGATTTTGAAATCTTTGTTATATCATAACCTTAATGTCGTTGCAGGACCCAAGCAAGTGTGGGTCCCAAAACAAGCTTGATCATCAAGCTGAGATGTCTTGCAGCCAAAAATTAGAAATGGATTCATGACATTGGCTGTGCAAGGCAAGAAATGATGGAGAACAAAGGTAAACTGTTTTTACTATGATTCAAGACTGTTCAGGTAAAATCTCCTTATCACTTCATATTTGAATTGCTGAAATTGAAATGGATTCTTACCTTTATCTGAGCAATGCAAAATGTGTCTTAATGCTACCCCACATGACAATGCCTCTTAGCAATTGGAATCATGCCATCTTGCTTACATAACTGTGCACATGACCTCTTGGTATATCAAATGATGACATGTGGAAAAATAAGTTATGCTTGTTTGGAAACTATCATTATGCGTGAGTAAAATACTCCGCCAAGTACCAAAAGTCATGTAATGCATAAGGCTAGTTGTGTGATTAATAACGTGTGAATTGCTTGATACATTTTCTATGCATGTGTTATGGGGGAGTAAGTTTGAAAATGCTCATGAATGCTCATGAAATTTGTGTGCAACTGCTTGTGAGGAATGTGTAAATCATGATTGAATTGCTTGAATGTTATCTCATCACATGCACACATTATGGGGGAGTAAGTTTAAGGCTAGGTGAGTGAAATTCATAAGGGATACCCTTCATACTCAATGTGTATTTATCCCTCAATCTTATGGGTCAAGTCACTCTCAATTCAAAGCCTTAAAGCTGCAGTTTCAAAGCTTCTGTCGACAACCCTGAACCACACTGTCGACAGATATGACTTCACAGAAAACCAGTTTTTGAACTCTGAGTGTTTCTGTCGACAGACGAATTCCATCTGTCGACAGCCAAGCATAGGTTTTGACCTCTCAGAACCAAGTCCTTCAGGTCTGAGTGGATCTGTCGACAGGCACTCCCTTGCTGTCGACAGATACACATTTAAATGATAAATCTTCATCTTATCCAATCCTTTCTTTACGAGTTTGTTCATATTATTGATGCAAGGGGAGAAAAGGGACTTACTACTCATTGCAACCTTTCATATTCACATAGTATCAAAGACATTGAATCTATCACAATGATTTTGATATAATATTTTGTGCTAGAGTCTAGGTTGTTTCATCTAGAAAACATTGATCAAATCTAATGATTTTAACCTAACTCACTTGAATGGCTCCCTTGTGGATTATCATGTTTCTAAAATGGTTTGATAAGTAAGAAGGTTTTTGAACTTAATCTTTTACATTAAATAATCATTGACCTTGATTGTTAAAAATATTAAAAAAAGGAGAAAAGCTACCTATTTCAAACACTCAAAAGTTCATAAAAAGTATTTGAAATGGGACAAAGGTAGAGCAATGATGAGTATCACTTAGTAACCGGGGACATGGGCATAACAAATGTCTGTCTTCGCGTCAAAAAGTCTTTTCATTATCTCTGCACAATGGTATGATGGTCACTCACATTGAGTAACTAGGGGTACGGGCATCCCTCATGTCTACCTTCACGTCAAAAGGTGAAAGTGATCCTAATTACTACTTTTCCCACATTAACTTGACAAAAGAAATTGTTCAAATGCTTGAAATAGAGTGGAGCCTCCAAGATTTAAATCAAGGGCAATGGGTTGTCAATTGTCAAATGTTTATGTGGACATTACCTTCCTTTATCAACTGAAAATCACCACTAAGATATATGATTTTCTTTAATGGATTTATTCAAGGGGTTATCTTACTTTCATGTGTTTTTGGACGATGTATCCTAAATGCTATAACTTGAGATTCCCGAGTATTATCTCTTAACCATTGTAGAATTTTTACGTGTCTTAATACTAGTGTCTATGACATCTTGCAATGAGTATAAACCAGTTCTCAACCTTAAGATTCTAATTGAACATTCATTCCCCACTCATATCTTTCACAATTCAGTTATGTGGTAACACAATTCTTTGCTTCATTCTTATCCAATTGTGCATGACTTATCTTTTTGGATGTTGCCAAAAGGGGGAGAAACATCAATTGTGCAAAAATTGAAAGTTTTGTCATCATCAAAAAGGGGGAGAATGTTGGGTTCTCATGTGGGAGAATGTTGGGTTACAACAAGTGCTTAAATGTTTTTGATGATGAGCAATACTAATTGATGTTATGTGAAATGTTCACAAATGGTATGTTTGTTTTTGATGATGAACATTTCATGAACAAGACAAAATTGATGTGTTATGAATGTGTGAAACATGATGAGAATGACAATTGGATGCAAATGAAACACATGTTTATATGTTCATTATGTCTCACTCATTATGTCTTTTAATGTAGGTGTGAATGTACACAAGACAAAGCCCAAAATCCAAGTGCAAAAGAACAAGACAAGTTGCTGAAATAGTGCACCTGTCAACAGATGAATAGTGCATCTGTCAACAGATGACAGATTATTTTCGTCTGTCGACAGATCCACTCAGAAATCTATTTCCATAAAGCCCAGTCTTCCGGTTTCTTGCAAACCTACAGCATCTGTCGACAGCAGCAAGTCGGCTGTCGACAGACGGAGTTTCGGGAAGATCTAATGGCTAGGATATGATCTATATTTTGGTGTTTCCTTTTAGCACGACTCTCTATGCTTGGACACCACTATATATGGATCATATGAGGCTATTTTCGCAGCAAGAAGCCACCATACCAAAACCCTAAGCAAAGGTCAAGAAGAAGGCTTTCTTCCTGCTGCCCTGCTTCATCTCTCTGCCCAGAACAAAGAAGAACAACCTTCCAAGCGGAGTTGAAGCCGGTTCGTCCGTGGTTCAAGCTTCTCCATCAACTGATACTTGTCAAGACGAAGCTTGGAGTCTTTTGGACGACCAACGAGAAGAGATCTACATCGGGATTTGATTCTTCATCTCAAAACTCTTCTCTTTTCACTACTCTCATATATCTGTGTATGTGCACTGATTTGAGATCAGTACGTGGATGTTGTGCAAGTGTGGATTGTTGTTCTGATTGCTTGTTTGCATCAGACAACGTGGTGTGTGGATCAGATCAAGGCTAGAGGATCTGATCTGTTGTGAACCTGATCTAGCGTGTGTGTGTGTGGTTGAGCCGGTTTCCTCGTGTGTGTGTGTTGTACTCAGTTGTTGAGTAGTGTGTCCTCACTGTGTGGGGGGTGGACGTAGGAGTCACGTGGTGTGATCTCTGAACCACCTAAAAATCCCTTGTGCACTGTGGTTTGATTTGTGGTTTGCATTGTATTGCGCTAGATGCATGCATAGGGATTTCGTCTACACACTAACTGTTAATTTATTCACACACATTACATCAGATCAAAGGGGTTTTGATTGAGTAGATCTTTTAATCCGAAGTAGTTTTTAAATTGCTTAAGTTTCCGCTGCAAATCTATTCAACCCCCCCTTCTAGCTTTGCCATCACCGAGTATTCGATCCTAACACTTCCTTGTCTAGGGACTCATTCACATAGGAGAGCTACTGAGCGGAAAGAGGATAGAGCTTGGTCCAATCTGCAGGTGATAGCCTTTCACATTCTGACAAAGCAGAGGCAAGAACATCTGCAGTGACATGGCCCTAGTGATATTCTCTGAACAGAAATCTGTTGAAGTGCACCAGATACCCTTTCTGCACTTTGATTCTGCCCATGACTCTGGAAAAACGCTCAAAGATAATTGAGCCTACAGAGGAATCCATTATGAGAGAGTGAAGAGGGGGAAGAAAGGCGAATTCAGGCAGCTGGAGGGTTGTAAAATCTACTTGGATGGCTTCAGTGTGAGCTCCACCTGGTCCAAGTGCTTTAATGGCCTCTACAAACTGACCCAACTGGATCTCTGGCAAACGGTGAAGATATCGATAATCATTGAAGAGTTTGAAGTGCCTGATCATCCTGATCTCCTTTTGAATGAAAGGGGCCCAGCTGTCCTTATGATGGATGAGGAACCATTCGGATAAGGTCAGGGAATGGTCCCTTGGAGGGAACCTGGCAAATCTGGCAAGTAGAAATTTATTGTAGAGAATTTTATTGGTCCGAGCCCACTGCTCTTCAGATTGGGATTCGGCTGCAGAGAAGATCTTGGATTTTAGGGATTTAGAAAGAAAGGTGTAAGGCAAAATAGTTGTGAGATGGTCGGTGAGTTGTAGATGAGGAAGATTAAAGATGGAGGCAAAAACAACTTTTTGGAGGAATTCCCTGTAGAGAGGTTTGTTTCTTGTGACCTCTGTTAGAGAAAACCATAAAGGAGGGTAAGAAGGATCTGAGGATTTAGATAGAGAGGAGGTGATTTTTCGTTTTTTAGGAATAGGACTAGAAGAGTCTGTCCTATGAATATGTTCTCAAACCTTCAGAACAGATTGGAGAATGGCTACCTCAAACTCATCTTTGATGGCCCTAAGGTAGGGACCATTAATTTGAGCATCCTCCGGAATGATAGTAATGAAGGAGGGAGGAGCAGAAGGATGAAGAAGAGAATGAGAGGTGGAGGAAGGTATGGCAGATGGTCGAGAAGAGGAAGGACCAGAGGAGGAGGAGGCTCCAGCTGATGATGATGCTGGAGGGTCCTCAAAAAGAGGAGGAGGTGGAGGAATGTGAGTGGAAGAGACAGGAGATGTAGTGGATGGTGAAGGAAATGGGGCTGGAGAGGAGATGACTCTGGGTAGAGGTTGTTTGAAGGGTTGAGGAGCGGGAGGTGCTGTGGAGGATGAGGGTGGAGAAGGAGGGGCTGGTGTCTAAATAGGAGAAGGAGCTGAGGGCTCTGGAGCAATAGCTCTCTCTTCGACTTGGACCTGCTCAGATTCAGTCTCCACTGGCCCGGTTGGCCCTGACACATCCTCAACTGGCCCTGTTGCCCCTTGAAAATCCTCAACTGACCCTGTTGCCCTTTAGCTGATGGCTCGGATGGCCCTGATTCTTCTGTAGGCAGAGACCCTGATGGTCTAGGGACTTCTTCTTCAGTTCTCTCAGAAGGGTGAGTAGGAGGTGTTGATGATCTTACCTCCTTTAAGATATCTGAAAGTAGAGACTTCATGCTTCCCATTTCTTTGTTGAACCACCGGATTGCATTCTTTACTTGTGACAACTCCTTTGCAGCTGAGGCTTGGCTCATAAAGAGAGAGTGGACATCTGCTTAGACTGAACACAGAATTTCACCTTGGGCATCCAGTCTTTCTATCACAGGCTTCAAATTGATAATTATTTTTTATTTCTGAGCCCTCTGATGTAGAGAATCAGAAAGGAGAGGAATATCTGATGCGACCTCTTTTCCTTTCTCCCTTGCTTTGTCCACAGGATCCTGCTCTTTGATTCGGAAGAACTTGCAGTTTCTTCTTCTCTAAACTGATCTCTGGGGAATTTTTCAGTTTTCTCCCCCTGAGTCTCACTGCCCTTGTCACCCAAAATCTCCCCATCAACAGGGGCATCTTCCATGGGTGCATCCATATGCACATCTACTGCTTGTTTCTCTTGGATAGGAGGATCTTCCATCTGAACATCATTGTGGCATGATGCCACATCTTCATTTTCTTTATCTTGCTCCCCCTGAACTGCTGATGCCTCTTTCTCAATTGATTGCTCCCCCTGAACAGAAGCATCTCCCATAGGCACATCTTCAGTCTCGATTCTTTGCTCCCCCTGAATGGGAGCTTCTTCCATAACAATCTTATCAATGTGGCCTAATGCCACAGCTTCTACAGTTAGAACTTCATCAACTACTGGATCCTTAAGGAGCTATGGATGGATTCCAGTACATCTCTAAGTACTGAGCCTACTCGAGAAGAGGGAGGAGGATCCTATGAACTGCATCCTACAGGCACAATGTCCTCTGGAGGAATGTCCTCGATTCTGCTGCTTGACATTACTATTGCTGGCTCTTCTTGAACTTCGACTGATGCTGCTACTGCTGGTTCTACTTCTTGGACCTCTTGGGCTTCGCCAATGTTGGCTTTACCCTCAGCCACAAAGGTCTTCGACCAAATCCCATTGACAACTGAAAAACCACTTTTCCTTAAATTTCTGGACCGGATTGCTTGGCCCATCTTCTCAGACACATCTCCTACTATACTTATACCATAGTGCTGAAAAATCTTTGTTAGGAGATGGGCATAAGGTAAAGACACATTCAGTTTGCTCTTTGTGTCCCACACCTGAGCGCTTGCAAACTTCATCCTCTCAATCATGAGTTATGTCGTGTTGATTTTTTGGTTCTTGATGGCCCAGAACATTAAATCTGAGTCAGCCCTAGTGCAGGTGGAAAAGGTGGCACTTCTGGGAACCATAATCTGACAAACTACAAAGTGCAGGATGCGATTGAATGCATTCAATTGGTTTACATCAACCTTGTCATCTTTCAGTTTGAACTCGAGACCAACTATCCCCAAACCCTTTTCTTGGACATTCATAGTGTGAACTCCACTGTGTCTAGAGGTACCCACACCAAAGAGAGATGCTAGTAGGTCTTGAGTGACCCTAATCGGGGTTCCCTTGACCATGGAAGTCAAGGTCCCGCCAACCTCTGATTTCAGACACACATAGAAGGCTTTTACCAGGTCCGGAAAACTTACTTCAGAGATAGTAGCCTCTTCGTCCACTTCAATCTGTCCAAGGCTTCGACGATGCTCCCCATTCCGTTCTTCTGCAAATCTGCCACATCCACTGCTTTGTGACCGCATAGCTTGATTTTCACGGTCGCAAACTTACTTGCTGCTCGGCGGTGAGAAATTCGGCTCTGTAGCCCCCGACGCTGCTGGAAACGCCAGAGGAGGCCATGGATTCGAACGGAGAAAGTTTTTGAAGGACTGGAAGGAGGATTGGAGTAGAAGCCCTCAAGAAATTTCTCACGGGAAAAAGATGGAAGCTTGAAATCTGAGAGAGTCGATGCCATAGTCGATAGGGTATCGCCTCAGGCAGAAGGAAGAAGATGATGAAGAGATGTGAATCGTTGCCGCATAGATTTCGGGAACATTAAAAGAATGACTTTTAGAATTTAAAGGCGCCATGATGGCAGAAAATGACAAAATTGACTAGATCGATAGGAATAAACTCTTATAAAATAACGAACCGTCATGACAAGCTAAAGGGATTAGCAATAATTAGAATTTTGCTTAAATTTTTGGGAGGGAAAATAATTCAAATTCTGAAAATTAATATTTCAGTTTTAAACATATACATCTTTTACAATTTACACATGTCTAATTCCCTTTTAAGAGAAGTAAATCTCTCTTCAGGTAAGGCCTTTGTGAAGATGTCTGCTAACTGATTGTTTGTATCAATAAATGAAATATCTATGTTCCCATTTGCTACATGATCACGAATAAAATGATATCTAACCTCAATGTGTTTAGTCCTTGAGTGTTGTATTGGATTCTTGGTCAAATTTATGGCACTGGTGTTGTCACATAACAATGGAATTGTCTTGATATGTAGCCCATAATCCTTAAGTTGTTGCTTGATCCATAGGAGTTGTATACAACAACTTCCAGCAGCTACATACTCAGCTTCAGCTATTGGCAGTGCTACTGAATTTTGTTTCTTAGAGGACCATGATATCACACATCATGCAAGGAATTGACAACAACCACTGGTGCTTTTTCTATCTATTTTGCATCCAGCGTAGTCAGCATCAGAGTATCCTACTAAGTTAATTTCACATGATTTAGGATACCAAAGACCTATGTCATGAGTTTTAGCTAAATATCTAAAAATTCTTTTTACTGAAATTAGATGAGATTCTCTAGGATCTGCCTGATACCTAGCACACATGCATACACTAAATAAAATATCAGGTCTACTAGCAGTTAAGTATAGTAAGGATCCTATCATACCTCTGTATAATTTTTGATCTACATTCTTACCATCTTTATCACTGTCCATTCTTATTGATGTGCTCATAGGTGTTGACAGTGGCTTGGCATTATCAAATCCGAACTTCTTTAAGAGTTCCATGGTGTACTTAGCTTGGCAGATGTGAGTCCCTTCCTTTCCTTGTTTGATTTGTAATCCTAGGAAGTAGTTGAGCTCTCCCATCATGCTCATCTCAAACTCTCCCTGCATAAGCTTCTCAAAGTACTTGCAAAGAGATTCATCAGTGGAACCAAATATTATGTCATCAACATAAATTTGAACAAGCAATATATGTTTGACCTTGGACTTGATAAATAGTGTACTGTCTACTTGACCTCTAATGAAACCATGGTCTAATAGAAATGAGCTAAGCCTTTCATACCAGGCTCTAGGTGCTTGTTTTAAACCATATAGTGCTTTGTGTAGTTTAAAGACATGATTTGGAAATTCAGTGTCATCAAAGCCTGGAGGTTGTTCTACATAAACTTCCTCCTTAATAAAGCCATTAAGAAATGCAGACTTTACATCCATTTGAAATAGTTTCAAGTCTAGTGCAGATGCATATGCAAGTAAGATTCTAATAGCCTCAAGTCTAGCTACAGGTGCATAGGTTTCATCGAAATCTATGCCTTCCTCTTGGGAATAGTCTTGAGCTACCAATCTGGCCTTGTTTCTTATGATCACACCAGCTTCATCCAATTTATTTCTGAACACCCATTTGGTGCCAATCACTGGATGATCTGATGGTCTAGGCACAAGTGACCAAACCTGGTTTCTCTTGAACTGATTCAGTTCATCTTGCATGGCTAAAATCCAAGATTCATCAGTGATGGCTTCATTGACTGTCCTAGGCTCTATTTGAGAAACAAAAGCTAAATAATCACATGGAATTATGTTACCTCTTGTTCTTACCCCTACAGATGGATCACCAATGATGTTTTCAGGAGGGTGATCTTTCTTGTATCTCCACTCTTTTGGAAGATTTTGGTGAGAAATATTTCTTTGTTGGATGTCTTCCAAAGGTGGATCTTCCTTGTCATCAATTGATGTATTCTTTAATTTCTTGGATAGTTCATCTGCATCATCATTATCACTATCTTATTCCTTTCTCAAGGAAGGGTTAGTTTCATCAAAAATAATATGTACTGACTGCTCAATCAATAAAGTTCGTCTATTGAACACTCTATATCCTTTTGGTTTAGAAGCATACCTCATGAAGATGCCTTCATCTGATTTGGCATCTAACTTACCAATGTCTCTTTTGTTGTTGATGTGGATGAAGCATGGACATCAGATTGTCTTAAAGTGACTGATCTTGGGTTTCTTTCCCTTGAACAATTCATATGTAGTCTTTTTCAAGATCGGCCTAATCATTACTCTATTGATGATGTAACTTGCTGTGTTGACTGCTTCAGCCCAAAAGTATCTTGGCAGATCATATTCTGATAACATTGTTCTTGCCATGTCTAATAACGTCCTATTCTTTCTCTCAGCAACTCCATTCTGTTGTGGTGTTCTTGGTGTTAAGAAATTGTGCTCTATTCCTTGGTCATCACAGAATTTTGCAAATTTATCATTTTGGAATTCTCCTCCATGATCTGACCTGATTACAATAATGCTGAACTTCTTATCTTTCTGAACCTTTTGCTGAAGTTTACAAAGCTATCAAATGTATCATCTTTGTGTTCCAGAAAGGATACCCATATGAATCTTGAATAGTCATCTACTATAACGAATCCAAAATTCTTTCCTCCAAGACTTGTGGTCCTCATTGCCTAAATAAATCCATATGAAGGAGTTCTAAGGGTTTGGAGGTTGTTACCACAGTCTTTGACTTGAAGTAGACTTAGTGTGCTTTCCTTTGCACATGGTCCACAGACACCGTCCATTTTTGTGCTGACCTTTGGCAGACCCTCCACCAGGTTTCTCTTGATCAGCTTTCTCATGCCATCTAGACTGTAGTGGCCCAACTTCTGTGCCACAACTCAGTTGACTGCTCTTGCTGGTTTCTAAACAATGTTTTGATCTTTTAACTCTTCCAGATGAAGTACATACAGGTTCTTTCTCTTGAGAATTGATCTGATGACCTCTATCACATAGCTGGCTGATGCTGACGAGATTGTGTTTCAGTCCTTTGACGCATAGCACATCTTCAATGACAGTTGTGCCTTAACTGCACACTGATCCACTGCCTATCACAGTTCCCTTTCCACTGTCTCCATAGTTGACTGTGCCTTCTTCAGCCTTGAGGTGAGAGAATAGCTTTCTGTTACCTGACATATGCTTGAGCACCCGCTGTCCAGGTACCATTTGATGCTCGAAGGCCTCCCTGAAATAAGACACTAAGCTTTAGGTACCCAAGTTCTTTTGGGTCCTTGCTGGTTAGTATTCTCATCTTTCTTTTTAATTATCCAAATTTTGTGTTTAGTTGGACAGGTTATTTTGGTATGTCCTAGCTTGTTGCAGTGACTGCAACATGTTGTTCTAGTTATTTTTTCATATGGAGTATATTTAAAGTTTGATTTATATGTTATATCTTGTTCAGGTACGAATTTTGGAGTTGGATATGTTTTAGGGTATATTGTTGTATCTTCATTATCTGGTGGAATGTAACTTAATCTAGTCTTCTTTTTACCTGATCTTTTGGCTCCTTTTAGTATTAAGGAATTTTTACCATTAGTAATTTTTCTAACGTACTTGATAGTTTATCATTCTCTTCTGTTAGTCTTTTGATTTCCCTTTTAATTCGTCTGAACTTTCTTGTTTTTCTAATTTTGTTATTTGTGTATTTTTATCTTTTAGATTTTCGCATAGCAACTCATTTCTTCTTTTAAGTTCACTAATTGCTTCTCTAGTTGTTCATTTTCTGATTTTAAATCTAATTGGTATTCTCTAGACATGCAACATTTTTCTTACTAGCTTTTAATAATTTAGATACTTCTCTATATTTACATACAGTTCATTAAAGCATCTTCTAAGTTATCTGAATCAGAATCATTACAGGAATCAAAGGATGAGTCAGAGGTTACCTTTTCTGCGATATCTGCCATGAAAACTAGGTTAGCCTTTTCTTCTTCCTCACTGTTTGAGATTGACTCGCTATCCGAGTCACTGTTGTTGTCCCAAGTTGCTGCCATGGCTTTCTTCTTATATCTTCTGAACTTTATTGAATTGTCCTTCTTTCTGAATTCAGTTTTCTTGAGCTTTGGACACTCTGCCTTGATGTGTCCTGGCTTCTTGCACTCATAACAAATTGGTTCATTCTTCTTGATGTCCTTTGCTTCAGGTTTCTTAAATCCTTTCCCTTTTTGAAGTATCGTCTGCCAGATTGATACTTCTTTTTCTTAGCCAATATCCGTTGTAGTCTTCTAGACAACATTGCTTCTTCATCTTTACTGTCTTGACTACTGGCTTCATCTTCTGATTGTTCCTCAGAGCTCTCTTTGCTGCTTTGAGGGCATTTGTGTGCTTCTTTCTAGTGGATGATTCTCCTAATCTCTCCATGTTTATCTCATGGGCCATGAGGGACCCAATGAGCTTTTCCAATGACATCATTTTCAGTCATTGGCTTCTTCTATAGCTGTTACCTTGGGAGTCCAAGAAGATGGTAGGGATCTAAGAATTTTCCTTACCATGTCTCCCATCTCATAGCTTTTTCCTAATCCTGCTAACCCGTTGGTGATGTCTGTAAATCTGCTGACATTTGGGTTATAGATTCTCCTGACTGCATCTGGAACCTTTCATATTGTGTCACCAGAATGTCTATCCTGGTTTCCTTGACTTTGTCGGTGCCTTCATAAGTTATCCTGAGCTTTTCCCACATTTCCATGGCGGATTTGCAGGAAGATACACGGTTGAATTCCTTTTTACTAAGGGCACAACACAAAATTCTTTTGGCTTTGCAGTTGAGAGAAATCTTCTTTCTATCATCTTCTGTCCAGTTGTCTCTGTTGTTTAGAACAACTAGATCGCCTTCTTCTACTATGGACCATATTTGGAAATAGAATCATTTTAGGAAGTATTCCATTCTTGTTTTTTAGTAGGTGTAATCTTCTCCGTCGAATAGCGGTGGCCTGTTGACTGACTGACCTTCTGAGTGACCTTGGGCTGCCATTTGATATTTTCTCTTCAGATCGTTGGATCTTCTTCTTTGTCGAAGAGACTAGATTTGATACCACTTGTTGCCCAGCAAGCAAGCCTAGAGGGGGGGTGAATGGGATTCTTAAAAATTATTTAAGACTCAAAACCTGTTCATAAAACAGTCACACAAAATACACTTTGAAGATTGTTAGTGTTAGAGAATCGAAAGATCAAGCACACAAAAGCAATCTCACGACACAGAGAATTATCCTGGTTCGGATCTCCTCTCCTTAGGAGTCCCACGTCCAATCCCTGAGCAATATCTCAGGATTTCACTAACAAGGGTACAGTCCCCCTTAAGGACACTACAGCACCCAGCACCCCAGCTGGTCTTCCTTCAACCTAAGGGAACAACACCCTGGATACCCCACCAGGTCTTCCTTCACAATAGAAGGGAACAACACAAGAAATAGTGATCAAAGAGATGATGCCCCTAGATCAAGCTTATAGAACACTACTTGATCTGAAGCAAGGACTGAGAGGAAGAGATCTACAATCAAGGACTCTTCTCAGACAAAAAGGCTCTCTCACAGATCTGAACTTAGAACATAGAGCAAGAGCTAACTGATGGGAATTTTTGCTTGGCTCTCAGAAAAGCTTGCAGAAGTTTGAGGCGTAGTCTTGTTGTTCCACACCCCACGCTTCTTGACGCTTCAGGAACTTCATATATCATCTTTTGAAATTCGAACGTTGAAGTGCCGTTGTCTCTATGCATAAGTGTACGTTAGACTGATTGACACTTGGAAGCTTCCAGTCAACAGTCATTTATCCTTTCATGCACGCAAAGAGAGAGAGAGAGGGTCTTCTGTCATCTTCTTTGGCTTCTATTTTGTCTAACGTTATATGACGGATATTGTCAGAGACCTGCACATATTTAAAGCTTGAACAGTAGACAGCTAGGTTGTCTCTTGTTGTCAGTCAACGTCAGAATGAATGTTCATCAAAATAGTAATGCCATTTGGTTGTTCTAAAAGATGTTTACAGAGAAGATACAATAATGGAAAATATTGTCTGCATGCATGCAGAGATATGTACTATCGTAATAAATGTACAACTGTCAGAGAGATATATGTGAAGACTTTGACTTTTCAATGTTTTCAAGAATTAGTTCGAAAATCGAATCGTTGTTTTCCATGAAATCGTTATATGCATGACTTATGAAATCGTTATGCAAATGAGTAAACAGATGCATACACAAATCGTTATATCATTAGTAATCAAATCGTTATGAAGTCATAAACAAATCGATGTACAAATCGTTATGACGTTACAAGCAAATCGATGTACAAATCGTTGTGATGTTACAAGAAAATCGATATGCAAATCGTTATGACGTTATAAGCAAATCGATGTATAAATCGTTGTGATGTTATAAGCAAATCGATATGCAAATCGTTATGACGTTATAAACAAATTGATGTATAAATTGTTGTGAATAACTTAATGAATCGTTATGAAAGCGAGTCGTTATAATGACTAAAGAAATCGTTATGAATGACTAAGGAATCGTTATGAGAGCAAATCATTACGATGACTAAAGGAATCGTTACGAGAGCAATCATTACGATGACTAAAGAATCGTTACGAGAGCAAATCTTACGATGACTAAAGGAATCGTTACGAGAGCAAATCGTTACGATGACTAAGGAATCGTTACGAGAGCAAATCGTTACGATGACTAAAGGAATCGTTACGATGATTAAAGGAATCATTACGAACCACGAAAAGTCTTTGTGATCACTTAACGAATTGTTGTGAGGGCAAATCGTTGTGATCACTTAATGATTTAACATATAGAATCCTTGTAAGTATAAAATCATTATGAAACTAAGGAAATCGATGTGTACTTAGACAAATATTGATGCTTTGAACTCTTACTATTGTAGTGTGATGAATACTTACTTGTTTGGCTTGTTTTCCCTTGGTTTATTTCCTTTGTTTAGACTTCATAGAAGGTATGTTAGTAACCTTTATCATAGTTTTGTTAATCACCAAAATAGATATGTAATTTATTTAAATTACATGGGGATAAACTGATCATCACAGGTATGTCTGATGGAGGTGGAGAGGCGTGAGGAGGAAGCACAGTTTATGGTTCAAAAGGAATTTCAGGATTCTTAACTTCAATTTGTGGCTGGTCCACTGGATCACCTTGGGGTCCTGCATTTTCTGGAGGAACTTGTTCTTGAATATGGTCAACAGGAGGATCTGGCTCTACAACCTGACCTCTTAGAACCTGATCTCCCTCAATTCGAAATCTCATGAATTTCTGTACATGTGTAAGAAGTAAATGTTGTTTTGAGGAATTTTCTGAACCTTCTCATTTTCAAAAGAGACTCCAAAGTGTTTAAAAACTGCTGTGAGGTGAGCAACATATGGCAAGTATGTGTAAATCTTTTCTGTTTGTTTCAAAAAATATCTGAGTCATAATCAAGTTCAAATTGATCTTCACATTTTTCTTCATGCTATACAACACAAATCTCTGAATGTTTGTCAATCGATTTCTGCCACCACTCTGTGGTGTAATGATGGTGGTTAAAATGTGATGAACTAGCCTCAGAATTGGAGGAAAAGTGTTTGTGTTGAATCTTGTTACATGTGTTTGCCTAGAATCATTTTCATCATGTGAAAGACCATTAAGTAGAGAGTAGGCCTCATGAAGATCAAATTCATATTCACTCCAAGCTTCACCATCATCAGGAATACCAAAGAGTTCTGATGCTAATTTAGGTGTGAAAAGAATGGAAACATTTTTGACCTCAGACTTAAAACCCTCTTGAACATTTGTCAAATTCAAGTAAAATTCCTGAACCAACCGTTGATAGAATGTCCTGAATTCTGAAATGAATTTCAACCAGCCTTGAAATTTAAAGAAGGGGATGAGTTCAGGAAAAATAGTCGTCAAGGCTTCATCATGAATATTCACAGCCCTCGGTTTAAGTATAGAGCGAACTTCAGATGCAGTTTGGGATGGGGTGACTGCTTGGTCCTCAGATGAATCAGAAGATTCAGAAGATGATTCTCCAGAAGATTCAGTAGAATCCGGCATGAGTTTCCTTCTAGGGTAATGTGAGGACATGGGAGACTTCCTTTGCTGAGAGCAGATGCTCTTCCCCTTTTAGATGGGGTTCCTGAAGGAGTGTCCTCACCTTTTCTCTTGGGTTGATCATGACTGAACTTGCTTCTTCTTTCTGGTTGAGGCTCTTTAATGGTGATACCCTTTGCCGCTGACCTGGTCTTGGCTCCTCTCCTTGGAATCTTCTTGGGAGCCATGGAAGAGGGAAGAATGAGAAGAGAGGGAGAATGGAGATTTGGAAGAGAAGAAACGGCCAGACAGGGGATCGGTCATTTGAGAGTTTGATGGAGGGAGGAGTTCAAATGGGGAAAAGAACAAGTGGTAGGGTCGACCTGAGGGTTAGGGTATATAAAAAGGAGATTTGCTCTCTCAAGACGGGAGTTAAGATAAACCCTCGGTCCAAAAACCTTAAACATGATCCGCCTGTCAAGCCCAGGTGTGTCGACACACAGGGTGAGTGTGCCGACCTCACAGATACAAGAATTTGGAGTTTTGAGAGAGATGAAGGAGAAGGGATATATTTAATATGATGAATCATATCTGAAATCAATTATTTAGGGATTTTTAATATGTTAAAGAAATCATTTCCTTTTTTTTTCTCAACATCATCCCATTATTATTTAGTGGGTTGAAAGATATCTGACATGAAATTGATCACCAAGAAATTCTGAAGGATTGGAGTGATTGCTTAACTGATATAAACTATTCTATATAGTCAATTTCAACCTTTTACACTTTTCTTAACCAAAAGTAATGTGATTGCTTTAGGATTAAGACAATTCATATGGAGATTGAACACTTTTAGAAGATTTGATTCAAGTTTAAGCTGTTGATTTTCTTTGACTGTATTTTCTTTCACTTTTTAGTAATGAGCAATCAAATATAGTAAATCTTTTCACTCAAGTAAACATGTTTTTTACACACCAGAATCCCTGGTTACTAAAGATTTACTAATTATCCTGCCTCAAGGGGTGAATGAAAACCTTTTTACATGGAAATATACCTTTATCAGACGTCAATATTTCCAGTTACTCAATTAACATTAGTTATTTTTGTCTTTATTTTACCCCTTAGAATAGAGATAACACAGCACCTCATGACATACATGGCACTTCACTGTTTGTGAAGGTGTGCAGTTTCTCAGTGTTATGCCATTGCTCTGTAAAACGTTTTCTTTAAAGTGAACATTGAGACTTTTGACACAGCTTTACCTTTCATCAGTCTTGAAGGAAGTGTTTAAAATCAATACATAATTGAGCAAAAATCCATGAAAGGAAACAAATTACTTGAGGAATTCAAAGTAAAAGAGAGTGTTGACAGAAAGAACATGTTATAGAATTAAGAAATCATCCCTTATGTTCTTCAGAAGAATGAATGAACATTTCATGTATTAGATATTTATCAACACACTGAATTAACTTTGGTTTAATGAGAGAAAAATGGTAATGAAGTCTTTAGCTCCCCCTGAATTATTGATCTCATCTATTTGTCATCACAAGTAAAGAAATCCTTCTTCAGTGAAAGAATGAGTAAGATGATCAAGTGAATTTGATGAAATTGAAATTGAAGAGATAATGATTACAAGAATGAGCATGAATTTGATAGAATTCAGTGTGAGATATGTTCACCACATAGAAGTTTTCAACAACTCAATCAGACTTTAGCATTATCTTGATCAACTCTAGCAACTTGTTCTCAAAAGGACTTTATAAATGGTTCTGATTCTGAATTCAATTCTTAGACCTTACCTTTGTTTCTCAAGCAACAAGCTCCCCCTCAATATATGCATTAATGAGCCATTCAGCATTCAACTCAATGACATCTAATTGACATTCAATGTCAGAAAGTAATCATCTAGGAACAGTCAACCTTCAACATTCAGTTTTTGGCAGTCAAATTCATCAAGTAAACATACATGATCAATTATGTTTCAAGCACATGAATGACAATCACAACACAAAAGTTTTTGTTTTTTTTTTTTAAGAAAGAACTGAATGATTCTTACACATTTTAGATCATGGGTACTTGGTGGAGGATTTTCCTCAACACATAATGATAGCTTTCAAACAAGCATAACTTGTTCTTCCACTAATCACCATTTGATATACCTCATAATCTTAGCATAACGAATCACAAAGTTCTCAATTTTATTTTTATTATTATTATTCCATGTTGCATATTCCAAGTTCTCTTCTTAAGGAAGTGAATCTATCTTCAGCCAATAGTTTTGTGAAAATATCTGCAATTTGTTTTTCAGTAGGGATGAACTCTAATTCAATGCTTTTATTTGCAACTTCATCTCTTAGAAAATGATGCCTGATTTCAATGTGTTTTGTTCTAGAGTGTTGAATTGGGTTTTTGGAAAGGTTGATTACACTAGTATTGTCACACATGATAGATGAACATCCAATATCAATGTTGTAGTCAAGCAATTGACTTTTAATCCACAACACTTGAGTTGCACAACTTCCTGCAGCAACATATTCTGCTTCTGCAGTAGATAGTGCAACTGAGTGTTGCTTTTTGGATGCCCATGTTATCATGTAATTTTCTAAGAATTGACAGTATCCACTAGTACTCTTCCTGTCAAGCTTACACCCAGCATAATCAGCATTCAAATATGAAATTAGATTAGCAGGACATCCAACTAGATACCATAACCCAAATCACAAGTTCCACATAGATATCTAAAAATCCTCTTAACTGCAAGCAAGTGACTCTCTTTTGGACTAGACTGAAATCTAGCACAAAGACATACACTAAATTGAATATCTGGTCTACTTGCAGTAAGATACAAAAGATATCCAATCATACCTCTGTATTGCTTTGCATCAACTAGTTTACCTTTTTCATCTTTTTCCAATTTGATGCTAGTACTCATGGGAGTAGTTGCTAGTTTGGCTTGTTCAAAGTGAAATTTCTTGAGCAGCTCTTTGACGTATTTGGCTTGATTAATAAAGAATCCATCCTCATGTTGTTTGACCTGCAAACCAAGAAAGAATTGTAATTCTCCCATTAGGCTCATTTCAAATTCACTATGCATTAGATTAGAAAATTCTTCACACAGTGAAGGGTTAGTGGATCCAAAAATGATATCATCCACATACACTTGAACTACAATGATATGATTGTGGATTGATCTTGTGAAAAGAGTTTGATCCACCTTACCTCTGGAGTAATTCTTACTAACCAGAAAATTGCTCAATCTATCATACCATGATCTCGGAGCCTGTTTCAAACCATAAAGAGCTTTATGCAATTTGTAAACATGGTTAGGTTTATCAAGATCTTCAAATCCAGGGGGTTGAGCAACAAAAACTTCTTCTTTAATATAACCATTCAAAAAGGCAGTTTTCACATCCATTTGAAACAATTTAAAGTTTTTGGAACATGCATATGCCAAGAGAATTCTCACTGCTTCTAATCTAGCTACTGGTGCAAAGGATTCCTCAAAGTCAACTCCAAATTCTTGATTATATTCTTTAGCAACCAGTCTTGCTTTATTTCTGACAACTTTTCCTTCTTCATTAAATTTATTCCTAAACACTCATCTAGTTCCAATTATTCATGCATGGCTTCTATCCAAGAATCATCTTTTAGTGCTTCTTCAATGTTTTTGGGTTCTATTTGAGAAATAAAAGTCATATGATCTTGTTCAATGACATTTCTAAAATGAGATCTTGTATGGACTCTGTCATGAACATTTCCAACAACATTCTCAAGTGGATGGTCTTTAGAGTATTTGAAATTACCTCTTCTTGTTGTGCTTACCTGCTCTGGTGTCGACTCAGTGTCCTGTGGTGTCGACTCAGTTTCAGGTTCAGCAGCTTCTTCATTTTCCACAGTTTGATCTTTTTCTCTCATAAGAATGTCAGCATCTTCTTCTTGATTTCTGCACAAATCAAGGTCAGTAGATTTTTCAATATTCTCATCAAATATGACATAAGGAGTTTCCTCTACACTGTTTGATTCATTTTTAAACACTCTATATGACCTTGAATTTTCAGAGTATCCAAGAAAGATGCCTACATCACTTTTCTTTTCAAATTTATCAAGATCATGTTTGTCATTATTGTGAATGAAAACTTTACATCCAAAGACTCTAAAATATTCAATGTAAGGTTTCTTACATTTTACAAGTTCATGGAAGTTTTCTTAAGGACTGGTCTTACCATTACCCTGTTGAGGACATAGCATGAGGTGTTAACAGCTTCTGCCTAGAATTTTCTTGGAAGCTCACTTTCAATCAACAAAGTTCTTGCCATTTCAACTAGAGTCCTATTTTTCCTTTCTACAATTCCATTTTGTTCAGGAGTCCTTGGAGAAGCAAACTTATGCTCAATTCCATTATTCCTGCAAAAATCAAAAATAAATTATTATCAAATTCTCCACCATGATCAGTAAGGATAGAATGGATTTTATTTGTTTTGCATTTTCAATTTTATCAACAAATTCTTTGAAGTTTTCTAAAGTGTCACTCTTGTGAGATAGAAAATACACCCATGTGAATCTAGAAAAATCATCCATAATCACAAATCCAATCCTATGTCCGCTAAGACTGAGTATCCTAGTTGGACCAAATAAATCCATATGCAACAATTCAAAGGGTTTGGAGGTGATTAAGGGTGCAACATATTTGAAAGATTTCCTGGTTTGTTTGCCTTGGCACATGAAGCACATATAATGCATTTTTCTTTTTCTTCATTTTTGGCAAACCATTCACAAGAGAATTTCTTAACAACTTATTCAGAAATTTTCACTAGCATGACCTAACCTTCTATGCCACTGTTGAAATAGATCATGCTGATTGGCGACAAGACACAAATTTTCATGTTGATGATCATTCAAATCAACCAAGTAAACATTATTTATTCTTTGGCCAAGAATTTTAATTTTCCAGAATCTTTTTCACCAATTTCACATGATTTAGAATCGAAATTACCTTAAGGCCTTTGTCACATAGTTGACTTATGCTCAAGAGATTATGATCAAGACCTTCAACAAGTAAAACATTCTCAATTGGGTTTTGTTTTTGGATTTTAGATTTGTTTGTGGTTTTTCTTTGATGTTCTCTTCAAAGTTGTTATAAGAGGTACTACCTTGAACAAATGAAGTTATCAAGGTTTGTCTAATTTTTTCTTTGTTTTCAGGCTGAAAACCTAAACCATATTTGATGGTGTTCTTTCAAATTCCTAAGATAGCATCTAGGTTTTGTTTGCCTTTGACAAGCTTTGACAAGGTCTCTTTCTTGTCATCCAGTTCTTTTTTAATAGTTTTTAGTTCCTCTTGTATCACTTATTTTTCATTTATGAGTTTTTCATTTTCATTCGTCAAGATATGTTTTTCTTTTTCAATTGATTGACATCTCTCCTTGATTTCATCAATTTGTTCATCCACACATTCTTTCTCCTTTTTTAGATTATTGATTTCATCAGTCAACAATTTTAATTGCTCAGATTCTTGAGGACTTTGCACCATGGTGTTCATTTTTCTTTTCAATGTCTTATTTTCAGATTTTAATTCACACAATTTTTCAAATAACACAGCATAGGCTTCATCCCAGTCATCAGTTGTAAAATCTTCAAAGGAGAGACTTACCTCAGTATTTTCTTCATGCCTAGCCATAAGACATGTCACCTCTTCCTCATCTGAGCTACTTTCTTCTTGGTCTTCTTTATCCTCATCACTCCATGTAGCTAACATTGCTCTTGTCTTCTTGAATATCTGATTTTTCAGCTTCTTCTTTAGATCAGGACACTCTCCTCTCGTGTGTCCTGGTTTCCTGCATTCATAACAAATAATGTCAGTCTTTTTAGTGGTTTCCAATTTTTTATTGAAATCATTTTTCCTTGAAATATCCTTTCTGATGAAGGGTTTGAACTTACCTTTTCCTTTCTTTCTCAAGAACTTTTTGAACTGCCTTGTCAATAAGGCTAGTTCTTCATCATTCTCTTCATCAGAAGAATCATCATTTTCATCAGATTGATCAGTAACAATTTTTGAGCTATATGAAGCTTTTAAAGCAATAGGTTTCTTAGATGTGTTCAGAGATGCATTTCTTTTCAAATTAATTTCATATGTCATGAGAGAACCTATTAACTCATCCAATTGCATGGTTGACAGATTTTTGGAATCCTCAATTACAATAGCCTTTGTGTGCCAAGCTGATGGAAGTGATCTAAGAACTTTCCTAACAAGGTCACTATTTGAATAGTCCTTTCCTAGACCTCTAAGACCATTTACTAAAAGCATGAATCTAGCAAACATCTCAGAAATAGTTTCATCACTCTTCATTCTGAACATTTCATATTCTGAGACTAGAATACTTGCATTGGTCTCTCTTACCTCAAAAGTTCCCTCATAAATGAGTTGGAGTTTATCCCACATCTCCTTGGCAGACTTACATGAGGACACTCTGGAATACTCCTTGGGATGGATGGCACATTGCATCATGTTCATGGCACTCCAGCTGAGTGTGGACTTGTTGATCTGGTCCTTGGTCCATAGACTTTCAACCTCAGGAAGTTCATCTGGTCCCTTGTCAACAATCTTCCAGAGCTCATAATTATGTGCTCTAAGGAACACTTGCATCCTATTTTTCCAATAAGCATAGTCAGATCCATCGAAAAAAAGGAGGCCTAGAGATTGAATGACCTTCAGCAATAAATCCCCTAACATTCTCCATAGCAATAAACTCTTAATCGTTAGATCAAACACTTAAAGTGTAATGAGAACCCGCTCTGATACCAAATGAAATGCTGCGGAAAAAACTGCTACTAGAAATCTAGAAGGGGGGGTTGAATAGATTTCTCCAAATTTTTAAAACCACTTGAACAGAAACTTAGAGAAACTCAATTGAGTGTGAAATATGAGTGTTAATGACAATTCTAAACAAATTAGACAAGTTAGATGATGAAATTTTGGCGAACCTATCAAGCATCTAGCACAAGAGATAAGCAAACCACAATGACACAAAGATTTAGGGTGGTTCGGATTACACACCAGTATATCCTACATCCACCATCCACACACGCACACAATTGTGGCTTATCTTGCCAGTTCAGAAAAGTCACAAAGGAACACACACACTCTGAGATACAGAAATCACAGATTCAATCACACACACATGAAATTGGGCACAAGGATTGCACCACTTTCACAAAAACACACAGTATAGAGTGAAATTGAAATGAGGAACCAGTCGGAGCAATTGAATTCCAAATTGAAGAGGACTGGTTCGAAGATCCTTGTTTCTGCTTCAGGAATGGAGATCAGTTTCTTCTACTTTAGCTCCAGGAAGAAGACTCAGATGGATCGTCTAAGGTGTACAAAGCTCTTTTGTTCCTTCAGATCTGGGAGCGATTCTCCAGGTTGGAGCCTTCCTCAAAATTGGCTGGAATTCTCTAGAGTCTTTTTTTGAGAGCAGAAGTGTGGCTCCATCACTCTTTAAATCCAAGTGGATAAGGGGTATTTATAGCCCCATGGGTCCACAAAATATCTTGGGATCTTTGGGCATAAAAGTTCCCTCCCAAAAAACCTCCAACAATATCTTGGATCTGTGGGCATAAAAGTTCCCTCCCAAAAAACCTTTCCCAAAAGCTTCCACGTATCCCTGTTAATTAGATCAAAAAGAGAGATAAAAATAGACTGACTGTGTCGACACACCTTACCTATGTGTCGACACCCTGTCCCAGTCATCACAAAACGATCTCCTGGACTGGGAACTAGTGTCGACACACAATTGAACTGTGTCGACACATAGGTTCATGGCAGAGCACTAGATTTTCTGATAGGCTACTGTGTCGACACCAGGTGAACTGTGTCGACACAATGAGCACTTATGACTTTTTGTTCCTTTAAGTTGTACATGAGAAAACATTATGAGATATAAATGTAAGCATGATAAGCATGACTTTAATGCATTAATGAATCATATTTGGATATCATCAAATAAGAGATCCACACTTCCACCCACTCGGGCCATCCTTAGTAAATTGGAAAGTGACCAGTACCACCTTCTCCCTATTGGTGCATTGCATAACTGGAAAATCCTTTCTATTTCTTCCTCTAGTTTTCTGCCTCGTTTGGGTCAGGGGATCCAGAGAAACGAGGAGGTTTAAACTCCTAAATTTGCGGTGTAAATCACCCACTCCATTCCTAGCAGCAGCAGTAGCCTGATTTTCAGCATGAACCACATTTTTGTAAAGCCAGAGTCAACCCAGACACAGTTTCTTGCATAGCTTGCCACTGGTTACGAGCCATTGCAGTTAAGTGTAAGAGTTAGAATGTTTCCTGAAAAAGGAGGAAACCAATTAATGTCTCCATATACATTATAAGAGTCAATGGGTAGGCGTTTTTTTGTCATTCTAACATATTCCCAAGTCTCTACCCATTCTCACCAGGTACTATATTAATTTCCATGACCTAGGTTCCATAGTTATCTCCTAATCTTGAGACATATATCCTATTTGGTATTCCTAGGCTCTGATACCACTAAACTGTCACGTCCTGAGAATTACGCAGCGGATATTAATAATGCGAAATCATTCGAGACGATATCCCGAGACGTGAACAGTCACACCAATACCTCTAGCTAGCACGCACTAAGTGTATAACAACATACATCATCATAGGGCCAAAATATTGAACTCAACTAATATTGTATTCAAATCTCAACTCAAAGTATTCCAAATGGAAACTATTATAGGACTAAGACTCAATAAAAGAAAAAGTACATTTATTCCTCACTTCCTACTACATGAATCTAACACTCAAAGAAAACTAATATAACTAGACTCATAGTTGGGATGCTCATCACTCAGACACATTCCCATCCTCTACTTGCTCCTCCTCTTGGACATCATAGTCACCTAGATTGGGTAAAAGTAGGGGATGAGCAAACTAGCCCAGTAGGATTTATATCTCAATGTGCGGGCAATGTATAAGTGATTAGCAATTTAGAACTAGGTAAGCACGATGAATGTCATGATATGCATGTACGAAGAAAACTCGTTAAAACATGATACATGAAACAAGCTAGAGAGAGAGAGTGAGCATAATAGAGCAAGAATAATAACGAGCAATATGTTTGTCAAGAGTGAGGCATGTACACGCACGCAAGATATCATGTAAATTGCAATAAATGCAAGATGGCCATATCACGCAAGAAAGCAAGCAAGAATATATGAGCACAATCAAGTAACACTAATCAAGCACGTAGACACTAATGTACACCAAGAAAAGATCCATCAAGAATGTACACTAGGACACATGTATGTGCTTATTGTATCTATCATTCAACAAGTAAGCAAGACTCCCAGCGCAGATGCAACGCCAGTAATCATTATACCCCATGGTTAACAGTATATTTATGACTCTCCGTCATTGGGGCTAGACTAGAGCCCTTGGACACTCGCCGTGCCCGGTCAGCATCTCACTTCAATTTTTAAATGTAGATACCCACAGTCATTAACAATGACCAATGAGATTTTCAATAATAAGCATGTGTAAATGTCATGTTCAGGAGGATGACGGGAACAAGTAATAAGCAATTTTGAACATGATTTCATGATAACAATGGTCAAGTGATAATTTGGTAGCATAACGTACGATTTACACTTTATTCAATCTTTACATTAATGGCTTTAGTCTAGATTGTAATCACACTCACGAGAACAAGATGAGAGAGGCAGTGCACGCTATCTCCAGGGAACTTCAATGGTACAACCAACTCGTCGGCCATGTGGGAATCCATGGTCAGAGAGATTTATGGAGGCCTTGGAGAAGGTGTGCTAGTCTACCGATTCGAATGACTGATAGAGTTCCAAATTCCCAAGAAAAGGGCTGCCTAGATGTGCAAGTGTGTAGTGATGTACGCATCTCAATTCACAACCATCGGTTTTAAACTCGTGGAAAGCACTTAACATGATGACATGCAATGAACAATGCCTTTAACTACACATGGTTATGCAAGATTTTAAGATAATAATCATTAGTTTAATCAAGCTAGAACAGTAACAAGAAAGAATCACAAGTTTCATGAATGATCACATCATTAGAAAGTAATTAGAATAATATTCACGTAATATAACTTTTAAATGGGTTAACACTTTTAAGCCATTAAACAGATATCATATAATGATCAGACCCAAGACATGCAACCACACACTCGATACAGACCTCGGGTATAGCGGTAAGATTTGCAAAAAAAAATAATTGGGGTTTCATGCAAAATTCTGAGATCGCGATGCACCCCAGTAAGGGTCGCGGTGGGATCAGGATAGAACGCAACAAGGGAATGTACAGAACGCGACGGGTCAGTTAGAACAGGCAGAGAGATAGCGACGGCGGCGCTCGTCGCATTCACAACGCGACGGGTTTGCTATCGTGACAAGACCCCAGAATGTGGCCTATCAGGTCGTCATGTTCACAGGGTCTACGCCAGAATCCGACAGAGAAAAGACATGTTCTTGGATTGCGGTCCAGAACTGCCTTATATTGACACAGGGTGCTTCAAAATAGAGAACAATTGTACAGTGCATGAAAAACACGAAACTAGTTTTAAACCAACCTAGACATGCAAGGGTGCTTCAGTAAATCGGAATTAGAAACAATGATGGTTTCGACAGGCTTTTAATCAAGTTAATCATGAGGATAGAAGACTGTGAACAGTTAAATGCAAGATTTACTTTGCAAGGTATGATGCCGAAGTAATAGGCTTTTAGGACAAAAGTCTCAACATGAAAGTTGTAGGGAACGTGGAATAGATGCAAACTATGATTTTTAAACAATTTTAAACGGCCTAGAGATGCGTGATCAATCAGCACGAATGTAAAAAGTCTCAGACATGCGCGACTTTGGCAAAACGCCTATAACTCAACATGTACTCATTGGAATTCGATGAAACCAGTGGGAAACAAAATTTAACTTGATGCTCTACACATTGGTATAGGATATGTTAAGATTTGGCCCGAGAAAACCTACCTTCTGGGTTGAAGAAGTCCTATTTTTCTAGAAAACCTGTGTTCAGACCACTTGCAGGAGAATGCTTACTGTTCTCGATCTACTGAGTGAAAAATAGTGAAACCAGTGGAGTTAGGAACTAGACTCGACCCTCTTTCCAGGCGTATAAACCTTGCAAGGTTTGGTTAGGGTTTGACCTACCTTTGGTCGACTTCAAGATGACTACTGTGCAGGTCGCAGCAGATGCAATGAGAAGAGAACCGCTTGGTTGTGGGTGATCTCCTGCTCCCCAGCCTCCAAGAACTCATCCACACGACCCCAACAAGATGTAAAGTCGTCCCCAAGAGTTTGGTGGAGAGTATTTAAGAATCCATGGTGTTTAGGAGTCCTATTGTGACAAGGAAAGCTAAGTTGCGGTTCTGACATATTAGTTTCCTATTTTGAGGATTTCTTCCTCCATTTGAGTGTGTGAGGCTTTAGGAAACCTCCCACCATAGTTACGCATGAATTTTGGTTGCCAAGAAAGCATGTTATCATCCCAATTCAACTCTAATTGTCTCTTTCTAATTTCAGCCTATTTATGGTTACGAATTTCCATGTATTTTCTAGCTTCATTTGATTTTTGGGCCATATGTGGTCCATGGCCCAATTATGATATTGGGTCATTAATATATAATGTTGGAAGTCTCTCCAATATTTTTATTTAATTTTTGGTTGCGTCGTATTTTCGTGTTAAACGGTTTTCCGACTTGTTTCCTATTTGGATAATCGGTCACAATAACTCTTAAACCTAGCCCAAGAATTTTTATTAACCCAAATTTCTTAGTGGGTCATTAGAAGATATTATTTGAAGTCCGTATATGATTTTATTTAATTTTCTGACTCATCCAAGTACGTGTGATAATGATTTTTCGACTTATTTAATGAATCGATAATAAGTCACAAACACTTTAAAATTGGCTAATCCAATTTTTCTTGGCACCATTTCTTTTTGAACATTTATTAATATGTATGGGGTTGATTTATAATTTTTTACGGAATTTTACGACGTGTTTTAGCACGTACGATAATGATACGTATGTTTTAAATACTCCGATATTGTGGAAATTATTTATTTCTATTTATTTAAATTTTTATGTAATTAAAATTTCCGGGATGCTACACTACCCAACTAAGGTCTCATCTAGAGTGACACACATTGTTCATAAATCCATCTAATTAATTGTGAAACTCCTAAAAAAAAATCAGTGTAAGCATCATAACTTGTTTAAACTATTTGAACCATCTTTGTTCAACTTGTTTGGCTACTTGATTGCTAAAAATGGACTCACACCATCATGTTAACTTCAATATGGACTATGAGGATAATCTATATGGTCAACCTTTTCAATCTCATGTTTGTCCATCTCGCCACCATGAGGGACAAACCTCAACTTCCTATAATCATGTGCGCACAACCAATTTGATGTCCCCTCACACATCACGCCAATCAAAACCCGGCGAGAGCCTTCCCCCCACCATGATCCCACTGTACAAAATGTCCTACATGCTATTAATCAACTCACCCCTCAACAGCTCAATTTGATTCAATCTTTGGTTGAGGGTGTGACTCCTCCTCCCTCTCCTTCCCCTAGGCACCCACCTTTGCACATTATGGAGACTTCGCCACATCCTCCTGTACATTCTTCACCTCGGCTCCCTGGCCACTTGCACTCCCCTGCTCCGGTCCGAACGGACCCACCCTTGGGAAGGCCCATTAATTCACGACTACCCCCATGTACTCCTTCACATGCCCAGTGGCAATCCACTCCACTCCAACAAGCTCTTCTCCATAAATTGAACAATTTGGAGAATCAAATCAACAAGCTCTCACATTGCACAGGTGACCCCGTTGCCGCCATGTCGGCTCTCCCTCAAATCTATATTCATCCTTCAGAGATTCCGTCGTACCAATTGTACAATGGTATGGGCAACCCCTACATTCACATCAAGGAATTCCTCTATGAGTCCTCATGTTGGCAACGTGATCCTATCACCCTGGCATATTTATTTAGAAGATCTCTTGATGGCCCTGCACTTGAATGTTTCTACTCCTTAGAGCCAAGAGAGGCAAGGGAGTTCTGCATCCTGCACAAAAGGTTCATTTAGAGGTATAAAGATTGTGTCATCCCTAATCTCTCTATCACGGATCTAGCATCTGAGAAGATGAGGGTTGACGAAGGATTTGTACAATTTGCTGGCCGTTGGAGGTCGATGGCCGCTCGCCTGCAACATGTGCTCTCGGAGTCGAAGCAAGTTAAAATCATCATTTCCAACTCTACTTCGAGGTTTAAGCACATCCTGGCCATGAACCAGATCACCACAATGGAAGAACTCTACGAGCGGGGACGTTAAATCCAAACGCACTTAATGGACTCCCCCATCGTGGACTTATTCAATCAAGCTGGTCCGAGGTGCAACAGGTCAGTGGACGCCATCCACCATCCACCTCGCCACCATACAACACCCACTTCTTATACGCCCTCATATACACCCATATACCATGATATGCCTCCACCCAGGCGTCCATTGATTTGTCCTCCTCGGACTCAACAACCTCCAACTGGGCCAGATAACGCCCCTACTATGCATGAAGAAGCTCTCGTGCCCAACGCTGCACCAACTCCGGCACCCATGCCGGCCCCCATATCCATTCCACCACAACAACCACAACAGCCTCCCCAACAGTCTCCACCTCCATCACGACCCATTGCTCGGGCTGAGGTTGTCAATAGCCAACCCATCCATGAAATCACCTGGTGTTACGACGATGAACCTTCCAAGGTCATGTTCGTATGCCATTCACCTACCCCTCCTACATTACCCTCGATTATCACTAGATCCTCTATTAAACCTCCACCAACCATTACACCCACAATTAAACCAACCACTACACCTCCCACTACACCAACATCATTGGTAACCAAACCTGAGCAAAACCTCCCTATCATACCCATTACACTTCCACCGGTCATACAGCCTTCCACTCCATCCACATCTACCCCCATCCAATGGAGAAGGTGCCCTCCTTTGAAGAGCAACAAGCAAGGTCAGCAGGAGAAGGAAGCCCCGGGACCTGGCATGTTATCCAAATTGCAAGAATATATCCCTCGCATACCGGTCATCATCAGCATACCGGGCACATTCACTGAGTGGGAGTCCTCCCCTCCATTCGTGGCCATCAGGAGGCCCCCTAAAGCTATGCCACTCATACATGTTGCCAAATGTGTCAAACTCCATATACTCGTAGGGAATCTCTCCCTCCAAGCTCTCATGACCCCTCACACCATTATTGTGAACCTTCCCACTCTAGTGAAGGGGTCAACCATTCAACTTGTGCTTTCATCTTCCAAAGCTAAGCCATTGGCACAATCAATTACTCAAGGGCATGTGCCTCTATTCACATCCCAGGTTATACAATCTTCGGGCATGATCTCCTCATTGTTGCTTCCAACTCTACCAGTGGAACTCCCCACCATTTCATTCAACTATATTCTAAAGGAGTTGCCACTATCGCTTGAAACTCTAACGGAAGTCAACAATAATCCAATCATTGAGAGCCATTCAGCCCATGTGAGAAGAGCAAGACCATCCGCCTGCTAGGCATATTATGTGAGGAAATACCTGAGAGTCAGAATGCCAATTCCCAAGCGGAAGCTTAAACGCCGGGCAAGGTAAAACATCTTCATTCACATCCTCTTTTGTGCTACTTAGCACCTTCCTGTGGGTTCTCCACATTCCCTCCCTACGGGAGGCATTTTATTTCCACCTCTTTTATGATCCATCATCTTGTACTGGGCATCACGTCCCCTTTTGTACTCCTTACTCTCCGCCTCGTGCCCCTTGTGGCACATCGTTATGTTCACGCCATCCTCCTCTCTGTGCACCATGTGGCACACCCCATTATTTCCACTCTCCCTGTCCGTGCCCCACGTGGCACGTCTCCATCCAGTGCCCCACGTGGCACATCTCCCTCCAATGCCCCATGTGGCACGTCTCCATCCAGTGCCCCACGCGGCACATCTCCTTCCAGTGCCCTACGTGGCGCATCTCGATCTCGCGCCCCACGCAGCGCACCTTCCTATTTGGCCCCTCACGGCCCACTTTTTCCTTTTTTCCCCTCTGGACCATCCAGGTTCTTTGTCTTTTACTGGGCACCTTGCCCTTCTTTTCCCACTCCCTCCGGAACCACCAGAGTCTCCAAAACCTTTCCGCCATCTCTCCTTTCCATTTTCAATTAGGTCATTCGACCTTTCTCCCATTGTTTTCGGGGTTTTAGTCCCCATATACCCTTTTAATTTTCAAATAATTTTTTCCTTTTTTTATAGCCTCGCCTCAACGCAAGGCATTCGTCCTCCTTATACCCTTCGATTATTAGTTTTTATACTACTTATCAGTGTCAAAAATCCTAAAAAGATTAATATTTCGATGTCGTCGTGCTATAGCAGCACTTCCGTTATGAGAGCTCCGTGCCAGGAGTACAAAATTCCCTCCATTCTTATTAAAGTTTTCCCTTAGCATGGGCACTTTGCACACACTTCACGGCACACTAAGCCAATTGCTCTAGGAAGACACCGTCACTACCATGGCCATGCTTGAAAGGCACAACGTCTGTTTCTCCTCTTTTTCGGACGAAGTATGGGTAGCAGAGGTAGTCTGGGCAAGGCAACCAACCTAAAGCACTCTCTGACGAGAGGATGTCTTAAAAAAAAGAAGGGCAATCAATAAATGACCAATGAAAATCAAGTCAAATACATGACAAGAGTGGCAAATTCCCCGCAGAGATCCAAATGGACCTGGTCATGTGCATGCAAAAATCAAAATCAATCAAATCAATATAACAAGGCATGACAAGAGTGGCAAAGTCCCCACAGAGATCTAAATGGACCTGGTTGTATGCATGTCCCTACAAATGAATGGTCATCAATCAACTCTAAAAGCCCCAATACTTAATGAGACTGAATCTTCCGACAGTGGTGCCAAGGGAGGAAGTCAAACCCAACTCTTCAACATCCATACCATGCTTATCTCCAAACCTTCTTCCCTTCTCCCTGCCAGACTTAGTCGCCTTTTCGAGGATGACTTTGATAGTTACAATGTTAACCACGTGCAGTTGCCCTTTGGGCAACACTTTAGATGCACGTCTTACCTTGGGCACTCTTTAATGAGGTGGGAGGTAATGAGGACCCCTTGCCAGCTAGCTTTCATGACTTTTACTACTACCATGGCATAGTAATATTTCCAAATCACAAAAAGATGAATACTTAAAAAATAAAAAATAAATCAAATACTTTTCAAAAACCCAAACAATTTTCAAATACTTTTCAAAACCCAAAAAAAAAATTCAAATACTTTTCAAAAACCCAAAAAAATCAAATACTTTTCAAAACAAAAAAAATCAAATACTTTTCAAAATAAAAAAATTCAAATACTTTTCAAAATCTAAAAAAATTCAATATTTTCAAAATCCTACAAATTTTGAATATATCCAAATCTAAAAAAATCACGATGGTGTTGCACAAGGCAAGCACATTGCACCTCCCTGTGTCAAATCAAATCCAATTCTTCCAATCATCGACTCATCCTGCCATTGAACTTCAATCTTAATTTGGCCAAGTACACTTATCCTCATGGTCTAAACAAACAAATTGAATGAGCTATGTTTATTTATTGAATGCTTTATCCATGCTCCATGCTATGAATGATGTTTTTCCATGATATTTGTTATCTCTTGGCTAATGAATTTTTGAGTGCAGGGTTCGAGTTACCTCATCTGGTGCTACATCAAGCTGCATCTGTTGCCTTCACCATCCAGTTATCTACATTTTACTATATGGTATACCCTTAGAGCATATCAAGGACCTTGTGGCTCTGAGGAATCTGAGATTTGAGTTCCCTTTTATCAAAAACAATGATTATCCTAGAGGATCCTTAGGCGCATGGATAGGCCGTTACGCTTGGCACGTGAGGATGATGGACCTATGCATAAAACTCTAGTCCTGACTCAACAACCTCATGACAATAATATCCTTGATTATTTTATATTTTCTTTTGTTTTACCCTTATTTTGCTTTTAGCCCAACATACATGCATATTTGAAATCACTGTGGAAAACCACTCTTTCAATGCAATTTGAGAGCCATTCTCGCTTCAATTCCAAATCAATTTGAAATATTCCATTCTAGGTCAAGTACCTGATTCCCATTGATGTCGCTTCCGAGTTGATTTCCTCAGAGAGTCTTTGTTTGGATTCATCCCTCTATTTTCGTTTTACTCCCATAGATCCACCTTGACAGTGACAGGCGCCCCCAATGGTGCAACCTAACAGATTGTGTCCTTAGGTACTTTCCTTTCGCTGGAAGTTGATCTCTCCATCGTGCCCCATGTGGTACCTTTCCTTCGTGTACCGCGTACACACCTCCTTTTGTGCCCTTCGTGCACCCTTCCTCTTTCCATACAAACATTTGTTTTTTAGGTCTTCTTCTTAAAGTGATTTCGTTTTGGTAAAAGACTCTCATCAGGTGGTGTTCACCATAAAGATTATACGTGTCTATTTTTCACCTTAGCGCCTACTTATCAGTCCGCTCCACCTCGCTCCACTTCGCCACGCTTCATTACGCTTCATTTCATTGCACTCCATTGCACTCCACTTCGTATCCTTCCGCTTCGCTCCCCTACAAAGCAGACGCCAAGGCGTGGCAGCTATAGACACGCGAATTGGACACCGCCGCGGGCAAATTTTAAATTGCGCTGTAATGCCACAAAATGGCCCTCTTTTGCCTTCCAAGAGTTTTTCCTATTTTTTTTTTTCATTTTTCCTGATTTTTCTAGTGCTTCCCCGTTGATTTTCTAGAGTTATGGACAGACATTGCAAATTGTGATGGCCTGGCCGTCGCGATTCACAAAGGTCTGTCGGGCTGCTTTGAATCGCGACAGGATAAACAAGCATTCTTAATGGCGTCCGAGACCTCAGCCGTGATTTAGAAATTGCCTTATTATGCTTATTGCCATTTCTGAATCACAACGGCCTAGGCCGTCACGATTCTAATTTCTTTTTTTCGATTTTGGAAACTTTCTTTAAACAATTATTGCCATTTCTGAATCGCTACGGCCTAGGCTGTCACGATTCTCATTTCCATATCCATTTTTGGAAGGCTTATGTTACGGGTCGTCACTCGGCCGCTTGGCTCAGGAGTAGGATGAGTTTTTACTCGACTAATCGGCACAGGGGGTGTCTCAGTCGACCTTGCCGAGGCAGGGGCACTCGGCATTATGCTGGCTCCCGATGGCCCAGCCGGGCGAGCTCTGTTGACCGAGTCGCTGCACAGGAAAGCGATGAGAGCTCGTAAGACTAAATCCTATGGTGTGTCGAATGGCTGCGGAGGAAAGTCAGAACGCGGAAGGGCCTGAAGGCCACAGACCACGTCCTTTAACTGCTCCCGCACGACGATTATGGAAGCCCCGTTATTGGCAAGACAGCTCGAAGATCATGATCGTAAGTTACCTAAAATTAGCGCCACGAAATCAGTCAACGGGAATCTCGGACGAACCTCGGAGCACGACTTCTACCCACTTACCGTAAACTGCACTGGCGGAGCCACTATAAAAGGGGGAGGCATCTCTCACACTGGAGGTATGCAATTTCATGGCGGCGTAAGGTGGGGTAACAGGCGCTTAAATATCCCCGATCTGGGCCTCGGTGGCGCAGAGGTAGTAGGAGATCGCGCCGCTCTGCCAGCAGCATCAGTAAGCCACGTCGACATCTAGGCGGCAGTCCCGGAGGTATCCGCGCCCGCCCTTCAAGCCCCCGCGGCGGTTCCAGTAGCCCCTGCCGTGGCAACGGACCATGGTACCATCAAGGCGACGGAGGTCAACCACGATACGGCCGAATCGACACCGGCGGCTACGAGCATCCTGCCGGCGGAACCTGGATGGAGGAGAGACATCCAAGAGATGAATAGGAAGATTGAGGCACTGCAGCGGGGGACTCGGGTTCCCTCTGTGACGACGTTACTCTCAACTTCGCCGTTCACCGAGGAGATAACCTCAGCACAAGTGCCTATGAAGTTGCAATTACCGAAATTTCGACGATATAACGGAACCACTAACCCTGTCCACCACCTTGATAATTTCTAGGGACAGGTTGAGATGGTGAATCTCTCAGACGCACTGAAGTGCCGAGCTTTCATGTCAACCATTGACGATGCGGCGCTGCAATGTTCAAAACATTGCCGGCACAGTCGGTGACGAACTTCCACGACTTCGCCCAGTGGTTCCTGGACCACTTTTTCAACACTGTGCAGCATTCCTTATGCACCTATGATCTATGGCACGTGGCTCAGAGGAGCGGCGAGCTCTTCCGCGACTATGCCAAGAGGTTTTAGCTAGAGGCTATAAAGGTGATCGACCTCGACCTACGAACGGACGTCAACATCTTGACAAGAGTCTGCACCAACACGCCGTTCGTCTCGTCCGTTGCCAAGAAACCGCCTGTGAGTCTCTCCGATTTACTCTCCCGCATGCAGAAGTACGCGAGGCTGGAGTCCACCCTCGGCGCGGCGGGCAAGCTGGGGAGCTCATTCGAGTCGGGATCGTCAAGCAAAGGTTTGGAGCTAAAGAAGCCTCGGAGAGACGAGCCCTCGTCTTGTGGAGATAGGCAGTCGGGCTCAAACCACCGACACGACGAATATAGGCGCACCCGGGACCTCCCAAGCTTCACCAGACTCCCGTCCAAGATCCTGCCCATCATTAAGAGGCTGCCCGAGTTTCGGCGACCCGAGCCGCTTCCAAGGCCTCCGCTAGGGTGCAGAGCCGATCAATATTATGAGTATCACAAGGGCTACGGACACACCATCGACCAATGCCGAAGCCTCAATATGGAGATCTCTGACATGCTGCAGCGCGGAATCATCGGAAAGGACGTCGTCGACGGGCGAACAAAGGAGCGAACACCCGAGGAGGAGCGCGGAGCTCGTGGTGGTAAAGGAGCGATCCTCATCCTGGCCAGGGGCTCGGCCGGAGGAGGGAATAGCGGAAGAAAGCGGAAGGCGTATGCATCGGTTGTTGGCTAAAGCTCGGGGGGCTTGGCCCCGAGACCCCATGGTGTGATCACCTTTTCCGAGGACGACGTCGTCGGCCTCAGCTTCCCTCACGATGATGCACTCGTAGTCTTCACGGACATCAACAGGTACAGCGTGCATCGGATCCTGGTGGATAGTGGAGCGGTTCCCGACGTCCTCTTCTATGACTGCTATGTAAAGATGACTAACCTCAGTACCGAGTTAAAACCCATAGCCATGCCTTTATTTGGGTTTAGCGGGTCGTGAGTCAGTGCCGAGGGGTCAATCAAGCTGAAGGTGACTCTCGGAACTCGGCCGTGTCTTGTAACCGTTGAGGCCGACTTCCTTGTGGTGAAAGTGAAGTCGGCCTACAATGCGATCTTCGGCCAAAGAATCATGGGAAAATTGGGAGGGGTCCCCTCCACCTATCATCAGAAACTGAAGTTCCCCACACCGAGCGGGATAGGCGAGGTTGCTGGAAACCTGACCGAGGCCCGTCGGTGTTATGTAAATTCAATAAAAGCTAAAGAACCAGCCATTTCTGAGTATGCGGATGTGCATGATGAAATCATGGGAAGGCACGAGCCTGCCGAACAAACAAAGCAAATCCAAGTCACGGAGGAGAGATCACTTGTGATCGGCTCCGAACTTCGAGAGTCGGAGGAAGGGCTGGTCAACTTTCTCAAAAACAGTAGCGATGTCTTCGCATGGGCAGAAGACGACCTCCCTGGGATTTCCCCAGAGATCATCCAACATCATCTAAATGTGGACCCTGAAGCTCGGCCTGTGCGCCATAAGAAGCGGCCCCTTTCGGTGGCTCGACAAGAAGTGGTGGACGACAGTTTGGCCAAGTACCTGCGCGTAGGAACTGTCCGGGATGTCTTCTACCCCGAATGGGTGGCCAACGTCGTCCTCGTCAAAAAATAAAATGGCAAATGGCGCATGTGCGTGGACTTCACCGACCTCAACAAAGCATGCCCAAAAGACAGCTTCCCTCTTCCTCGCATCGACCAGCTCGTCGACTCTACAGCCGGGCATGAGCTCCTGAGCTTCCTCGACGCCTACTCGGGATATCATCAGATCAGGATGGCCCCCGAGGATGAAGAAAAAACCGCCTTCACCACAGAAAAAGGTATGTACTGTTTTACCCGAATGCCTTTCGAAGTGAAGAATGCAGGGGCGACGTACCAGAGGCTTGTCAATGCGATGTTCGAGCGCCAAATCGGGAAGACCATGGAAATTTATATTGACGATATGTTGGTAAAGAGTAGGCGATCCGAAGATCATGTTAGGGATCTAACTGAAGTCTTCGAGGTCTTGCGCCAGTACGGAATGAAGCTCAACCCCGACAAGTGCGTCTTCGGCGTCCGCGCCGGGAAGTTACTCGGCTACCTCATCTCGAACCGAGGAATCAGCGTCAACCCTGACAAAGTTCAGGCCATCATCGACATAACGGCACCGAGGACCGTCAAAGAGGTACAAAGGCTCAATGGCTGGATAACGGCCCTAAGCAGGTTCATGTCAAAGTCGGTCGAAAAATGCAGGCCCTTTTTCGATGTGCTTCAGAAGGGGCGGTTCGAGTGGAACGACGACTGCCAAAGAGCTTTTGACGAGCTCAAGTCTTATTTAGCTAATGTGCCTACTCTAAGTAAGCCTATCGCAGGGGAAGAGCTGTTCCTATACCTCTCGGCCACGGCTTACTCTATCAGTTCGGTGCTGGTATGTGAGGAAGACCGAAAACATATCCTAGTATATTGCACCAGCAAAGCTTTGCGTGGGGCTGAACAACACTACTCCGGTCTTGAGAAGACAGGGTATGTGCTCATGATGGCTGCGCGACGACTTCGACCCTACTTCCAAGCGCACCGGATCGTCGTCCTAACCGATGCACCAATCAAGCAAGTGTTCAGTCGACCCGAGGCCTCGGGGAGGATGGCCAGGTGGGCCATTGAGCTCGACGAATTTGACATATCGTACAGGCCTCGGGTCACCATCAAAGCTCAAGCCCTGGCTGACTTCATCTCTGAGGGCACGGCGAGGCCACTGGAGCTGGAGGAGGCCATTGGGCGATGGCTGGTGTACGTGGACGGAGTGTCCAATTCCCAAGGCAGTAGAGCTGGCATCATCCTGCAATCTCCAGATGGTCCCGTCCTAAGGTATGCGATTCGGTTCGGCTTCCCCCCCTCCAATAACATAGCAGAATACGAAGCTATCATCTCAGGACTCAGGATGGCCAAGACTCTGGGAGCGACGAGAGTCCAAATCCACAGCGACTCCCACTGGTCGTCAGCCAAGTCTCGAAGGAGTTCAAGGCCAGAGAGGAAAATCTCATTTCTTACATGACCGAGGTCCGAAGAATGATGGACGACTTCGAAGAAGCGGAACTACTAAAGATTCCCCGAGCCGACAACTCACTGGCCGATGCGCTATCCAAGTACGCAGCCGTCTCAGAAACCTTTCGAGAATCCTCCATATTCGTAGAGGAGCTTAGCGAACCTTCAGTCAGAGCTACGGAGGTTATGTGCGCCGATGCCGGGCCGACGTGGATGACCCCAATTGTTGGGTATATCGGGATGGGCAGCTCCCGAGAAACAACGAGGAGGCCCTAAAGGTAAGAAGACGCGCATCAAGGTTCTTTATGATCGGTGATGACCTCTACAGGAAGGGCTTCAGCTTCCCACATCTGCGGTGCGTCGACCCAAGTCAAGCCGAGGAAATCGTCGCCGAGGTGCATGAGGGTACATGCGGGAGCCACACAGGACCACGATCCCTGGTCCGAAGGGTGGTTCGGCAAGGGTATTGGTGGCCTACCATGTTGAAGGATGCTGAAAAATACGTGCGAAGATGCCCGCAATGTCAACTCTTCAGCAAAGTAGACCGGCGACCACCTGCTAGTCTCCAGCCACTCACCGCCCCATGGCCGTTCGCGCAGTGGGGAATGGACATCCTCGGCCCGTTTCCACCAGCCTCGGGCCAGCGGAAGTTCCTTATTGTCGCAGTTGACTACTTCACCAAGTGGGTGGAAGCCGAGCCTCTGGCGAAGATCACTGACTCCAATGCGTGGGGATTCGTCTGGAAAAGTCTTATCTGCAGGTTCGGCCTCCCTCGAACGATCATCACCGATAACGGAAAGTAGTTCGACAACGCTAGGTTTCATCGCAATTGTGCGGAGTTCGGCATCAACCATCGTTTCACCTCGGTAGCCCACCCTCAAGCCAACGGGCAGGCCGAGGTGACCAACCGAACACTCTTCAACGAGCTGAAGAAGAGACTAGATGACCACAAAGGCCGATGGGTCGAGGAACTCCCCCACGTCTTGTGGGCATATCGAGCAACTCCCCGCAAAGCCACTCAAGAATCCCCTTTCGCACTAGCCTTTGGCGTGGAAGCGGTCACACCAGTGGAGCTGCTCGTGCCCTCAGGACGAGTCCTTGGGTTCGATCGTGAGGAAAATGATCGTTCGTTACGAGCCGAGTTGGACCTAGTAGAAGAGCGATGGGACAAGGTGGCGCTGAAGATAGAAGTCTACCAACAGAAGATGAAGAGAAGATTCAGCAAGGCTGTGAGGCCTCGCCGCTTCGGAGTGGGAAGCCTCGTCCTCCGGAATCTCCCCATCTCAGATCCAAGATCGGCGGTAGGAAAGTTGTCACCTACCTGGGAGGGACCTTACCGTGTGATCGAGGACTTAGGACATGGGGCCTATCGCCTGGCGAACCTGAACGGCTTGACGATTCCGAGAACATGGAACGCCGAGCATCTTAAATGTTATTATCCTTGAAATGAAGAATACATAAGAGATGTTTGATCACTCGTCTTTCAGGCCTTTCGGCCCTTAGAGCTCTTGCGCGAGGTCGCTTCGGCACTCTGAGCTCCATCTACGAGTTCGCTCCGGCACTCGTCTTTTAGGCCTTTCGGCCCTTAGAGCTCTTGCGCGAGGTCGCTTCGGCACTCCAAGCTCCATCTACGAGTTCGCTCCGGCACTCGTCTCTCAGGCCTTTCGGCCCTTAGAGCTCTTGCGGGAGGTCACTTCAGCACTCCGAGCTCCATCTATGAGTTCGCTCCGGCACTCGTCTCTCAGGCCTTTCGGCCCTTAGACCTCTTGCGGGAGGTTGCTCTAGCACTCCGAGCTCCATCTATGAGTTCGCTCCGGCACTCATCTTTCAGGTCTTTCGGCCCTTAGAGCTCTTGCACGAGGTCGCTTCGGTACTCCGAGCTCCATCTACGAGTTTGCTCTGGCACTCATCTTTTAGGCCTTTAGGCCCTTAGAGCTCTTGCGCGAGGTCGCTTCGGCACTCCAAGCTCCATCTACGAGTTCACTCCGACACTCATCTCTCAGGCCTTTCGGCCCCTAGAGCTCTTGCGGGAGGTCGCTTCGGCACTCCGAGCTCCATCTATGAGTTTGCTCCGGCACTCATCTCTCAAGCCTTTCGGCCCTTAGAGCTCTTGCGGGAGGTCGCTCCGGCACTCCGAGCTCCATCTATGAGTTCGCTCCGGCACTCGTCTCTCAGGCCTTTCGGCCCTTAGAGCTCTTGCATGAGGTCGCGTCGGCACTCCAAACTCCATCTACGAGTTCGCTCCGGCACTCGTCTCTTAGGCCTTCTGGCTCTCGGAACTCTTGCGCAACACTCGTACACCTCAGAACTCGTCTCTCAGGTCTTCCGGCCCTTAGAGCTTTTGCGCGACGACTATTCGGTACTCCGAACTCCAGCTACGAAGCCGTTTCCGTGCTCGTATCTCAAACCATCAACCAAGAGCCTTAGGATGGGATCGTCCCTATGTCCTAAAAATCTAAGGATTTTGAATCGGCGAGCAAAAGACCAATGAAGTCCTGGCACTAGGCCCTAAACAATAACGTTCCAACAATCGATACCCTTGGCCTAGCGCGACTCGCTTTATGCGTTAGTAAATCACAACGTGGCGGGAACACAGTTCCATCGAAAAACAGAAGGATATATTCATTGAATACGGCCGGAAGGCCGAAGAGAAGAGAAGTACAAAAAGGGCTAAGGCCCGGTGGCTGGAGGGACCAAGGCCGAGGACCCCACATCGGTGGTGGCAGCAGCAGCCGGCGTAGCTTCCTCGTCAGCTTCATCACTGTCGTCACCCGGGGGCTGCACCGACGACAGGTCCAGGTTGGGGAAGGCCTTGCCGACAGCTAACAAGCAATGCTTATAGCCGTCCACAAATAGGCCAGTTATCTGGTCAAGGTGCACCTCGGATTTGGTGTACTCGATCACAGCCTTCTGACACTCCTCGGCGACAACTTGAGCCATGCTCATCTTCGTCTTCTCGTGGGCCGCCACCTCGGCCTCCCGAGCCGCTTTCTCCTCGGCCAACGAGGCCTTGAGCTCCTCCACCGACTTCGCGAAGGCAACAGCCGGCTCCTCCGATTGCTTGGCCCGAGCAGCCGTAGCAGCGATCGAGCCTTCAAGGGCAGCACTCTTCTTCTTGAGGTCGGCAACCTCCCTCTCTAAAGAACGTACGCGACTTTCGGCCGACGTGCGAACTTGATCCGTCCGTCGGTGGAGCGTCATGAGTACACCTAGTTGCTGCTGGAGGCCCCAGAACGCCTCCTCGATGAGGTCGGCGGTGTTCATCGAGGCCGCCCGGGAAGTGACGTCCGCTGGAGCCGACGACTGACCCCACTCCAAAGGGCTCGGCCCTGAAGATGGAGTCGAGTGGGCGACGGAGCGACTCGGTGGAGGAGGAATAGCACTCGACGAACTGCCCTCATCCCGCGGTCACTTTGACGTCTTTTCCGCCTCCCTTGTGACGGAGGCCGAAGGTGGGGCCACCACAGCCGAAGGGACGGGGGGCTCGACGATCTGAACATCGACCTCCTCGGCAGGGCGCTTCTCTTGGGGTGCCTTCTTCTTCCCCCGACCAGCAGCGAAACGCTGGGCGGCAAGGGATCGGTAATCAGCTAGCTCGGCCATGGCTGTCAGAAGGCGAAATAGCAATTAGTCAACCGTGATAAAATAAAATAGCAAAAGAAGCCTCCCTAAAATAGATGCCAGACCTATGTCGGCCCACTGAATTAACTCAAATAGGTCGGCTGAAGGCTCTCGCAAATCCGGTACAGACACTGCCTGCAGCGAGTCAAAGTCCGAAAGCTCGGCACCGCTCATGTCCACAGGTGGCCGAAATGCCTCCTCCTGGGGATTGATGGCTGACCAGGTGGTCGGGAACTCCCACCCCTCTGAGCTGTGGATAAAGCAAAAACTCCTCTTCCAGTGATGGATAGAGGAAGGGAAACGACCGAGGAAATGTCGACCAGTTCGAGCCGAGATGAACAACCAGTCGCCCGAGACTTTAAGGGAAAAGCAGTGGAAGAAAACGTGAATGATGGGCCGAACCTTGGCCATGGCACAGGCCACCAAGAAACTGACAACCGACCTCCAAGAATTCAGGGCCAGCTGAGAAGGGGCGACTTCTAGGTACCATAGAAGATGGACCAGGAAAGAGTGAAGAGGATATCAGAAACCAGCTTTCATCGACTCCGAGTACAAGCAGAACCCATTCTCCATCGAGTAATAGGCTCGAAGACTGTCCGAGGTATATACCTCGAAGTCAGGAGGAAAGGTGATCCCGGGATGCTTGGTGATCCCATCAACAGTCGCCCGATCTATCTCCATGATGGCATCGCCCACAGAGTCAGCCGCCTTGCGCACGCCGGAAGATGGAGCAAATGAAACCTTGGGCATGTACGTCCCAAGGGTAACTACCGGCGTAGCCTCATCCACCCCCCCGCCGCCGGCTTGGCATCGGAGGGAGCCGCAGGGGTGGAAGGCAAACGAGAAGGAGGGTGAATCAGGGTCCCCTCAAAAGGAGAGTACCCCGTGGAAGAAGCAGAAGGAGATCAGGAAGAAGAAGTTGAGCCCATGGCTTACCTCTGAGGAAGAAGGAATCTAACGAGGACCGTCGACTGGGAGCTCGGCGAAGATCGCTCGTTCGCTCCGTTACGACTCGGGAACTCGGCCTCGACAGGTCACGAATCTCACGCGCGAAGGGTCCCTTTTTCCGACCCTAGTGGCGTTATTTATAAGGCCCAAAGACCATCTTGATCCAACGGACCTCCGTCGGGGCCACTATCGGAGCGCCGCAATTCATCCACATGTCGCCTCTCCAATGGCCAACGGGCCGCGAACGCGGATCGCGACTGTGGGAAGGCGGACAGAAGACGGGACGTCAATGGGAACGACTATCGCTTCGGAGACTGCCATTATTGCGGACAGAAGTTGAGTCGACACGTCGTTCAAAGCGAAGATTGAAAGTCACGTCTATCTGACGGCTACAGTCTTTTCGTAATCATAACGGCATACAGCACGATCGGCGAAAAGGTGTACGGTGGCGTATGAACATTGACATCTTTTCCCCAGCTCGCTGCCATGATCTGAGCAAAAGCTAGGGGGCTAGTGTTACGGGTCGTCACTCGACCACTCGGCTCAGGAGTAGGATGAGTTTTCACTCGACTAATCGACGCAGGGGGTGTCTCAGTCGACCTTGCCGAGGCAGGGGCACTCGGCATTATGCTGGCTCCCGATGGCCCAGCCGGGCGAGCTCTGCTGACCGAGTCGCTGCACAAGAAAGTGATGAGAGCTCGTAAGACTAAATCCTCTGGCGCGTCGAATGGCTGCGGAGGAAAGTCAAAACACGGAAGGGCCCGAAGGCCACAGACCATGTCCTTTAACCGCTCCCGCACGACGATTATGGAAGCCCCATTAGTGGTAAGACAGCTCGAAGATCATGATCGCAAGTTACCCACAATTAGCGCCACGAAATCAATCAACGGGAATCTCGGATGAACCCCGGAGCACGACTTCTACCCACTTAGCATAAACTGCACTGACAGAGCCACTATAAAAGGGGGAGGCATCTCTCACACTGGAGGTATGCAATTTCTGAGGCAAAAACCTAGTCTTTCCATCTTGCCAAATCTGACTTGAGCGTCGGAGTCCTCCCCCACCGAGGTCACTCGGTGGTCTTGCAGGTACAACACTCGGCGGCGGGCGCTCGCGATCGGCTCGTCTTTCCTTGGGAGTTACTCGGCTAAGGCCGAGCTCATTACTCTAGAAGTAACAGCTTCCGTAAGTGAAATTTGGCAATTATGAAATGCGACAGGGTATCCCGTCACAATTTAGAGTTGTGCCATTGGCCGAAAATGGCAATTCTAAAAATGCGTCCATTATTCCCACCGTGATTCATCTATAATCGCGTCTACTGTACCCAACGCGATTTTAACATTTTTTTTTCTATAAATAGAGACCCGAGGCCACTGTTTTGAGTGTCCCACATGTGCTACGGTGAAGCCCTTCCGAACTGGAGACTCGACTTCCGAACCAAGGAGGAGCATCTCCCATTCCAAGCTAATCCACGTGCTCATTCCTTGGGGTTCGATGTCTCCATCTTCCTCACGTGCATCAGGGCGAGGTGGGGGCAGCACCTCCTTCATCCATTCGAGCTCCAACAATGGTCTCCTGCGCCATCACTCTTTGGGGAAGCACCTCTCCCTCTCTTTGTTCATATCATCTCCTCCAAGCCCCAACATGGCTATTCTCCCTTTCTTTTCTCCCTTTATATCTTTTTATAAACACACATGCATGCATTACACACAGACACACCCAATTTCCTAGGGGTTTAAAAACCACCACGCGGTGAGTCCATCTCCTTTTCTTTATGTCATTTAATTTAATTGAGAATTGATACTACACGTGCATTGGCTAATCCCCTTTTCTTTGTGTTCTTGCAGGGGTAATCAAACGGAAAGTGTCTTCTACCACGGCCGGCCGTGCTCGTAGTAGAAGAGGAACCCACGTCCTACGCAATCTCCCATGCTCCAAAAGGTACGTTACACGATCACTCTTTTCTTTCTTACCTATTGCGTGCACCTCCTTCGGTACCCTCGCGTACCTGACGATCACGATCTTTCCATCCGAGGAGTTGTGCACCATTTAACTTGTATTTTTATTTATTTTTCCTCTATTTTTCTTTGTAGAGTATCAAGTCTTTTTAAGACGAGATTCTTAATCTACATAGACCAGTTCCCAAATCTATTTCTTGTTAAATTATAGAAAGAAAACTAAAATGCTAATGACGTGATTAAGACTCAAATTGAGATGGAAGCCATAAATTCACTACAACAAGTTTTGAGACACATAAAAACATATTAATAAACTTTTGAACTTTTCTACACTATGTAAAATAATTTATCCTATGAATAAATCAAAATAATGAAATAAAGGCAAATATCCATTTCTTGTTTAAATATATTCTTTGCTGGCTTTATTTCTAAATTTTATTGAATTTTTTCTCGAATTCCATGACTTTGTTTTAAGGGGCCAGCAGGTCCCATCCTGGAACTGGCTGAACCAAACTGATGGAAACCAATCCTGATTAAGTTTCAGGCCAGTCCAGTCTGGAGTGGTTGGTTCTGTGGACCATGATCAGGACTTTTTTTTTTGACAAGATAATAACATAATATATTAAAGTAAACAGATAGTACAGAGTACAACAGTGAGAACATGGCTACCCATACTCTGCACACATGAGCATGGAGACAACAGATCGCCAAAACTCACAACATCACCACAAAGAGGTACAAGTCCAAAAGGAGAACACAAGGACCATCGGGTAAAAGTCACAAAGCTCCAAGCCGGATGACAGAGGAAGAGCCCCAAGATAGCCAAAGCTTGAAGGAGGAAGACACTATACTGCTGAGGGTGGCCACTCAGAAGGAGAGGCTGCAACTCAAATGTGCAGCAAACTAGGTGCTCGGAAGGCGTACACAAGGTGATGGTGTACGGAAGTAGCACAACCACGAGCATCACCGAAATCCTCAGTCCCAACACAAGGGAGTGGAGTGGAAAGAAATCATCATTAACAGGGGCAATACCAACAAGCTTCATAGCATGATTCTGCACCGGTTCAAGCCAACCAGCCACCCAGCATCCCTCTGAGGGGGATGAAGAGAAAAAGCCAAACGTCGCACAAGGCCGCCGAGAAGCGCCGTCGAACAGGGCATACAGACGACCGACGGGGTTAGGCAAGTCCACGACCAGTCTTTCCGTCGGGGAGGAGCTCGACGTTGGCGGATGAAACAACTGCAGCTAGAAAACCCCAAGAACACCATCCAACTCACAGATTCGACGGGGATGAACACCAAGATGAGGACGCACCACAACCTTGTTCCAGTTGCAGAGAAGAAGCCACATAAAACAGATCTCATAGGATCTACAGTACGAACTTACTAGAAAACAAACATAAGCCATGGAGAAACTAATCTGCAGCCGGGAGGCTACGATCGGAGACCTCCACGCCGCCGATGATGGCAGCACCACCGGAGCCGAGAGAGAAACAAAAACTGGGAAGAACCCAGACCAAAAGAGCCCCCTAAGGGGAAGAGACCTCCGCCGCGAGGTTGGAGACGGGACACGGGGGGGAGGGGGCTTCGCAACGGCGAAGAGACCCCCTCCCCACCAAGGGAGGACGCCGCTGGAGACTGAGGTCACCAGAGCAAGAAGAGGAAGGGGAAAAAACCCCGGAGTTCCTCTCTCTAAGAGTCCAGGGGTTTAGTTCAACCATGATCAGGACTAGAGCATGCTTGAGACCCAGCGAGCTAATTCTTTGTACTGACTGTTGTTACAATCTTATGTGCATGAATAGCTATATAAACTGAAGCATCTTGTTTCAGCTTAGATGTTGTTTCTACATCCTGAGGATGGAATATGACCTGTATTCTTGTGAAAAAGATTAGAATTGAGTTAGAAGGTAGTGAGGTGGAGATTGTTGTTCTGTTGCCTGTAGTTTTAAGGACTAGAGATATCCAAATTAATGTTGAAGTATTAATATTTTAGTCAGATGTAATAAAGATTATACCAAGGCTTCATGTTCATGGAATATGATTACTATTACTTAGCAATAGATTCATACACAGGTCTGTCTTGTCTCAGTGTTGGTTTCCCCTTGTTGCAGGTAGTGGTTTGGCTCGGCAGTAGCACCCTATTTATCCTGAGGATCTAGGGCTGCCAATAGATATCTGCTTTCTGACTTTCCGACCCATTTCCGACCTTTCCGTATCTGTTTTTTCGTTTTCGATTATTTTTCGTTTCCGTTTCCGATAATATATAAATTTTATTTTATTTACAATATATATACTCTTAAAATCTTATTTCTTAATATTAAAAAACTTTAGACTAAGTGTTTAACTTCTCCTTAATTTGTAAATAGAATCTAATTAAGTTGTCTCTCTTGTAGCATTGATTATGCCTATTATTATCAAAGATATCTTTTTTACCACTACTCCTAATACTACATACATCTACCATTTGATCGTACCAGATGTTTCTGATTACTTTCCGTTTTTGACCCGTTTCCGATTTTCTTATAAGAAATGGATGCGAAAAGTGTCATTTCCGACTCCGACCCGTTGGCAGCCCTATGAGGATCTCAAATACTGGCATCTTGGGCCCATGTGTATTCTGAAGGCATCCAGTACTTCCTTTGCCTTGACAAGGGTATTTAGATTTTTGAAGAACTTAAAATTCAAATCAAGTAGCTGAATCAGCTATGCCAGTTCAAATCCTGATGCAGTGGACCATACTTGATTGCCCCGAGCAACTTTGGACAAAAGGAGCTATCCAATCCTGAATCCACTCTGGTCTATGCAGGCCACATCTAAATCAGTTGGTCCATATGGGAGCATGGAATTCTACGTACAATATTCATGTTGCAAAAAATTGGATATGTGTTTAATATCACGCGGAAAAAAAAGATTTCCTTTTGATAAAGGTGTCCATTTATTGGACTGTTGTCCCTAATTCTGGCATATTTATCCACGTGTAATTGTTTTATTAGACGATTTAGGATTTTATGTACTGGACCCTTCCCCAATCCCCACCGATCAAAGTTGGTGCTATTGCATCTATTGAATCCAAATACCTTTGATAGAGTTGCCGGGATTCGATCTAACTCTATGATATCGCTGTGACCCTGCATGTTCATGTAGGAAATATCTTATTTGTCCTAGAAATAAGATAATTACAATTCTTCCTTTTGACGGGGGTTTAATCATAAATTTTCTTATGCATAAAGGTCTATTTCCAATATGTAGCATGTCATTAACATCACAATTCAGAATACTTTGTATTTCTGAATTTTAGTAATTTTCCAGGACATGTATGCAATTACACATAACTTTTGGGCATATCTGCAATTTTCCACTTAATGAAAAAAATATAGGTCCATTGAAGATTGAAAATAAGCCAAAAATAAACATATTGACACTTCATTTCATTTAAAAGAATACATGCTTTGTAAAGACATTTCAATATATTTATAAATAAAGATATCTTAGGGGTCTTTTTACAAAAGGACCTGAATAATTAATTATAAGAGATTTCTTCCTTAAGAATCCCAAGCCTTTTTCTCCTAAGAAACCTGAATTTTTTTTCTTCTTCCTTGAGCCTTGTGCTGCTTCAAGCTGGGTCACCATGTCTCTCCGCCGTTGGTCTTCTCAAGAGCTGGAAAAAAAAAAAAAAACCTCTTTTCATGTTGGCCCAGTCCACCATGCAAGGCAGGATCGAATCGGACCCCTGAATCGGCCAGGGCTGATCCTGATCTGATCCAGCCGATTCCCGAACAGAATTGGCCAGAATTGGAGGAATTGGCCTAGAACGACCATGACCGATCCGATCCAGAATCGACTGATCCCAATCTGGATCAGCCTATTCTGCCTTCCATGGCCCCCACCCCACTTTTTCATGGGAGCAGAGGAAATAAACCTGGAGAGTGCATCTCCGGGCTTGCAAACCCGGAGGTGCCCTCCTCCGGGTTTTTAGAACCCAGAGGTGGGCCTCCTCTAGTTGCCCCTCTAGGTTCTAAAAACCCGGAGGAGGGCACCTCTGGGTTCTGGAACCCAGAGAGCCTCCTCTGGGTTTTCCCGGAAAGAGGACCTCTCCGTGTTCTGGAACCCGGAGAGCCTCCCCCGGATTTTCAAGTTGGGGACCCTTCACTCCATTTTTTGTAGTTTTGGTGTCTTCTCCATGTGCACGAAGCATGTTTGTTGGATTGTCTTGGCTTGACTCCATCGTGTTGTCTTCATGTGCCAGAGTGGTAACTAGTTACCTCAAATTGCTATTTGACATTCTGGTGTGTGGAGCATGGTTTAAACACTGCTCTCAAAGTGTTTGACGGAATTTCTGTATACTGTTTTGTAAAACTCACGTTTGGCCGAATGCCGAGGGAGGGTTTCAATGAGATCCATTTTTAACAGCTACAGTTTTACACCATCTTTTTGCTATTAATTAATGGATTAAACTTTATTCAATTTCACTACTCTAGAATGACCAGAAATTTTGATGAAAATTGCGGGGTCCAACAATCTGCTACCATCAAGGTCTGACAAGCTTATCATTCAAGTCTCCACATTTTGCTTTTGTGATCTTCCATCTCCTGTGTGGGTTGAAGACTGTGGATTCCATTCAATTCATTTTTGATCCACCTTACTGTAGTCAGATGAACTTTTGTGACATTTGACCCTTCATTAAAAACCTTACCCTAGATCCTAGTCAACATCTCTCATAAAACCTTCAATATATTCTATTATATAATGCTGAATTGCTGAGTTCTTAACCATCAAATAGTGACTGTCTTCTCTTGACATTTGTTCTATCAGCAGCTATTCCTCCCGGCCGGACATTGTTGTGGGTTGAGTTTACTCACTGCACTTTTTATACCTTTTATGGTATTGAAATTCATTGGTGACATGTTCCAATGTGAATATTCTTTACATATTTTAGACTCCGGTGCTTAAATCATCTAAAGCAGGGCAAAGTGTACTTTGCTTAAATTCTGGCATGCCCTGTGAATGCACCATCTAGTGGTTTACTGAGCCTATGAGATTATGAGTTGCCTCTTTGAGCTCGGTTATCCAAAATCCGAGCACCTTTGAGACAGAATTAGTATCTCTTGTGCATCAAATGGAACTGTGTCTTATACTGTTTTGAAGGCATTGCCTGGGCATCACTTAGGCGATAAGGTGCTAGACCATGTCACAGCATCCTGATCCCTAGGCAAGCAGCCAATTAAGGCACTTGTTTGGGTTGCCTAGCCCACGTTGGCATGGGAAACTACCAACTTTTTTGGTATGTTTTACTATTTAGCTAAAAGTTGAGGGAATTATGACTTTGTTTGACAAATCAACCAATTGGAAATTAGGACATTATTCTGTTAATGTGCTTACTATTTACTTTAAACGTCTCGCACATATAGGTTTGTGCCTTTGTGAATATCAAGTTACTTAGTTAAAGATAGAATTTATAAGATAGAAAATGTAGAGTGGTAGCTCTCTTAAGTATAAACTAGGCTTCACCTAGGCTCTTGGCCCTGCCCCCTAAGTAGTAAGGTGGTGAGTTACCACCTTGGTTGCCTTGGATGCTTCGGCAACTGTGTCTCAATAATCATTTGTTGTTGTGTGTGTGAGGGGTGGGAGGTGCATCTTACTGGTTTTGAGTCTGATGAATTATCAAGATTTTCATCTTGTTAGTCCTTTTCCTTAGTCCTTTTGGTTTGGTCTAAGCTCTGAAGTTTAACCTCAGATTGGGTTCTATAGGGAACGAGTGACTGTTGGGACTTGATGAGATCATGTGAGTCTTTAGGGGGCTTTTGGTTTTTTGCATTTAGAAAGTTTTCCTTGGCATCCTTTTGGAGTATTCCTTTGGAGTTGACAGCCTGGTAATCCTGGAGTGTATAGTGAGAATCATTTTGGATATGTCCAGGGATATTTTTGACAACTTTTGACAGCCTGGTAATTCCTTAATAACCAATCCACTTCTTTTCTCAAATTCTTTTGGGGATAACCTTTCCTTTCATATTTGTCGATGAATCATCCCTCCTTATTTCCACCATGTGGGGATGGGAGCAGGGGTATGACCTCTCTATTTTCAAATTTCTGGATGTATGATCGAAACGTCTGGATTTATCATATGGTGTCCTATGTATTCAAGAGGAAAAGATGGAAGGAATATGGGGAGATCAATAAATCGGATGGAAGAATATTGGAAGGATGGACAAATGGTGGACTGCTACTGACCTCCAATGAAGATCCTGTGGGATGTGTGAAGATTCAGTAGGGTGAATTTTGCATTATAATTGATATATGAACGAAGAAGATGAATTTGGATGGGTCTATCACTTTCACTTATGGACCTCATGATAGTGGAGTCAGGCAGTTTCTTTCAAAAACAATGGCAATACAACAGCAGAGCAAGGAAACTTGGCGTATAGATAGGGTGGGGGCATTTGATGCGGTCATGTTTTTGAGGGGGAGAGCCTTATCATAATGATGAACTGCAGATGGCCTTATTTTAGGAACGGGCATGGGCTAGTGCAGTCCTGGAAGTAGCTGAGCCATAAGAAAGCAAGGATGGCAGTGTCAGTTTCAGTATCAGTTTCGGCCACGTCCGAAACCAAAACCGTTTCGGTTTTGCCTGGTTTTCGGCATATCAGGCGGCCTTAAGAAGGGAGTAAATGGCTGGTTTCGGCCGTTTCGGTTGGTTTTGGTCTGGTTTCCTCCAAAATTGTTCAAACTCTTTTTTTGTGGTATTGACTTGCTACAGTAAAATGGCCCAGTTTCGGATTGGTCTGGGCTGAAACCCAAATGTTCAGCCAAAACATTTTGGTTTCGACCGAAACTGCCAACCATGGAAGAAAGTATAAATGGGTATGCAGCAAAAGTGCTCAACATGCTTGATAGCATTTTTGTGGCGGCAAAAAATTCAGAAAAACTGCAGTAAAAAGTTCACGAGGGTGACTTTGGACCATATACACCTCTGGTATTAGACGTGACGCTAAAAAACAGGCAATGAAGGGTGTTTATATATGAGATAGCAGCCAGGATCAGTGACTGAATATATATTGTTATCCCTTATCATGGACCATAGTACTTTTCCCTAGTTCCTTAATAGACATCATTGTGGAACATTTATCCTCTGTCATTGAACCAGAAACATGGACAGCTAATATTGCTAAGAGTTCATTATGGCTTCATAATGAGATGATCTATTTATCATGCTTGCAGAGAAAAAGTCAGAGGGAAGGTCAAGGGCCGACAGGGATGGAGATTGTCATCAACTTTTGCAGCTGGAGGAGAAGGACGTGGTCACTTCTGTAGCTACCGCCCTTTCTGACCTTTGTGGCCCTGGAGAATGGATGCCTATGGAAAAGCTTCACTCGGAGGTATGTTTGTGGGATTGTTTTTCTCCAACATGACTACCATTTGTACCTTGTAGTTTAACCTTTTATCAAATTAAAGAGATCAATCTTCTTTTGTTATGCTTTTATTTAACATTGGCTTTGTTCATATGCATACATGTTTCCTAAATTGCTTAGGTTCTTGTTCTTATTGATGAGGTTCTTGTTCTTTTCTTTCTCTTGGCTCTTATAAGCTGTTTCAAACTCAATCTCATTCATTATCTGTTTTGGTACACACTGCAATTGCGTTTTGATGACCATGTGAATTTGCCACATGACACAAATGATGCATGAACACTGAGAAGTGAGAACATGTTGGTGAATTGCCCCCCACTTTTCCAGCATTTAGAGAAGCATTTGATTCTGAACTGTCATTCATCGGTATAATATTGTGGAGTGTTTGGGAATAGTTCTTTTAGTATATTTTCTTATACATAATATTTTATTTAATACTTGTCATTTTCCCCCAAAATAATGCATATCTGGTGTTGACCTGTTTGGCAAAATCTGACAATTCTTAAGCATATGAAGAGTTGCCTTTTCCTGACTGAGTCACATTTTCCTTGCTGAGACTCGATCCTTGACTCTGTATCCCTGTAATTTCATGCTATAGAGGTTGCAAACTTGCAAGATCTGGTGCCGCCACCACCTTTCTTGCAGGAGCAGCAGTGGTATCTTTTGTGCCCCCACTGTAACTCAACTACCAAGTTCAGCTACTAAAAGCAACCATAAACTCTTATAGATCCATCACTTCTGCAGAGAGCCCACTTTACGGAACCAGGGTGGTACCTTCTGCAAGAGCTCCCAGCATGGCCCAGGGTCTCCTCTGTCTCAGTGTCTCCCAGTCCAGATGATTCAATCTGGGCCATCCGATGATTCCAATCAATGACACCTCCATCAAGATATGCCAGTTTGGGTATCGATATAACAGGCCTTTTCTCTCCATGTGCATGCAGGGTTGAATTCCTTTGAAGAAGAAAAAAACAATCTCAACAGTGATGTGGAAAAGATGGAGAGATTTGAGAGGAATACTTTCTCCCTGTGTCCTTTATCAAGTTTCAATGTTCTGTTGTTTCCTCTGTGGATTCTGGAAGTTTTTGGGTGTATACATGTATGCAGAGGGTTGGGAGAAGGAAAGGAGAGGGGGAGGGCATTTGATTTTTAACGGTTTAATGAATACCACAAAACCAGGAAGCATGGAATATTCTAGTTTCTGACCTCCATAGTGAAGGAGAAAGAAGAGAGTAGCATCGTAGCAAAGGAAGTGGAGGAGAGTATCAGGACAAAGAAGCAAAGAGAAGAGAGAAGCAGAAAAAGAAACAAAGAGGTGGGCAGACAGGGAGAAAAGGATGAGGGGTGCATGGAATGCCCAAGGAATGTGAATGTTCTGATGAGAGAATAGGCTTGGTCTGTTTCCTGTTTCTTTTCTTTGGGGGGAGGGGTGTGATGGAGATTTTCATGCAGGGTATGATTTATGATGGAAAATTGGAGTAGCTGTTCCAAGGTGATGTTCAATTTTTGTTCTCTTTGCCAAAATATATATTTGCAGAGGAAAACTTGACAAATACCCAATTGGTTTTCACAACTTATTTGTCAAGATGATGTATTCATTATCATACATTCCTATTTTTAGTTATTTTTTGCATTACTACTAGTTTCTTTTAGAGGAATCCTGATCCATCTTGGTCTTATATAGTTAGAGGCGGGTGCTAAGTGAGGCGACCAAGGGCTCACATAGCCAAGTAGCTGCTAACTATAATGAATGAGCTAATTATGTATATGATGTCGAAAATAAATGACAAAAACTCAAACCTGTAAAACTTCGGATTTACTTCATTCAAAGGCATTACATTTGTGTATAATATGATAAGTTTCTATAAAATTTGAATCCCTGGTGCACACATTTGTCATAGACACACACAGACAGAGGAAGGAGTGGTTGTGGTCAACCACACCTCCATGTGTTTGACATAGAGCATCATTGGTGTCTGGCATCAATGACATACCATCATCAAGAGAAGTTGGCGAGAATGTCTTCCTTGGAGAAGGTGAGAGGTTGTGTTGTCAGTGGGAACCGCTGTGCTGCCACTGGGGCTGTCATCTAGGTCACCGCCATTGACGTTGCTGAGTTCATTGTCATCATTGTTAGTCATCCAGGGTTGTAAATGAAAGAGGAAGATGTAAGGGGATGGATTGTCAGGGGTGGACAGTTATATTTATTTGTTTAAATGGGCTTTTGTGGCTGAACACACTAAATGTGTCAAAGGAGAGTCTGGGAAAGTAAGTTACTGCCTTGGCCGCTATGGCAATGCCTAGGTGTGAAAGGGAAAGCGAGGTGACTTGTGGCCACCTTGCCTTGCCTTCTGGCCTTGCAAAGTGCCTCAAGCATCTTTGGCGACACAGATCTTGCTGGAACTTGCTTCGATTAGCTGTCTTTTTGTCAATGACAGTAAAATCTATAGTATCTTAAACATTGCACGAAATTCTGTGTTTCTATTTGCCACCTCACTGTTCATCATTGATCTGACTGTTGCTTTTTCCTACTATTTCTGACACATCATGATTAAGTTTCTATATAGCTATTTGGGTTCCATCATATGCCAAGCCACCCTTCATATACTGCCAACCCTCAGAAGAGAAGAGGGAGAAAAGGATTGTTCTTATGCTTGTCACCATTTGGATTTGATTTATGATTTGTTAATGTTGTCATTCAGTTCCTTTTTCTTGTAGATATTTGCAGTAGGGGTGACAAATATGTTTCTAATCTCATCTTGAGTAGTGTTTGTTCATGTGCTACAGAACTTGCAATGCTAGCAAAATAAATCATCATAATTGGAGTATTAATCCATTTATTTGGTTTTCGTATATGCTAGAATGTCCATCACTTTATTCTATCCAATTGCATATACCAGAAGGACCATGACTTTCCTACCATATTCCTTCTTGTTTTAGGCTTTTTTAACTCATTTTTTCTGAGTTTGATTATACTTAAATTTAGCCTTGATTTTACGTGATTATGTGCATGTCAAAACTACCTAACACCAATTTCCTGCTGCTTAATATTGATTGTAGTTACTACTAGATTTTTTATGTTTATGCTCTTTCTGATTCTTGTCCTTTTTAATTTTGGTGCACATGAACCTCAACAACCTTATCTCTGCTATGCAAATTTTCTGTGAGCAAAGATGGCAGTGTCGGTTTCGGCTGGGTCCAAAACTATTTTGGTTTTAGTTTCGCCCAGTTCGGGCATGTCCGGCGGCCGTAAGAAGGGGAGTAAACGGCCGGTTTCAGTTGGTTTTGATCTAGTTTCGGCCAAAACTGATTAAAATATTATTTTGTATGGTATCAGACTTGATACAGTAAAATGGCCCGGTTTCAGATCGGTCTGGTCCAAAACCTAAACATTGCGAACATTTCGGTTTTGGCCAAAACTGCCAACCATGTCTGTGGGTGCTTTTTCTCCATCCCCAACACTCAGTCCTATACAACATGGTTCTTATTTATAAAGAAGATATGACACAAATTATACTAGTTACTCTTGCTCACTTCAACCAACTTACCTCATTCCTGTGTGCAATATCTTCTTGGTCATTCTTTTAAGCAAATAGGCATTAAATCTGCCAAAAGCCTGGATTGAAATTGTAGCTTACCCTCTGAGAGTTGGGAATTAGTGGAATGCCCTTTGACTGTTTCATCCTCTCTCTCTAAGGATTCTAGGTTTCCTGCCGTTTCTTCACTGTTTCCTCTTCTCTTCAAGTCTTTGACGTCAACTCGAATTTGATGAGCCACAGGTGAGGAGGTAGTGCATGGTTGAACTCATCCTCCAATGCCTGTAGGTCTGATATCTCATTGGGAAATAATTGCTGCATTTCCTTCATGGAGAGCTCAGACTGAGCTAAGAATCACCTAGTGAAGCAGTCCTGCTGGGCATTTACCCAGGATGCATCATAGGGACTGCCATGACTGCCCACATCTTTGACGTAAAGAAGGCAAAATTGATGTGCTCCATATGTTAGGCTACAATGCATTCAGTCACGAGGCCGCCTCATTCTTCTGTTGCATCACCAGGTTTGGAGGATAGCTATGTAGAGCTTTTGCTTTTCTCCCAAATCCCCTCTTGCTCTCCTGCCTTTAGTTGGTCCTCAGATTTTCCTCAACCTTGTCCAATGAGGATTTTTGTTTAATCAAGTGTCTTCAATTATAAACTTATTTTTTTATCTTCTTCTCTGTGTTCTTTCACTAATCTTTGCCAATTTTGCTTCATATTTTTATTGATCATCCACCCTTTTGTCAACGTTTCTTCTTCTTCATTATTTTTTTCTTTTTTTTTCCTGGAAAGTGATTGTCTCATCCTTTCTTCTTCTGATCGATGTCTTTGTGTTTTTCTTTGCTCTGTTCAGTTGCATCTGTTTGTCATTTTATTTCCTTCCTCTTGTTATTCGTTGGATTCTTCTGTGCCTCACTGCTTCTTCAAGCCTGGTTAATGTCTCTCTTGTAGATTTCAGCCCATTGGCAGTCTTTTACCATATTAATTAAAGTCTTTCCTTCTCTTTACATTTTTCATTGGAGATGGCATTGCTTGTATCTTCAAATTAGCCCGATATTATCCATGCAAAATTTCCCAATTATGAGAATAACAGAAGACAATAGAAGTTGCAACTTCAATTATTTCCTACATGAAGGAAAGCGGGTCTACACAAGTCACTGTAAAGCATCCCAATATATAGTCCACCTGAAACCAAATACAATTTCTAATTTGATCTGCATTTAAATTTGATTTCTCTGTTTGCTTCAGATTTTGTAAACTCTATTCTTTTCTTATTGGATTCAGATGTAGACTCTGTCAACTCCAATCTGACCCATTTATGCCCTTATTTGAGTCAACTTGTCTTTAAACCTTTAAATTCTAAACTATTTTCTTATGATTCTATCTTAATATTAACTGTCTGAACTTTCATCAATTAAAATCGAAAAACGGAGGTCAAGGTTAGCCAGTGAGACAATGGGGGATAAGCTTCATCGTCAAGAGGGAAACTCATTGCAAAGAACATACACCTAAGAATTTTGTCATGTAGATGTCGTCACTTTTCCAAAGCTAAAATAAACTGACAGTGACTTAGTGCTGACCCTTGTAATTCAAGGAAAATGGGAAACCTGTCTCTCTAGTGACCATTCTCATACTGGCAAATTCCCTCTAAGACATACCGTTAACCCATAGGATAATGCACAAGGCATCCCAAGGTGTCCTAAGGATCCTTAAGCACTTAAGTGCTTAGGCCCCAACTGGTGCCTAGGTGACACTTTTGTGAAAATTGATAGCATAATGCTGCGAATTTAAATCCCAACAATAGATATATGCTAAACGCATTGACTGCAGTTTCTTTATCACAGACTAGTGGGAAATAGATAGAGGTGGGGGTGGGGGCTGGAGAGAGATGGCTAGAATAGTGGGAGTGGTGTTTGGTTAGGGAGGAAGTTGCACCATACAAATAATGAAACAAATTGAAGAGCATGGGATGAGAGATAAAGAGATAAATGATAGCTGATGTGGGGTGGGATTTGATTTGAGTCTGAAGTGGGAGAGGGTTTAGAGGGAGACAGATGAAGAGAGGGAGAATTTTGGTTCCACATATAAATACAAATTATGGGGAGAGAGAAGGAAATGGATATATTGAGAGATAAGCAATAAGAGAGAAGAGGTGGAGGATAGTGGTGGGGGATGGGGTGGGGAAGATGCATGTGTATGCACAGAGAGAACAAAAAGAGGAGAATCAGCAGAGAGAAGCAGGATGACAAAGACAATGGAAAAGACACGAGGAGAAGGGTCAACAGATATGCCTATGTTTGGTGGATAGCAGGTGAACCTGGGGTTCGATGGGAGAGGGCCACTTAGAGGCTTGTGGTGTCTAGAGAGCGACCAAGGAGGGGAGTGAAATTCTCAATAAAGTAGGCAGAAAAGTAACTCGAATTCCTAGGGCCACACTTGAAGCTTTAGCCAGAGAGAGAGAGAAACTCCTTATGTCTGTTGGCCAACTCTTGTTCATGCGTCGGTAGGCATATATAATCCCTAGGCTTCACCAACTTTCATCTTTCTGAAGCATCCTCCTTTTTGACAACCTAATCTGTCGAATGTATGGATAATTTTTTACCTAGACCTGTTGATCTCTTTGAGGAACTAAGTCTCTAAAGTGATCACCATCCATTAACCTCTCAATATGTGTACCACTTCTCTTTTTTCCGAAGTCTTTAACTAGAACTGTTTTATCATCACTCTTAATGTATCTAATATTATCTAATGCTTACTCTCTCCCCCTTGGTTTAGCAATTTCACCCTCCCAAAATTCCTAATTTGTTTCTCAATCCTTCAACTGAGCTTCAATCTCTACTTACAGAATTCTTTAAGTAGTTTGTGTTACTTTGAGATTTGATCATCTTTATTCTTTGCTGTGCACTAAAGTAGCTATTTTGTTGACTCTTTTCGTGGACTTTTGGCAAGAAATTTAACTGGAAATATTATCAAAAGCAAAGCAAATGGTTCGTGACCCAGTGGTGCCCCTTCTTTCTTTTCTGAGAAGGATATAACTAGTTGTAACCGCTCATTTTTTTTTCCATATTTCCTTAAGATGCAAAATGATGAACATTTTAGGGTTTTTTTGTTCTTGAGACAGCTTCTGGAGCAGTACGGCAATGTATGGCATCACAGCAGGGTCAGGAGATATCTCACATCTGAGGACTGGCCGAGCAGCGAAACCAAAGGCAGGCCATGGTTTGGCCTTCTTACCTTGCTGAGGAAGTACCCAGAGCATTTTGTTATTAACATCAGATCCAGGGGGAAGATGACATCAGAGATTGTGTCATTAGTGTCCTTGATCCAGTGAGATCTGACTGTCGGTATCTGGTGGAAGAGAGCCTGCCAAGAACTGTGTCCAAACAAACCTGCTGTTGCTTTCGAGACTCCTGTTTCCTGTTTGGTTATTAGTTTCCTTTTTATGGTCTGATTAGATGTAGACTTTTGTGGACATGTGTTTGGACCAAAATTCTTGTGTTGTTACTTTACTATTTTATTCTATTGTGCTGCTTTGGCCAACCGGGCCTTGAATAAGCGGCAGGCAAGTGAGAACAGCAAGCAGCAGAAGCTGCAGAGGAAATGAGAAACAGTTTTGGAACATCATTTGGTAACATCACCATTGAAACTATGCCACATCAGTAATTGACATAAAAAAAGTTAAAAATATCTCATAAATGATGAGGTTGTGGTACATTTTGATTGGTGTGTTACTTTAATATGTTACCAAATGATATTATTAAACTATTTTTCAGAAGAAATTAACTCGTCATACGGTTGACTCTCGATGGCGCTGACCCTCGTTGATGACGTCTACCGAGAAGCACATATACTCACCAGCTTGTGTTTATCAAGTTTCTAGGAGGAGTGGAGTGGGTTAGAGTTCTTAAAAACGAGGTGGAAAAGTCCATTTCCTATTAAAAGTTCTTTTCCTATGGTCAATCCTGTAGGAAAATGATTGGATATGGTATGGAAAAAGTTTTTTGTTCCTTGGATGGGAAAATTCCTTCAGAATTTTGCCTATCCCTGGAACGAAGAAAACTTCGTTTTCAGATATGAAAACCAAACTTCTTATCCACCTTGGGTTCGTCCATCTCTTAGATAGGAGATTTAAACGTGGGACTATTTATAATTCTGTACTATACAATACCAGTTTATAGGTGTGTTTAGCATGACTTCTACTTGTTGGAATTTGATCAGGGCTTGTAGATATTTTTGAGAGAGGATGGTAGGAATTAGAAGTCATACCAACCAAAAAATGGAATTAAAAGCTATTTATATAGTTTTAAATCATTGAGCTGTTCAGCATGACTATTCCTATAGTCTTAGAGAGAGAGAGAGAGAGAGAGAGAGAGAGAGAGCACTTATCAAATACTATAGGTTTCATATTACACAACATTGAAAGGCGGGCGCTAATCAAATGCTTGTGGTAGTCTTAAAATGAGCATCGGAGCAAACTATCTTAGCACGAAACTTGTCATTACGAGGGGTAGTGAGTTGACCAGTCCGTAAGGTCTCGTTAGCAAATGATAAGACCTGAAAGTTTGCCAATATGCAGCCAGAGAAGTATATATGCGAGGTAACTAAGATCCCAGGAGGGAACATGCATGCAATAGAGAACATCATTGACCTAAAGCTCACCTGACGATATTTTTATATCAGCTGCTTTAGCCAGAAGTATAATGTGTTAACATGGTTAAGTCTGAACATAATTTGGTTCGGTTCACGATTAATTTTCAACTTGAACAGAATTGAACCAATTCAGTTTTAGAATCGAACATGAACCGAAGCAAACTGCTTTAATTTAGTTTATGGTTTGGACCTTTTAATGAAAGTTAGAAATGACTTTTCCTATCAAAACTTATATAATATCAATAATAAACATAGTCAATGTAATTCATCTAGATTAGTAAATCAATAACAGAAATAAACATTACCTTTATCTAATAGGATATACCTCTGAAATCTTTCGTATTGAACAATATAACTTCAAAATCTGACTATTAGATTGTATATCCCTCAAATTAAAAGAAACCATCAGTTATCTCTGTAGTTAGTTTGCCATTAGAATTTGAAAAATATTTCATCTTGAGATGAACAGAACCGTCAAAATAAGGGTAAAAAGATAAAAATATTTTCCTGAGAAAGAAGAGAGAGAGAGAGAGAGATGTCCCTTCCGGTGACATATCTCTTTCCTAGTCACCCTGCCCAGCTCTGGGAACCCCCGAACCTATTCATAGACCAACCGGGGAGCACAATGACCTATCGCAGTTGCGGTAGGAGCATCAGACGATGCTATGAAAGTGCCATCGGAGAAAATTAGACGATGCTTCTGCAGCGGAGGATCCTTGAGAGATGTCGTTTCGGCGATCGGATCCCGGCCCAGGTGAGCGGCTCCCCAGCCTCCGACACGTTGAAGCTCCACATGAGGCACCCCTCAGAGATCAGTGACGGTGCCGCCGCACACAGGTCCCCAAGGAGATATTGGAGGAGTTCGCCTTCCACGACCTACACGGTGGCGGCAGGGTTTTGCCTCCATGGCGCCGACAAGGGGCTTTGCCTCCACGGCTCCTCTCCATAGAGAGAGAAAGAGACAATAAAGAGAAAGAGGTGAGGGAAAGTTATTAAAAAATAAATTTCACAAGAGTTAAGAGGGTAAATTAGTCATTTTCCTCCTTGTTAAATGGATGGAATGAAACCACAGGGTCATATTTGCTGAGTTTTTTTTTTATTTGAGGAAGATACAATCTAATAGTAAGATTTTAAGAGTATATCATTAAATATGAAAGATTTTAGGTGTAATGTCCCGACGCGGAATATCAGAGCGATAAATAGTTAAATAAAGTGAGAATCAACACCCGGTCCAATTCTGGCCCCTTTACTTATTTTTAGGTCCATTGACCAATTCAATTTGACACCTGGTCCATTCCCCACCCAGATTTATTTTTAGGTCCACAAAGTCTTCCCACCGTTACTTCACTGACGGTAGAGGGGTGAAATGCCTAAAATTCGCATATATTCTGTTTCGGAGCAGGTTTGTGATGTGTGTTCTGGTGAGCAGGAAGCTTCTGTTTCGGAGCAGGTTTGCGCTGTGAGTTCTGGTGAACAGGGAGCTACGCCTGGGAGTTGGCCACATGACACGTGACTCATGGTGCTTCTTGCGCAGGGAACAAATTTTCATAAAATGCTAATTCTATGCATTACGTTGGACACATTACATGTTTGACACATGACTCACACGATAATTGCAGAAAAAAAACTCAGAAATTTCCAGCAAAATCTAGCTGAAAATGTTTTCCAGTGCAACTTGCAATAGTTGCCGGCAAGCTGAAACTTTCAAGTTAGCTCTTCAAGCAGCTGACAGTTAAGTGGGAGAAAAAGGTGATCGAGTGATGCTGCCATGGAGCTCAAGGTGAGTGAGGAGTAAATATTTCTGAACAGACCATCTAAAAGGAGCAAAATAAAGTAGCTATTTTTCTAGACATCATGTAAAGAAATACATAACATGTTCCTGACACACAATTCCAATACAACACAATATCTAACCTAACATTGTTCATAGAGGACCACAACTACATACCTTGTCACTACAAACTGAAATAAGATAACATTGTTCATAGAGGACCACAACAAGTTCAAGAAGTTTCACATGTCCAAAAAAATGTAAAAGTGAAATTCAATCTAAGTGCACATTCATGTCCTCTTGTGAATGTGAGTCACCATCACTCCCATCATCTCCATCCTTATCTAGAATGCTTAAAAATGCAAATGCCTTTGGTAAAGACTTCACAACCCCTTTAACTTTGTTTATAAGTGATTTTGAACCCCTCAGCTCATCCTCCAACCATGCAATTTGTCCTCTAGCTTTTTTATCTTCTCATATTTTTCGCAAGTAGTTGTTGTTTCCACAAAACTTTGTACTTTATCACACCACATGAAAAAATCACAATTCATCTCCTATAAAGAACATGAAGAAAAATTGTTATTAGTAGATATAAAAGAACGAAAACAAATAGTTGGAGATAATTTACCTTGCATTTGTAGAATTGTCTTCCCAAATTTTTTTCTGTTTGGCTAGTTCTCACAAAACAAAAACCATGCCCTTAATACATCTCATTAGTGGAGGTTGGATAGGAGAGCGTCTCGGACTCAAAAATATCAAGAAATTGGAAGATAAATATCTGAAATATGGAACTATCTGTCTACAGATCAATATATGAAATACACAACTGAGAAAAAAGACAAAATATGGATACATGACAGAAATTTCCATACATCAAATAGCATCAAACATGAACTATCTGTCTACAGATCAATAATGAGGAAAACTTTGGAAATCTGTCTACATTGAACATGATAAAGTTGAATACATGACAATCACTTCAACTATCTGTCTACATTGAACATGAACTTTGCAAATCTGTAAGTGTCCATAAACTTTGCAAATCTGTCTACCTGATCTCTTATAAGTGTCCATAAACTTTGCAAATCTATCTACATTGAACATGAATACATGGAACATCATAAAGTTTGCAAATCTGTCTACATTGAACATGAATACATTGAACATCATAAAATTTGCAAATCTGTTTTACTTAGGACAATCACTTCAACTGCCAACACATGTTTGGACATGATACTCTACATGCATCCAAAGTAGTTGTCGCCATCTTCTTCATGAAGTTGAATACATCACAGCCAACGCATGGAACTCATCTACGTAGGTTTTACTAAAGAAGGCACAACTAAACAAAGCCAGAGACACTAAATGGAAGGAACCTGGCGAAAGACTACACACCAGTGGATGCAGAAGTACCTGGCAAAAGACTAGACACCAGTCGATGCAGGCTATTGGAAGACTAGAATCCCCCCTTCTTTTCTCCAGTCGATGCAGAGGTACCTGGCGAAGCAAATGGCGATGGCGATGCAGGGGAAGCTGTCGCCCTCGGCAGCTCTCGGAAGCTCTCACTGGAAGCTCTCACTGGGAGGGATCGTGGGAGGGGGGGTTTCGCCGGGGGTTTGGGAGGGGGGTTTCACCGGGGTGTGGGAAGGATCGCCGGGGGGGTGGGATCGTGGGAGGGGGGTTTCGCCGGGGGTGTGGGAGGGGGAGGTTTTGCCGGGGGTGTGGGAGGGGGAGCCGGGGGGAGAGATCGTGGGAGGGGGGGTTTCGCTGGGGGTGTGGGAGGGGGGTTTCACCGGGGGTGTGGGAAGGATCGCCGGGGGGTGGGATCGTGGGAGGGGGGTTTCGCCGGGGGTGTGGGAGGGGGAGGTTTCGCCGGGGGTATGGGAGGGATCGCCGGGGGGAGAGATCGCCGAGGGGAGGGATCCGGGCTCGGGTAGGGTTCGCCGGGTGGAAAAGGGGGTTTCGCCCCTGGAGATGTGTGGGGAGGATGTTTCCCACGGGCTAGTAGATGGGGGCCAACAGGGTTTCTTTCACAAGGGTAGAATAGGGTTTTTCACAAAAATGTAAGGGGAGATAACAGATGGGATGTAATATTAAATACTTAACAGATTTTGGACTTAGAATTAATTTTTTGATGTGTTGGACCTAAAATTAATTTGCTATCACCTTTTTGGACCGGAAGTCAAAAATCCCTTAACTAAATAGTATAGAGTGAGAAATAGACATCAAACCATTGCACTATGGAATAATGTCAAATGAACCATCTTTATTGATAATTTCACTAATTCTATTACATTCACTAATTCAGAGCCAAAATTATGGGTTCAGAGTACTTTATTCAAATAAAAACAACTACAACTATCTAACTATCTACTAAATGAGTTGGTTGTCAAAATGTCAGGTCACTCTTCCACTTGCTTATTCCCTTCCTTGTGCGTGTGGTAGTCCCCTACAGATTCACCTGAAACACATATAACAAATAGTGTAGGATGAGCAATAATGCCCGGTAGAACTTAATATCTCATGAAACAAACATGCTTTAAGTGATTAATATCTTATAAAATAGAGTAACTAGAGAGAACGATCAAGAATAGTCAAGAGAGTAATGACACATGATAGCAAGAGAACAACAATAGTACTTTTCACAAAGAGTATAACGAGCATGTTAAAGGAATGACTATATCACGAGATAGCACGTATAAAAGCATGATATCACGCAAGTCAAGATTGTACTTTGATTGTCTTTAGATTAATCTAGTTAGTCTGGCACTTGGATGCCTGCCAAACACCTTGATCATTGAACCCCCGCAAGTAAATAGCCTTTCGGATGCACCTCCCATGTAGCGACCCTCATTATACCGGTACGGTTATACCAACCCACGTCGGTATAGCGAGCGTTGCCACAGTGGGACATTTACCCAACAATAACATTCAGCTGAGATACACGTGAATATAAGAACAGAGTAGCGGAAGTAAAGAACTACTGTCTTCATTTCTTTCATCATCCACATTTAAACATATATGATTTGATAACATTTAAAGAACTAAAAGTCCACATAATTAAATTGCTGAAAATTTAAAACATAAATGTCCACACTTATACATTCCCTTTCCATAGTAATTCTAATACAATGTTGCAATTACATACTATGAAAATCTCAAAATGTCACAAGCACTCCAACTGTCTAATCTCCACGCTCGGAGTCGGTCTCCAACGCCTCCTCTGCAAGCGTGTCGTCACCAACTACACCTGTACGCCGAAGCAAGTAATGAGTCTAAAAGACTCAGCAAGTATTCTACACATACCGCACATGCACATATCATGGTAAGTTTTGCATACACATTCATAAGACACAACATGTAGCATGCTTGACATTTAATTTCTCAACCTATCATGGTGAATCTACAATTAAACACATGGACTATGCTTTCAGATTTGCAGAAATAGAATCACCTATCACATGCTTTCTATTCATTTCTCACATGAAAGTCTACCTCCAACCAACTAAGACATGAAAGCCACGAACATACATTTCCGAACATGCATGAAAGGAAACACACCTAACCTGAAATCTACACATTACTACACATACACATGACCATTTTTCATACTTTAAGCTTGCTGATTTTACATGCTTAAGTAACTTTAATCTAACACATAGAGCTACAACAACGATGAAATCACAACATGTGAACAATCGATTATGGAAGTTGTTTGTACATGCTTAACAATTATCCTAGCATGGATTCTAGTCATTTTGCATACATAACATGATCATAACATAATAAATCTACTGTTTAAGCATGAATTCAGATTTGTCATAACATGGATTACACACTCACATCCTCACATTTTGGTTTCACATTTTACACAATTTCAAATTCGCATATTTTACGCTTTACACATACACTTTTACACATTATTCACATTCACATTTTTCACATGAACACATACACATTTACACATTCACATTTACACATTCACATTTAGTGCCGTGACACATAGTCCAAACCACCAAAGAAGGACACAACACATCACATCACATAGACGCCATCTAGGCAATACAATGGCGACTCTTGGACTGCGCAGACCGGGAGAACAAGTCTCCACCCTAACCAGTGGTACTTGTCCACCTCCAGGATTTCCCCTAATGCCCTTAGGGTCACTTACACATTGAACCTTCTCAGGGGGACTTTTCCCTATACGGTTCCACTGCCCTCTGTGGAAGCAATGTCACACTTGACACAATTTACACATTACACGTTTTTACCGTTTTTAACACATAAGTTTACACATGTCACTCTCAATTCATTCACTTTCTCACTCACATGCACACCTCTATGTTTTTCCTAGCATGGCACTATAATTACAGAAGTTTAGCACTCAGGAAAATTTACTAATCAGGTTGCTACATGCAAAATCGAATCATTTTACGAAGGCATGCATTAGTTTCACAATTTCACATGGGAAAATTCATATTGCATCATATACTAGTCCAAATGACCTGAAATTTTAACCACAAGCTAATTTCGGGTTTAGGATCCCGCATGAAAAATTTCAGATTTTTCTAAGCTAAAACAAAATTACAGAAAATCTAACATTAATTTCACATGCTATCCGCAATTCAATTTGTCATGGAGATAAACACAAACACAGTTTTAACCGCTCGCGGTCTGAACCCTAACAGACATGGAGCTACAGATTTTATTCCTAAAATTTTTGGGCAATACATGATTTACCGAAGATTTATCATGACCTACGCCAAATTTCTATTTCCCAAGCAATATTTCCACTAATTCACACAAGCATGAGAAAAATCTCAGAATTTTAGAACAGAGACTAACCAATACATGAATGACCCATAAAATGTAGTACATTCAGATTCATCCTAAATCATACAAACAAAGGATTGACAAGATTGATAGCTCATCACACATGTATTTACATGAAAGAAACAAACTTTACCATTTACCCCCTTGCAAAAGAATCCATCCACACACCACATTCACTAGTATACATAGTACATAAGAGATTACATTATATCCTCATCGTGAAACATATCGAAAATAGTCGTATAGAAGGGCAGAACAGCTTGCTGTTCTGCTCAGATGAACTTGGCGGCAAACTATGGCCGTTAATTTCATGTTAGCGGCATCATCGATGGACGCTAAGCATGAACTTAGCGGCAATGGGTATTGCCGTTAATGTCAGGTCTGTGCAGAACACAGACCCGAGCTCCAAAGATGGGGTGAATTTGGGGGTCTAGGACACGAGGGAAAATACATAAAATTTGTAAAACCAACCTAGACACATACAGGGACGTTATGGGTAGGGTACTTGCCTCTAGAAAATTCACCAGACGGATCTAGGGCTCGGTGAAGCTCTCCTTGGCTGTCCCAAGAAGCTCTTAGAAACTCTTTACTCCGGGTTCCTGAGCAAGCTCCAGTGCCTTCCGAGGTCGAGGAGGCCTTCCTCGTCGATCCAGCAAACTCCTTGAACCAGCAGGTGGCCGGATCAAGCTCCAGAAGTTCGGATTTTGGGCTGTAAAGAGTGGGGTTTCTCACAGTCCGAAAATAGGTTTTCTCTCCTTCCTCTCTTGCAAAGGGGCAAAAGAAGTGCTAGGGCTGTAGAAATGGGTCTGAATATAGAAGAGGGGTTCTCTTGTCACACAGGGGTGACAAGATGGCCTTTCAGACCGTTGGGGACAGCTCCCCAATGGTTGGGGTAGCTTGCTCCCGGAATTCTGGGCTCTGCAACGCATGCAGGTTAGAGAAGTTGGCGTCCACATCGTTGGACGCCGGGATTAGTGTTGGCGTCCATGGGGTTGACGCTGACACCACATCGACGTCATGATATTGACGCCAATATGGCCTTCGGCCAGAAGTCTAAAACATGCAGAAACCCATGCACATCATGTATATATACATGTAATATCTATATGGTATTGTGCACACACTACCATCAAGCAAATACATACATTACTTATACTAATTATACACATGCACACATAGGTATACTAACTAATACATACGTAGATACATACATACGTTCGTATACAACATGAATTATTTACATGCAATACCATAATGCGACAAATTTCGAGGGCCTTACACCCTCTCCCCCTTAAAGAAACTTTGTCCTCGAAGTTAGAACGACACTACTCAAACAAAAGGGGATACTTCTTCTTCATCACATCCTCAAGCTCCCAAGTAGCCTCCTCTCATGAGAAGTTCCGCCATAGAACTTTCACCGACGCAATACTCTTGTTCCGGAGATGCTGACATACGAAAGATCTGGCTGAATCTCCACTGGCTCATGACTAATCACATGAGACGGATCTCGGACATACTTCCTGAGCATCGAAACGTGGAACACAGGATGAACACTAGCCAAAGCTGGGGGTAAGGCTAGCTCATATGCCACGCTGCCCAAACGTCTGAGAATCTCATATGGGCCAATGAACCTAGGGCTCAACTTACTATGCCTGCCAAATCTGACAACACCTCGAGTAGGCGATATCTTCAAGAAGACATGATCGCCAACCTCGAACTCCAAATCCTTTCTCCTGTTGTCGGCATAACTCTTCTGCCTATCTGAGCCAACAAGCCTCTTTCTGATCAGTTGGACCTTATCCGAAGTTTCCTATACTAACTCTGGTCCGATCAACTGCCTATCACCAGTCTCCTCCCAACACAAAGGAGATCTGCAGGGCTTACCATACAACGCCTCGAATGGAGCCATACCAATACTAGCATGAAAGCTGTTGTTGTATGCGAACTCCACTAGAGGTAAATGGCGCTCCAATCATCCTTCTAATCCAGAACACACGCCCTCAACATATCCTCGAGCGTCTGGATAGTCCTTTCGGACTGTCCATCGGTCTGGGGATGAAACGCCGAACTGAGCTTCAGCTCCGAACCTAAAGCATCCTGAAGACCCTTCCATAACCTCGAAGTGAATCTCGGATCTCGATCCGAAATGATCGACTTCGGCACACCATGCAATCTAATGATACCACTAACATACAATCTAGCTAGACTCTCTACTGACTGCTTCTTCTTTATAGGCAAGAAATGAGCAGTCTTCGAGAATCTATCCACAACTACCCAAATCGAGTCATTGCCCCTTCTAGATCGAGGCAAACTCGAAACAAAGTCCATAGTGACAGCTTCCCACTTTCACACTGGGATGTCCATCCTTTGCATAAGGCCGGATGGTCGCTGTCGCTCGGCCTTCACTTGCTGACACACTAGACATCTAGACACATAATCCGCAACATCCTTCTTCATGCCGGACCACCAAAATGACCTCTTCAGATCTTGGTACATCTTAGTGTTACCCGGATGAATAGAGAATCGCGATCTGTGAGCCTCTGCTAACACATGCTCACGGACATCTGCTAAATCGGGGACACAAACACGGTGCTGAAATCTAATCACACCGTCCTCATCTCGAGCAATGCCTGCCTTGCCCACTAACTCTAAGAGTCTAGGGTCGGCTCCCTGTCGCTCGATCACCTCATCCAAAACCGAGGACCTAAGAGATAACTGAGCTACAAAAGCCTGACATAGCGATGGCTCTAACTCAGTCAACGCGCAAGCCGAATCTTCCAACATCTTCCAATCCTGTTGGAGAGATGGCCTCTTTCTACTCAGCGCATCCGCTACAACATTCGCCTTTCCAGGGTGATACTGAAGGTCGAAGTCATAGTCCTTCAAGAACTCAATCCATCTCCTCTGCCTCAGGTTTAATTCCTTTTGGGAGAAAAGATACTTTAAGCTCTTGTGGTCGGTAAACACCTCAAATCTGACACCATAAAGATAGTGCATCCAGATCTTTAGTGCATGAACCACTGCTGCGAGCTCTAAGTCATGAGCCGGATAGTTCTTCTCATGCTCCTTCAACTGACGAGAAGAATAAGCCACTACCCTTTCTTGTTGCATTAGCACACAGCCTAAACCAATCTGAGATGCATCCGTATAAATGGCAAAGCCTTCTGGACCACTAGGCAATACTAATACCGGAGCAGAAGTAAGCTTAGCCTTTAATAGATGAAAGCTCCGCTCACATGCCTCAGACCATGCGAACTTCTCCCCCTTTCTGGTCAGCTTTGTCAAAGGGGCGGCAATGGATGAAAATCCCTCAATAAATCGCCGATAATAACCAGCTAAACCAATAAAACTACGAATCTCCGAAGGGGTCTTGGGAATCTCCCAATCCATAACAGCCTGGACCTTTGCTGGATCAACTGCAACACCAGCGCCGGAGATAACATGCCCGAGGAAATGAACCTCGCGCAACCAAAAATCGCACTTGCTGAACTTGGCATACAGCTTGTGCTCACGAAGAACCTCTAACACTAGCCTCAAATGCTGACGGTGCGTGGCCTCATCCAGAGAGTAGACCAACACGTCATCAATAAACACTACGACAAAGCTATCTAAGTAAGGCCTAAACACCCTGTTCATGAGATCCATGAACACTGCAGGGGTATTGGTCAGTCCGAAAGGAAGGACCAAAAACTCATAATGTCCATAACGGGTTCTAAATGCCGTCTTGGACACATCCTCACTCTGAATTCTCAACTGATGATAACCAGATCGCAAATCAATCTTAGAAAAGACTGATGCCTCTCGCAACTGGTCAAACAAATCATCAATACGAGGTAAGGGATACATGTTCTTCACAGTCACTTGGTTCAACTTCCTATAGTCAATGCATAACCTAAGTGACCCGTCTTTCTTCTTGACGAACAATACAGGTGCGCCCCAAGGGGAAACACTAGGGCGAATAAATCCCTTATCAAGCAACTCTGCAACTGCCTCCTCAACTCGGCTAACTCCACAGGTGCCATCCGATATGGAGCCTTCGAGATAGGAGAGGTGCCCGGAAGCAACTCTATGGTAAACTCTATCTCTCTATCCGGTGGCAATCCAGACAAGTCATCAGGAAAGACATCTGGAAAATCCTGCACTACCTCAATCTCCGCAAGAGTAGGTGACTCATCAGCCTCTGGTACTAACACCACGTTGGCAAGAAAAGCGTCACAACCCTTGTTCACCATGCGCATCGCCTTCATGGCAGAGATGACCATCTTTCCCGCCCAGTTCCTTGGCAAGGGGTGAGAGAACTCATCCTCACCAGGAATGCGGAAAACGATCCTCTTCCGACGACAATCTACTAACGCATAGTGCTCCTCTAGCCAATCCAGACCAAGAATAGCATCATAGTCCTTCATCTTTAGCAAGAAGAAACACCCATCTAGGACTCTATCCTCAATGCACACAGGTAACGACGGAATGCACTTCCTAGTCGATACCGTACCCGCAGGGGTGTGCACAGACAAAGGGACCTCTAACTCCTCAGACTCTATACCTGACTCTAGGGATAACTACCTAGCGAACCGCTCGAAAATGAACGAGTGAGTAGCACCCGTATCAAACAAAACCCGAGCGTGCACACCTAAAAGCAAAAACCGTACCTTCGGTGACATGCTCCGCCTGCTCGGCGTCCTCACGAGCTAAAGCAAACACTCGAGCTGGGGCTCGAGGCCTTCCGGTCTTCCTGTAGCTGGCGCGGCTGCCGCTATCGCTGGGGCTGGCGCTCCACGCTGAGCTCCCTGCTGAAGTCTTGGGCAATCTTTGATCTTGTGGTCGCTGCTCCCGCACTTCAAGCACTTGCCCGTAATCATCCAACACTCGGTACCACCATGTGTCTTCCCACAGTGGGGACACTCTTTCTTCACACCAGGGGAATGTACAGAAGGTACCTGAGAACTTCCGACTGTTACGGATCGTTGCGGTGTCTGGTACACCGTTTTTTTCTTGTCTTGCCGCTGCAATGTCGCTGGGCCTCTTCTGCGAAGCCTTCTTTTCCTCCATATATTGCTCCATCTCTCCCTCCTGCCTACACACAGCACTAAGGGCCTCGTCCAACGTGCGGTGGTCAAACGCCACGAGTCTCGTCCGCAGTGATGGCTTGAGTCCCATCACGAACTTCTTTGTCTTTCTGCGCTCGTCTGCCATGATATGAGGTGCATATTTAGAGAGTTCAGAAAATCTTGCCTCATATTCTAGCACAGTCATGGAGCCTTGAGCCAAAGATAGGAATTCCTGCTCCATCCGATCTTGCACATGCTCGGGGACGAACTTGGCCCGAAAGAGCCTCACGAACTCGTCCCAAGCAACGTCGATAGCTCCGTCCTCAAATCGGGTACGCAGCAATGAAGCCCACCATACATCAGCTCTTTCCTGCAATACACCTTCGTAAGCTCCGACTAACAGTCTAACTAAACAAAACATACAATCATACAAAATCAACACATACCTGTAGCATGTAGGTGGCCAATGTAACCTTGTCCTCCTCTACACACCTGATGGCTCGGAAGATCTTCTCTATCTCCCTCATCCAGCTTTCTGCCAACAACGGATCGCTCTCCCCTTAAAAGAGGGTGGCAGCATCCTCTTGAATCTCTCCATGGTAGAAGGTCCACCATGGTCCTGAGCTGGTACTTGAGCCTGCTACAGTACACATCAAGCAATACACAATCAATATAATATCACACATTCAAATAAAATAGATAATAGTTCATTTTATTGGTCTAACCTGAGCCTCCAACTGAGCCTGGAGTGCTGTCTGGGTATGAGCCTACGTCTGCATGGCTTGCACCAGACCTTGCATGAATACTCCATAATCCACAGGTGGGGGTGGGGGAAGTACAGGACCTGGCGGTGCCGGGGCCTGCTGCTCCGCCCGCTCGTCACGTCGCGGCTCGTCCTCACGGGCCGGCGCTCCGCCACGCCTACCTCTCGAAGCCATGGCTGTAATAAAATTTCAGCCACCATTAGAGCTAGGTTACTAAGTTTTCTAACCATTTTCTTATCTATCTTTCCTTCCTTATTAATCAATTCTATACATGTGGACATACTTAGCATGCAATGGGGATGATGACTTAGGTATATTCAAGTGCAATCTCAACCGTTCGCTCTGATACCAATCTCTGTAGCGACCCTCATTATACCGGTACGGTTATACCAACCCACGTCGGTATAGCGAGCGTTGCTACAGTGGGACATTTACCCAACAATAACATTCAGCTGAGATACACGTGAATATAAGAACAGAGTAGCGGAAGTAAAGAACTACTGTCTTCATTTCATTCATCATCCACATTTAAACATACATGATTTGATAACATTTAAAGAGCTAAAAGTCCACATAATTAAATTGCTGAAAATTTAAAACATAAATGTCCACACTTATACATTCCCTTTCCATAGTAATTCTAATACAATGTTGCAATTACATACTATGAAAATCTCAAAATGTCACAAGCACTCCAACTGTCTAATCTCCACGCTCGGAGTCGGTCTCCAACGCCTCCTCTGCAAGCGTGTCGTCACCAACTACACCTGTACGCCGAAGCAAGTAATGAGTCTAAAAGACTCAGCAAGTATTCTACACATACCGCACATGCACATATCATGGTAAGTTTTGCATACACATTCATAAGACACAACATGTAGCATGCTTGACATTTAATTTCTCAACCTATCATGGTGAATCTACAATTAAACACATGGACTATGCTTTCAGATTTGCAGAAATAGAATCACCTATCACATGCTTTCTATTCATTTCTCACATGAAAGTCTACCTCCAACCAACTAAGACATGAAAGCCACGAACATACATTTCCGAACATGCATGAAAGGAAACACACCTAACCTGAAATCTACACATTACTACACATACACATGACCATTTTTCATACTTTAAGCTTGCTGATTTTACATGCTTAAGTAACTTTAATCTAACACATAAGAGCTACAACAACGATGAAATCACAACATGTGAACAATCGATTATGGAAGTTGTTTGTACATGCTTAACAATTATCCCTAGCATGGATTCTAGTCATTTTACATACATAACATGATCATAACATAATAAATCTACTGTTTAAGCATGAATTCAGATTTGTCATAACATGGATTACACACTCACATCCTCACATTTTGGTTTCACATTTTACACAATTTCAAATTCACATATTTTACGCTTTACACATACACTTTTACACATTATTCACATTCACATTTTTCACATGAACACATACACATTTACACATTCACATTTAGTGCAGTGACACATAGTCCAAACCACCAAAGAAGGACACAACACATCACATCACATAGACGCCATCTAGGCAATACAATGGCGACTCTTGGACTGCGCAGACCGGGAGAACAAGTCTCCACCCTAACCAGTGGTACTTGTCCACCTCCAGGATTTCCCCCTAATGCCCTTAGGGTCACTTACACATTGAACCTTCTAAGGGAGACTTTTCCTTGATACGGTTCCACTGCCCTCTGTGGAAGCAATGTCACACTTGGCACAATTTACACATTACATATTTTTACCATTTTTAACACATAAGTTTACACATGTCACTCTCAATTCATTCACTTTTTCACTCACATGCACACCTCTCTATTTTTCCTAGCATGGCACTATAATTACAGAAGTTTAGCACTCAAGAAAATTTACTAATCAGGTTGCTACATGCAAAATCGAATCATTTTACGAAGGCATGCATTAGTTTCACAATTTCACATGGGAAAATTCATATTGCATCATATACTGGTCCAAATGACCTAAAATTTTAACCACAGGCTAATTTTGGGTTTAGGATCCCGCATGCAAAATTTCAAAATTTTCTAAGCTAAAAAAAATTACAGAAAATCTAACATTAATTTCACATGCTATCCGCAATTCGATTTGTCATGGAGATAAACACAAACACAGTTTTAACCACTCGCGGTCTGAACCCTAACAGACATGGAGCTACAGAATTTATTCCTGAAATTTTTGGGCAATACATGATTTACCGAAGATTTATCATGACCTACGCCAAATTTCTATTTCCCAAGCAATATTTTCACTAATTCACACAAGCATGGGAAAAATCTCAGAATTTCAGAACAGAGACTAACCAATACATGAATGACCCATAAAATGTAGTACATTCAGATTCGTCCTAAATCATACAAACAAAGGATTGACAAGATTGATAGCTCATCACACATGTATTTACATGAAAGAAACAAACTTTACCATTTACCCCCTTGCAAAAGAATCCATCCACACACCACATTCACTAGTATACATAGTACATAAGAGATTACATTATATCCTCATCGTGAAACATATCGAAAATAGTCATATAGAAGGGCAGAACAGCTTGCTGTTCTGCTCAGATGAACTTGGCGGAAAACTATGGCCGTTAATTTCATGTTAGCGGCATCATCGATGGACGCTAAGCATGATCTTAGCGGCAATGGGTATTGCCGTTAATGTCAGGTCTGTGCAGAACACAGACCCGAGCTCCAAAGATGGGGTGAATTTGGGGGTCTAGGATACGGGGGAAAATACATAAAATTTGTAAAACCAACCTAGACACATACAGGGACGTTATGGGTAGGGTACTTGCCTCTAGAAAATTCACCAGACGGATCTAGGGCTCGGTGAAGCTCTCCTTGGCTGTCCCAAGAAGCTCTTAGAAACGCTTTACTCCGGGTTCCTGAGCAAGCTCCAGTGCCTTCCGAGGTCAGGGAGGCCTTCCTCGTCGATCCAGCAAACTCCTTGAAGCAGCAGGTGGCCGGATCAAGCTCCAGAAGTTCGAATTTTGGGCTGCAAAGATTAGGGTTTCTCACAGTCCGAAAATAGGTTTTCTCTCCTTCCTCTCTTGCAAAGGGGCAAAAGAAGTGCTAGGGCTATAGAAATGGGTCTGAATATAGAAGAGGGGTTCTCTTGTCACGCAGGGGTGACAAGATGGCCTTTCAGACCCCCAATGGTTGGGATAGCTTGCTCCCGGAATTCTGGGCTCTGCAACGCATGCAGGTCAGAGAAGTTGGCGTCCACATCGTTGGACGCCGGGATTAGTGTTGGCGTCCATGGGGTTGACGCTGACACCACATCGACGTCATGATATTGACGCCAATATGGCCTTCGGCCAGAAGTCTAAAACATGCAGAAACCCATGCACATCATGTATATATACATGTAATATCTATATGGTATTGTGCACACACTACCATCAAGCAATACATACATTACTTATACCTAATTATACACATGCACACATAGGTATACTAACTAATACATACGTAGATACATACATACGTTCGTATACAACATGAATTATTTACATGCAATACCATAATGCGACAAATTTCGAGGGCCTTACATCCCAGGACTAGATCGGCCCCTTTATAATGTTGCCTGACATTGATCATGTTTTATCTTTAGATAATCAATAGATGTCCAAATAGAGTACCAAGAATAGATGAGAGTAATTGAAGAACAGATGAGAGTATAGAGAGAACGTGAATAGATGAGAGAATAAGGAATAGATAAGAACAACGATAAACAAGTGATAGTAACAGTTGCACAACACACATGATCGTGTGCTGGCAGTCCGATGGAAGTTACTAACCATCCAATGACCGTGCTACGAACACAGGCCAGAGGTCTGGCGTGATCCTAAGGTAAGAGAGATCATTTTAAGGCCGTTAGATCATGCTGATCCCTAGGGGTAAAATGGGCATTGATGGTACAAGCTGCTCGCCGGCAATGGACGTCCGCAAAAGCTAAGGAGTCTTATAATGGAGGCCTTGACAAAGAGTTTCTGGTTCAGTCAGGAGTACTATTCCCAACGGAGAGGTCATCCAAGCCAAGATAAAGTGTGTAGAAACGGTTGTTCGTCATACCTTGAGTGCTCGAGGCAGAGGGACGCGATAGCGATATTCAAATCAAGCGAATAAAATGAAGACAAGTCCATTTAAATAATAGAGAAATTTACATAAATAATTTTATTTAATTATCAAATATATTATTGAGTAATTTTTCGTAAGGTCTCATGGCAAAAATTTACGTTTGGTGTGAGCATGTGAGAGAGAATCAAGCTAGTATGTAAGAGTTGTGCACACATCTTTTAATTAAATAATTCACATGAATATTATCAAAAATATACTAACATGACGTTAATGTTCATAACAGTTCATGATAGAGGTTATACCATGATTTTAAAATATGATTAGCAAGGTTTACATGAAGATTAGGGTTTCTAAAAAACATAGGAAAATCGTGATGGGGGTACCTGTTGCATTCAAATCACGACGGGTAGGTCTGTTGTGTTCAACTGAACTGGGTCAGGCTAACCGCTTGATGCACTGGAATGCGACGGGGTGACCGGTCGCGACTAGGGCAATCGGTCCATAAACGCGACGTCTTGGTCTGTCACGTTCTGGACAGTCGATACAGGATAGGCAAAACATGACGTGTCGGGCCGTCACGTTCAGAACGTGACGCGCGCCTATGTCATGACCAGGCTGAGAACGTGATCAGTCGGGCCATCGCATTCTTAGAGGTTCTAGCCGAGCCTAAAAGGTGAATTGGGTCACCTTAGGTTGCGGTCTGGTCCTCCAAGGATTTGAGATAGGGCTATTTAAAAATGCATATAAAATCGTATACCTAATAAAAAACTACGAAATCAATTTTAAACGAAACTAGAAATGTAGAAGTATCAACAGTGAAGAGTAATTAGGCTTTCAACATGATCTGAGCATGCTATTAACATGTTCTTCACGATGAACCAAAAATCACACACAATGATAAAAAACGATTTAATTCGAATAGGGTACTCGATAGAAATTGGAGAAAATGATATCATTCGATCCCTGACATCATGTAGCATGTATGATAAACGTTTCAAGGCACGAAATTAAGCATGAACACGTATTTAAGGTGAACACGTCAAGTCGGGTACATGTTCCTAGCAGGACTTTGAGCATGAAATAATCATAAACGACATGATAGGAATTGGCGAAAGCATGGGGCTTTCGAAGATGGGATCATGCACTATCTAGGGTTGAGTTTAATTTAATTTTAATGCTTGAGAGATTGCCTACCTTGAACGCTTTGATTCCTAGGGCAAGAAAAGCGAAGAACTCGAAGATCTCCTTGTTCCTAACCTCCACCTCCTTGATCTCATCATCCCAATGCTTTCCTCCCAGAACCTCCAAGCTCCAGAGGTTCAATAGGTTCGGCTAGGGATGAAAAGGAGGTGTATATGAATGTTTAAAGTTATCAAAACTCATAAAACTCTTTCATCTCTTCCAGCTCCGAATTTTTCATAATTATCTAACATTTTTCTAGCAATTATCCCTCCATTTGGCATGGGGTGGGCTCTAGATCCGTAGCCAAGGGGTTAGGATAGAATTAGGACTCTTTTTAAGATAATTATGAGCTAAAATAATGATTATCTTAACCCTATTTAGTTTATTAATAATTTAGTCACGAATTTAGACTTAATTACCTCTTATCCAACATTGGGCTTCAACTTTGTGGCCCATTAATTCATGTATGGACCCTTTAGGATAGTCCATCTTTTATTTTTACTTATTGGGTTTCAATTATTCTCATTTTTTCTTTTAATTTAAATTCATTTACCAAACTTAAAAATTTAGAATTGCTACATTAGGGGTATATATATATATGTAATTTTTCCTTATCTAATTACTGGACAACCAACTAGAGAGCTCTTAGCACAACATAAAAACAATAATAAGACAACCAATGTTAACTTTTTACATCCATATTCACAAAGTGCAACATAAAAATCTGTGAAAAAATTATGAAAATAAAATCAATGAGAAAAATAATGAAAATAAAAATCAGGGAGAAAAATAGTGAAAATTAAGATCAATGAGAAAAACGGTGACAATAGCACTCAGTGAGAAAAATAGTGAAACTAAAGTAAAAATCAGTGAGAAAATAGTAAAAATAAAAATTAATGAGAAAAATAGTGAAAAACAATTAAATGCTGCTATCTATTAGCAGAAAATATGAGAATAAAAAGCACTAAAAATCCGCGCAAAAAAAGCAGGTGGAATATATATAAATGTTGTGTCGTGGGCGTTTTTTGAACCTACAACTATTAGAAGTTGGCCACATAATTTTTATCCCTTTTTATATCCCAGACAATAGGTCGGAATTATAATACCGTATCCCAGAAAAAAAAAGAAGGAAAATTGTAAGCCAGACCGACACGGGGCGGGTTTCCTCGTTACCTTCGGACTTGGTAAAAAAAGCCCTGCTTATATATATAGCCTCTCTGTGCTAGCCACGGGATCCTCTGCTAGCCATGGTCAAGCTCGTCGGCGACATGAAGCGCCGCAAGAACAGGTTCATCAAGAGGAGGAGCGGGTTGAAGAATAAGGCCCGGGAGCTGTCGATTCTCTGCGACATCTCCGTCCTGTTGGTGTGCTTTGGGCCGCAGGGCCAGAACGAGTTGATCTGGCCGGAGGAACGGATGGAGGCCTGCGCCATCGCCGAGCAGTTCCGCTCCGCCAGCGCCGAGGACCGCTTGAAGCGCACGGTCGACGTCTCTACCTTCTTCGGCGACGCGGTCATGAAGCAAGCGGCGGAGGAGGGAGTAGTGAGGGAGGAGGAGAGGGACCTGCCCTACTCCTCGGAAGAGCGGCTCCTGGACCTGATGCCGGAGTCGTCGCTGCAGGAGCTGGAGCAGGCGCTCGAGGCGCGGTTGAGGGAGATCGAGGAGCGGATGGCAGCGCTGCGGCGGGGCGGCGACGACTTCCACCTGCGGGGAGGCGAGCAGGACGCTGCCGACCGCTGGCAGGCGCAGCTTGATCAGGAGGGGCAAGCACTGCAGCACTACGACGGACTGACGTGGTCGAACCCGCCTGGTGGGGAGGAGACCTTGCAAGGCGTGGGTGGCTACTGGGGAAACCCAACTGGAGGCGGCTTCGATGTGGACCCGTCCGCCTTCCTCAGCGGCCTCCATCAGAACTTGCAGCCCTTGTTGCATGGCGGAGCAGCAGCGCCGCCGCCGGCATATACCTCTACGAGCTTCGAAGCTCCTCCGTTACAGGCTTACGGTGAGAACGATATGGGAACGACGACCTATATGAGTTCCTCGATGACCTACAACCGGCACCTATCCGCCGGCCCTTCGGTTGGTTACCCCTACTATCCTGACGGCTACGGCGCGCTAAACTATCTGAATAGCTTCAACATGGTTCACTCCGCCCCGGCGATCACGCCGACAGCCTTCATGCCTCCAAGGTCGAGCGCCGCCGCCTTCTTGGACTACGGCGACATCGGTACTGGATCCGCCCAGCCGTGCATAACGAGGTTTCCCCACTTCCGATGCCAAGTTAACGCGGCTGGCGGCGGCGAAGCGAGGGAGCAGGCGGCCAGCAGCAGCAACAACGGCGACGGCAGGGTGCACTGCCTGGGGGAGCTGTATGGGGATGGGTTGGGGTTTCTACGGGACGAACCCATTAAAGAAGGCTTGGAGAGGCCGTGGGTCGCCTCCATCTATCCCGATCATCTGTCGGGTGCCCTCGCCTTGACGCCTCTCGCCGTCGACAGACGCTGGGCTAGTTTTACCGGCAGCTGATGACATCTAAGTCAAGTGATGACTGCCTGAATCCTGTTTCTTTTTTTTCTTCTTCTAATTCTTTGTGAAGATTGAATTAATCTGCACGCCGCTAGTTGGGATTAGTCTAAGAATTTTACAAAAGGCATATATTTTAATTATATGTCGATCGATTTGCGTTGTTGGATCTCTTCAAGATGCTCCTCTTCTCACTTTTAAATTTGTGTTTTTATTTTTATGAGATTATACGTCTCTTAATATCCATATTGCACCATCAACGTACGAGAGAGCGTTTGACATATTTTTTACTACATATTTTTCTCAGCTGTTCTTAAGCATACATGCATGATCTCATTGTCTTTTACATACATATATACATTTTTTACTTGCGAATTAGACGACTTAATTAGTTGTAATTTTATAACTGGCATTTTGGTTTTAGAACTACTTGCGTTATTGAGCATTTCAACTTGTTTCTTACTTTCCTTTATTTCAGGGTTCTTTAAGTTACGGGAAAAAATATCCTACTTTCCAAAAAACCTATACAAATCCTACTCGATCGTAACAGGAAGGTTTCTCCCCTTCCCTCTCTTATGTACATGTATATAGAAATACCTTTCTATATATTATTGGACATCAGAAAGCTTTTTATTTTTTATTTTTTTGATAGGTGATATCAGGAAAGTTTCCTGTAACGGCCCCGGCGCCCGGGTCCCCGGCTCCCACCAAGGATCCGACCGTCGGCACCGCCGCCCACGGGTCCGGAGACCCGGAAGGGCTAACGGATCGGTCTAACGAGATATGTGACGGAAAGTAAATAACGACAACTGTACTAAAAGTGTACCAACTAGTGCAAGAAGAAGTCTAACACAACGTGCAAGTCTAGTACAAGTCCCAAAGTAGTAAAAGTACAAGTGCAGAACAGAAAAGGAATAACACGTCCCTTAGGGGCATACCCCGAGGGTGAAGTACAGAACTGGGGGAAACACTGCCACTAGAGACGCCGACTACTACGGGCCCGTTTCCTCGCTACGCCGTGGAGGGAATTGCTGTGAAGTCTCACCTGCAAAACAGGGAGTGAGCTTCACGAAGAAGCCCAGTAGGGACTACCAATCTCCCACTGGTTCCACAAACATATAGACTAGTGCAATAATTAAATAAAGCAGTAAGGTCTAATCTACTAAACAGAGTAAAGTGCGGAAGCGTGAAAGAACTACACAGTTGTCGGTCTAAGCCACTCGGCGGGATCGGAAAACCCGTGTAAACCAAGGCACCACAAGAACCCAGCTGTAAACACAGACAGCGAACTGCCTGGACAAGCACACTAGCTACAGTACACTACTCTAGTCAGCTGGTCAGGAGCGCCATGCGTCTTACCCTCGACCAACGGTCCATGTCTGACACCTCCCGTCGGAGTGAGACGCGGAATCACAAGTAACCACAACTGCTGTAGTCTGGCAGGACTACGGTCCCACGCCTGACGCCTCTAGGTGGTACCGGAATCACGTAGAGTGAGGCAGTGAGAACGGACTAGCTGAACTGCGCCGTACGAGTCACACACTACCGGCGTCCCAGTCTCAGCTAAGAGATCTCCACAAACGACCACGTCGTTGTCCCACCGTTTTCCTCTACTGCCACCAAAGTCAACGACTCGAGCAAACCCCGCCGCCTGGAGCAACACCCTCTAACACAAGCGCGCGGGAACCGGGGGTCCCAGGTAACGGTAACAACCTGTCTCGCGGACAAGCCCTCAAGTGCCTAGCACCGGGCGAAGAGAGACTAGCAGTAGCACTGTACTAGGAAACAACACAGGTGCCGAGAAAACCGAGGCGCAGCGGAAGCAAGACACTGAGCAGGTGGCGAAGTCCCTTCTCTGACTGAGAAGGCGACAGGCCCCGTGTCGCCATCAACATGGCGACAACCAAGGCGGCGCAACCCTACTGATTTGATAGCGACAAGGCCATTGTCGCTATCAGGTCAGTGCTCCAGAACAGACACAGGAACCGGAACGGGAATAACAGGCAGAAGGCGACGGCTCCCATGTCGCCACCAAGGTGGCGACATAGATGCTGTCGCCTTCAGGAGTTCCTGAAGGCAACGCATCGATGTGTCGCCACCTGGGTGGCGACACCAAAGGTGTCGCCTTACCAGGGTGCAACACACCGAGGCTCCCTTCTTCAGGGCCTCAACCACACTACAATCACAACCGCGGGGAGGGAAACATGCAGGCTATTAAACATGGTTCTAAAGAGCTCAAACCACCCTCTAGAAACCCCAACAAGCATGCACAATAACCTACACTCACATGCATCTCACTCAACATGGAGAACCCTCAAACCCAAGCAACCATTGCATGCAAAGCACCACACAACCACATCCATAACCAAAGCATGAAAACAACCTAGCATGCAAGTTCTAGGCTTGGAAGAGGTGAGGATCCTAGCAAGTGGAACTAGGGGGAAGGTTTGGGTTCCCTACCTCGAGATGAAGATCCAACCTCAAGGGCCCTTCTCGTAGGTTAGCAACCCTCCACCTCCGAGCTCCGACGATCCACGAGCCTCCTCCCACGAACCGGGCACTTCCTCTCCCTAGGAGACCATCATCCAAGCAACCATTGAAGAGGAAAGACAGTGAGAGGGGGATCGAGCAATGGGGGACACAAAGGCAAACAAACAAGAACAACCCAACCAACAGCAACCAAGAGCAACCTACCTTGCAAGATGGTCAAACAACCTCCTCCCAAGCCTCCACGGAGCTCCCAAGCTTCAGTTCGTCGGAGGTAAGGTTTGCACAAAGCAAAGAGGCGAACTGAGGCTTGTGCTCTCAGCCTGAGCACTTAACCCTTTGAACATGAGAAGGCGACATAGGCCCCGTCGCCTTCAGTAAACCTGAAGGCGACATAGGACATGTCGCTATCCCCTGCTCAACGGTCAAGTCGACCTGCGACATCACCACGTGTCAGCCATGCAGGCCTGATACCAGAAGGCGACATAGGACCTGTCGCCTCCTTACTGCCAGATGCTGACACCTGTCATCCCTCTTCAGACAACTACACGACAAAGGTGCATGCGGCTGGCAGCGAAGAGAGAAGGCGTCATAGGGCCAGTCGCCTTCCCAACTAGAAGGCGACAAGCCACATGTCGTCTTCAGAAGGCAACATACCCTGTGTCGCCACCCTTGATGGAGGACGACTAGTCAGGGTAACATGGGATGTTACAATCTAACCAACAAAAATATAATTTCGTCCTCGAAATTCAGGGCGAAACTAGGGGAACAAAAGTAAAACTGCGTACCTGTCACTCGAACAAGTAAGGAAACTGCTCCCGCATCTCGTCCTCACGCTCCCAAGTGGCCTCACCACCAGCGCGGTGCTCCCAAACTACCTTGACGAGTGGGATACTCCTCCTGCGAAGCTGCTGCACTCTGCGGTCCACCACACTGACTGGGTACTCCGGCACGGACAAGTCGGGGGCGACCTCAAGCTGCGAGTAGTCGAGCACATGCGACGGATCTGGCATGTACTTCCTTAGCTGCGAAACGTGGAAGACGTCGTGAACACCTGCCAACTCAGACGGAAGGGCTAACCGGTAAGCGACCTCGCCCACACGCTCCAGGATGGAAAAAGGGCCAACAAACCTCGGGCTGAGCTTGCCCTTCTTCCCAAACCTGAGAACGCCTTTGGTAGGCGAGATCCGAAGGAACACTCTATCGCCAACCTCGAACTGAAGCGGTCTCCTGCGGACATCGACGTAGCTCTTCTGTCTGCTTTGTGCTGTCTGCAACCTCTGCCGGATCAGCCTCGCTGTGTCTGCACACTGCTGAACTAGCTCCGGACCCAGCAACTGCCTCTCACCAACCTCATGCCAGTGCAACGGTGTCCTGCACGGCCGACCATACAGAGCCTCGTAGGGCACCATCCCGATGCTGGAATGAAAGCTATTATTATAAGAAAACTCCACCATGGGAAGGTGCGACTCCCACGTGCCGCCCCAGTCTAGGCAACACGCTCTCAACAAGTCCTCGAGGGTCTGTATGGTCCGCTCAGACTGCCCGTCTGTCTGTGGGTGGTACGCCGAACTCAGCCTCAGCTCAGTGCCAAGTGCCCGCTGAAAGCTGCGCTAGAAACGAGAAGTGAACCTCGGATCTCTATCTGAGACAATAGAGACCGGGGTTCCGTGCAAAGGTACCACTCTGTCCACAAACAACCGAGCAAGTCTGTCAACTGGCCAAGCTGCTCTGACTGGAAGAAAGCGAGCGGTCTTCGTCAACCTGTCAACGATGACCCAAACACTGTCGTGCTCCTGAGAGGTACGAGGTAAGCCAGAAACAAAGTCCGTGGTGATATGCTCCCACTTCCACACTGGAATGGGAAGCGACTGCAACTCACCACCAAGACGCTGGTGCTCTGCCTTCACCTGTTGGCAGGTAAGGCAGCGCGAAACAAACTCAACGATATCTCTCTTCATCCCCGGCCACCAAAAGAGTACCCTCAAGTCATGGTACATCTTGGTAGAGCCTGGATGAATAGAGTATCGCGACTGGTGAGCCTCGGACAGTACCTCCTCCCTGGCGTCCTCTGGAACGTAGAGTTTGCCTCGGAAACGAACCTCGTTGTCCTCGTCCAGTGCTACCTCGGGCAACCGCAACACGTCTGCCAAGTCCTCGTCTGCACTCTGAGCCTCAAGTACCTGCTGAAAAATCCACGGACAAATGGTCAGGACGGCTGCCACTGCCCTCTCCCGGAGGCTCGACGATACAAACACACTCTAAGCGGCGTCCTCCAGGAGTCTCGAGTGTCTAACCAACAAAGAACTCAGGTGGGCTCTCCTACGCAAAGCATCTGCCACGACATTAGCCTTCCCTGGGTGATAGGAAAGACTAAAGTCATAGTCCTTCAAGTATTCGAGCCACCTGCACTGCCTGAGGTTGAGATCCCTCTGCGTGAAGACATATTGTAAGCTGCGGTGGTCGGTGAAGACCTCGAACACCTCACCGTACAAGTAGTGCCTCCACAACCTCAAGGCAAACACGACCGCTGCAAGCTCCAGGTCGTGCGTCGGGTAGTTCTGCTCATGCTTCTTCAGCTAACGAGAAGCATAGGCAACTACTCGACCGTGCTGCATCAACACAGCACCCAAACCAGTACCCGAAGCGTCTGTGTAGACAACAAAGCCGCCAGTGCCAGAAGGAACAACAAGGATCGGAGCTGAAGTCATCCGACTCTTCAGCTCCTGGAAACTCTGCTCGCACTCTTGTCGTCCACACAAACCGGGTCTCCCGCCTGGTCAAACGGGTCAAAGGCTCTGCAACTCTGGCGAAGTCCTGCACAAACCTCCTGTAGTAGCCTGCCAGCCCCAGGAAACTGCGAACCTCAGCAACTGTAGTGGGCTGACCCCAAGAAACAACGGCCTCAACCTTGGCGGGATCAACCGCCACACCTGCACCAGAAACAACGTGCCCAAGGAAGTGCACCTCCTTTAGACAAAACTCACACTTGCTGAACATGGCATAAAGTCGGTGACTCCTCAAAGTTTGCAATACCAGCCTCAAGTGAACCTCGTGCTCCTCCGCCGTCGCTGAGTACACCAGGATGTCGTCGACGAACACCACCACGAACCGGTCCAGGTACTCGCTGAAAACACTGTTCATCATCTCCATGAACGCTGCTGGGGCATTCATGAGCCCAAAAGGCATCACGACAAACTCGAAGTGGCCGTAGCGGGTGCGAAAGACTGATCTCGGAACGTCTGACTCTCGGATCCGCAACTAGTAGTAACCCGACCTCAAGTCGATCTTCGAGAACACTAAAGCTGTCTACAACTGGTCAAACAAGTCATCGATCCTGGGCAAAGGATACTTATTCTTCACGGTAACCTGATTCAGCTGACGATAATCAATACACATTCTCAGGCTACCATCCTTCTTCCTCACAAACAACACAGGCGCTCCCCACGGCGAGCGGCTAGGACGAATGAAGCCCAACGCAAGTAACTCCTCTAGTTGGCGCTTCAACTCCCGCAGCTCTGCCGGCGCCATCCGGTACGGTGCCTTGGACGCAGGCATCGTCCCCGGAAGCAACTCAATGGATAAATCTATCTCCCGCTCAGGCGGCAACCCAGGTAGATCCTCCGGAAACACGTCAGCAAACTCACAAACAACCGGCACGTCAGAAACAGTCAACTCACCCGAATCCGAGGCACAAACGGAAGTTAGGAAAGCAACACAACTGTCTCGGATAAGACGCCGAGCTCTACAGAAAGAAACAAAGGGTCCGCGGACAGACCGGGTACCTCGGAAGCAAAGCACAAGTGCTCCAGGTAACTCGAACCGCACGGTCTTCCGCTGACAATCTACCAAAGTAGAGTGTGCCTCTAACCAGTCCATGCCCAAAATGACATCGAAGTCGTGGAGCTGCAAGGCAAACAGTCTGGCTGGTAGCTGGTGGCCCTGCACCTCGATGGTGACACCCTCCAAGTAACCAAGGGTACGAACGAAGTCACCCGTCGGAAGCTCAACAGCTAGGTCGCAAGTCTGCTCCGGAGCAAACTCGGTCAAAGTAGCAAAGAACTCCTCTGAAGCAAAACAGTGCGTAGCACCCGGATCAATCAAAACTCTAGCAGCTCTACCAAGGATGGGAATCGTACCGACGACCAGATTAGAGGCCTCCGCCTCCTCTCTGGTGATGTTCATCACCCGACCGCGTCCACGACCTCGCTGAGGCTACTGTTGCTGACGCTGCTGCTGCTGCTGCGGACGCTGCTGCTGCTGCTGACCCTGGTACTGCTGCTGGCGCTGAGGTGGCTGGGGTGGATGGTACTACGCCTGAGGTGCCTGCTGGTGCTGCTCCTGCTGCTGCCTCAACGGACACTCTCGCCTGAAGTGCCCCTCCTGCCCGTAATGGTAACAACCTGAACCCTGCTGGCTCTGCTCTGCTCCCTGCTGGACGGACTGCTCCGCTGGAAACGACAAGGTCTGACGCCTCTGCTGCTGCGAGTGACGCCTGCCTCCATGAGTGAACAACTTCTTCAACTTCGTGGTCAGGCCAGCACCGCCTGTTCCTGAAGAGGAAGAAGAAGACACACTCCCCCGACTGCCTGCGGGGCACTGGTATGGAGAAGATCTCCCTGAACCTCCACTCTGCTGCGGCTGAAACCGACACTCCCGCTCCAGGGCCGTAGCTCTCGCCACTGCTACTGACAAGGCGTCGCAGAGGTGACCGGCCATGGCCCACCTCAAGTCGGGACGTAGCCCGCTAATGAACCGCTCGGTACGAGCCTGCTCACTAGCTGCCACGTGGGGAATGTGCTGAAGTAGCTGTGGAAACCTCTGATGGTACTGTCCCACAGTTAAGTCCCCCTGGACTAACTCGTGGAACAAGTCCCTCCTCTCGGCAGACATAGTCGGGAAGGTACTCGCTGAGGAAGGCCTCGAGAAACTGCTGCCAAGAGATCTGCTCCAACCTCCTGCCCTGAAACCTGGTCAGCCTCACTGCTCGCCACCACTCATGGGCTGACCCCTTCAGCTGATATACTGCCAAACGAACCTGATCCAACTCTGCACAGTCCATGGTCTCGAAGGTGCGCTCGAGCTCATGGACCCAACTCTCTGCTCTATCCGGATCGCGGTCGCCTACATACGTAGGAGGTCGAAGACGAAGGAACCTCTCCAGAAGCACGGTGCGGTCCTCAGGTGCTGCTGCTGCTGCTGGAGTCTGCTGCCGAACTACGGGTGGCACCTCTGGCTGAACCGGTGCTGCCTGCGGGGTCGGTGGTGGCTGCTCCTCTGCTGCCATCTCTGCAAACTACTGACCTCTTGCTGGCATCTGCTGGTACGGCTGGTACTGCTGCTGCGGCGGGTACTGCCACAGACTCTGAAGCGTCGCTCTCCACCACTGCTCCATGACGGCCGGCGGGGGTGCAGGTGGATACCACTGCTGCTGCTCCTGCTGCTGCTGCGGTCCTCCCTGCGGCAACGGGTCGTCAGGCTACTCGAACTGCTGGGGCTGAGCACCGAACGGCACCTACTCGGCAGCAACCAAACTGTCCGACTCAGTCTCCTGACGCTCCACCAAGTTATGAGCCTGCCTGCGAGTGCGTGGAGGCATGATCTGTAAAATAGCCAGATTTAGTTATTAACACTTAAGACTCCGGCGGCTAGCAATGTTCACTTATACTTTCTAAGGGACTTTACGTCATTACTCATTTCCACCACAAGTCTTGATAGACCCCTTGCTCTGATACCACTGTAACGGCCCCGGCGCCCGGGTCCCCGACTCCCACCAAGGATCCGACCGTCGGCACCGCCGCCCATGGGTCCGGAGACCCGGAAGGGCTAACGGATCGGTCTAACGAGATATGTGACGGAAAGTAAATAACGACAACTGTACTAAAAGTGTACCAACTAGTGCAAGAAGAAGTCTAACACAACGTGCAAGTCTAGTACAAGTCCCAAAGTAGTAAAAGTACAAGTGCAGAACAGAAAAGGAATAACACGTCCCTTAGGGGCATACCCCGAGGGTGAAGTACAGAACTGGGGGAAACACTACCACTAGAGACGCTGACTACTACGGGCCCGTCTCCTCGCTACGCCGCGGAGGGAACTGTTGTGAAGTCTCACCTGCAAAACAGGGAGTGAGCTTCACGAAGAAGCCCAGTAGGGACTACCAATCTCCCACTGGTTCCACAAGCATATAGACTAGTGCAATAATTAAATAAAGCAGTAAGGTCTAATCTACTAAACAAAGTAAAGTGCGGAAGCGTGAAAGAACTACACAGTCGTCAGTCTAAGCCACTCGGCGGGACCGGAAAACCCGTGTAAACCAAGGCACCACAAGAACCCAGCTGTAAACACAGACAGCGAACTGCCTGGACAAGCACACTAGCTATAGTACACTACTCTAGTCAGCTGGTCAGGAGCGCCACGTGTCTTACCCTCGACCAACGGTCTATGTCTGACACCTCCTGTCAGAGTGAGACGCGGAACCACAAGTAACCACAACTGCCGTAGTCTGGCCGGACTACGGTCCCACGCCTGACGCCTCTAGGTGGTACCGGAATCACGTAGAGGGAGGCAGTGAGAACGGACTAGCTGAACTGTGCCGTACGAGTTACACACTACCGGCGTCCCAGTCTCAGCTAAGAGAGCTCCACAAACGACCACGTCGCTGTCCCACCGTTTTCCCCTACTGCTACCAAAGTCAACGACTCGAGCAAACCCCGCCGCCTGGAGCAACACCCTCTGACACAAGCGCGCAGGAACCGGGGGTCCCAGGTAACGGTAACAACCTGTCTCGCGGACAAGCCCTCAAGTGCCTAGCACCGGGCGAAGAGAGACTAGCAGTAGCACTGTACTAGGAAACAGCACAGGTGCCGAGAAAATCGAGGCGCAGCGGAAGCAAGACACTGAGCAGGTGGCGAAGTCCCTTCTCTGACTGAGAAGGCGACAGGCCCCGTGTCGCCATCAGCATGGCGACAACCAAGGCGGCGTAACCCTACTGATTTGATAGCGACAAGGCCATTGTCGCTATCAAGTCAGTGCTCCGGAACAGACACAGGAACCGGAACGGGAAAAACAGGCAGAAGGCGACGGCTCCCATGTCGCCACCAAGGTGGCGACATAGATGCTGTCGCCTTCAGGAGTTCCTGAAGGCGACGCATTGATGTGTCGCCACCTGGGTGGCGACACCAAAGGTGTCGCCTTACCAGGGTGCACACGAGGCTCCCTTCTTCAGGGCCTCAACCACACTACAATCACAACCGCGGGGAGGGAAACATGTAGGCTATTAAACATGGTTCTAAAGAGCTCAAACCACCCTCTAGAAACCCCAACAAGCATGCACAATAACCTACACTCACATGCATCTCACTCAACATGGAGAACCCTCAAACCCAAGCAACCATTGCATGCAAAGCACCACACAACCACATCCATAAAAAGCAACCTAGCATGCAAGTTCTAGGCTTGGAAGAGGTGAGGATCCTAGCAAGTGGAACTAGGGGGAAGGTTTGGGTTCCCTACCTCGAGATGAAGATCCAACCTCAAGGGCCCTTCTCGTAGGTTAGCAACCCTCCACCTCCGAGCTCCGACGATCCACGAGCCTCCTCCCACGAATCGGGCACTTCCTCTCCCTAGGAGACCATCATCCAAGCAACCATTGAAGAGGAAAGACAGTGAGAGGGGGATCGAGCAATGGGGGACACAAAGGCAAACAAACAAGAACAACCCAACCAACAGCAACCAAGAGCAACCTACCTTGCAAGATGGTCAAACAACCTCCTCCCAAGCCTCCACGGAGCTCCCAAGCTTCAGTTCGCCAGAGGTAAGGTTTGCACAGAGCAAAGGGGCGAACTGAGGCTTGTGCTCTCGGCCTGAGCACTTAACCCTTTGAACATGAGAAGGCGACATAGGCCCCGTCGCCTTCAGTAAACCTGAAGGCGACATAGGACATGTCGCTATCCCCTGCTCAACGGTCAAGTCGACCTGCGACATCACCACGTGTCAGCCATGCAGGCCTGATACCAGAAGGCGACATAGGACCTGTCGCCTCCTTACTGCCAGATGCTGACACCTGTCATCCCTCTTCAGACAACTACACGACAAAGGTGCATGCGGCTGGCAGCGAAGAGAGAAGGCGACATAGGGCCAGTCGCCTTCCCAACTGGAAGGCGACAAGCCATATGTCGTCTTCAGAAGGCGACATATCCTGTGTCGCCACCCTTGATGGAGGGCGACTGGTCAGGGTAACATGGGATGTTACATTTCCTGTTAACAAATTTGTTTTAGGCAATAATTAGGCCCATGAATGCTAATCCAAATCCGCCATTGAAAGTAACAAAAAAACATTTTTATATCGTGGGGACATCAGTTAGGGATTGTTCTCATAAGAGTATATGCGCAATTAAACATGCATCATGTCAAAGTTAATACCCAATTAATGTGCAAGTTTTTTCCTTAATTTCTGAAAGAAAAGAACTAGCGGCCTTTAAAATGTTATTTATAGAAATAGCAGATCCAAAAAATCACACGATGGTACATCGTGTCATTAGAACACGTACGGGCTTTAATGTCTTTGCTAAAACCGCCGTGTCCCCAACAAGTACGTGCGACTTTGTTTTAGAACTTAATAATAAAATATTTTAGCATGGAACGCCTTCTTTATCTGAGGGGACGAGTGGTATAGCACGACTTCAACAGCCCGCAAGATTTTGTCTTATCGTTTGATGAGTAATTTGAGTCTTTCCATTTGATCAAGACTTTTGTTAGATTGTGGTCAGAAAATTCGACCCCAATTCACGTCAATCTAGTTTCAACCTTTTATCAACTCTCAACCAAACTTAATCCCTTTGGAGGACGTTGATAACCGGATAACTTATTCTTATTATCTCCAATTATAAAAGGTTCTAAGTTTGACAAATCAAGTTATCAAGATTGATAACTTTATTAATTACACTTGAAAGGGAGAAATAGTTTATCAACTTATCAATATTTGATGGAGAGAAAAACGAACTAATCAGATTAGGGTTGTTAACGGATTAGAATAAAATTTAGATTCTCTAAATCATATTTGGGTAGATAAATTTTATTTGTTTAACAAATATCCAACGGAACAGATGTCATATACGAATAATATCCAGATAATAACTAGAGCAAATGCAGAAATGATTGCCCCGTTCTATTTAAAATCCACTCCGCTATATATAGTGATCACTCTTGACCATTAGATCTTGGGTCTAATAATTCATATGTGACATATAAACCTTAAACAATAAACTCCTGGGCATTAGATCCTAAATCTTTTGTTTAGAGATTATTTTTGATATTATATTTTTTTAATATATATATATATATATATTAATTTTTAAATCACATAATGTCTCTTATCAGTACTTATATTTTTGAAAGGGATAAAATGTGTATCTACTATGAATCTAAAAAAAATCCAATTAAATTATCCACGCTATATTTGAATTCTATTCGAAGCAGATGTAAATTCTTTGATATTACACAAAAAATGGAATTATAAGATATTTATATAGTTTTAAATCATTCAGCTGTTCAGCGTGACTATTCCTATAGTCTTAGAGAGAGAGAGAGAGAGAGAGAGAGAGAGCACTTATCAAATACTATAGGTTCCATATTACACAACATTGAAAGGCGGGCGCTAATCAAATGCTTGTGGTAGTCTTAAAATGAACATCGGAGCAAACTATCTTAGCACGAAACTTGTCATTACGAGGGGTAGTGAGTTGACCAGTCCGTAAGGTCTCGTTAGCGAACGATAAGACCTGAAAGTTTGCCAATATGCAGCCAGAGAAGTATATATGCGAGGTAACTAAGATCCCAGGAGGGAACATGCATGCAATAGAGAACATCATTGACCTAAAGCTCACCTGATGATATTTTTATATCAGCTGCTTTAGCCAGAAGTATAATGTGAGTATAATGTGTTAACATGGTTAGGTCCGAACATAATTTGGTTCGGTTCATGATTAATTTTCAACTTGAACAGAATTGAACCAATTCAGTTTTAGAATCGAACATGAACCGAAGCAAACTGCATTAATTAATTTAGTTTATGGTTTGGACCTTCTAATGAAAGTTAGAAATGACTTTTCCTATCAAAGCTTATATAATATCAATAATAAACATAGTCAATGTAACACTTGAAAGTTCTGAAAGAAAAAAAAATGCTATCAAAGCTTATATAATATCAATAATAAACATAGATAGTGGAGGAGTCCGCCTTCGAGGACCTGCATGTGGCGGCAAGGTTTCGCCTCCATGGCGCCGATAGGGGGCTTCGCCTCCACGTCTCCTCTCCATAGAAACAGAAGGAGATAATAAAGAGACAGAGGTGAGGGAAAGTTATTAAAAAATAAATTTTAAAATAGTTAAGAGGGTAAGTTAGTCATTTCCCTCCTTGTTAAATGGATGGAATGAAACTGTAGGGACATGTGGACACCCCAATTCGCTATTGGGCCCAAAGCCGCCGGCCCAAGCCTCAGCCCGCCGACATGGATTTTTGGCCTCTCATGGGCTGTGCAAAAGAGAGCCAAAAGGCCCACACAAAAGGCCCCCAAGGCCCATCTGAAAGCAAGCTTATCTCACCCCATAAAGTGGGGGAGGTGAGAGTAAGCATCTGTAACACCTCCCAAAAGGGAGTGCTAAAAATGGAAAAAAGCAAGTCTGCCACCCTGCTGCGCCAGCAACCAGGTTGGGGCTGGTTTTGGCTCTTTTTCTTCTAGAAGGTTTGGGAGAAAGGGGGGCCAGCCAAGGGGGTTTACGCAAGAAGGGCCAAGAGGGGAAGAGGAAGGGGTTTTGCTGGTTCTCTGAAGAAGCAACCAGCAGCAAGAAGCCAAGGAGGAAGGCCCCTGCGTTCCTGCTCAAGAGTTCTCCACCCGTGAAGAAGAAAAAAAGCAAAAGGGGGGAGAGGAAAAAGGTGAGAGGAGAAAGCAAGAGAGAGAGGGAGCCTTCTTTGGGGTTTTCTTGTCTTGTCATATCAAAAGAGAAGAGAGGGTGAAGGGTTGCCCACGTTAGTCTTCTCCTCCTCCCATTTTGGCTTTCTTGAAAACCTTGTACTTGGTCCCTTCTCTTAAGGAAGAGAACACTCTTTTATGTTTATTGTTTCTTCTTCTTCCTTTGATGTGATGGGCCTTTGACTGAGCATTTAATGCATGTTTCTCCCTTCTCACTTTGGGTTTTCAATGGTTTTCTTCCCTTGTAGTGAGGGTTACGGATGGGATGGCCTCTCTATAGAGGTACATCTCTCTCCCCTCTAACACCTCATATGAGGTCAAAAGGACCTCCCATACCTCAATAAATGAGGTCATGGGGGTATGGGACCTCATGCCCCACTTAATGCATGCAAAGCATGCTAAATCGTTCCCCTCAATAGGCCAAATACCTTGCTGTTTTCTTCATGCAAAAGACCAGTTTCTTGCTGTTTCAACAGCCCTTCAAGAGCCCCCATAGTGGTTAATGCATGCCCATGGCAATGGTCAAGGGGATTGAGCAAATAATGCTCATGTTCCCTTGCTTAAATGCCACCTCCAAAAGACCCTTTCAAGAGGATCATCAAGCCTTGGTTCGCCCCTTTCAACAGACCACCCTCATTGCGGTTTTTAGCCCCCCACCGATGTGCATTTCAAGCCAACACCAAATAGCCCCTCAAGAGCTCCATTTTGCTAATCAAGGGGATTGGGCAAATAATGCCTAGATCTCTTTGTTTAGCCCACCAAACAATGGGTTGCAATGCCATCTCAAACTCCAAGATCATCCATGCCATGAGCAAGGGCGTTCTAGGAGAGAGGCGGCTTCCACCCCCTTGCTCAGCTGGTTGGCTGCGCCGATTCGGCTTGGCACTGGTTCTGGCAGTCTTGTAAGACCAGAGCAGAGCTGCGCCGATTCGACGTCCTGGCCATCATGTTGGCTGAAGTTACATGAGCGAAATCATTGCTCCATGTGGCACCAGCTAATCAACAGTTAAATGACCAGTGTAAAACCCATCCACACCCCCGGGTTGGACAATTTAATGTCTATGTCCGGACGGGTGGGTTCACACGTTACTTATACCGTCCCGTGGGTTGTTTGGCCATGACATTGCCCGTATCCTCGTAGGTATACCTGGGGGATCGGGGTCATGTGCCATGGGCGTTACGTCGTTCCACGATGTATACTCCCTCTTTGGATGCCATCTCCACTTGTGGTGGATGAGCATCGCGCTTTCCCCTTATCGACCACGATAAGGGGAAATGCTGCCGAATTTTCCCCGCGAGGGTTGAGTTGGCGCAAAACCCTTAAAAGAGGTCATTAGCTTCCAATTGAATTGGTAACGTTGCAAACGAGCGCCGATTCAATGATGCCTATGACTTTAGTAGGGCTGCGCCGACTCAGTCTATGCTGCCCGCTGCGCCGAATCGAAGCCGTCTGCGAAGTGCGTTGAGCCGTCGAGCTCCGCCGAACGAATAGAACTCCGTTCCAAATGCTCAAGGGACCCAAACAGCAAGTTAAAATCGTTTAATGATAAAAAGAATGGCAAAAGGCAAATTGAACCCCTTTCAAGCAAAGAGTAAAAGATCATCTTATGTTTTTTTACAAGAGATCAAAGGGTCAAATCAAATCCCCTTCTTCAAATGGCAATGACTGTCTCATATCTTGCAAAAGAATAAGGGACTAATTTAAATCCTTTTTTCAAGCAAATCAAAGGTCACCCCCATGTTTTCCAAAAGAGCAAGAGATCAAATTAGACCTTTTCTCAAGATTGCATCACCATGCGCAAAAGCGTCAAACCAAACCTTTCTAAACAAATAAATGATCATCACCCATTTTGCTACAAAAAAAGAAATCAAATTGAAATGATTTTCAATAAAAAGACCGAATTGTATCTATTTTCAACAGAAAATCAAAGAGACCACCCTTTTTTTTAAAATTGTCTTTCTCAAATGAACTTAAAAGACCGAATTGAACTTTTTTGTGATAAAGAGGACCAATAAGTAAATAGACAAAGAGATTGGGTAGCGGGTTGAGTGAAAGGTCTAATGGGTTCGATTAGGCGTTCGTCTTGCTCCCTAATATTTCAGTTCAATTATGCTTCGCACCCTTTATCGGATGTCCCGTTTTAAGGTCATGAAGCTTTCTAATCTGGCGATTAATCAAGGGTTTTCTCTTTCTAAAAGAGATGTAATTAACGCCGTTGCGCTTAGGCAACGACAGGAGTTTTGGTCCAGGACTCGACCACTCACTTTCGTTTGACGAAGTCAAACGGCGCGCACAATAGACTTAAAGCCCTCCGACTCTCGGAGGCAAACCAGTTGGTTGTCACTTCGGTGACTGGCACGCCCGCGCTGCGCGAATTGCCGATTCATCTCACGTCACCATTGCTCGTGTAGCATCCGACGGGACTTGGATTGAAAATACGCATGCATCCATGAGAAAATGAGAAAACATGATAAATAGAACTTTTAAAAGATTTTTAAGGGAAATTTAAAATTTTCCATTTCCACAGCGTGGCACGCCCGGTGGGACCAAACTTCCCTTCATCTCTTCGCCAGAATAGAAAGTCTTATGGCCTTCATTCTCAGTACTAATTGTCACTTTGAATTGACTAACAGGTACTAACAAATTGATGGCGGGAGTACGCTTCGGACCCCTCGTCGTCCAAGATCATGCCCGGTACGGCTACCTTGCCGTGCCGACTCGCTTCGGGAGCTTCCCGCTGGTCGTGGAATACACGTTCATCACGTGGGGCATGGGAACCACATCAAGAGCAAAGGAAAGAAAATCAATGAATGTCCTCAACAGATAATAGAAGTTGAAAACATCGTCACCCGCCGAGCGCGTGTATCTGCCTCGGGGAAAAGCGTGCGGATCGGGGACCTCAGAATCCATCTGCAGGCCAAAAAGATTGAAGCCATACCAGAACGGGTCACAACGGCAGTACCCGTAAAGAACTCATTCCAAGCCCTGGAAGGGAAAAGAGAAATGGCTAACACCTTTAAAGGCAAAATGGCCCCTAAGTCGGTCAAGTTCAAACAAGTTTGGAGGCCTAAAAGGATCCAAAAGAGTAGAACAGAAGAAACTGAGCCAAGAGAAGAAAAGACACCAAAAGGAGCAATTGCGACGGGAATCCCAAACCGTCAGAGGCCACCTAGAGGCTTCAAAACAAGAGTCCAACAAGGGGGGGCATGTGCTTATGCCCGCTTTCATGACAAGAGAATGGAGCTGCGTCGGTCTGCTCATATCCCGGCCGTTCGGGGGGGTTGACCGGCACCTGCTGTTGTGGCTGCGCGCCACTGCCGTCGAGAAGAGATCCATAGGTCACGTGACCACATACCTGGCCTCACCACCTCTCCTCTGCAGAGGCCGAGACCCCCAAGAGCCATAAAAGATCCACAGGCTGAAGCTGAGAGCAGTTCAGGTGAAAATGACGTTCCTTGCGGACATGGCCATGAGCAGCCGGGGGAAGTCAAACCCCGGATATCAGTTTTTGAAAGATTGACTTTCCCTACCCGGAGGGTTGAAAGAGATCGGCATGGGAACCTTAAAGTCTTCTCCTGCCACATGGCCGGCATATGGGGCCGATATGGGGCATTGCCCGCTGAAAATGAAGAATTGATGGAATTGGCGGAAAGACCTGGTGCCCTCACCAGGAGAAGAGCGGCGGCAGCAGCCTTGGCAGCCGCATATGGATATGAGGATCCACCTACAGCAGAAATGATGGCAGTTAGCGCTAATGTGGTCACCGCCCAAAGTGCCAGGGGCAGTGATGATATTCCCCCGCCGCCACCACCGCCAGGTGCAGTTGCTGGGGGCACCTCACAACAGATCCCTCTTGCTGCACCCATAGATCCAGCCATCATGGAATTGTTGCAGCAATATCAAGCCGAGATCGCAGACCTCAAGCGCCAGATCAAAGGCAAAGAGACCGAGGGACATGCATCCCGGGCAGTGGAGGGCTCAGGAGAGACTCCCCAAGGGACCACAGGGTCAATTGAAGCTTCGGCCCAGCGTGCCGTTGTACGACCAACAAATGAACAACCACAACAATCCCCTGTGGCTACGGCTCAACAGCCACGCTCACAGGCTCAACACCAGCTGTTGCAGCCGCAGTTCTTCCAGCAGCAGCAACAACCATACCAGTCGCAGCAAGCTTATCCTGCGCAACAACAGTCATTGCCGGCTCACGATCCTGAGTAGCAATTTGATAATCAAGAGCCACCCCCGGTGCCACCGGTGGCTACTATCAACACCCCGAGCAATCAGCCGGCCCACTTCTATCCTCAGCAAGTGGACCCAGCCACTATCAACAAGCTCATGGTGGAACAGCTAATTGACATGAAGCTCGCTGAACGGGTGGACGGAGAGCAAATGGCTTTTGATGCATATAGGGTACCTTACCCTGCATATCACGTCGTGAAGAGATTGCCTCCGGGTGTCACCAAGCCCCCGAAGTTTGACAAGTTCAATGGGCGAGGATCTCCAAAAGAACACATTGCTTATTACATCAATGTGATGGGAGATTTGGCCACCGACGAGTCGTACTTGTTGAAGTTCTTCGGCTCCTCTCTGACTAGCCTGGCATTCGAATGGTATTCCAGTCTCCCAGCAGGGTCCATATCTGACTGGACCGACATGCAAAAGAAATTTAGGGAGAGATTCTATATTGCTGAGAGGGAGGTGACAGTCGCCGAGCTCTACGCAACCAGGCAAAAGAATGATGAGTCCGCACTGGACTATATCCAGAGGTGGAGGAACCTCAGCATGAGGTGCAAGCGTCCTCCTCACCAAGAAGATGCAGTCCAGATCTGCAAGCAAAATCTAAAAAGAGAGCTGCTTGAAAGAATGATCGGAGTGGAGGTCCGGTCATTTGACAGACTGAACAATGTGGTGGCGGAAATAGAGGCCTTCTTGGTCAAGTACCCCACCAACTCATTCGCCAATCAAAAGACCAAGCCAGCCGATAAGAAGCCTGCCGGGAAGGAGGTCCATGCAGTAGACCTTAAAACATTTGAAAAGCAAAGAGATGAAGGCGAGGCGGCAGCCGGAACCTCCAGTCACAAAACTGAACCAAAGAGAAAGGTCATCCCTTTCCAAGACAAAATGAGGAAGTTGTACTCCTTCCCCAAGGAAAAGACCAAAACGTTGTTTGATTGGGGTCTTAAATACAACAAGATTACCCTGCCAACACCAAAAAGGCCCGATCAAGCGACGAAGAAGGATGATCCCAGGTACTGTCTATATCACCAAATCTTGGGGCACCCTCTAGAAGACTGCTACGTGTTCAAAGACATCATGGAGTCTTTGATCAAGAAAGGAGAATTGCAGATGGGGGACTACAAAGTTGATCCACCCCAGCCGCACGAGTTGCCTGCCCGGCAAGCTGCAGCTAACATGATCTCCATATATCAACAGTTGCCAGAAGAGATCTCCGAGGCTAGCACGGAGAAAACCTATGAAAGTCTTATCCTCACCCCAATCAGGGAGCATGAGGAGTGGCAGAAAGTACCCAGCAAGACAAAAAAGAGGGAACCCGGGGAGAAGCCAGCTCCGGAAATGCATATTCGGGGTGTGACACCTCAGCCGTCGGCACCAGTGGTCACCTCAGTCTGGCACTCAATAGAGCCCAGGGTCGTCATTCAGAGGAACCCTGGCAACAGGAGGCGTCAAACGCCTCTCCCGTTATACAGAGGGGGCAGCCCTTCACTTGAGCGCTTACAAGCGCTAATTGATGAATTGGATGAATATGAACAGCCGGACAGACACCCTGTTCGACTACAAGAGTATGTGCCGTGGGAGGAGCTCGAGAAGTTGACCCTGAAGGCACCCGCCGAGCAAGAGACCCCTTGACCTCAAGAAGATTTATTCTGGGGGCAAGAGCCGATGAAGCAAAAGAAGAAGAAAAGGTTCAAGAAAAAGAAAGTGGTGGCAACCCTCTCATGCAACACTATCTCCTCCCTGCTAAGATTGGGGGAGCACTATGAAGAAGAGGAATTCTACCCCTCCCCGAATGATGTCAATCAGGTCGGGGCTTCGGGTCAAGAATTCACAACAAGGTCTGGAAGAAAATGGGGGCGCCTCCCTCCAGCAAACCAAAACATCATCTTCCGGGGGGAACCCTCCTATGAGATACCAGAACCTGAGGTTCGAGGGGCACAAGTTCCACCACCTCCGGGGCTCTATGTCAGTGAAGAGACTGGGGGCACGGTCCCGTCTTTTGCTGAATTCCTGGCAGCAGAAGAGAAGGCAAAAGCATTGCCCAAACCCTTAATAGCACAAAAGAAGCTCGATAATGAGAATAATGGGCCGCTCAGCAGACCCCAGGCCAAGAATAGTGAAAATGACAAAGGGAAGTCAAAGCTAGATGATGTCGGGGCGGAAGACCGAATCATCAAACTGCTAAAGAAGATCCCCACACGGTTCAGTGTTTGGGAGATCTTGTCGTTAAGCGAAGAGACCAGGAAGGCGTTGATCACGGCCCTACAAACTCCAGCACAATATGAGACCTGCCTAGCAGAAGTGCAAGAAGAGGCTTCCGTGGCTGATGCAACATCCATCACATTTGCCCCGGAGGACATGCTCCTCCCCATGGCAACTCACAACAGACCACTCTACATGAGGGGGCAGTTGAATGGACTACCCCTGAATAGAATTCTGGTAGATCCCGGGGCAGCGGTCAATATTTTGCCGTACAAGATCTACCAAAAGTATCACTTCAATGTGCACCTCACCTCCGTGCATGATGTCAGAATAGCTGGTTTCAACCAGAAGTTCGAGGTACCACTCGGGGTCGTGGAGCTCGACTTGGTTCTGGGGGACTTCAGAACAAAGGTCCAATTCCACGTGATCAACGCAAGCACGTCTTACAAGGCTTTGCTGGGTCGGCCTTGGCTCCACCAAAATGGAGTCATCCCATCAACCTTGCATCAGTGCATCAAATACGTAAAAGAAGGGCAGGAGCAAAGGGTTTTTGCCGATGCCCACCCATTTGAAGTATATGAGTGCCACCTCCTCGATGCTGATTTGTATCAGGAACAATCGAAAAGCCGAACCCCTTATGAGTGGTTTCCACCGGAACACTCAGAAATTCAAGTCCCTCAAGGGAGCAAAGCAAGAGAAGTCACCCCTGATGATGAGTGGTTCCCACCACCGCCGCCAGGGATCACTGGTGAGCAGCATACATCAACAGAAGAGGTGGAGGTGCAGTTATGTGACGCCCCAGATGGCGGGCGTGATTCTACTCCACAAATGAATGAAAAGAAGTCAGAATTCATTCTGGTCCCAGAGGGCCTCACCAAACCGGCCGCTGAAATAGATTGTCAAATAGTAAGAGCATTGAAGACCATGGTGATAGCTCACCCAGGAGGTCGCTTCACAGTCTTCTACGCGGCTGAAGAACAACCAATGAGGAGGGATGATGATTGCAAAATCCCTGAAGAGACTGGAGATCCCTTGGTTCCAATCATAGGATTCCCAGAAATGTCCAATACAGTCACTAAACTGGCCAAAAGTCAACAAATCCCTCTTCGACAACAGCTTAGTCAGAGGGAGATGTTCAGAAAGCTATGGTACCCGCCGAACATGGATAGGGACCTGTTAAAAATCACCCAGCACCCAGGACTCGGCTGGTCACTGGGAGAAAGCTACACCGTTGGCATGATCAGCATAGCCAACCAAACAGGAAAGAACCCTTCAGGGGTGGTTTATGATGACTACCCCGAGGAAAGAAGCATGGAAGAAATGGCTACAAATGCAAATGACAAACCTCCCCAGGGGGCAGCAGCGTTCCCCACCTGCACTCCCGTGGAGTCTCTTGCTACCCAAGTACTCCTGACAACTAGGGAAAATAGACATAATGGAGCGACGCTGTTAGGCCCTGGAAGCTCAGAAGAGATAAGAGAGCAGGAAGCGATAATAGACGTTCCCTCGAATCCGAGTCAAGGCGTCCAGCAAACCAAAGAACCCGAAAAGAATATGCCGACTGAGGCTCAGCAAAGAGAATGTGTGGAGGTGCTAGAAGCAGAAGCTGATGAAGAGGGCTTCGTAGACCTCCAGCCAGCACCAGAAGAGCTTGAAGATGGTGGCCAAGCCACAGTGGATGAGCTAGTGGAAGTAAACCTTGGCACGGAAAGTGACTACAGGCCAACCTTCCTAAGTGCCCTCATCCCAGAAGAAGAGAAGCAGCAATATATCATGCTGTTAAAAGAGTTTCGGGATTGCTTCGCCTGGACTTATAAAGAGATGCCAGGACTCAGCCCCGATGTGGCACAACATATCCTGGCAATTGACCCGAAAACCGAACCGGTCAAGCAAGCTCCTAGAAGGATGAGACCGGAATTGATCAACAAAGTATGCGCTGAAGTGGACAAGTTAATAGATGTGGACTTTGTTGAAGAGAACCAGTACACCACCTGGTTGGCAAACATCGTCCCCGTCAAAAAGAAGAATGGACAGATCCGAATCTGTGTGGATTTTCGAGATCTGAACAAGGCTTGCCCAAAAGACGACTTTCCAGTGCCGATCACTGAAGTGATGATAGATGCGACCACCGGACATGAAGCCTTGTCATTCATGGACGGGTCATCCAGCTACAATCAGATATGGATAGCCGAACGAGACAGGGTGCACACCGCCTTCAGGTCACCCAAAGGGATCTTTCACTACAAGAGAATGCCCTTCGGTCTCAGAAATGCCGGGGCAACCTACCAAAGAGCGATGACAAAAATCTTCGATGAGCTGCTCTATAAAAAAGTGGAGTGCTACATTGACGACCTGGTGGTCAAAACCAGAAAAAGAAACGACCATTTGGCCGACCTCAGAGTCGTCTTCGAAAGGCTGAGGCGATATGAACTGAAAATGAACCCGATGAAGTGTGCCTTCGGGGTATCCAGCGGCAAATTCCTGGGCTTCATCGTCCGATACAGGGGAATAGAAATAGACCCTGTCAAAATCAAAGCCATCCAAGAGTTGCCGCCACCAAAGAATCTGACCGAGCTCAGGTCATTGCAGGGACGACTGGCCTACATTCGTAGGTTTGTCTCAAATTTATTTGGGCGATGTCACCCCTTTCACAAATTGATGGGAAAAGATGTTCCTTTTCAATGGAACCAAGAGTGTCAGCACGCCCTGGATCAACTAAAAATGTACCTGAATACTCCACCAGTGTTGGGTGCTCCAGTAAAAGGCCGTCCTCTCATCCTGTATATAGCAACTACAGAACACTCCTTGGGTGCCATGCTAGCACAAGAGAATGAGGAAGGGAAAGAGCAAGCACTCTACTATCTCAGTCGAAGGTTAGTGGGGGCAGAAGAGAGATATTCTCCAATTGAGAGAGTATGCCTAGCCTTGGTGTTCGCAGCCAAGAAGATGAGACATTATATGCTGTCACACGAGGTTAGGTTGATCTCCAGGGCCGACCCCGTCAAATACATACTCTCCCAACCAGCGTTGAAGGGAAGAATAGGCAAATGGGCTGTCATCTTGATGGAATTTGACATCAAATACATCCCTCAAAAGGCAATCAAAGGGCAGGCGGTAGCTGACTTCTTTGCAGCTCATCCCGTACCAGAAAATTCTCCGCTCATCACAGAGCTACCGGAGGATGAGACCCTCGAAGTAAACCAATTGCAAACAGCCACCTGGCAGCTTTACTTCGATGGAGCATCCAGAATAGAACCGACTGCATATGGCAGCGCCAGAGTCCGAGCGGGGGCAGGTATCGTCTTGAAGTCGCCTGAAGGGGAAGTCACGCACACCTCCTGCTCAATTAACAAGCCATGCACTAATAACGAGGCTGAATATGAGGCCTTGATTATCGGCTTGCAAGTGGCCCTCTTCATGAATATAAAGGTGCTGCAAGTCTTCGGCGACTCAATGCTAATCGTCAAACAAGTGCAAGGGGAGTTTGATGTCAAAAAGCCAGAGTTGCTGCCATACCACCGAAAGGTGAAAAGACTACTGTCAAAATTCTATCGAACAGAAATAGAGCATGTCGGCAGAAGCAGAAATGCACAAGCTGACGCCCTAGCAAAATTGGCTAGCTCCTTGGCGGTGCCACCAAATGAGAAGCTAGAAGTCATTGTCATGAATCGGCGGCAAGTCCCCAGCATGATAGAAGAAGAGTCTGAAAATGAAGAGAGCGGCCAAGAAGAAGTAGCCGCGGCTGAAGAGATCATGCAAAAAGACTGGAGAGAACCCTTGCTGCAATGGTTCGAACACCAGCGATTGCCCTCACAAAGAGAAGAAAGGATCAAGTTGGTCCGAATAAAGGACTCGTATGAATTAAGAGGCGGAGTTCTGTTCAGAATCATGGCAGACTCCAAGAAAAAGATCTTGCTAAGGTGCCTGTCACCTGAAGAGGCCGGGAAGGTCATGAAAGAGGTGCACGCCGGGACCGCTGGCGCCCATCAGGCCGGGCCGAAGATGAAAATAGAAATCAAGAAGCTCGGCTATTACTGGCCAACCATGTTTGAAGACTGTGGCAATTTTGCCAAGTCATGTCAAAAATTTCAAGAGCACGCGGTCATCCCAAGGAGACCTCCCGTACATCTGCATCCAACTATTCCAAGTTGGTCATTTGCACAATGGGGCACGGATGTTGTAGGCCCTTTGCCACCATCTTCATCGGGGTGTAAATACATCCTGGCTATCACCGATTACTTCTCAAGGTGGGCCGAAGCCGTGTCATTAAGAGAAGTGACAGGGGAGTTGGTGGCACGCTTCATTCAGCGGAACATCATCTTCAGATTCGGCAGTCCGGACCGGATCATATCAGACAATGGGACACACTTCAAGAACCAGAAGGTGTTCAGAATGGCCGCAAAATACAGAATAGATTGGAGGACTTCCACTCCCTACAATCCGCAAGCCAACGGCCTGGCGGAAGCCTTTAATAAGACATTGTGCACACTATTGTCCAAGACGGTCAGTGCCAACAAAAGAGACTGGGAGGACCGGATGTATGAAGCCTTATGGGCCTACCGGACCGTCTATAAACACCAACGGGCTGCTCACCTTTCTCCCTGGTGTACGGTTCAGAAGCGTGGTCCCGGTAGAATTGGAAGTGCCATCTCTCAGGGTGGCCATCCAGCATGGGCTAGCTCCTGAGAACCAAACCAACATCGAAAGGAGGCTCGAAGAACTTTCTGATTTTGAAGGGAAAAGATTACGAGCCCAACAGAACATTCAAGTTTACCAGGCCCGCATAGCACGTGCCTTTGACAAGCTCGTCAAGGGTCGCGAATTTAAGAGAGGGGACCTGGTGATGGTCAAGAAAAGAGAAGTCATGGCCGGCAACCCAAAAGGGAAGTTGAACGTGAATTGGACCGGGCCATACGCTGTGCAAAGAGTCTATGAAGGCGGCGCCTACGTCCTGGTCAACCATCGGGGTGAAATACAGTTCCCACCCCTCAACGGAAGACACCTGAAGCTGTATCACGCATGCCGTCCAGATTTCAGTGGCCAGCACTATGAGCAGCAAGAGGTTGAACAAGAAATAGACCCGATCGACTTGTTCGATGAATGAAGAGCTCGACTGCAAAAGAACTGTTGCATTTGCAACAGCAGGGAGTTTCTACCCTCAATTCTCCCATCATTAAAAAAAAAACAAAAAAAACAACAAACAAAAAAAAAAAAAAAACACAAAACAAAAAAACAAAACAAAAGCTCTTGAACCCGGGACATTAGTCGAACCCTCGGGACATTAGTCGCCAATGACGAAGAGCCCAAAAAAAATGCAAAAAAAAGGATGGCATGCAATGCATGGCAAAAAAAATAGAAAAGAGGCAGCCATACCGCTAGCCGGACCATGGCTCTGAGGTGACGAATGCCCCAACCAAATTTATGACACTTTTGTGATTTCCGCTGATTTCTGAGGGGAGGACAATGAAAAGAGTCTTCCGTTTTAATTAGCGTATCGCATATTCATGAGTCGTGCGAAGGTTGTTCAGGTTTTTCCGCATCTCCCCTCGCATAAAAAAGATCTCTTAAAAAAATAGAGACAAGAAATTCGTGTTTCTTAAACACACATAAAAAAAGAAATAATAATAATAATAATAATAAAAAGAGACTTAAATGAGAATTATATGCTTTAGCATGCATGAATAGTCGTCATTTAATTAACCTGACTCGTACCATCTTCTATGGGCAGGGACCTCTAAAGCTGATGACAGCGACAAGTTTAAGAGATCGACGCCATGAAGTCCCACCGGCGTCGTGCCAATCCAACACGAAGCCGCATCGGCAATCGGGTTGCAAAGAGGAAAAGCGTCAACAAGCTCGAGCAGCCGACGTTAGCCAAGACGTTGACAGACTACGCCACCGTCCTCGCATTATTGAAAAAAAGAGAAGAGAGGCTAAAAATAGAGATGCCTCGTCAGACTTGTCCACTGGGCAAGGGCAAAAAGGACCAAAACCCGGCTATGGTGAAAACCCGCAAAGGACGCCATGGGCAAAATCGGTACCCCGCTACGTGAAAACCCGAAAGGGCGCGTAGGCAAAAGCAAGAGGGGGTCGAATTGGGTGAAAATCCGAAAGGGCGCCCAACTCGATAATGAAAAAAATAATAATAATAAAGGATGAAGACAAACATCAAATTCCAGCAGATATAAAAGTAAAGTCAAATAGAAGACCGTCGCCCTAACGGTAAAAGTCAAATAGAAGGCCGTCGCCCTGACGGTAAAAGTCAAATAGGAGACCGTCGCCCTGACGGTAAAAGTCAAATAGAAGGCCGTCACCCCGACGGTGGAATAGAAGGCCGTCACCCCGACGGTGGAATAGAAGGCCGTCACTCCGACGGTGGAATAGAAGGCCGTCACTCCGACGGTGGAATAGAAGGCCGTCATTCCGACGGTGCAATAGAAGGTCGTCACTCCGGCGGTAGAATAGAAGGCTGTCATCTCGGCGGTAGAATAGAAGGCCGTCACTCCGACGGTGGAATAGAAGGCCGTCATCCCGACGGTGGAATAGAAGGCCGTTACTCCGACGGTGGAATAGAAGGCCGTCACTCCGACGGTGGAATAGAAGGCCGTCACTCCGGCGATAGAAAGAAGGCCGTCATCTCGACGGTGGAATAGAGGGCCGTCATCCCGACGGTGGAATAGAAGACCGTCACTCCGACGGTGGAATAGAAGGCCGTCACTCCGGTGGTAGAATAGAAGGCCGTCATTCCAACGGTGCAATAGAAGGCCGTCACTCCGGCGGTAGAATAGAAGACCGTCATCTCCGACGGTGGAATAGAAGGCCGTCACTCCGGCGGTAGAATAGAAGGCCGTCACCACGACGGTGGAATAGAAGGCCGTCACCTCGACGGTGAAATAGAAAGCCGTCACTCCAACGGTAGAATAGAAGGCCGTTACTTTGGACAGCAAAAGTCCCTGTCGAATTAGCGGCTGATAGACGGCAAAGGATCCCGTCACCTCAAAAAAAAAAAAGAAGAAGAAATGTGGCTAAAAATAGAGATGCCTCGTTGGACTCACTCGAACCACCCGTCGAGTGAGGGTAAAAAGGACTAAAACCCGGCCATGGTGAAAACCCGCAAAGGGCGCCATGGGCAGAATAGGGTACCCCGCTACACGAAAACCCGAAAGGGTGTGTAGGCAAAAGCAAGAGGGGGTCGGGTTGGGTGAAAACCCGAAAGGGCACTCAACTCGATAATGTGAATAAAAAAAGGGAGACAACAAATAAAGATGTACGCACCATAGCAAGTCATCAAGAAGGAACGTCTGTGTCCAAAATAAAATGCCTCTCATTAATGACAAAATGGGGTTACATGAGTATTGAGGCGAGGCCTCAGAAATAAGAAAAATACACATTGAAAGAGATTGAGCAAATCACGAGCCTCATGGCAGGTCCCGGAACAGTTCTTCTAACGATAAAATGCCCACGTGGGGTGAAGATATTCTTTCCTTCAGGCTCGCCTTCCGGGATTGTACCTCCAACAGCGTTTGCTTTGTAAGAGCCATACGGTCTTCATCCATCGCAATAGCCAGTTCTTGCTCAGCCTTGGAGTCAGCAAGGACATCCCGTCTGGCCTTAGCGGCATGCAATTTAGTCTGCAAAAGACTTATCTTGGAGTCTAAAGCCGCTGACTCTTCGTTATATCCTTTAATGATAGACCGGCGATGCTCCAGGTCATCAGCCAATGGGTTCAGCACCGCTTCACACTCCGACTGTTGCATTTCCAAAGCGGTCAGCTGGTCGGACAGTTCGCGTTGGAGGTAGTCGCGGCGCTTCAAGAGTTTGAGCAACAGAGTGACTTTGTTTGCCCAATCATCCAATGAGCATCCCATAATGATCAGAACCCCTGTCATTTGATCTGCAACAGCTTTTACCCTCTCGTAGGGGATAGCGGGGTTCTGACGCACCATCATGCGCAGCGAGGACAACTGTCCCTGGACCATGGCGCCGGATGAGCAAAAGTCTCCGGAAGATCCAACAGCCGGAACTTGAAAGTCTACCTGAGCGTCTACCTCTGCCCACAGGCTGGCGTCCACTATGGTAGAACATGAGGCGAGCCCCGCTGAAGAAAGGCTGGCCCCGGCTGAAGAGACATTGAGGGCTCCACCAGAGGTAGCAGAAGTTGTTGCTGCTTCAGAAATAGCCGCCTCTTTGTCAGAAATAGCGCTGGTAAGTTGGGTGGCCGGCGCCTAAAGAGGACCGGTGATGTCACAAGAAGCAGCCAACGGCGGACTCACTTCAATCTCAGGGGCAGGTTCCTTAACCATGCCCGACACTTCACTAATTGATACTGGATCAGATATGGGTTCCCCGATGTTCGGAAGGTCAACGCCAACTGTCGGCGAAGACTCGGGGGGGTTGATTTCTTGAACTTCCTCAAAATCCTACAAAAAAAAGGAATTAGAAACAGATGCCCTAAGCCTTTCGTCAACGGAAGCTTACGAGTGGAAGCACTCACAAGTACAATTTCTGGAGAAGCGGTGGCCTCCGACCTTGAAGTGACCACGGGATACTTCTCCCCACTGCTCGAGGAATCCCCTTCAATTCCATCAAGGACGGAGATTCTCTCTCTCTTTCGCTCTTTAAAAAGACTCCCGTCGTCAGATAAGCTTCCACTTGGCGAGGGGGAACTATAAACTGTTTCGGCGTCTGAAGAGTCATCCGAAGAAATGGCGACAGGGCTCTGTGACTCCTCCACGGCAATAGTTCGGCCGCCTTGCCGAATTTTCATAAGCGCTGCCCTGCCCGCGGCTCGTTGGCTCATCCTGAGAGGAGCGGAGGGTTTCTTGACTCTTCGGGCTATAACTTTTGTAGCCGAACGCTTGCCCGCAGCCCGAGCAGCGGCAGAGTCAGCTGCTGCATCTGGTAAAGGGTGACAAATGGGCGTTAGGGGAAAGAGAGCAAAAGACATCTCAACAGCTGTCATATAAATGAGGCTATACTGCAACTCTCACCTGCCGGTGGAAGGGAAGATGCATCAGATGGCGTGACGGTTGGTGTCGATTGGCCTTGCCCCGCAACAGGAGTATCAACTGTTGGTGGAATATCATTTGTACTCCGTCAAAATAGGCAAAGTCAATAGACAACCTTAAAAGTAGAATAGGTATACAAACAAAAGGAAGCCATTAAGGACCTGAAGGGGCAGCGCCTTCGCGCTGGCTGCAAAACTCTTCGAATGAGGGAATTGATGGACCCTCAGTAGGAATTGGTGGCGAGGGGGATGCCTCCCTCTTTCTCTTGGAAGCCCTCCTAGCTCGAGCAACGCTGCTCGCTATGCTCGACTTCTTGGCTGATAGCTTTTCAGTCAAAGGCTTATAATGGATCTTATCCTCAGTAAAATAAAGCGGCCTCTTCACTTTCATGATAAGTCCATGATATCGCCGCCGCCGATCCTTTGCGGAGGGATCTGAAGAAAAGAGAGAAGAAGAGAGAGAGAGGCGGCATCCGCGCGCCTTTTGAGGCTGATTTGAAAGGCGCGAAGGGACCGCCCTTGGAAAACGCGAACCTCCGGTTCGCGCTCCCAGGCGGCCCGCAGACCAAGCCCGGTCGGCTCGCGGACCGAGCCCGGTCGGCCCGCGCCGATTCGACATGCGCCACCCGCGCCGTATCGATCGCGCGTCGATTCGCCCCAATCGACCCTGCGCCGATTCGGCGTGGTCAACAGACCGCGCTCCAAATTGCCTAAGCGAAGCCAAGCCCCAGCGACCCAAAAGAAATGGATATAGGGGAGGCCATCCCCAAATTGCCCATGCGGAGCAACGTGCAGCCGTCATCCGCGGATCATATCACCAAATAGAAACAAATGCTATGAATAGACCCACTTGACCATTGGCCCGGCAACAAGTCAAAGACCTGCCGGTGTTAATGTCAATAGTCAAAGGACCCAAAAACTCACCTGCGGATGTCGCTCTGCGTGCCTCTTCGCACCACCCACGAGTGGGGGGCATTTGTGGACACCCCAATTCGCTATTGGGCCCAAAGCCGCCGGCCCAAGCCTCAGCCCGCCGACATGGATTTTTGGCCTCTCATGGGCTGTGCAAAAGAGAGCCAAAAGGCCCACACAAAAGGCCCCCAAGGCCCATCTGAAAGCAAGCTTATCTCACCCCATAAAGTGGGGGAGGTGAGAGTAAGCATCTATAACACCTCCCAAAAGGGAGTGCTAAAAATGGAAAAAAGCAAGTCTGCCACCCTGCTGCGCAAGCAACCAGGTTGGGGCTGGTTTTGGCCCTTTTTCTTCTAAAAGGTTTGGGAGAAAGGGGGGCCAGCCAAGGGGGTTTACGCAAGAAGGGCCAAGAGGGGAAGAGGAAGGGGTTTTGCTGGTTCTCTGAAGAAGCAACCAGCAGCAAGAAGCCAAGGAGGAAGGCCCCTGCGTTCCTGCTCAAGAGTTCTCCACCCGTGAAGAAGAAAAAAGCAAAAGGGGGGAGAGGAAAAAGGTGAGAGGAGAAAGCAAGAGAGAGAGGGAGCCTTCTTTGGGGTTTTCTTGTCTTGTCATATCAAAAGAGAAGAGAGGGTGAAGGGTTGCCCACGTTAGTCTTCTCCTCCTCCCATTTTGGCTTTCTTGGAAACCTTGTACTTGGTCCCTTCTCTTAAGGAAGAGAACACTCTTTTATGTTTATTGTTTCTTCTTCTTCCTTTGATGTGATGGGCCTTTGACTGAGCATTTAATGCATGTTTCTCCCTTCTCACTTTGGGTTTTCAATGGTTTTCTTCCCTTGTAGTGAGGGTTACGGGATGGGATGGCCTCTCTATAGAGGTACATCTCTCTCCCCTCTAACACCTCATATGAGGTCAAAAGGACCTCCCATACCTCAATAAATGAGGTCATGGGGGTATGGGACCTCATGCCCCACTTAATGCATGCAAAGCATGCTAAATCGTTCCCCTCAATAGGCCAAATACCTTGCTGTTTTCTTCATGCAAAAGACCAGTTTCTTGCTGTTTCAACAGCCCTTCAAGAGCCCCCATAGTGGTTAATGCATGCCCATGGCAATGGTCAAGGGGATTGAGCAAATAATGCTCATGTTCCCTTGCTTAAATGCCACCTCCAAAAGACCCTTTCAAGAGGATCATCAAGCCTTGGTTCGCCCCTTTCAACAGACCACCCTCATTGCGGTTTTCAGCCCCCCACCGATGTGCATTTCAAGCCAACACCAAATAGCCCCTCAAGAGCTCCATTTTGCTAATCAAGGGGATTGGGCAAATAATGCCTAGATCTCTTTGTTTAGCCCACCAAACAATGGGTTGCAATGCCATCTCAAACTCCAAGATCATCCATGCCATGAGCAAGGACGTTCTAGGAGAGAGGCGGCTTCCACCCCCTTGCTCAGTTGGTTGGCTGCGCCGATTCGGCCTGGCACTGGTTCTGGCAGTCTTGTAAGACCAGAGCAGAGCTGCGCCGATTCGACGTCCTGGCCATCATGTTGGCTGAAGTTACATGAGCGAAATCATTGCTCCATGTGGCACCAGCTAATCAACAGTTAAATGACCAGTGTAAAACCCATCCACACCCCGGGTTGGAAAATTTAATGTCTATGTCCGGACGGGTGGGTTCACACGTTACTTATACCGTCCCGTGGGTTGTTTGGCCATGACATTGCCCGTATCCTCGTAGGTATACCTGGGGGATCGGGGTCATGCGCCATGGGCGTTACGTCGTTCCACGATGTATACTCCCTCTTTTGATGCCATCTCCACTTGTGGTGGATGAGCATCGCGCTTTCCCCTTATCGACCACGATAAGAGGAAATGCTGCCGAATTTTCCCCGCGAGGGTTGAGTTGGCGCAAAACCCTTAAAAGAGGTCATTAGCTTCCAATTGAATTGGTAACGTTGCAAACGAGCGCCGATTCAATGATGCCTATGACTTCAGCAGGGCTGCGCCGACTCAGTCTATGCTGCCCGCTGCGCCGAATCGAAGCCGTCTGCGAAGTGCGTTGAGCCGTCGAGCTCCGCCGAACGAATAGAACTCCGTTCCAAACGCTCAAGGGACCCAAACAACAAGTTAAAATCGTTTAATGATAAAAAGAATGGCAAAAGGTAAATTGAACCCCTTTCAAGTAGAGTAAAAGATCATCTTATGTTTTTTTACAAGAGATCAAAGGGTCAAATCAAATCCCCTTCTTCAAATGGCAATGACTGTCTCATATCTTGCAAAAGAATAAGGGACTAATTTAAATCCTTTTTTCAAGTAAATCAAAGGTCACCCCCATGTTTTCCAAAAGAGCAAGAGATCAAATTAGACTTTTTCTCAAGATTGCATCACCATACGCAAAAGAGTCAAACCAAACCTTTCTAAACAAATAAATGATCACACCCATTTTGCTACAAAAAAAAGAAATCAAATTGAAATGATTTTCAATAAAAAGACCGAATTGTATCTATTTTCAGCAGAAAATCAAAGAGACCACCCTTTTTTTTAAAATTGTCTTTCTCAAATGAACTTAAAAGACCGAATTGAACCTTTTTGTGATAAAGAGGACCAATAAGTAAATAGACAAAGAGATTGGGTAGCGGGTTGAGTGAAAGGTCTAATGGGTTCGATTAGGCGTTCGTCTTGCTCCCTAATATTTTAGTTCAATTATGCTTCGCACCCTTTATCGGATGTCCCGTTTTAAGGTCATGAGACTTTCTAATCTGGCGATTAATCAATGGTTTTCTCTTTCTAAAAGAGATGTAATTAATGCCGTTGCGCTTAGGCAACGACGGGATTTTTGGTCCAGGACTCGACCACTCACTTTCGTTTGACGAAGTCAAACGGCGCGCACAATAGACTTAAAGCCCTCCGACTCTCGGAGGCAAACCAGTTGGTTGTCACTTCGGTGACTGGCACACTCGCGCTGCGCGAATTGCCGATTCATCTCACGTCACCATTGCTCGTGTAGCATCCGACGGGACTTGGATTGGCAATACACATGCATCCATGAGAAAATGAGAAAACATGATAAATAGAACTTTTAAAAGATTTTTAAGGGAAATTTAAAATTTTCCATTTCCACAGGACATATATGATGATTTTTTTTATTTGAGGAAGATATAATCTAATAGTAAAATTTTGAGATTATATTATTGAATATGAAAGATTTTAGGGGTATATATATAATTTTCCCTTATCTAATTACTGAACAACCTACTATATAGAGAGCTCTTAGCACAACATAAAAACAATAATAAGACAACCAATGATAACTTTTTACATACATATTCACATAGTACAATATAAAAATCTGTGAAAAAATCATGAAAATAAAATCAATGAGAAAAATAATGAAATAATAATCAGTGAGAAAAATAGTGAAAATTAAGATCAATGAGAAAAACAGTGACAATAAAACTCAGTGAGAAAATAGTGAAACTAAAGTAAAAATCAGTGAGAAAATAGTAAAACTAAAAATTAATGAGAAAAATAATGAAAGACAATTAAATGCTGCTATCTATTAGCAGGACATATGAGAATAAAAAGAAATAAAAATTTTATCCATTGGTTGATCGCCTAGTGGAGTGAGAACATCTCGTCTTTTTGGGATGAAGTGCACTCTCCTGATCGCTGACTCATTGGATAATTTATTAAAAAAAATATGAGAATAAAAAGCACTAAGAAAATTCTGGTAAAAACAGTGAAACTAAAAACCAGAAAAAGTAGTGAGAAAAAACCACTAAAAGTAGTGAGAAATAACCACTAAAAACTGATCATACTTATTTATTGGTTCAATCTAATCAAACCAAATCATTTAAAATTATTTAGATTTGGTTCAAGTTATTAACCTAAATTTTAACATTTTGAATCAAACCGAACTAAAAAAATAATTCGATTCAATTTGATTTCCCGAATATTTAACACCTCTAAACCAACATGGTGGACAAGACGTGTAAGTAATAATAATGATCACAGTAACCATCTTAACTGATTAACATCTTTTAATCCGCTAATACTTAATGTACTGGTATTTTAATACATCAACCCTATTAATGCATTAATATATGTTAGTAAATATCTGAAGAGACTATAATATGTTATCATGTTGTTAATTAATTAACATTAAAGATGTGGACCCCATGGTTATGAAAGTAGGTGGAAAATAAATGTTGTGTTGAGGGGGGACGTAAAAATCTGAAAAGCTTATAGTAATTTTCCCCAATTCCTTAGGCGTTTTTTGAACTTGCAACTATTAGAAATTGGTCACATAGCTTTTGATCCCCTTTTGTATTCCGGGCAATTAGCTAGGTCGGAATTATAGTATCGTATCCATACCCGACCCAAAGAAAGGAAGGAAAATTGTACTCCACACGGGGCGGATTTTCTCGTTACCAAAAATTTTCTTCGTACTTGTTAAAAAAGCCCAAAAATACATATCGGGATTGCATTGTAATTCTCCTCCTACTTAGTAGGACGTATATATATCCTCCAGGCCGGCCCGTTGAAAAGGAGTGAGGATTGTCTCGGCCCCCCATAGGAGGGGGGGCCGATCAGTACACGAGGTGGCTGGGTTGGTTTGTGTTTTTATTCTTAACCCCTGATTTTTTTACACAGTGGGTTAACCCAAACATGGGTGGTTTCTTTGGATTAACCCCTGTGTAAAAAAAAACGCAAGGGTTAAAAAAAAACCCAAAACCAGGAAACGGAGGCACCGGGGAGAGAGAGAGAGAGAGAGAGAGAGGAGCCGATGTCTTCTGCGGATAGCTAGTCGCCGTTTGTCTCACCTCCCCGCTTTGCTCCTCACGAGTGTGCTGTCAGAATCTGCTACTCCCCTATCGATCGGTAAGTATATTTTCTTTCTCACATCAATCTCCTCTTATCTCTCGTTTCCCTCTAACGTGAATTAATTGTTCCCGTTCTAAACTTGAGCAGTACTAGTTGGGGAGTGGAACAAAAACCTTGCAGCTAATTAAAAACCCAACCCACTCCACTCCACATGACGATGATCGATAATATCGTTGTTCTTATGTACCATTTTAAGAGTACGACGGCCGTAAGAAAACTTAGCTCCTGAAACTTCCTTCTGGTAGCAAAATAATAATAAGACAACCAATGTTAACTTTTTACATCCATATTCAGAAAGTACAATATTAAAATATGTAAAAAAATCATGAAAATAAAATTAATGAGTAAAATAGTGAAATAAAAATCAGTGAGAAAAATATTGAAAATTAATATCAATGAGAAAAACAGTGACAATAAAGCTCAGTGAGAAAAATAGTGAAACTAAAGTAAAAATCAGTGAGAAAATAGTAAAAATAAAAATTAATGAGAAAATAGTGTAAGACAATTAAATGCTGCTATCTATTAGCAGAAAATATGAGAATAAAAAGCACTAAAAAAATCCTGGCAAAAACAGTGAAACTAAAAACCAGAAAAAGTAGTGAGAAAAAACCACTAAAAGTGGTAAGAAAAAACCACTAAAAACTGATCATACTTATTTAATGGTTCAATATAATCAAACCAAATCATTTAAAATTAATTAGATTTGGTTCAAGTTATTAACCTAAAATTTAACATTTTGAATCGAACCGAACTAAAAAAATCATTTGATTCAATTTGATTTCCCGAATATTTAACACCTCTAAATCAACATGATAGAGCAGACGTGTGAGTAATAATAATCCTCACAGTAACCATCTTAACTGGTTAACATCTTTTAATCTGCTAATACTTAATCACCTGGTATTTTAATACAGCGACCCTATTAATGCTTTAATATATATGTTAGTAAATATATGAAGAGACTTTAATATGTTATCATGTTGTTAATTAATTAATGTTAAAGACGTCGACCCCATGGTTATGAAAGCAGGTGGAAAATAAATGTTGTGTTGTGGGGGGACGTAAAAATCTGATAAGCTTATAGTATTCCTCCCACCTTTCCTTAGGCGTGTTTTGAACTTGCAACTATTAGAAATTGGCCACATAGCTTTTGATCCCCTTTTGTATTCCGAGCAATTACGTCAGAATTATAGTATGGTATCCATACCCGACTCAAAAAAAGTAAGGAAAATTATAAGCCACACGGGGCGGGTTTTCACGTTACCAAAAATTATCTTCATACTTGTTAAAAAAGCCTAGAAATTTATATAGGGATTACATTGTAATTCTCCTCCTACTTATCTATACTATATATTAGAAGTGACACTTTGAACTTTCGTCCGGTTCATCTTATGTCCGGTTCTCCATCTCACGCCTCTCTGGTTCTCCATCTTAAGCCGGGTTCTATTTGTAATGCCAGAACTAATTCATGCAATTATAGACAGCAGAAGAAAAACGTACTGTCCACCTTATTATCTCTTGATTGTCCACTTTCAAACCGTAGCGCCAGAATATTTGTAACGCCAGAACTAATTCATGCAATTATAGACAGCAGAAGAAAAACGTACTGTCCACCTTATTATTCTCTTAATTGTCCACTTTCAAACCGAAGCGCCAGAACTGGACAACAAATCGCCTCAGAGTTGGAGGAGGAGGTGGAGTAATAGTGGGAGACATTGCCGTTGTCCGGCCCCGTGAGGAAGGCATTGAGGCGGGGCGATTGTGGAGGTGCAGGAGGCGCAGATAGAGCCGCTAAGACAGCGGTTGCAGCTCTGGTTGATGTAGGAGAGAACAGAAGCTCGAGGACGCGTTCGCGAGGGACCTGAACTGGGAGAGCGACGAAATGTTCATTCAGCCGGTGGAGATCCACTCCGTCCGGAAGCCGCAGGCCGAGCGCGGGTCGAAGCTGGGGAAGACCTGGTCGATCTCGGTCTGGAGGGCGGTCCAGCAGGAGGCGGAGGAGTTGGCAGGGGGGAGGAAGAATACGGTGGTGCGGAGGTACTCGGCCTGCACCAGGTGGATGCCCTGAAGGATGTACCTGCAGCGGAAGGAGGCGGCAGGAGGAGGTGCAAGTACGCTTCCACCTTCCTCTACACCCTCACCGACAGGGTCCTCCTCAATCCTCATCGACTTTTTGTTTTTGGTTTCTGTTGTGTTTTCTTCCCTCTTACACAAAACATGTATATGCAGTTAAAACATGTGTATATTCATGCTTTGCTGCCTTGCCAGGGGGACCACCTCGGCGAGGGGGGTCGGCGCAGCGGGGAGGTGCGGCAGACGGGGCATGTGGGGTGGAGCCTCAGCCATGGGTCCACACACTTGAGGTGGAACAGGTGCTTGCAGTCGGGCAGGCGCCGGAGGACATCTGCATCCTTGTAGTCTGCCAGGCATATGGGGCAGCACAACGCGTTCCCGGCGTCCTCCTCCTTGGCCCCGTGGTCGGCTGCCGCAAGCCTTGACCTGGGTCCTGGGCGTAGGTGATCTGCATGACTTTTCTCTTCCGGTGGGGTGGGGAAGAGAGGGAGGCGGGGCGGCGCTGGGCGCGCCTGGGAGGAGAGAGGGAGACAGGGGGCCGCGCTGGCGCCTGCGTAGGCGGGCGCGGGAAAGCCGGGCGGCCACGGGCAGCCGGCCTGGGAAGTTCGCAGGTTGCAGGGGGTGCACTGGGGCTGCACGGCGGTGCAGAAGAAGCAAGGGGGGCTTCGCGGCAGGCTTCGCGCCGGGTCCTTCACGGACACTGCTCCGTCGCAGAGGGAGAAGAAGAGCGTCCTCTCAGAAATTCCTCAACCGTGAATTGAAGCGTCGGGGGACTTCGGCGACACTGTCCGAACGGAGCCACTCGCGGTGTTGCATCCATCCTCCGCCGTCGACGTTGCCGCCCTGGTGCGGTCGGCCTATGGCTCCGTGATGGGTTTCCCCGTCTCTATCCGGGGGCACGGACACTGCATTAACGGCCAGGCCGGGACTGCCGGGGGGGAGGGGGTGGTGGTGGTTGAGATGAACAGGCGCGGCGGGTGGTCGCGTGGCGAGGGGACCCAGCCGTGCCCACCGCAGTACTATCCGTTGGCTTGATCGACGGCATCAGCGGGCAGGCCTTCCAACATGGCCCCCAGATCAGCAATGTCTACGAGATGGACGTCGTCACAGGGCAGCGCCGGGTGTGCGCAGGGTGGCTGGTGCAGGCGCGCTTCATGCCGGTGCTGTTGCTTCGTTCGGGCAGAGAACAGAGAAATGGTGGATGGGTAGAAGACATGGTTTCTTCTGCTCGCATCACATGGGACAGTATGTTGGAGAAGGTTGGAGAAGCCAAAGCTGTCAAAGAGATGGTCTTACGACTTAGACAATTCGAGGGCAATTACAGAAGATAGTGGGGGTAGTACCGTCGACAGGGTAAGCATCATGTTGAACATTGGGTTTGCAGGAGGTTTTATTTTTTTTTCACAACCAACAGTGATATTTAAAATTTTACAAATTAGAATTCTTATTTTAGAATAGTATTTCATTCGTGTGATTTTATTTTAAAATTTATTTTATTATTTCTGTTTTAAAATAAATAATATAATAAGTATAATTTAAAATAAATTATGTAATATGTTTTGTTCTAATTTTATAATTCTTAACAATGTAATTATATATTTTAATATATTATTTTTTTAATACCACAATTATATAAATATGGCCTTATATAATAAAATAGTAACAATATTTAATAAATACACATATCAATATAATTTTTTTTTAAAAATAAATTATACTATACTCTCAACTATACTACACGCGCGAGCCTTGTTCTCATGTTGTTTTGTTCAAGTAAAATCATCAATAATTTAATATGTGTAGATTACTTTTATAATATCAAATTTGGTAAATCTAATCTGAAAAAAAATATTGTAAATAAAATATATTAAATATTTTAAAAATAAAACTATTTGAATTAAAAAATTATCTTTTTAACTTATTTTTCAAATACATAAAAATTATCTTTTCTTATTTTTTTTAAAATTATATTAATAACTATACTACATCTACGGATATTCTACACGCGCATGGCGCGTTTATTTGACTAGTATGACGTATAAATCAAGGTTCGTCGTACCGACCGGATCGACCGTACCGTATTCTCCGTGGTACGGTACGTATCGAACCGTACCGTACCGTTGAGATACGGTGGAAAATTGACATGTTGTGTTGAAACTCATTCTGTACCTTGTAAACCCATTCAAATAATATCCATTTGTGTTGAAATTTTAGCTATAAACTAATGTAATAGTTTTACAAATTATGGTGATTTAGTTTAATTTTAAATTTTATTTTACACTGGGTGAAAAATCACCGGAAAATAGTTGCATCGGCTTAATATCGAAATCCGTACGTCAACAATTCCGGATATTTACATTTCTGATATCACCATATTTTTCTGAAAATTATGGTGTTCTCAAATTTTATTTCGTTACAGTTTTTGATGTCGCCTTGTTGGAGTGCGCACTTCTGAGTATGGCATTGGGCTACTATTTATTAATGTTAATTAATCCTAGATATTAATAAAAATTACTATAATTTGTATCATCTTTTAATTAGTTTATGTTTGAAATTTATCTCAATTAGACACTAATTAGACCACTTAAGTGCAGACAGAGTTTGTCGCGATACGACGAACTCTCTATGCGTGTACTTCAACGGGACGACATTTGGTTTCGAAAATAAAGTGTTCATGTAAATATTCATTTAACATACATACAATCATACTAAAATCATGACACAAGCAATTAGTGTTCATGTAAATATTAAGAGTATAATCATGATACAAGTCAAATACAATATTCATATCATCGTCCTCAATATTCAAATCATGGAGCATCGTGATCTCGACCATCTTGGGTAGCATGCGTTAACTCAGACTCCAATGAAAAATGCATGCTACCACCACCACCACTGCCGCCTGTAGCAGATGGAGAAGAATGATTTGACGTAGTTAACCCATAAACCAGCTAGCCCGAAGATCCCAGAAAATGGTTGACGTAATTAACCCACAAACCAGCTGACCGAAAATCCTCTTGTAAACCCATTCAAATAATGTCCATTTATGTTGAAATTTTAGTTATAAACTAATGTAATGATTTTACAAATTATGATGATTTATTTAATTTTAGAATTTATTTTACACTGGGTGAAAAATCGCCCTGAAAATAGTTGCGTCGGCTTAATATCGAAATTCATACGTCAACAATTCCGGATATTTACATTTCTGATATCACCATATTTTTATGAAAATTATGGTGTTCTCAGATTTCATTTTCGTTATAGTTTTCCGGTGCCGTCGGTCGGGAGTGCGCACTTCTGAGTATGACACTGGGCTATCATTATTAATGCCAATTAATCCCAGATATTAATAAAATTACTATAATTTGTATCATCTCTTAATTAGTTTATGTTTGAAATTTTATCTCATTTAGATACTATTTAGACTCCTTAAGTACACACAGAGTTTGTCGCGGTACGGTAAACTATCTGTGCGCGTACTTCAACGGGACGACATTTAGTTTCGAAAATAAAGTCAAATATGAAGTCACCATAATTACTAGAAAAATATACTGATTCTAAAAATATAAATATCATGAGTTATTGCTGTATAGATGTCGAGATTAAGTCGACCTAATGATTTTTGAGACAGTTTTTACTTGATAGAAAATTAATTAAAAAATTAAAATAAAATATTACAATTTGTATCACTTATTAATTAGCTTATGTTTGAAATTTCATCTCAATTAAACACCATTAGATCCCTTAGATGTTGAGATTAAGTCGATTTACTAATTTTTGAAATAATTTTATTTGATAAAAAAATAATTTTAAAAAAATAAACTAAAATTATTATAATTTATATCATCTCTTAATTAACTTATGTTTAAATTTTTATCTTAATTGGACACCATTTACATCACTTTAATACACCAACTACCAGAAAACTATAAAAAAACATAAAATAAAGAGACCGGACCGAACCGGACGGTCCGGTCCGTGGTGTGCCGCTGCGTACCGCAGCGGCACACCCGGTTCACCCCATTGGGTGACCCGACCGTGCCTGGGGCTCGCTGAGCCCCAGGCACGGTACGGTTCGGCCGTACCGCGGCGGTTTGCCGCGGTACGGCCAACGTGGTATAAATCTCATCCAAGCTGGCTCGTTGAAAAGGAGTGGGGATCGTCTCGGCCCCCACAAGAGGAGGGGGGGGGGTGGGCGATCAGTACACGGGGCGGGTGTGTTGGTTTGGGTATTTTTTTTAACCCCTAGGGTTTTTTTTTACACAGGCGGTTAACCCAAACAGTGCTCCTGTGTAAAAAAAAATGTAAGGGTTAAAAAGAATAAAACCCAAAACCCTATGTACTGATCGGCCCCCCCTCTTGCGGGGGGGCCGAGACGATCCCCATTCGTTTAAAAGCTGAATCTGCTAAAACCTAATCGATCTCCTACACGGGGTAGGAAACAGAGGCACTAGAGAGAGGGAGAGAGATAGAGGAGCCACTGTCTGCTGCTGACTACCAGTCGCTGTCTATCTCACCTCCCCGCTTTGCTCCTCACGAGTGTGCTGTCAGAATCCGCTGCTCCCCCGTTGATCGGCAAGTATGTTTTCTCTCTTATATCGATATCCTCTTTTCTCTCGTTTCCCTCCCAACGTGAGTTAATTGTTCCCGTTCCAAGCTTGAGCAGTACTAGTTGGGGAGTGAAATGAGAACCCTGCAGCCAATTAGAAACCCAATCTACCCCACTCCACATGACGATGATCAATTAATCATGCCATTGTTCTTGCGTACCATGTTTAAGAGCACGATGGCCGTAAGAAAACCTAACTCCTAAAACTTCCATCTGGAAGCAAAATAATAATAAGACAACCAATGTTAACTTTTTACTTCCATATTCACAAAGTACAATATAAAATCTATGAGAAAATCATGAAAATAAAATCAATGAGAAAAATATTGAAATAAAAAACAGTGAGAAAAAATAGTGAAAATTAAGATCAATGAGAAAAGCAGTGACAATAAAACTTAGTGAGAAAATAGTGAAACTAAAGTAAAAATCAGTTAGAAAATAATCAAAATAAAAATTAATGAGAAAAACAGTGAAAGACAATTAAATGCTGCTATCTATTAGCGGAAAATATGATAATAAAAAGCACTAAAAAATCCTGGCAAAAATAGTGAAACTAAAAACCAGAAAAGTAGTGAGAAAAAACCACTAGAAGTAGTGAGAAAAAACCACTAAAAACTGATCATACGTATTTAATGGTTCGATCTAATCAAACTAAATTATTTAAAATTAAATAGATTTGGTTCAAGTTATTAACCTAAAATTTAACATTTTCAATTGAACCGAACTAAAAAAACTTACACCTCTAAATCAACATGGTAAGCAGACATGTAAGTAATAATAATCCTCACAGTAACCATCTTAACTGGTTAACATCTTTTAATCCACTAATACTTAATGTACTGGTATTTTAATACATCGACCCTATTAATGCTTTAATATATATGTTAGTAAATATCTGAAGAGACTTTAATATGTTATCATGTTGTTAATTAATTAACGTTAAAGATGTCGACCCCATGGTTATGAAAGCAGGTGGAAAATAAATGTTGTGTTGTGGGGGGACGTAAAAATCTGATAAGATTATAGTATTTCCACCCCCCCCCCCTTTCCTTAGGTGTTTTTTGAACTTGCAACTATTAGAAATTGGCCACATAACTTTTGATCCCCTTTGCATTCAAGGGAATTAGGTCGGAATTATAGTATCGTATCCATATACCTGACCCAAAAAAAGGAAGGAAAATTATAAGCGGGGCGGGTTCTTTTGTTACCAAAAATTATCTTCGTACTTGTTAAAAAGCCCAGAAATTTATACAGGGATTACATTATAATTCTCCTCTTGCTTAGTAGGTCCTGATTACATTATGCCAGTAGGTGTTTGATTGTGTGAGAAATTGATGATTATGTGCGTAGCTATGTATATATGTAAACTATTTGAGTAGTGTTGTACATATATGTATATTTTGTTGTGTATGTTATTTATTTATAGTATTTTAAAGTATGTATTGTAAATTGCATGTAGTTGTATTGTATAAATAGAGTTTTCTGTAATTTCTGAGTGCTGGCCAAGCGACCTGTTGGCATCAACATGAGTTGACGTTAATAGGGAGTAAGCGGCCACATCGATGGACGCTAACCCCAGATCGGCAACCAGTGATGTTGACGTTAACATCCTAAATCTGTTGCGTCTTCAGATCCAGAAACGCCCCCGAAAATCTCGCCCTGTGTTTTTGTAACTGACCCCAACTGTCAGGAAACCCTACCTAAGCGCGTCATCGAAACCCCTAGCCTATAAAAACACCCCCATCGACAGATTAGGCCCCTTTTGCTCTCTTGAGAAAAATCCTAGTTCTCTTGTGCGATAACCTGAACTTTGGACCCGTGGATCCGGCGATTGGTGACTCTTCCCGGCGAACTATTGCGACTGGAGGAGAGTCTAATCATTGGGAAGGCTTCTTCGACACCGGGTAGCAGTCTGCATCGACACAGAACCCGGATCGAGGAGGATTTGAAGGTTCTTTGGCTCAGGCCGAGGAGGGCTTCTTCGACCCAAATCTCTATTTGTGGAAATTTTCAAAGGCAAGTAAACCATATCTGTTGTTCATACATGCGTCTAGTACGTCCTAGGAAATTTTACGGATTTTAATTGTGTCCTGGAACCCCTTTCTATCAGATTTTGGAGTTCAGTCTGTGTTTTGCACAGGCAGGAACTTAACGGCAAGCCTTGCTGCCGTTAAGATCTGAGATTAGCGGCCACCTTTGTTGCCGTTAACAGGTAGGCAGCCACCTGTGTGCCGCTGAGTTCTTCAGGCAGGGACAGTATATTTGTCTACCTTTATAATTTAATTTCTAGATTTATGCGCATGAGGATATACTGTAAAAATTATATGTTATATAATATCTCTAGTGGATCATGTTATGAAAATCTTTATGAAATTTTTGTTGAGTGCTTTTATTAGAATTTCCTAAATTATCTGTTAGACAGATTTTAATCTTGTAAAATACTGTTTATGTGGATCCATGTGGAATTTGGGTGCTATGGAATTTCTATACGATGTTTATAGGTGTCAATTCATGCCATGAGACTTAGGGATTTTTTTGATGACTGTATGAATATTTAGATTTTCTGAACTGTAAAATAGTGAGCATGCATTATCAGTTTAAATTCTCAAATAAATTGTATGAAACAAGTTAAATTCCTAAAAATTTTGTGTGAGATCATGACTATCAGATGCATGTTGTAGAATGGTTAATGTACTTGTAACACTGTGAACCATGCAAATTTGATTGTTGACAAATTATGTAATATAACTGTTCAAATTTTCATAAATAGTGTGTATTTCCAAAAAATGCAAAAATTTGTGGGTATGATGATTGAACTGTAGACAGTCTGTGGTTAAATTTTCATGCTATTTGAATAACAGTAGGTATAAATCTTGATTTTTCACGAGGAATGACAAAGCATGTTTATATCAAATGTTAATGAATTAGTAAATTGCAGCATGCTTATGGTTAACTTTGCAACCTGTTGTATATTGTAAACAGTAGCATGTTAATTAATAAATTGAACCATGAAATCATGTGCATGTGAATGCCATAGTGTAAATAGGTGTGAGTTTAAAAATGGAAAATATGTAACTGTGCCATGGGTGACACTGCTATCTTAGAGGGCTGAGGAACTGTACTGTAGTAAAGTCCCTATGGGAAGGTTCATATATGTGTGACGTCCCATGAGCATTGGGATTAAAATCCTGGAGGTGGACAAGTACCACTGGTTAGGGTGGAGAGTGCTTCTCCCGGTTCTGCGCAGTTAACCTAGATCTATCACTATATTGCTTAGGTGATAGATATGTGTGTGTCCTTCTAGAGGTGGTTTGGACTATGTGTCACGACATTTAAATGAGAAAAATGTGATTATGTATATGTGAAATTGTGTAAAGTGTACATAGTTATGTGAATGTGTAAGGTAAAGGTGAGAGCATGTGAATTTGTGAATCATTATATGAATGTGTTAAAAATCATATCAAAACAGCAAGCTATTTATGTATAAAAATGTGTTATGCATGTGAGAATGTCTATAGAATCCATGCTAGGAATATCTCTTTCATTAGGTGTAATTTCCATGCTTAACATGCCATTGTATTACAAGATAAATATAATGAAATGTGACTTGAATTAACATGTCAAAGAATGTATAGAAAGCATGTGATAGGTTTATTTTATGTGAAAAAAAATATAAAGCATGTACCCTATCATAAGATCGTAGAAATATCATGGTTAGGTTTTTAGAAGAATGCTTAAACCATGTTACATGTATTGATGGTTTTGTTTAAAAGTAAAATGTCTATATGATGTATGTATATGCAGTGTGCATGGTTATGCTTGCTAAGTCTTTTAGACTCACTCTTGCTTCGGCGTACATGTGCAGATATCTTTATTTCTTCCGAGGAGATAGTCAGGAGTGACTCGGAGCGTGAGTAGGAGATCTTCGTGGAGATTTCGGCGTTGTATTTTATTTTTCATAGTATGTAATTAAAACACTATATAATTTAGTTGTGGATAATGTATTTTATTTAATTTCTCAGTTATGAAATAGTTAGTTTCCTTTTGTACTATATGGACTGTGGATAAAGTGTAGATGATGGAATAAGATGTTCATATTCAGTTCTTTCTATTCCGTTGTTATATGTTTATATTTGTGTACATCTCAGCCTATTGAATATGTTGGATAAATGTCCCACTGTGGCGACGCTTTCTATATCGATGTGGGTTGGTATAACCGTACCAGTATAAAGAGGGTTGTTGCACCCCCTGTGTAAAAAAAAATACAAGGGATAAAAAAAAAACCCAAAACCCCATGTACTGATCGGCCCCCCTCCTGTGGGGGGCCGAGACGATCCCCACTAGTTGAAAAGCCGAACCTGCTCAAACTTAATCGATCTCTTACACGGGGTAGGAAATGGAGGCACCGGAGAGAGAGAGAGAGAGAGAGAGAGAGAGAGAGAGAGAGAGAGAGAGAGAGAGAGCCGCTATCTGCTACGGAAGCCAGCCGCCGTCTGTCTCACCTCCCCGCTTTGCTCCTCACGGGTGTGCTGTTGGAATTTGCTGCTCCCCCTTCGATCGGCAAGTATGTTTTCTCTCTTACATCGATCTCCTCTTCTCTCTCATTTCCCTCCCAACATGAGTTAATTGTTCTCGTTCCAAGCTTGAGCAGTACTAGTTGGGGAGTGGAACGAGAACCCTGCGGCCAATTAGAAACCCAACCCACCCCACTCCACATGACGATGATCGATCATGTCGTTGTTCTTACGTACCATGTTTAAGAGCACGACGGCTGTAAGAAAATCTAGCTCCTAAAACTTCCTTCTGAAAAAAAAAACAATAATAAGACAACCAATGTTAACTTTTTACATCCATATTCACAAAGTACAATATTAAAATCTATGAAAAAATCATGAAATAAAATCAATGAGAAAAATAGTTAAATAAAAATCAGTGAGAAAAATAGTGAAAATTAAGATCAGTGAAAAATCAGTGACAATAAAACTCAGTGAAAAAATAGTGAAACTAAAGTAAACATCAATGAGAAAATAGTAAAAATAAAAATTAATGAGAAAAAAGTGAAAGATAATTAAATGCTGCTATCTATTAGCAGAAAATATGAGAATAAAAGGCACTTAAAAAATCCTGGCAAAAATAGTGAAATTACAAACCAGAAAAGCAGTGAGAAAAAACCACTAAAAGTAGTGAGAAAAAACCACTAAAAACTGATCATACTTATTTAATGGTTCGATCTAATCAAACCAAATCATTTAAAATTAATTAGATTTGGTTCAAGTTATTAACCTAAAATTTAACATTTTCAATAGAACCGAACTAAAATAATCATTCGATTCAATTTGATTTCCCGAATATTTAACACCTCTAAATCAACATGGTAGACAAGACATGTAATTAATAATAATCCTCACAGTAACTATCTTAACTAGTTAACATCTTTTAATCCTCTAATACTTAATGTACTGGTATTTTAATGCATCGACCCTATTAATGCTTAATATATGTTAGTAAATATCTGAACAGACTTTAATATGTTATCATATGTTATCAGGAGCATTTGTTAATTAATTAACGTTAAAGACGTCGACCGCATGGTTATGAAAGTAGGTGGAAAATAAATGTTGTGTTGTGGGGGGACGTAAAAATTTGATAAGCTTATAGTATTTCCCCCCCCCCCCCCCCCCCTTTCCTTAGGTGTTTTTTTGAACCTGCAACTATTAGAAATTGGCCACATAGCTTTTGATCCCCTTTTGTATTCTAGGCAATTAGGTCAGAATTATAGTATCGTATTCATACCCGACCCAAAAAAAGAAGGAAAATTATAAGCCACACGGGGTGGGTTTTCTCGTTACCAAAAATTATCTTCGTACTTCTTAAAAAAGCCCAGAAATTTATATAGGGATTACATTGTAATTCTCCTCCTTCTTAGTCCGACATATATATCTCCTCCAGGCCGGCCCGTTGAAAAGGAGTGGGGATCATCTCGGCCCCATGCAGCGGGGGGGGGGGGGGGGGTACATGGGGGGGGGGGGGGGGGGGATCAGTACATGGGGCGGGTGGCACCACAAGAAAATGTGCTTTTTTCGACGGAACTAATCCGTCGGAAATCCGACGGTCATCCGTCGAAAATAGTACCTTCCGACACTTTCCGTCGAAAGTTCGTCGGAAACAGTCCGTCAGAAATAATTGGTCAGAAATTACCGACGGATAATAATTTCGTCAGAAATCTGTCGGTAAGGCTGACGGATAGATCCGTCGGAACTACGGTCAGTATTTACCGACCACAATTCCGTCGGAATATCTGTCGGTAATATTGACACACAATCTGTCGGAAAATTTTCGTCAGCAATATAGACGGATATACCGACCGATTTATCAGTCAGTAATCTTTATTTTCCGACGGATATTAATCCGTCGGCAAATCCGTCAGAATTTGCAGTTTATTTTTTTTATAAATAACAAATGAAAACATATTTTTAAACCTGCTACAATATTCATAAAATTCACAAATAATTAACATCAAACATAAATCATAAAATACAATAAATATAACATCATACAGAATAATAAATACAAAAAAGTCAAGATAGATGAGCTGGATATCGTCTGTTGTCCCTGCCTCGTCATCGTCTGCTGGCGGAGGTGGATCCTATAATAAATAAAAATAATATGAGAAACATTAATAAAATTAAAAGACATATATTATTTTCAAAAATTAAATTTAAAATATGTGATTATTTTTCAAATTTAATTAATTACTATTTTTAGATCCATATGTACTTGATTGTTTTTTAGATCCGTCAATTGAACGTCCGACCGAATCCGAGAATCCAAATTGAAATCCGTTAGTTCGCACACGTCACGTTAACCCACTGGGTCGTGTGGGAGAAAACGGCACGCCGATCGGATCCCTATTTGGGATTTTGGACCCCGGGTTGTTTTAGCTCTTTATATGTAATTTGTTGTTTTTAGATCCGTCAATTGAACGCCCGACCCCATCTGGGAATCCAAATTGGAATCCGTCAGTTCGCACACGTCACGTTAACCCACCCGGTCGTGTGGGAGAAAACGGCACGCCAATCAGATCCCTATTTGGGATTTTGGACTCCGGGTTGTGTGTTTTAACCCTTTATATGTAATTTGTTGTTTTTTTAGATCCGTCAATTGAACATCCGACCCAATCCGGGAATCCAAATTGGAATCCGTCAGTTCGCACACGTTACGTTCACTACCCGGTCGTGTGTGAGAAAACGGCACGCCGATCAGATCCCTATTTGGGATTTTGGACCCCCGAGTGTGTGTTTAACCCTTTATATGTAATTTGTGTTTTTTAGATCCGTCAATTGAACGCCCGACCCAATCCGGGAATCCAATTCGAATCCGTCAGTTCGCACACGTCACGTTAACCCACCCGGTCGTGTGGGAGAAAACGACACGCCGATCAGATCCCTATTTGGGATTTTGGACCCCCGGGTTGTGTGTTTTACCCTTTATATGTAATTTGTTGTTTTTTAAATCCGTCAATTGAACGTCCGACCCAATCCAGGAATCCAAATTCGAATCCGTCAGTTCGCACACGTCACGTTAACCCACCCGGTCATGGGAGAAAACGTCACGCCGATCAGATACCTATTTGGGATTTTGGACCCCGGGTTGTGTGTTTTAACCCTTTATATGTAATTTGTTTTTTTTTTAGATCCGTCAATTGAACGCCCGACCCCATCCGGGAATCCAAATTGGAATCCGTCAGTTCGCACACGTCACGTTAACCCACCCTGTGTGGGAGAAAACGGCACGCCGATCAGATCCCTATTTGGGATTTTGGACCCCCGGGTTGTGTGTTTAACCCTTTATATGTAATTTGTTGTTTTTTAGATCCGTCAATTGAACGCCCGACCCAATCCGGGAATCCAAATTCGAATCCGTCAGTTCGCACACGTCACGTTAACCCACCCGGTCGTGTGAGAGTAAACGACACGCCGATCAGATCCCTATTTGGGATTTTGGACCCCCGGGTTGTGTGTTTTAACCCTTTATATGTAATTTGTTATTTTTTAGATCCGTCAATTGAACGTCCGACCCAATCTGGGAATCCAAATTGGAATCCGTCGTTCGCACACGTCACGTTAACCCACCCGGTCGTGTGGGAGAAAACGGCACGCCGATCAGATCCCTATTTGGATTTTGGACCCCCGGGTTGTGTGTTTTAACCCTTTATATGTAATTTGTTATTTTTTAGATCCGTCAATTGAAACGCCCGACCCCATCCGAGAATCCAAATAGAATCCGTCAGTTTGCACACGTCACGTTAACCCACCCGGTCGTGTGGGAGAAAACGGCACGCCGATCAGATCCCTATTTGGGATTTTGGACCCCGGGTTGTGTGTTTTAACCCTTTATATGTAATTTGTTGTTTTTTAGATCCGTAATTGAACGCCCGACCCAATCCGGGAATCCAAATTCGAATCCGTCAGTTCGCACACGTCACGTTAACCCACCCGGTCGTGTGGGAGAAAACGGCACGCCGATCAGATCCCTATTGGGATTTTGGACCCCCGGGTTGTGTGTTTTAACCCTTTATATGTAATTTGTTGTTTTTTGATCCGTCAATTGAACGCGAGCCCGACCCAATCTGGGAATCCAAATTCGAATCCGTCAGTTCGCACACGTCACGTTAACCCACTCGGTCGTGTGGGAGAAAACGGCACGCCGATCAGATCCCTATTGGGATTTTGGACCCCCGGGTGTGTGTTTTAACCCTTTATATGTAATTTGTTGGTTTTTAGATCCGTCAATGAACGCCCGGCCCCATCCGGGAATCCAAATTGGAATCTGTCAGTTCGCACACGTCACGTTAACCCACCCGATCGTGTGTGGAGGAAAACGGCACGCCGATCAGATCCCTATTTGGGATTTTGGACCCCGGGTTGTGTGTTTTAACCCTTTATATGTAATTTGTATTTTTAGATCCGTAATTGAATGCCCGACCCAATCCGGGAATCCAAATTGGAATCCGTCAGTTCGCACACGTCACGTTTGGGAGAAAACGGCACACCGATCAGATCCCTATTTGGGATTTTGGACCCCCGGGTTGTGTGTTTTAACCCTTTATATGTAATTTGTTGTTTTTTAGATCCGTCAATTGAACACCCGTCCCAATCCTAAGTATATGAAATTAATACTAATACTGACCCGAGCTGCTGGCTGTGTGGGGCGTACTCCCTGCATTATTGAGATGAACTGCTAAACCATATCGTTGAACTGCGTCCGTAGCTGTACCCGCTGTGTCTGTAGCTCTACCTGCTGCATCTGTAGCTCTACCCGCTGCGTCTGTAGCTCTGCACGTAGCTCCTCCCGAATGATGCCTCTAATGTCCTCTACACCATTGACGGGCGGCGCAGAAGATGAACTCGCGTGTGCCGGGGGAGCGATCGAATTGGCATATGAGGACAACACTCGATGAGTATCCAGGCTATCCCCAAAGCCGTACACTCGACCCTTCCTCGGCACTCCCGCTACCTCACCCAAGCGTCCGCATCCAAATCTGGCTGGGGAGTGCCTCTGCGTAGCGCTCCGCCATCGTCCTATCGTACGTCTCCTGTAAAATAATTTAAAAATTAAAATATTGAAAACAAATTACTTTAATATCATAATTGAATTCATAATTAAAGCTTGACTTACAGCAATCGTGCGGGCACTCTCGGTAACATAGTCATCCGTCCCCTTCCGCTTATGAGTCCGGTCAAATAACTCGTGGAAAGTAGGGGCACGCTCCAGGTCGTGATGCTTAAAATTCAACAAAATAGTAGTTTCAATAATAATCCATATGTATATATGAATCGAACAATAAAATACTTACCAATTTTGGACTGTGGGTCGCATAAGATACGGACCCACTAGTATGCACATTCTTCTCCGGTTGAGTTGCTCTGTTGCGTATTGCCGCCTGTGACCACTGCTGCCATGGTCCAGCAGCCCAACGCTCGCAAAGGGACTCCCAATAGTCCCTCGCAGCCAAACAGGGCCGTAATCCACCCAAGCCATAGGATCCCGGTTGCCTGTGGTCTTCATTGCCTTGTCCCGTACCTCCCACATCGACTTTCTTTAATTAGTCTGGGCCGTAATCTCCCAGACGGCTCGAGCTCGAGGGAGATCCTCGGGTCGTGAACGCGAACCTCCGCTGTAAAGAAATAAAATTAATCAACGTTCTGTAATAAGCCCAAATTAATAATAATTGAATAAATGACTTCAACTCTTCTAAAAAATAAAAATACCGTAAACATGTCAAATAATAAATCCGGATTGGCACCGGGAAGTCTCTCCATGCATCCACTGGTCCTGGAATATGTGCGTGGACCAGCGTCGTAATATAGCGGGGAAGCAGGACTGGGATCTATCTTCCCCCTGCAATTCCACATTAATTTTCTACATGAAATGTATATCCTAAATAACAAATACAGTAACACTGAGATGATGAACTTTACCCTGAGATCCAGCATGGTTGTCATCCCAGTAGCTGAGGCCCCTCCTCAGCTGCTGGATGCTGGCTCTCCAACCTCTGTTGAAAACAATTTAGTACACTATATGTATAAATGCAAGAGACCAAACATACTAATCTATTGAAACATACGTTTACCTTGTGGTGAGGAAGAAGACGAAGGTGGCACTGCTGCGGATGGTCGACAAGGAGGCAGTCCCTGCAAAATTCATACACATTAGAAATTATGAATTTCAAATAAACAACAATATAGAATTTCATCTCATCAATCAACGGTCTGAGATATATGTCTATATTCTTTCCTGGACTTTTTGGACCCGGAATCAGCAATGAAAGGAACAGATTCTCACGCTTCATGCACATGCCTGGCGGAAGGTTATACGGTGTTAGGAACACTGGCCAACATGAGTAAGATGCCACCGAGCCTCCGAAAGGATTGAAACCATCTGTGCATAAACAAGCCGTACGTTGCGTGGATCCCTTGAGAAGTAAGGATGAGTACGGCTAAAATGAGCCCAAGCTTTACCATCGGAAGGATGAGTCATTTCACCTTCGTCGCGACGGACTCTTTCCGCATGCCAAGTCATATGTCCAGCTGTCTCGAGGACATGAACAATCGCTGCAATCTGGTGTGATAGGAAAGTACCGCAATGGCTTATACGGAACATCCTTCTGCTTTGGACTTGTCCCCTCTCTTGGGCTTGAACCTATCATGCTTACAAATACAACATGATGTCTTATCTACATCCTCTTTGTAGTACAACATACAGTGATTCAGACATGCATCAATTTTCATAAAACCAAGCCCAAATCATTCACCATCTTCTTCGCACGGTAAAAGTCAGCAGGTAACCTCTCTGATTGAGGAAGCATGCTCTTGACCAGTAAGAGAAGCCGGTCAAAACAACTCTCGCTCATATGAAATTCAGATTTCAAATTCAATAGCTGCGACACTGCAGACAACCGTGTATGCTTCTCACAACCATCCCATAATGGCTCATCAGCATCTCGAAGTAACTGATAAAATCTCTGAGCTGTATCATTCGGCACTTCTTCATTTGTTTGATCAATGAATATTGAACTCCAGACCAGCACATCGACAACCATGTCTACGTACGTACTTGTGGAGGCAAAGTAATTAGCTGGTGTAGACGACTAAATATTCAACTCACCATGACACGACCATAACTCATAATGGCCAACAATCTCCGTATACAGATGAGTTGCACATCCCATGTCGATATCCACTTTCTGTTCTTACAAGCCGAACACGGACATCGAATGTTACCCATCGGATCAACTGCTACTGATGAATTACTCAATGCAAACTCAATAAAACTGTCAACTCCGTCTTAAAAATCCTTCGGTCACAACTCCATTCACTATTCCACGGTACATCCATGACGATTCTCATAAGACATTTTCCTACACAGATTAATGTCATGTCCCGAGTTAAAATCCACACACACCCTCACATCATTCAAGTACCATACATATGACACACACGTTATATGGAGAGTCCCAGAGGTAATGGGTGAAATAAAGCATTGACGTAAAGATAATGAAGAGTAAACATACATGAATATTAAATAAATTTGAGCACTATATAAATACTTAATGGTATTGAACATTAAAAAGAACACAAAGACTATTTGTTAAACAAACCGTGATGTCTTCATATTAGGCCACCACCACTTGATCGGCTCTTTATTCACCAGCTTCTTATTAGATTTCCTAGGTTTTGAACTAACCACTGATATCCCTAAATATAGTTTACTAAATACATCTCTTCGCACATAATGGGAAGACATAACTTTCATAATGTCAAGCTCTTTGACACAATTATTTCAACAAATTTTGACCAGTCTTTTCCACTAAATATGTACATACTGCCACACCAACTACGTCGTATAGAATACAAAATATCGCATCCTTTTTCTTGAACAATAACAGATAATCCAATTTTATTTTCTAAACTTTGTCTTTCTTCTTTCCGAATAATCTTTATGATTTTTCATTTTCTTTCACACAAAAGGTAAACCATCATGCAATCTTCGATATCATCGGTAATATCTTTCGTTCAACAAACACGTACTTTGATACGTTGGACATTTGTTCTTCTTTGAGTCTAATTTCCAATCGCGAACTCTCATCACTAATTAGAAAAAAAAATTATAACAATTTATTCATGAGTAATTTAAAATATGAAATTAAATCATAATATGGTAAATATGAAAGAATCAATCAAATGACTACAAATAAACTACAAAACATAAGTTGATCAACTCCCCACACTAGGTTTCTTCCTGGATTCTATTTAAACACTTTTCATCATAATTCCCTCAAGAGTTTCATACGAGCAGAATCATGCATGTGGGAATGTTTCATACGAGCAGAATCATGCATGTGGGAATGGCAGCGGCAGCCCCACACTTGGGGTCATTTTGATATAGCCATTTTACTGGGAGTGTGAAGTGTAAATATGTGATTAAAATTAAATTGATTTTGAGGTGGTGATATATATAGACTAATTAGGAATATATATGGAAAATTATCGAAGAGTATACTAGGATAACTCTGTCTGACCTCGACAAGTGGGGGGGGGGGTGGCCGGCGAGTGGGGGGTGGGGGAGGAGGGGGCCGCAGGGGGGGGGGGGGGAGGGTGGAGTGGTCGTCGGTGGGGGTGGGGTGGGGGTGCAGGGACGGGGAGGGAACTGTGAGGGAAGGGGGGGCGGTGGCCCGGAGGGGAGGGGGGGTGGGGGGGCCGATAGGGGTGGGGGGCTTGGACGAGAGGGGTAGGGGGGTTGACAGGGGGCGCTCGGACGGGAGGGGAGGGGGGGTCGACTGGGGGGCGCTCGGACGGGAGGGAGAGGGGGGTCGCCGGTGGAGGGGGAGGGTCGCCGGTGGAGGGGGGAGGGAGGGTGGGACGGAAGGGGGAGGGGGGGTGGGACAGAAGGGGGAGGGGGGGTTGGGACGGGAGGGGGAGGTGGGGTCGACAGGGGGGGGGGAAGTCGTCGGTGGAGGGGAGGGGGAGGGGGTCGCCTGTGGCGGGGAAGGGAGGGGGGAATGGAGGGGGAGGGGGGGGGTGGGACATACCTACAGGCGGCGAGGCTGGCGGAGCACGGCGGCGGCGAGCGGCGAGGCTGGCGGCAGCGGCGAGGGGCTCGGTCGCGGCGGCGAGCGTGGCGGCAGTGGCGAGGGGTTTTCGGTTAGGCTGGCGGCAAGCGGCGTCGGCGAGGGCGCAGCGGCGTCGGTGACCGCGGAGAGAGAGAGATGAGAGAGAGAGAGAGAGGAGAGAGAGAGAGAGAGAGAGAGAGAGAGAGAGAGAGAGAGAGAGAGAGAGAGAGAGAGAGAGGAGAGAGAGAGAGAGAGAGAGAAGAGAGAGAGAGAGAGCGGGAGAGCGAAAGGGGGGGTTTCGCGGGAGGAGAAAAGCTATTTTTCAGACTGTATTTCCGACGGATATATGTCCGTCAGAATATCCGTCGGTATACCGACGGATATTTCCGACGGACATATTTCCGTCGGAACTTCCGACTGATTTTCCGACGGATATTTTTAGTCGGAATATCCGTCGGAATTACCGACGGAAAATAATCCGTTGGAAACATCCGTCGGTAATCCCGCAATTTCTTGTAGTGTGGGTTGGTTGGGTTTTTTTTTTTTTTTACACAGGGGGTTAACCCAAAGAAATGTGTAAAAAAAAATGCTATTGTAGTCGCCTACTACAATAGCTATCAAGCCAGTTAAGGAACAAGGTTATCCCATTGGTGAAAGTTAGATGGCATCAACTCCTGGACGAGGATGATACCTGGGAGACAGAAGAAGCAATGCGTGAAAGGTTTTTAGAATTATTCCCAAGTAAGCAATATTCTTAGTTCCACATATTCCATCTATGAATTTGGAGACCAAATTCTCTTATGTGGGGGAGGATGTAACATTCCGAAAATTTTATTAATTAAAAAATTAGAATAAATTAAAAGTGATAATTTAATATTCTCAAATTAGAAAACACATACATACCATTATAACGAATGCGGAAACACATAGGAAAATTTCATAAAAATAGTTCAACTCTAAAAAATACTCTTTAATGACTCACAAAGGAATTCGTATGAAGAAAAATCAGATTAGGTGAGTTTAAAGCGTTTTGTGACTTATTTTTGTAATTAGAGAATAAGTTCGATAATTACTATTACCGATACTTAAGTGAGTCCAAAAATAAAATAAAAATCATGGATGTACTTCAAACAATTGGTATAGACAACCCAATAAAATAATTGAACCAAAAGAAGTCTGTTGGGCCACAAAATAATTCATGCTAGGAAAATAACTCGAGATTCAGAAATATTCAGTAATGGACCTCAGAAATATTCACTAATGGACCATGATAAAGTAAATTCTCACCCAATAGACCACTATTGGACTTCAAAGCAAGCCCAAATTCATGGTTACCACCTAAGGGAGATTTCCATAAACTCCATCACGAATTGGGGAGAGAAATCCTTCATTGAGGGAATGATACACCAAATTCGTACCCATTAGTTTCCTAATTAAAATTAGGCAAGTATAGACCCAAATCTCTTTAAATAATCCCCCTCTCTCCCATGGGATGACCCTTAGGGTTTCTGAAGTCGTGCTTGGGGTCTCTGGAGGCTAGGAAACACAAGGAGGAAGCTTGATCAAGAAGCAACTCATGCTCTTCTTCATCTGCGACCTGCACACAAGGCCTCCCAAGATCATCACCAAAGGTTAGTATAACCTCGACCAAACTATACAAGGCATATGCCGCTGGAAAGATGTTTGAGTCTAGTTTATTATGGCACCATTTTTCCCAATTTCTACCTAGTAGATCGTGAGTATTTGGCATGCTCCCCCGAGTGGTCAGAACTAGGGTTTTCTGTAGGACGATTCTTATTCGACCCAGAAGGTAGGTTATCTCCATGCCAAACTCTAATTAAACTCATTCATACTTGCATACATGTGTATAGATCATCTTCTTACTATTTATCTCAATTTTTATTATATGGGTTTCACAAATTAAATCTAGTATGATCAATACGTTGTGCTGTCTTGATTAAACTCTGACTTGTCTTACGAGTTCTATATCTCTTCATGGAGTCATTTTTAGATCGAGAATTCGACATAAAACTTGTTACCCTATGAGTCTAGTTGCATTTGGCACTGGTTTCCGCAATTTTTGTTGTTTGTATAGTGAGTATTATCCCATGCATGAGCACTGTGTCAGAATCACATAGACAGTCACAATACATCTTGTTTGACTGAGAAGTACTCTAATTTGACTGGATAATAAGATGTACAATGTATGGGAAGTACTCTAACCAACATAGGTGGTTGCATCTGATTTGGATCACCCTAGCATTAGTTTTGATTTTTCGAACCTATAGGTGTCAAACCTAGTTTGAACTGGACTAGGAAAACCCCCTTTTAAAGGTCCCCTACACTAGAAACGGGAAGACGACGAGTCGAACTGTCTCCTTCAGAAGGCCACAGGAAGGCTGTTAACTTCATGGATCAGAAGGCGATAGCCTTCTGGTCGCCTTCATGAAGGTGACATCATGCCTGTCGCCTTCTGACCATAGTGGGCATTTCAGCCCTGTTTGGGCCGTTTTGCATCGTTTTCATGCTTCGTCTTCTCCTGTACTAAAGTAGTTACTGATAGAATGCATATATCAACACATATAAAGATTAAAACATGTTTACATGGTGTTTAATTGATCTTAAGTTAATGATCATGCTCTCTACTTGCCAATTATTCACTTCTGGCCTTGTTATCAAACTTGCTAAAAACACATAGTACTTGCTAAAATTGGTCATGCATGATTAGTATTTCCTGATTTAGCATTCATGATACTTGCCAAAATTGGAGTTTCCATAACTAGAGTTTCCGTAATCGGATTCATACACACGCACTCGAGCGATTCTTACGCGTGGCATGCGCATACACTCTAGCACAATAGGAAAGCCCCTTCCTGGCTTGTGGTGAACTCTCCGTCGGATATTCCTTCTACCGGACTAGTGACCCCTTAACCAAGGCCTTCATAAGTCTCCTCTGACCATGGATTCCCACATGGCCGACGGGCAGATTGTACCAATGAAGTACCCGAAAGTTAGTGTGCACGTATCTCTCTTCTCTTGGCATTCTTGACGAGATCTTTCTCTTCTCATCATTGATTCTGGAGTACACCTCTATGGAACATAAGACCAAGTTCCTAATAAGTGATTGGACTAAATTGAAAATACACCATTATGCTGCCAGATTGAACTCTTGAACTATCACCTCAACTATCTTGACATTATTGGACTCTTATTATTGGCTATGAATGACTGTGGGTATCTACATTTGAAAGTAGTGAGAAACTAACAGGGCATGACGTGTGTCTAAGGGCTCTAATCTAGCCCCAATGACGACGAGTCATAAATATACTGTTAACCATGGGGTATAATGATTACTGGCGTTGCATCTGCACTGGGAGTACTTGCATGTTGAATGCTAGATACATAAACCACATACATGTGTCCTAGTGTACATTCCAAGGTGGCATAGATCCTTAGTGCACATTAGGGACTTCGTGCCTGATTACTATTACATGTTAAAAGTTCTTGCTCGTGCATGTTTCATTACTTGCTTGCTTGTGAAATGGCCATCTCGTTACATGCTATCTTGTTCTTGCTCGTTACCATCTTGCTAGATCATTATCCACTCTATGTGGAGATCTTGAATACAATCCTTTTGCTAGACTGATCGTTACATCCCTTGATCTTACTATCTTGCACAATATATTGTTCACGTGTTATTATTGTTATTTTATTGCATAGTACATATCAGGATCATACCTTCTAGATTTTAAAATTGTTAAATACTTATATCATTCCTGGAAGATGTAAATCCTACTGGGAAAATGTGCTCATTACCTACTTTCCACCATTTTAGGAGAATAGGAGTTTGAGGAGGAAGAGAACCAGGACTACATTGGGGATGACCAAGCATGAGAGCATCCTACAAGCCATAGTCGTAGTGTCATAGTGTTATAGTTTGAGAATGAGAGTACTAGAATAATGTAGTAGGAGTGAGGATAGTATGTAATTTTCCCTTTTTATTGAGTCTTAGTCCTGTAGTTCATCTTGGAATGGAGCATGTACTAGTCCTCGTTATTGAAATGAAATGAAATGAAGAGTTGATGTTTATGATTAGCGCAATTTATTTGTGTTATATGTGATTGCTCGCTAGAGGCTTATTTGAAGACTGTTGACGTCTCAACGATCAAATAACTCTTCCGCTGCCATGTTTTGGGACGTGACAAATAGCTGGGTGAAGTGGAGAAAGCTTTTTAGGGGGTTGAGATCAAGTATGGGAAGGATTTTTACAGGGCACTTGGACGACGGAGATCTTCCCATCGCTCGGCAATTTTACCCACATTGCGAAGATTTTACCATGTGATAACACGTCGCATGATTCATACGTAACCCATGTTACATAGGTGAACAATAACAAAGATACGTAATTATATATATATATGCAATAAAATATGATTTATTTAATCCCTTTTATTTTATACAATTAGTATCTATATGAGTTGGAATTATATATTTATGGGCAAATTAATTAATAGTCCTTAACTGTAATAGAGGAGGTCCTTGCTGTAACAGAACTTAACGTATATCGTAATAGAGGATACCACTTACTCTAATGAGTTATAGCTCTATCAAGGACTAAAAAATAAGTCAAATATTTAATAAGGATTTCTTATTAATTTACCCTATATTTATCTTAGCTAGGACATTCTATAATTTGTGTGTTTACTTTTAGTAATAGTTTTGGGTAATGACACCATGAAATACACTTAATCAAGTGTAACGTTAACATGTAACATTAAAATTGATTAACTAAAATTTCTCAAGATTTATTTATTCTCATACATAAAATTAAGGTGTTACACTTCCTCCCCCACTAAGAAAAGAATTTGGTCCTCCAAATTCGATTAGTATAGGGATAACGATAACCAAATACGAACTGGTAAATAATTCTGGATATTTGACTTTGATGGCATCTTTTAATTCCCATGTTGCTTCTTCTTGTCCTCGTCGACCCCTTTCAATCTTCAAATATTCAATAATGGAACTCCCTTATTTCGAAGTTGTTTGACTTTTCGGTTGAGGATTTTTACTGGTTTCTCTTCGTATGCCGGGTTATTTTGTAAATTTAGATTTTTATATTCTATGACATGAGATGGGTCAAAGATATACTTCCGCAACATAGATACATGAAAAATATCATGTACATTAGATAATTGAGGGGGTAAAGATAATTGATAAGCCATTTCTCCCGCTCTTCTTAATATTTCAAATGGCCTAATATAACATAGACTGAGCTTTCCTTTTATTCCGAATCTTCGGATTCCTCTTCGAGGTGATACTTTTAGGAAAATATGATCTCCTTGTTAGAATTTCAGGTCTCTTCTTCACTGATCGACATAACTTTTTTGTCGATCCTATGCAGCCTTCATTCTTCTTTACACTATTCTTATAATATTTGCCATCTCTTGTATCATTTCTCGTCCAAAAATTTGTGGTTTACTAAATTCTATCCAGTAAATGGGTGATCTACATTGTTGACCATATAATGCTTCAAACGGTGCCATATGAATTGTACTCTTGTAGTTGTCATCGTAAGTAAATTCCATAATTGACAAATGATTGTTCCAGTCATCTCTAAATTCTAATACACATGCTCGACACATGTCTTCTACAACTTGGTTCACTCTCTCAGTCTGCCCATCAGTTTGGGGATGAAAAGCTATGCTGAGTTTTAATTTGGTTTCCAATGCCTCTTGTAGTTCCTTCCAGAAATGTGAAGTAAATCTTGTATCACGGTCCAGATAATATCTTTTGAAAATCCATGCAATCGAACAATTTCCTTTAAATATAAGGCTGTAAGGATATTGACAAACTATTTGCCTTTATAGCTAGGAAATGAGCTGACTTGGTGAGTCGATCAATTATTACCCATATGGCATCATATCCACCACGAGTTTTGGGTAATCCCATAATAAAGTCCATGCTCACATTGTCCCATTTCCATTCTGGTATCTCTAGAGGTTTCAATTTTCTTGCAGGCTTCAGATGCTTAGCCTTAATCTTTTGGCAGGTTAAGCATTTTGCAACAAAATTTGCAATGTCCTTCTTAATATTACACCACCAAAAGTTTTTCTTAAGATCTTGGTACATCTTGACAGTTCTAGGGTGTATAGTGTAATAAATTCGATGTGCTTCTTCCAGTATCTACTTCTTAATCTCTGAATCATCTAGCACACATAATCTTGTCCTGAATCAAAGATTTCCTTGTGAATCTATACAAAAATCAGATTTACAGTTTAAGTTCTCTTTGATCTCTATCAGGATTGGATCATTGTCTTGTTGTTCCCAGATTTGCTTCAAAAGGTCAGATTGAACTTTTAAATTTACTATCATGACCTTTTCTGTAATATCCGGTGTGTTCGAATCGTGGTTTACCAGGTTTTGGAGGCCAGTGTGTGGCCATTGTTAGAATATGGAGGTCTATAAGTATTTCTATAGGTTTTCTTGGTCAGGTGGGCAGGTTGAGGGCTTGGGCATCCCAGCCCAAAGCAGGCTCTGGCGGGCTCATTGAGAACACGTCCAAAACAGAGGACGCGATTCTCTTTGAGCAACGCGTCCTCTTAGGCCGACGCGGCAAGAAGAAGGTCGCGTCCACCATAGGCGACGCGTTACCGCACCGCATTTACATGTGCATCGTTGCATGCGCGTCACATGGCACATGCAGGAACGCAGGCTTTTAAATGCGGCAGGAAGGTCGGACGCATTTCTAAACGCGGCGTGAAGACCCGACGCGTTTATGATAAAGTTGTGTTTAAAGTATTGTCTCCTGGACGAACAGTGAAATGGCACTACTCGACCTGGGGGAGATGCTGCTACGGTTTTGAGGGGAAGCTGGGCGATTTTGGGTGTTTTGGTGTCCGTTCGGCGTGATTTCGGCGCAAGGACGAGCTTCGGAGCGCGAGGAATCCTGTTGTGATGTTGGAAATGTGGTTCCTATGTAGGTAGGGGACTTCTACCTCGTTGTTTGCATGTATGAGTTGTGGGATAATGGGTTGAGCAGGTTGGGTAAGGGGTTAAGCATGCTAGGAAGCATGTGTAGAGCTTCTTTTTAGCTATTTTACCTTGTGTAGCATGTTGTATGGCCATATGTGTGTGTTTTCCAGAAGTGATTTCAGGGTGTGTACCGGAGCTCTGAAAGGCATCCAATACAGTGGACGCGTTCATGTGAACACGTCGCTAGTGGTCGACGCGTTTCAGAGTGGAATAGCAGCAGGTAAGTACAACGCGATTCTACTTCATGAAGATGTCCTATATTTAGGAGGCATTTTAGAAAGTGGCCACCCGAGCTTTGGGAGCTCTTGGCCAGTCTATTCAGTTTCTAGTCCATGTTGCTTGGGCTGTGCTTCGAAGGCAATGTAGGGACAATTTGGCTTGTGTTGACCTATGTTATGATCGGTATCGAGGTATTTTGTGTGGAACTGTGTGCACGGCACGTTTGGTGTCACGCCTTCCGTAGTTGCCTCTCCAGTCGAGTACCCTAGCACCAGTGCTCAGGGTTTCCCGATACGGGAGTACCGTCGAGGTTTGTGTCGTCTTCTTGGACACCCTCACTTCTGAGTTGAGTTGTACGTCCGACTGAGGGAAATATGACAGGGGACAGCGGCTCGTGTTTGTGGGTGTGCGGCCATTTGTAACGCACTCTTGGTTGGGCGACGGACACCGGTAGACGTACCGGTCCCCAGCTAGTCCAAGTTTCTAGTGCCTCACTTTAGGGTTCTCGGCCGGAGCCCCTAAAGGTTTCAGGCCGGATCCTGCGGCAGTGTAGTCCGTAGGTGTGGTGTTGGTTTGTCTCCACGGTTCTTGACTTGTTGAGGTGGAGCAGTAGCTGGACCTTTCGTTCATGGCTGCGAGACTGAGAGGTGTACTTGTGTTGTTTGTCCAGGTCTGTGGCTGGTGTCGCGAACCAGTTCTCATGACTTGAGTGTGGCGTGCCCTTCTACAGCTTGTACACACATATGTGGTTTGTCGTTTACTTACTTTCAGCTATAGCATCCTGTGTAGGAGTTTATACTTTTGTAAATGCTTTATAGCTTTAATATAAACTGTGTTTCATGGCTTTGGGGGAGTTACCCTACTGAGCCAATGACTTGAGAGGCTCACCCCTTCTTCTTCCAGGTGAAGGAGAGCAGGAGGATTCACGACCCTCCTCGAGTTCCAGTCAGCACCATAGTGGAGTCGGGCCCTCGCCACCAGTAGAGTAATGTTCCCACTTGTGGAGCCTTGGGGGTTTGACCCGAGCTGCTGTACTTGTTAATGACTATATATGGAACAGAGTATGTACATTTCATGCGAATATATGTGAGAAATGAAAGTCTTATATGTGTTCAGCTTGTTCTTTTATGTTTTCACGAACACGTGTGAGTGATATCCCTTGCGAGGCTTCGGCCGATCGCGGGAGGCGGTGTTGTGTCGGGCACGTTAGAGGGATAATGGGCTTGAACGACGTGGACCGTCACAGTTGGTATTAGAGCAAGGTTCGTGTAAATATGAAGGAATGGGAAATGTACATAGCGTGTTCCTTATTATAGTCTTCTGCTGGTAGTTGGCCCTATTTTTGTGATGATATATCTGTGTGTTGTGTGGATGAAATGTTGCATGTGCAGGTTTATAAATGGCTGATAGGAGAGATTGGGGAGGAGGAAGTGACGATGATGGGACAGGAGAGACCACACAACAAATGATAGAAAGGTTATGGGACAACATTACTCAGATTCGGACACGGTTGGATCAGCAACTGCCAATTCAGCCAGCTGCACGAGTACCACCCGTGGCGGAGGAGAGAGTACCGGCACCGCTTGTACCTTATGGAGTAGAGGTACCTCCTGTAGTACCTTTTTCTTCTGTGGTACCAATGAGGCCAGCCACTGTGGAGGAGTCCACAATGTTACTGGAGAGGTTCTTACGTCTTCAGCCACCCACATATTCAGAAGGTCTGAATCCAAATACGGAGGAGCATTGGATACATGAGATTGAGCAGGTATTTACTATAATGAGGCGTCCTCCAGCAGATAGGGTGATTTTGGCAACATACCAGTTGAGGGCATTTGCAAAAGAATGGTGGAGGCTTAAGATGCAAACGATGTTCACAGGGAGAGCTGAAGATACAATCACTTGGGCCGAGTTCTTGGAGGTTTTCAATAATACTTTCTTTCCGGTGCAAATACAGTAAGCTAAGAGAGAGCAATTCAGAACATTTCAGCAAGGAAGCTTGTCAGTATTAGAGTACCAGATGCGGTTTATGGCATTGAGCCGGTATGCACCGTATGTAGTAACCAACAATGCAATGATGGTTGAGTACTTCATACAGGGGTTGAGGCCGGAGTTGTAGGATGCGGTCATTCCTTTGATGTGTGGTACAGTGGAAGAGGCAGCTCAAAGATCAGCAATACTGGAAAGAACAGTGCAAGCAAGGCAGTCTAGTGGTTCGGGGTCAAGTGGTGGTGGTAGTTTTCGGCTTCCACAACAATCGATGGGTGTTACCAAGGGTAAGGCGCCATCAGGAGGAGCTCCTTCATCGGGTTTCAGCAAGTGGAGTAATAAGATAAAGAAGGTATTTAAAGGCCGTGGTGGTAGCAAGCAACAAGGATTTCAGCAAGGGCGAGTCTATAAGCCGGAGGTGGAGGAATCTCAACAAAGCACAGCAAGGCAACCCACAGAATTTCGGTGTTACAATTGTAACCAGCAGGGACATATGGCAAGGAATTGTCCTTATCCAAGAAGAGAGTATGGTAGAGGGGCAGCACAGCAGCAGCAGCAATCCACAGCCGAGCGTGGTAGAGGTGCACCTTACCAGAGGGGAGGAGGACGAGGACGAGTGATGGCAATCACAAGGGCTCAAGCGGAGGCATCAAATCTGATTAAAGGTATTGTGCCAATCTTTGAATTTTCAGCTAGAACATAATTGATCCAGGTGCATCTCATTCCTTTATTTCTGAAGATTTTCTTGATAGTATGGTACATCCGTTTGAGGAGAGGCAGTGTGAACTTGTTGTAGAAGTACCATCTGGGGATTTCATGCTTACTATTTGCTATTTGGATGAGGTTCCCATTATGGTACAAGGTAATCAGTTGCCAGCCAGATTGTATGCATTGCAGTTGAAAGAGTGTGACATGATATTGGGTATGGATTGGTTGGAAGCATATGGGGCAGTAGTTGATTGCAGAAAGAAGAGGGTGAGATTTAGCCATCCAGGATGAGATAAATTTGAGTTTCAAGGTATGCCGTTCTATACCTCAAAGTTTATCATTTCTGCCCTTAAGGCTAGAAAATTGATTAATGCAGGGTGTGTAGTCTATTTGGCATCTGTGAGTTTGGTTGAGGTAGGTAAGACAGTGGATAGGGTGCCCGTGGTTAATGAATTTCCAGATGTGTTTTCGGATGAGCATCCAGGTTTGGCACTGCACCGAGAGGTAGATTTCACAGTTGAGTTGCAGCCGGGTAGTATGCCCATCTCCAAAACACCATACAGAATGGAACCTGCAGAATTGAAGGAATTAAAGAAACAATTGCAAGAATTACTTGAGAAGGGTTTCATACGGCCGAGTCACTCACCGTGGGGAGCACCAGTTTTGTTTGTAAGGAAGAAAGATGGCAGTATGATGATGTGTATTGACTACCGCCAGCTGAACCAGGTCACTATAAAGAATAGGTATCCACTCCCACATATTGATGATTTATTTGATCAATTACAATCAGCAAGGGTGTTCTCCAAGATAGATTTGAGGTCAGGGTACCATCAATTGAGAATACAGGAAGAGGACATTGACAAGACGGCATTTAGAACTAGGTATGAACATTATGAGTTTGTGGTTATGTCATTTGGGCTAACCAATGCACCGGAAGCCTTTATGAATTTGATGAATAGAATCTTTCATCCATACTTGGACCGATTTATTGTGGTATTCATAGATGACATTCTAGTATATTCTGCTTCAGAAGAAGAACATGCAGCTCACTTGAGAGTGACATTGCAGACATTGAGGGAGCACCAACTCTATGCAAAATTCAGCAAATGTGACTTCTGGTTGAAAGAAATACAGTTTTTGTGGCATGTCATTTCAGGTGAAGGTGTTGCAGTGGATCCGGCAAAGGTGGAGGCTATTATGAAATGGGAGGAGCCAAGGACAGAACCAGAAATTCGGAGTTTTCTTAGCATGGCAGGGTATTATAGGTGGTTTATTCAAGACTTCTCCAAGATTGCAGCACCAATGACGAGGCTCACCAGAAAAGGGGTACCATTTGTATGGTCGTCCGATTGTAGGCGTAGCTTCATGGAGTTGAAGAAGCGGCTCACTTTAGCCCCAATTTTAGTGTTACCATCGGGCCGAGGTGGTTTTGTGATTTATACAGATGCATCCAAGAGAGGACTTGGAGCAATGCTTATGCAACATGGAAAAGTGGTGGCGTACACATCCAGACAATTAAAGAGGCATGAGGAGAATTACCCCACACATGATTTGGACATGATTTGGAATTGGCAGTGGTTGTGTTTGCATTAAAGTTATGGCGTCATTACTTATATAGGGAGCGGTTTGAGATATTCACGGACCACAAAAGTTTGAAGTACATCTTCTCGCAGAAAGATTTGAATTTGAGGTAGCGTAGGTGGATGGAATATCTCAAGGATTATGACTTTAGCTTGGCATATCACCTAGGAAAAGCAAATGTGGTGGCAGATGCCTTAAGTAGGAAAACAGTAATGAGCCATTTGATGATGCAAGAATGGAAGCTATATGAAGATGTGGTAGAAAGTTCATTGACTATTCCAAGTAGCCAAAGAAGAGTCGTGCTAGCCAATAGCACTATAGAGCCGTCTTTGTATTGGCTGGTTATTGAGGCACAGAAAATAGATGAGCACTTGGCCGATATTGTGAAGATGGAAGATGTCACAATAGATGATGATTGTGTAATTCGATTCAAGCATAGACTGTATGTACCATATAAAGCTAATGTAAAGTAGAAAGTGTTAGAAGAAGCCCATCGGTCTAGATACACCATACACCTGGGAAGCACAAAAATGTATCAAGATCTGAAGAAATACTTTTGGTGGCCAGGTATGAAGAGAGGGAGATAGCAGAGTTTGTAGCTAGATGTGATGTGTGCCAGCAGGTTAAAGCAGAGCATCAAAGGCCGGGAGGGTTGTTGCATCCCTTACCGATACCGCAATGGAAATGGGATGACATTTCCATGGACTTTGTTGCAGGGTTGCCCAGGACAGCGTCAGGACACAATGGCATTTGGGTCTTTGTCGACAGGTTGACAAAGGTGTGTAGGTTGCTACCAGTTAGTATGTCATGGGTAGTGGACCGATTGGCAAGATTGTACGTTGAAAGGATTGTGCCTTTACATGGTATACCCATTACGATTGTTTCTGACAGGGATCCCAGATTTACATCCAGTTTTAGGAAGAGCTTGCAGAGGGTTATGGGCACGCACTTGAAGTATAGTTCAGCATATCATCCCCAAACTGATGGGCAAATAGAGAGAACGATTCAGAGCATTGAAGATATACTTCGGGCATGTTGTTTAGTTTGGGGAGGTGGATGGGAGCAACATCATGGCATGGATGAGTTTGCCTACAACAATAGCTAACATACAAGCATTGGTATGGCACCGTATGAGGCACTTTATGGAAGACCTTGTAGGACTCCGTTGAATTGGCATTAAGTGGGTGAAAGGCAGGTAATGAGACCGGAATTGGTGCAACAATGTGTGACGACCCTCATTATACCGGTACGGTTATACCAACCCACGTCGGTATAGTGAACGTTATCACAGTGGGGCATTTACCCAAACAATAACATACGATTGAGATACACACAAATATAAATACAGAGTAGCGGAAGTAAAAGAACCATGTCCTTCATTCATCTCATCATCCACATTTAACATACATGATTCATGAACCAATTTAAAGATCTAAAGTCCACTTAATCCACATAAAAGAAGTGCCAAAATAAAATACATAGTTTGTCCACAAATTCCTTAATAGTTCTATTACAATGCCTTGTTACATACAATGGAAGCAAAAGTCACTCTACAACTCCGTCAAGCTACTCCCCGCGCTCGGAGTCGCTCTCCACGGTCTCCTCCAAAGGTGTATCACCTACTAAACCTGTACGCCGAAGCAAGTAATGAGTCTAAAAGACTCAGCAAATAACGCCGCACATACCATACATGCATATATCATAGCCGGTTTTCATTCCAAGTCACAAGACAAAACATGTAGCATGCTTGACATCAATAAGAGACAACCTATTATGATAATTCTACCAAAGTAGACACATGGTTCATGATTTCAGATTTTTCCAAAATAAACGTCCTATTACATGCTTCCTACTTATTCCATCACATAAAGGTTTTACCTCCAATTAAGCAAAACATGAGCAATCAAACATGGTGTGCTTGCATACATGAAATGAGACCTTCCTATCATGATTTCTACACGTTCTTGCACATGCACATTATCATTTTATACACTTTTAGCTTGCTGTTTTGGCATGAATTAGAAGTTCACAACAAATCACATGAGAGCTACAATCTCAATTAACTATATCATGATGGCACTTAAACATGGAAACATTTACACATAAGCAAGAAATGCTACTAGCATGGATTCTACGCATTTGTACACATGTAAAGCATTTTCATAACTACGATTAGGTTGCTGTTATGACACAAGTTTAACATTAATATATCATGGATTACCATTTCATCATCTAATACATTAGTTTCACATGGTTGCACAATTTCCTCATTCACATAGTTCACTTTTCACACATTTCACATTTACACGTATTCACACTACACAATTTACACATGATCACATTCACAATTCCCATTTTCACATTTTACACTTTAGTGCCATGACACATAGTCCAAACCACCATTAGAAGGACACATACACATCACATACACAGACGTCACCTAGGCAATACAGTGACGACTCTTGGACTGCGCAGACCGGGAGAACAAGTCTCCACCCTAACTAGTGGTACTTGTCCACCTCCAGGATTTTATCCTAATGCCCTTAGGATCTTAACACATTGAACCTTCTCATGGGGACTTTTCCATGATACGGTTCCACGGCCCTCTATGGAAGCAGTATCACACTTGGCACAGTCTTACACATTACATACACTGATTTTTACACACCTTTTTACACATGGCGTACACACACCTTTATATTTTCTCATTGACATATGGCTCTATTTTCCTAGCATGATACTATAGATGACAGGGATTACACATTCAGTAAGTTGCTTAAATCAGGTTGCACGCGTATTTCAAATCATTTTCACAATAGCATGTATTATTCACATATTTTCACATGGAAGTTTCATATTGCATTCTATAGTTGTCCAAACAACCTAAAATTTAACCACATGCTGATTACAGGTTTAGGACCTCACATGAAAATTTTCAGATTTTTATGACTCATATTGCATTTACAGAAAGTAAAATATTCAGTTGCATGCCATTCATAATTCAATTTGTCATGGGACATAACATGAATCTCAGATTTGACATTTCATAGATCTGAATCTATCATACATGTTGTTATAGAAATTATCCCCAAATTTATTTCACAACATACAATTTACTGTGGATTTTTGAATAACCTATTCATGCTTTCTATTTTCGTTGCAGAAATTACAGTAAATCATATGAACATGAACAAATTCTCAAATTTGCAGGGTATGAACTGACGCATATACACATGGTATAGAAAAATCTAGGGCATTTAATTCCTCAGGAATCAAGTAGACAGTAGGTAATCATGCATAATCCATTTTTCCCCCAACATGTATTTCAATAAATCTAATAATTTATGCCATCCACAGAAAAACACAGAAATTTCCACACACATCACATTAGCTATTTTACATAACATATAAAAATTACACTATATCCTCATGCGTCAAAGTCTGAAAAATACTTATTTAAGGCAGAACAGTTTACTGTTCTGCACTGAAGAACTTAGCGGCAGTGTCTGGCCGTTCAAGGAGTTGGACGGAAAGATCTCTGGACGCATACTGGAGATCTTGGCGTCAAGGGCATTGACGCCAAGTTCCTGTCTGTGCAAGAACACATACTGAGCTCCAAATAACAAGGGAATGTGAGGATCCAGGACACGAGGAAAATCTGTAAAAATAAGAAAACCCTCCTAGACATCTACATGGACGATGTGTGTAGGTTACTTGCCTCTGAAAAAATACTCCAAAGGGATCTAGGGTTCGTAGAAGCTCTCCTTGGGCAGTCCCAAGAAGTCTCCAAAACTTCCTTCCTCCTGGTTCTCAGTCGATCTCCACAGCAAGTTGGGGTCGGGGAGCTCTTCCTCGATGTTCCAGCTACCTCCTTGTTGCAGTAGAATGCCGGGAACACCTTCACACTGATGGATCCGAGCTTGCAAAGTCCAACTTTTCTCACAGACCAGAACAGGGTTTTTCTTCTTCTCCTCTTTGCAAAGAGCCAAAGAGAGCTCTGGGGTTTGCAAGGAGAGGTTGGTTTAAAGGAGAGGGGTCTCTCCTTTCCCGCAGGGGTGATGTGAGGCCTTTATAGCCGTTGGGGACAGCTCCCCAATGGCTGGGGTTGCTTGTCCTTGGAACTTCGGGCTCTGCTTGCATGCATGTCAGAGATCTTAACGTCCATATCCATGGAGGTTGGCTTAAATATTGGTGTCCATCGATGTGGACGCTGGATCAGCATTGGCGTCCATCCATGTTGACGCCAACTTGTCCCTTCGGCCAGAACTCAAAACATGCAGAAACCATGCCTAACTTATACATATATACATGTCATGCATATGTATTATCATGTACACACTACCACCATGTATTTCATACATTATTTACAACTAATTATACACATGCACACATAAGTATAACTAGTTAATACATACGTAGATATGTACACCTATGCATACACAAACATGAATTATTTACACGAAATAAAATAATGCAACAAATTCGAGGGCCTTACACCCTCTCCCCCTTAAAGAAACTTCGTCCTCGAAGTTTAAACAAAACTACTCAAACAAACGGGGATACTTCTTCTTCATCGCATCCTCAAGCTCCCAAGTAGCCTCCTCTCGCGAGAAGTTCCGCCATAGAACTTTCACCGACGCAATACCCTTGTTCCGGAGATGCTGAACCTTCCGGTCAAGAATAGCTACTGGTTGCTCCACATACGACAAATCTGGCTGAATCTCCACTGGCTCATGACTAATCACATGAGATGGATCTCGGACATACTTCCTGAGCATAGAAACGTGGAAAACAGGATGAACACTAGCTAAAGCTGGGGGTAAAGATAGCTCATATGCCACGCTGCCCAATCGTCTGAGAATCTCATACGGGCCAATGAATCTAGGGCTCAACTTACTATGCCTGCTAAATCTGACGACACCACGAGTAGGTGATATCTTCAAGAAGACATGTTCACCCACCTCGAACTCCAAATCCTTCCTTCTGTTGTCGGCATAGCTCTTCTGCCTATCCTGCACCGCAACAAGCCTCTTCCTGATAAGCTGGACCTTATCCGAAGTCTCCTGAACTAACTCTGGACCGATCAGCTACCTATCACCAGTCTCCTCCCAACATAAAGGAGATCTGCAAGGCCTACCATACAACGCCTCAAATGGAGCCATACCAATACTCGCATGAAAGCTGTTGTTGTATGCGAACTCCACGAGAGGTAAATGACGCTCCTAATCATCCTTCCAATCCAGTACACATGCTCTCAACATATCCTCGAGCGTCTGGATAGTCCTCTCGAACTGTCCATCAGTCTGGGGATGAAACGCCAAACTGAGCTTCAGCTCCGAACCTAACGCATGCTGAAGACCCTTCCACAACCTCGAAGTAAATCTCGGATCTCGATCCGAAATGATCGACTTCGGCACACCATGCAATCTAACCACACTACTAACATACAATCTAGCTAAGCTCTCAACCGACTGCTTCTTCTTCATCGGTAAGAAATGCGCAGTCTTCGAGAATCTATCTACAACTACCCAAATCGAGTCATTGCCCCTTCTAGATCGAGGCAAACCCGAAACAAAGTCCATAGTGACAGCTTCCCACTTCCACACTGGGATCTCCATCCTTTGCATAAGGCCGGATGGTCGCTGTCGCTCGGCCTTTACTTGCTGGCATACTAAACACCGGATACATAATCCGCTACATCCCTCTTCATGCCAGACCACCAAAAGGACCTCTTCAAATCCTGGTACATTTTCGTGTTACCCGGATGAATAGAGAATCGCGATCTATGAGCCTCCGCTAACACATGCTCACGGACATCTGCCAAATCAGGGACACAAACACGGTGATGGAATTAATCACACCATCCTCATCACGAGCAATGCCTGCCTTGCCCACTAACTCTAAGAGTCTAGGGTCGACTTTCTATTGCTTGATCACCTCATCCAAAATCGAGGACCTAAGAGATAACTGAGCTACAAAAGTCTGGCATAGCGATGGCTCTAACTCAGTCAACGCGCAAGCCGCATCCTCCAACATCTTCCAATCCTGCTGGAGAGATGGCCTCTTTCTACTCAGAACATCCGCTACGACATTCGCCTTCCCAGGGTGATATTGAAGGTCGAAGTCATAGTCCTTCAAGAACTCAATCCATCTTCTCTGCCTCAGGTTTAATTCCTTTTGGGAGAAAAGATACGTGAAGCTCTTGTGGTCAGTAAACACCTCAAATCTGACACCATAAAGATAGTGCCTCCAGATCTTTAGTGCATGAACCACTACTGCGAGCTCCAAATCATGAGTCGGATAGTTCTTCTCATGCTCCTTCAACTGACGAGAAGCATAAGCCACTACCCTTCCTTGCTGCATTAGCACACAGCCTAAACCAATCCGAGACGCATCCGTGTAGATAGCAAAACCCTCTACACCGCTCGGTAAGACTAACACCGGAGCTGACGTGAGCTTAGTCTTCAATAATTGAAAACTACTCTCACACTTCTCGGACCAGTCAAACTTCACTCCCTTTCTGGTGAGCTGAGTCAATGGGGCGGCGATCGATGAAAATCCCTCAATGAATCGCCGATAGTAACCAGTCAAACCCAGAAAACTACGAATCTCCGAAGGGTTCTTGGGAATCTCCCAATCCATAACTGCCTGGACCTTTGCTGGGTCAACTGCAACACCAGCACCGGAGATAACATGCCCAAGGAAATGAACCTCGCGCAACCAAAAATCGCACTTGCTGAACTTAGCATACAGCTTGTGCTCATGAAGAACCTCTAATACTACCTTCAAATGCTGACGGTGTGTGGCCTCGTCCGAAGAGTAGACCAGCACATCATCAATAAACACCACAACAAAACTATCTAGGTACGGCCTAAACACCCTGTTCATGAGATCCATGAACGTTGCAGGGGCATTGGTCAATCCGAAAGGAAGAACCAAAAACTCATAATGTCCATAACAGGATCTGAATGCCGTCTTGGACACATCCTCACTCCGAATCCTCAACTGATGATACCCAGATCGCAAATCAATATTAGAAAAGACTGATGCATCTTGCAACTGGTCAAACAAATCATCAATACGAGGTAAGGGATACCTATTCTTCACAGTCACTTGGTTCAGCTTTCTGTAGTCAATGCATAACCTAAGTGACCCATCTTTCTTCTTGACGAATAATACAGGTGCGCCCCAAGGGGAAACACTAGGGCGAATAAATCCATCATCTAGCAACTCTTGCAACTGCCTCCTCAACTCTGCTAACTCCGCAGGTGCCATCCGATATGGAGCCTTTGAGATAGGAGAGGTGCCTGGAAGCAACTCTATGGTGAACTCTATCTCTCTATCCGGTGGCAAACTAGACAAATAATCAAGAAAGACGTCTAGAAAATCCTGCACTACCTCAATCTCTGCAAGAGTAGGTGACTCATCAGCCTCTGGTACTAATACCACGCTGGCAAGAAAAGCGTCACAACCCTTGTTTACCATACGCATCGCCTTCATGGCAGAGATGACCATCTTTCCCGCCAAGTTCCTTGGCAAGGGATGAGGAACTCGTCCTCACCAGGAATGCGGAAAACAATCCTCTTCCCACGACAATCTACTAACGCATAGTGCTCCTCTAGCCAATCCAGACCAAGAATAGCATCATAGTCCTTCATCTTTAGCAAGAAGAAACACCCATCTAGGATTCTATCCTCAATGCACACAGGTAACGACGGAATGCACTTCCTAGTCGATACCGTACCCGCAGGGGTGTGCACAGACAAAGGGACCTCTAAATCCTCAGACTCTATGCCTGACTCTAGGGCTAACTGCCTAGAAAACAGCTCGAAATGAACGAGTGAGTGGCACCCGTATCAAACAAAACCCGAGCGTGCACACCTAGAAGTAAAACCGTACCTTCGGTGACATGCTCCGCCTGCTCGGCGTCCTCGCGCGCTAAAGCAAACACTCGAGCTGGGGCTCGAGGCCTTCCTAGTCTTCCTGTAGCTGGCGCTACTGCCGCTACCGCTGCTGGGGCTGGCGCTCCACGCTGAGCTCCCTGCTGAAGTCTTGGGCATTCCTTGATCTTGTGGTCGCTACTTCCGCACTTCAAGCACTTTCCCGTAATCATCCAACATTCGGAACCACCATGTGTCTTCCCACAGTGGAGACACTCTTTCTTCACACCAGGGGAACGTATAGAGGGTACCTGAGCGTTGTCGACTGCTACTGATCGCTGCTGTGTCTGGTACACCGCTTTCTTCTTGTCCTGCCGCTGGAACGAAGCTGCAGGCCTCTTCTGCGAAGCCTTCTTCTCTTCAAGGTATTGATCCATCTCACCCTCCTGTCTGCAAGCAGCACTAAGTGCCTCGTCCAAGGTGCGATGGTCGAACGCCACTAGCCTCGTCCTCAGTGATGGCTTGAGTCCCATCACAAACTTCTTTGCTTTCCTGCGCTCATCTGTCACGATATGAGGTGCATACTTAGATAGTTCTGCAAACCTTGCCTCATACTCTAGCACGGTCATGGAGCCTTGCGTCAAAGAGAGGAACTCCTGCTCCATCCGATCTTGAATATGCTCGGGGATGAACTTAGCCCGAAAGAGCCTCACGAACTCGTCCCAAGCAACATCAACCACGCCGTCTTCAAACCGGGTACGCAGCAATGAAGCCCACCATACATCAGCTCTTTCCTTCAGTACACCGTTCATAAGCACCATCTAAACAAATCTAACTTAACAGAACACACAAGCACATAAACTAAAGCATACCTATAGCATGTAGGTGGCTAATGTGACCTTATCCTCATCTGCACACCTGATGGCTTGGAAGATCTTTTCTACCTCCCTCATCCAGCTTTCTGCCAACAATGGATCGCTCTCCCCCTTGAAAGAGGGTGGTAGCATCCTCTTGAATCTCTCCATGATGGAAGGTCCACTATGGTCCTGAGCTGGAACTTGAGCCTGCTACATCAAACAACAAATAGTACACATTCAACATAACATCATACAATTAAATAAAACAGACTACACTTGCATTAATTATGCTAACTTGGGCCTCCAACTGTGCCTGGAGTGCAGCCTGAGTATGAGTCTGCGTCTGCATGGCTTGCACCAGACCTTGCATGAATACTCCATAATCCACAGGCGGCGGTGGGGGAAGTACAGGACCCTGAGGTGCCGGGGCCTGCTGCTCTGCCCGCTCCTCACGTCTCGGCTCGTCCTCATGGGCCGGCGCTCCGCCACGCCTACCTCTCGAAGCCATGGCTGCAATGAATTTCAGCCACTATTAGAGCTACGTTAATTTATTTCCTAACCATTTTCTTATCTATTTTTCATTCATTATTAATCAATTCTACACATGTGGACAGTCTATGTAGACTTAGCATGTAATGAAGATGATGATTCATGTATATTTATGTATAATCTCAATCGGTCGCTCTGATACCAATCCCTGTGACGACCCTCATTATACCGGTACGGTTATACCAACCCACGTCGGTATAGTGAACGTTATCACAGTGGAGCATTTACCCAAACAATAACATACGATTGAGATACACACAAATATAAATACAGAGTAGCGGAAGTAAAAGAACCATGTCCTTCATTCATCTCATCATCCACATTTAACATACATGATTCATGAACCAATTTAAAGATCTAAAGTCCACTTAATCCACATAAAAGAAGTGCCAAAATAAAATACATAGTTTGTCCACAAATTCCTTAATAGTTCTATTACAATGCCTTGTTACATACAATGGAAGCAAAAGTCACTCTACAACTCCGTCAAGCTACTCCCCGCGCTCGGAGTCGCTCTCCACGGTCTCCTCCAAAGGTGTATCACCTACTAAACCTGTACGCCGAAGCAAGTAATGAGTCTAAAAGACTCAGCAAATAACACCACACATATCATACATGAATATATCATAGCCGGTTTTCATTCCAAGTCACAAGACAAAACATGTAGCATGCTTGACATCAATAAGAGACAACCTATTATGATAATTCTACCGAAGTAGACACATGGTTCATGATTTCAGATTTTTCCAAAATAAAACGTCCTATTACATGCTTCCTACTTATTCCATCACATAAAGGTTTTTACCTCCAATTAAGCAAAACATGAGCAATCAAACATGGTGTGCTTGCATACATGAAATGAGACCTTCCTATCATGATTTCTACACATTCTTGCACATGCACATTATCGTTTTATACACTTTTAGCTTGCTGTTTTGGCATGAATTACAAGTTCACAACAAATCACATGAGAGCTACAATCTCAATTAACTATATCATGGTGGCGCTTAAACATGGACACATTTACACATAAGCAAGAAATGCTACTAGTATGGATTCTACGCATTTGTACACATGTAAAGCATTTTCATAACTACGATTTGGTTGCTGTTATGACACAAGTTTAACATTAACGTATCATGGATTACCATTTCATCATCTAATACATTAGTTTCACATGGTTGCACAATTTTCTCATTCACATAGTTCACTTTTCACACATTTCACATTTACACGTATTCAAACTACACAATTTACACATGATCACATTCACATTTCACATTTTCACATTTACACTTTAGTGCCGTGACACATAGTCCAAACCACCATTAGAAGGACACATACACATCACATACACATAGACATCACCTAAGCAATACAGTGACGACTCTTGGACTGCACAGACCGGGAGAACAAGTCTCCACCCTAACTAGTGGTACTTGTCCACCTCTAGGATTTCATCCTAATGCCCTTAGGATCTTAACACATTGAACCTTCTCATGGGGACTTTTCCATGATACGGTTCCACGGCCCTCTATGGAAGCAGTATCACACTTGGCATAGTCTTACACATTACACATACCGATTTTTACACACCTTTTTACACATGGCGTACACACACCTTTATATTTTCTCATTCACATATGGCTCTATTTTTCTAGCATGATACTACAGATGACAGGATTACACATTCAGTAAGTTGCTTAAATCAGGGTGCACGCGCATTTCAAATCATTTTCACAGTAGCATGTATTATTCACATATTTTCGCATGGAAGTTTCATATTGCATTCTACAGTTGTCCAAACAGATTGAAAATTTAACCACATGCTGATTACAGGTTTGTGACCTCACATACAAATTTCCAGATTTTGCTGAGTCATATTGCATTTACAGAAATTAAAATATTCAGTTGCATGCCATTCATAATTCAATTTGTCATGGGACACAATATGAATCTCAGATTTGACATTTCACAGATCTGAATCTATCATACATGTTGTTATAGAAAATTTCCCCAAATTTATTTCACAACATACAATTTACTGTGGATTTTTGAATAACCTATTAATGCTTTCTATTTTCGTTGCAGAAATTACAGTAAATCGTATGAACATGAACAAATTCTCAAATTTGCAGGGTATGAATTAACGCATATACACATGGTATAGAAAAATCTAGGGCATTTAATTCCTCAGGAATCATGTAGACAGTAGGTAATCATGCATAATCTATTTTTCCCCCAACATGTATTTCAATATGTCTAATAATTTATGCCATCCACAGAAAAACACAGAAATTTCCACACACATCACATTAGCTATTTTACATAACATATAAAAATTACACTATATCCTCATGCGTCAAAGTCTGGAAAATACTTATTTAAGGCAGAATAGTTTACTGTTCTGCACTGAAGAACTTAGCGGCAGTGTCTGGCCGTTCAAGGAGTTGGACGGCAAGATCTCTGGATGCATACTAGAGATCTTGGCGTCAAGGGCATTGACGCCAAGCTCCTGTCTGTGCAAGAACACAGACCGAGCTCCAAATAACAAGGGAATGTGAGGATCCAGGACACGAGGAAAACCTGTAAAAATAAGAAAACCCTACTAGACATCTACATGGACGATGTGTGTAGGTTACTTGCCTCTCAAAAAATACTCCAAAGGGATCGAGGGTTCATAGAAGCTCTCCTTGGGCAGTCCCAAGATGTCTCCAAAACTTCCTTCCTCCTGGTTCTCAGTCAATCTCCACAGCAAGTTGGGGTCGGGGAGCTCTTCCTCGATGTTCCAGCTACCTCCTTGTTGCAGTAGAACACCGGGAACACCTTCACACTGATGGATCCGAGCTTGCAAAGTCCAACTTTTCTCACAGACCAGAACTGGGTTTTTCTTCTTCTCCTCTTTGCAAAGAGCCAAAGAGAGCTCTGGGGTTTGCAAGGAGAGGTTGGTTTAAAGGAGAGGGGTCTCTCCTTTCCCGCAGGGGTGATGTGAGGCCTTCATAGCCGTTGGGGACAGCTCCCCAATGGCTGGGGTTGCTTGTCCCCGGAACTTCGGGCTCTGCTTGCATGCATGTCAGAGATCTTAACGTCCATATCCATGGACGTTGGCTTAAGTATTGGCGTCCATCGATGTGGATGCTGGATCAGCATGGGCGTCCATCCATGTTGACGCCAACTTGGCCTTTCGGCCAGAACTCAAAACATGCAGAAACCATGCCTAACTTATACATATATACATGCCATGCATATGTATTATCATGTACACACTACCACCATGTATTTCATACATTATTTACAACTAATTATACACATGCACACATAAGTATAACTAGTTAATACATACGTAGATATGTACACCTATGCATACACAAACATGAATTATTTACACGAAATAAAATAATGCAACGAAATTCGAGGGCCTTACACAATGTGCAAAAATGGTGAAGTTTATTAAAGAGAAGCTTCAGACGATGCAGAGCAGGCAAAAAAGTTATGCATATAATCGAACAGGCCCCTACAGTTTGAGGTGGGAGACTACGTGTTCGTGAGAGTCTCTCCAACAAAAGGTGTATTAAGATTCAGCAAAAGAGGCAAGCTAAGTCCCAGATTTGTAGGTCCGTTTCAAATTTTGGAACAGATCGATGAAACAGCTTACAGATTGGAGCTTCCAACAGATTTCACGGATGCACACGATGTATTCCATGTCTCCATGTTGAGAAGGTACATTCGAGATCTGTCCCAGGTTGTCATCTTCACTCGTGATGATTTAATGCCAGATATATCCATGCCAGAGTATCCAATTATGATCACAGGCAAACGAACACAGAAATTAAGGAACAAAGACATTGAATTGGTTAAGATCCGATGGCAGAACATGCAAGGTGGAGAGGATACTTGGGAATTGGCCGATGAAATGTTCAAGATGCATCCATACTTGTTTGAGTAACCGTTGTTTTCTTTTTAGGTGATAGTTGCATATATGCTTAGTTCTTTTAATTTCAAGGATGAAATTCTTTTTAGGTGATAGTAATGTAATATCCAGTGTGTTCGGATCGTGGTTTACCGGGTTTTTGAGGCCAGTGTGTGGCCATTGTTAGACCATGGAGGTCTATAAGTATTTCTACAGGTTTTCTTGGTCAGGTGGGCAGGTTGAGGGCTTGGGCATCCTAGCCCAAAGCAGGCTTTGGCGGGCTCATTGAGAACACGTCCAAAACAGAGGACGCGATTCTCTTTAAGCAACGCGTTCTCTTAGGTCGACGCGACAAGAAGAAAGTCGCATCCACCATAGGCGACACGTTACCGCACCTCTTTTACGTGTGCATCACTGCATGCACGCCGCATGGCGCATGTAGGAACACCGGCTTTTAAATGCGGCAGGAAGGTCGGATGCGTTTCTAAACGCAGCGTGAAGACCTGACGCATTTTTGATAAAGTTGTGTTTAGCGTATTCTCCCCTGGCCGAATAGTGCAATGGCACTGCTCGACCTGGGGGAGATGCTGCTGTGGTTTTGAGGGGAAGCTGGGCGATTTTGGGTGTTTCGGCGTCCGTTCGGTGTGATTCTGGCGCGAGGACGAGCTTCAGAGTGCGAGGAATCTTGTGGTGATGTCGAGATTGTGGTCCTTGTGTAGGTAGGGGACTTCTACCTCGTTGTTTGCATGTATGAGTTGTGGGATTGTGGGATAATGGGTTAATCAGGTTGGGTAAGGGGTTAAGCATGTTAGGAAGTATGTGTAGAGCTTCTTTTTAGCTATTTTACCTTGTGTAGCATGTTGTATGGCCATGTGTGTGTGTTTTCCGGAAGTGGTTTCAGGGTGTGTACCAGAGCTCTGAAAGGCGTCCAATACAGTGGACGCGTCGCTGGTGGTCGACGCATTTCAGAGTGGAATAGCGGCAGGTAAGCCCGACGTGATTCTACTTCATGAAGATGTCCTCTATTTAGGACGCATTTTAGAAAGTGGCCACCCGAGCTCTGGGAGCTCTTGGCCAGTCTATCCAGTTTTTATTCCATGTTGCTTGGGTTGTGCTTCCAAGGCAATGTAGGGACAGTTTGGGTTGTGTTGACCTATGTTATGATCGATATCGAGGTATTTTGTGTGGAACTGTATGCACGACACATTTGGTGTCACGCCTTCCGTAATTGCCTCTCCAGTCGGGTACCCTAGCACCAGGTGCTTAGGGTTAGTCCCGGTACGGGAGTACCGTCGAGGTTTGTGTCGTCTTCCTAGACACCCTCACTCCTGAGTTGAGTTGTACGTTCAGCTGAGGGAAAGATGACAAGGGACAGCGGCTCGTGTTTGTGGGTGTGCGGCCGTTTGTAGCGCACTCTTGGTTGGGGGACGGACACCGGTAGACGTACCGGTCCCCAGCTAGTCTAGGTTTCCAGTGCCTCACTTTAGGGTTCTCAGCCGGAGCCCCTAAAGGTGTCAGGCTGGAGCCTGCGGCAGTGTAGTCTGCAGGTGTGGTGTTGGTTTGTCTCCACGGTTCTTGACTTGCTGAGGTGGAGCAGCAGCTGGACCTTTTGTTTGTGGCTGTGAGGCTGAGAGGTGTACTTGTGTAGTTTGTCCGATTATGTGGCTGGTGTAGCGAACCAGTTCTCGTGACTCGAGTGTGGTGTGCCCTTCTGTAGCTTGTACATGCATATGTGGTTAGCCGTTTACTTACTTTCAGCTGTAGCATCCTGTGTAGGAGTTTATACTTTTGTAAATGCTTTACAACTTTAATATAAACTGTGTTTCACGATTTTGGGGGAGTTACCCTACTGAGCCAATGACTTGTGAGGCTCACCCCTTCTTCTTCCAGGTGAAGGAGAGCAAGAGGATTCACGACCCTCCTCGAGTTCCGGTCAGCACCATTGTGGAGTCGGGCCCTCGCCACCAGCAGAGTAATGTTCCCACCTGTGGAGCCTTGGGGGTTTGACCCGGGCTGTTGTACTTGTTAATGACTATATATGGAACAAAGTATGTACATTTCATGCAAATATATGTGAGAAATGAAAGTCTTATATGTGTTCAGCTTGTTCCTTTATGTTTTCACAGACACGTGTGAGTGATATCCCATGCGAGGCTTCGGCCCGGTCGCGGGAGGCAGTGTCGTGTCGGGCACGTTAGTGGGATAACAAGCCTGAACGATGTGGATCGTCACATTTTCTTCTTGTGGTTTGGCTTCTATCTTTAGTATGGAGAATTCTTCAAAAAGTTTCCATTTTTTTACCATCAAACATGCCATCTATGCCACAGGGTTTCTACTGAGAGCATCACAATATTGCCTTTTCAAGGATGGTTCTCAATCTTAAAATCAAAGTCTTTGATATATTCTAACCATCTTCTTTGTCTCATGTTTAACTCTTTCTGTGAAAATAAGTACTTCAGGCTCTTATGATTTGAGTACACAATAAATTGATTATCATATAGATAATGTCTCCATAACTTCAGACCGCTGCAAAGTTCCAAGTCATGAGTTGGATAGTTTTTCTCATGATTCCTTAATTGCTTAGATACGCATGCAATGACTTTTACTTCTTGCATTAACACACATTCCAACCCGATGGTTGATGCATCTGTGTAAACTTCAAATGTTCTTCCCTCCATCGGCAAAGTTAGGATTGGTGCAGATGTTAAACATTCTTTCAACTTCTGGAATGCGCACTCTCACTCCTCGTTCCACATAAATGGTACTTCTTTTCGAGTTAACTGAGTGAGAGGTGCAGCAATTCTAGAAAAATTTTCAACAAATTGACGATAATAATTAGTCATACCCACAAAAACTTCGGATTTTAGTAACAATCTTAGGTTGTTCCCAATTCTGGAGGGCTTTAACTTTGGAAGAATCTACAGCTAATCCATCTTTAGAAATAACATGCCCCAAAAATGTTACTTGTTCCATCCAAAATTCACATTGACTAAACTTGGCATATAATTTGTGATCTTGCAACAACTATGAAGCAATGTGAAGGTGTGCTACATGTTCTAACACACTTTTGGAATAAATCAAGATATCATTAATGAATACAACAATAAATTGATCCAAGTATAATCTAAAGATATCATTCATTAACCGCATGAATGCAGTAGGGGCATTGGTTAATCCAAATGGCATCACTACAAATTCGTAATGCCCATACCTGCTTCAGAAAGCTGTCTTGTGGATATCTTCCTTTTGAATTCTCAATTGATGATATCCAGGCCTGAGATCAATTTTTTGAAACCGAGGAAGTGGATATTTATTATTGATTGTGAGCTGATTTAATTGTCGGTAATCTATACATAACCTTAAGGTTCCATCTTTCTTCTTGACAAATAGGATTGGAGCACCCCAGGGAGATGTGTTGGGTCTTATAAACCCTATTTCAATCAATTCCATGAGTTGTCTCTTTAATTCCTTCAATTCTTCTATTGACATTCGATAAGGTGTTTTAGAAACTGGCGTGGCTCCAAGAATCAATTCAATAGTGAAGTTCTTCAGGGAATACATCAGAAAAATCTCAAACTATGAGAATATTTTCCAAGCCTGTAGTATTATGATTTATCAATATCATAGATGCTAGATATCCCTGACACCCATTCTTCACTAACTTATATGTTTTAACTGCTGATATAAGAGGTACCCTTCATGCATGAGGTTTGTTAAAAGTTACTTGTGGAACTTCCTTGTTCAAAAATATTATTTACCTAGAATGACAATTCAATCCAACATAATGTTTAGATAGCCAGTCGGACCCAAGGATTACATCATAATCCCACATTTCTAAACATATTAAATCTTTAGGAAAATTATACCCTTCAATTACTATTGCACTAGTTGGGCAGTAGCAATCAAGTTCTTTTCTCTTACTAAGAAGTGTAGCAACTTCAAATTTTCTTGGTAGTGGAATTGATTGTACTTCAAATGATCTAGAAAATATTTGACAAACAAAGGAATGTGTTACTCCAGAATCAAATAAAACATAGGTAGGTTTAAAGTTCACAATTATTGTGCCTTCCACAAGCCTACCTTCCTCTTGTGATTCAGATTTTGCTTCTTGCATAGCTTTCAGTTGTCCTTGCTTGGGTTGGGATTTTGTAGAGAAGATGCCTTAGGCAAGAGAGGGCAATCAGGAATTTGATGTTGATTACTTCCACATCACAGACAGGCTCCTAACCTCTTCCAACAATTCTTTGCTTTATACCCACTGAGATGGCAATGATGACAAACATCCTTATTTCCAGTCACAGTCTTTTCTATCTTCTTGGCAGGCTACTGAGGCTTAGATGCATTTCTGACTTCAAACTTCCTTTTATGCTCAACAACTGTATAGCATCCACCAGCTGGGTGATAAAGATTGTGCGTAAGCCATTCAAGAACCTCTTTGGTTTTAACTTTTCTATAGTTATCATGTGAGTGGCATACTTAGATAATTGAGCAAATTGTGCCTCATAATCAGCCATTGTTAGTCCTCACTATTTCAAGTTGATAAATTCCATTCCCTTCTTTTCTTGCACTACTTCAGAGAAATATTGTTCATTGAATAACTAAGTAAACTCTTCCTAGGATAACTGATCTACATCCCCTAAGGTAGCCTCCATGGCTTCCCACCAAGCTCGAGCATCCTTGTCCAATTGGAATGTTGCTAAGCAAACTTTATCTTCCTTCTGACACTTGATAACTCTAAAAATTCTTAAAATTTTCTTAACCCAATTCTCAGCTTCATCTGGGTCCCTACTTCTTGAAAAGTGAGGGGGATTTAAACTACGAAAATCCTTGAATATATTGGTCCCATTGTGCGAGTTATTCTAGGCTACCATTCTCAATGCTCATGTTATTTCATGTACTGTGTTCTCCATTCTCCTCCATGCTTCACCTCTTCCTTCCATAACTAGTTTAGAAAATAATCTGAGATGTCCAAAAATACCGCACGTTAACATTACAACCCGTAACCATAAAGTTTGCACAGTAAAGATTCTAATTCGCACTATATATTGCATTCATGCCTTCTACTAATACACTGGAGATTACATTAGCTTCCCAAAACCTTTCTTCATACAGGCATCTTAACGTTGCTACAAAAGTTAACTATACATAATGACCTACTGTCATACAAGAGAAGTTACAAAAGGGTGTTTCCTAAGTTTCTATTCTAATTCACTGGAAGTTAATGGATCCCGAAGACTGCTTCAGAGCATCCTCTTGGTTGTAGTACATCTCTCTAACAGCTTCTGTCATAACATCCCAGTATTCTTCAACTTGGTGTAACAACAATTCTTGGCTAGATTTTATGTTGTCTAAATTGCTCATGACTGTAGTCATGGTTGCTAAGGATGTAGGAGGATTTCCAGTGAGAAATGCCACACTACTCAGTTTTAAAAATTCTTCCTTAATCTTCAGATGAGCCTCACGTTGAGCTTGCGCATAAAGTTCTATGCCTTGTCACAATAATTCCATGGCTAGTAGTAATCGTTCACGTGTGTTTGTTGTTGGATCTCTTGTTTTGATGATATTTAACTATGATCCATACAATTTTAAATACCTTGCTCTAGTCATGACTAACATAATATTTCATGTTTAACTCAGAAAAAAGGTGTCATGAAGTCAGTGGTGTCGACACAGGATTGTCAGAATGTCGACACAAAAGGCACTACCAGTGAAGAAGTTCAAGAAGAAAAGCCAGTGGTGTCGACACAAGTCTCTTATGTGTCGACACATCCTTTATTGTCAAGAAGCAGACTATGAAGAAAGGTGTCAATGGTGTCGACACACCTCTGTCAGGGTGTCGACACATGTTGTTTCCCCTTGAGCCATTCTTTTAGGATTTAGTCAGGTGTGTCGACACAAGTCAATTGTGTGTCGACACATGTTAACTTCCAATGAAGAAATCACAGTAAGTCAATCTTATGTGTCGACACACAACTTGACTGTGTCGACACACTTCGAATGATGATTCAAACCTGAATTTCTTGAACACATGTCAGCTTGTGAATCAGGAGATTTGAGTTGGAATTCTGTGCCCCCACACCTCAAGGTACCATGTGGACACATGAGACTATAAATGCCCATGATCCTCACATATTGGGGCAACCCACATCAATTTGCCATTCCCCAGAACCAGAAACCGGACACCAGAGAGAAATCTCATCGGGAATATGCAAATGCTTCAGAGCTAAAGAATTGGAGATCCAGTTGCTGTGGTTGATCAAAGATAAAGTTGAATTCTCAGATTCAGGATTCTGCATCATCAGCCTGGAGTTGGAAGCCAGAAGTTTCAGTTAGAAGCAAAAAGGGGAAATTTGAACCAATTTCATATGTTCTATCATTTTTCATTGTTCAATTGGTTCTACATCTAAACTTCAAATCATTCAGTGTGCAGTGTGAAATTTGATCAATCCTTCTGCTCAATTTCATGTGTGTGTTCTAATTTGAGATTTCGATCATCTCAAATTGTGTGTGTGTTTGTGTGTTCTGTTTAGACTTGCTACATAAGCATATTTGTGTGTGTGTGTGGATGGTGGATGTAGGATACACAATTGTGTAATCTAAACCACCCTAAATCTTTGTGTTACTGTGGTTTGTTGTCTTTGAACATCAAATGATTGATAGGTACGCTTACTAATTAGGTTGCTATCATCCAACATTTCTCAATTTCACATTTCACACACTCAATTTATGTTAATTTAATTCAGTGCACATCCTAGAAGTCCTCAAGTTCTCTAGTTTATAAATCTATGGAGTGTTTGGTTTAATTTAGTAGAAATCTATTCAACCCCCCTTCTAGATTTCTTCATAGTTGTCTTCCACTATTTTTCATTTGTATCCATTTTGCCACAGTCAACAGGTTAATCTATTTATAATGAAATAATATCAACTATTTCTAGAACTAACTTCCCATATTTCTACCCATCTCACAGGTAATTTCTAGGTTCTGCGGAAACTCCGCTCTGATACCAAGTAAACTTGTCACGCCCTAATAATTGATACTTATTGGAAATGACAAAGTTTCAAAGTTAAAGAAATAAAAATCTTCATTTACATTCATAAAGTAGTGCAATAGAATAATACAATAGGACTTACATAAACTAAGGGTTCATAGTTTAAAATTTACAAAACTCTAGAGTGCTAAAATCTAAGAAGAAGACTCGGGTTGCTAATTTATTATGAGTCACTCAACACACAATTCCTTGGAGAGCCAGCCCCATCTGGAATTCCTGAAAGGAAGTAGGAAAGCATGAGCAATTGTGCCCAGTAGGATTTGCCTTCTAAACACAAGGAAAGTAAGGGACAAAGGGCAGCATAGAAGGAAAAATATATGCATACCATGTAGTAAAAGAGAGCACAAACTGATATACACAATTATATTGAAATGATAGTAAAATGATGACATTATAAAAGAGTTGCCCTACACCAATCAGTAATGAAGCAAGAATAATTCATTTTGTAATACAGTGTATGGAAATGTAGACCAAAATCTTACATATAGGGGTGCATGCCAAATACCCAGATAATCCATTATCATTCCGTTTGACCAATAAATGAATTCGGGTGGTCCTCCCGAGACTGGACCGGCCCCATTTGCATTGGCATAATGTTCAGGCGAGTCCGAAGACCCGAGAGTGTCATACCATTTCCATTTGATCATTGTTCTTGTACGGCCTTTGGGCAGATGTCAAGTTCAAGAGATCTTGTGTAATGATAATACCAGGTCAAATAAGTCAAATGTAAGAGTATGAAAATAACAAGCCAAGTTTGAAGTTAATAAGTGGGGTTTATGAGGGTTAAATCAAGATATAAGAAAAACTGAATAATAGGACAAACAAAAACTAAATATGGAAATCAGTCGACCGTTCTGGGATTTTCGGTCGTTTGACATAGTTAGTAGATTGGTTATGGTTTTCTTGATAAAATTAGTCGACTTGAAAAACCAAATTGGTCGACAGAAATGACAAAGTCGGCCGACCGACCTAGCCAGTAGTTTGGTCCTAAATTTAAGATGAAATCGGTCGACTGGAAGAACAAAATCAATCGGCCGGAAAGGTAAAATCCGTCTTTCGAATTCTGGTTTTCGATTGACTGATTTCGAAAAAACCAGAATCACATAAGTTGAAATCACATCTAGGTTGAAATCACATCAACCTTTCTAGTCTAGTAATGGAAATAAACAACTAGGAATAGGAGAGGAGAGTCCATTCTACCGTTGGACATACTTTTCAGATGTAGTGGAGGACTTTAAGCTCCTCATCACTCTTATTTTCTCTCTTAGGCATGTAAAGTGGAGGGGGATTAGTTGACTAATATGTTCGGTCGATTGGCCGATTCTGACGATGTTCAGAACTGGTTTCTCCTGTGCTTCGGCGATGGTTGACTGGAAAGTTAGAACATATCAAATCTAATCTAGATCATGATGTTCTATTCTAACTTAAGACAAAAGAAATCATTCAAAGTAGAAGAGAATGAGTATTATTGAAGGTAGTAAAGGAGAATAGAAGAGAAGATAGTATCCTACCCAAAGCAAAGTAGATAATCAATCTATAGAAACCTTCTTCTCTCTGCACGACCTTCTTCACCAAACCTTGGGGATAGCAGCAGTGGAAAGGCAATAGCATTCAGAGTAATAGCTAGGTGAAGTGGAGAAGACTTTATAGGGGTTGAGACCTTGTATGGGAAGGATTTTTACAGGGCACCTGGATGACAAACATCTTTCTGATTTCCATCGCTCGTTGATTTTACCCACGTTGCAAAGATTTTACCAAGTGATAACACATTGCATGATTCATATGTAACCCATGTTACATAGGTGAACAGTAACAAAGATAGACACTAAATAGAATTTCAGGTCTACTTGTTGTCAAATACAAAGGAGATCCTATCATACCTCTATAAACTTTCTGATCTACACTCTTATCTTTTTCATTAGCATCCAATTTTACTGAACTGCTCATGGGAGTTGGCATGGTTTTGGTGTTGCCATACCCAAATTTCTTGAGCATATCCTTGATGTATTTACTTTGATTTATATGGATACCATCTTCATGCTACTTGATTTGGAGTCCGAGGAAATAATTTAGTTCCCCCATCATACTCATCTCAAATTCGCCCTACATGAGCTTCTCAAATTTCTTGCATAAACTTTCGTTAGTAACACCAAAGATTATGTCATCTACATATATTTGAACTATTATAAAATTGGAATTATGGTGTTTGATAAACAAAGTGCTATCTACCTTTCCACGCTTGAAATTATGACTAATCAAGAAACTACTTAATCTCTCATACTAAGCTCGAGGAGCTTTTTTAAGTCCATATAAAGTTTTGTGTAGTAAATAAACATGATTTGGAAACTTAGAATCCTCAAAACCTTTAGGTTGCTCAACATAAACATTTTCTTTAATAAAGCCATTTAAGAAAGCACTCTTGACATCTATCTGAAATAATTTAAAATTCAAAACACAAGCGATGGCATGCAAAATTTTGATTGCTTATAATCTAGCAATAGGGGCATAAATTTTGTCAAAGTCTATGCCTTCTTCCTATGAATATCCCTTAGCAACCAAACGGGCCTTGTTTCTAGTTATATTCCATGATTCATCCATTTTATTTATGAATACTTACTTGGTGCCAACAATTGGATGGTCATTGGGTCTAGGGAGAAATTCCCACACTTGGTTCCTACGGAACTGGTTAAGTTCCTCTTGCATGGCTATTATCCAGTGTTCATCTTTTTAGGCATCACTAATTGATTTCGGTTCAAACTGCGAAACTAGAGCTAAATAATCACAATAAATGGTCTTACTCCTTGTGACAACTTTGCCACGTGGATCACCAATAACATTCTTTTTGGGATGATCCTTGGTAAACTTCATTTCCTTTGGCTATTCAGGATCTGGTTGATTAGTTATTTGAAGCTTCTTAATAGGATGTTCTTCTTCCTGGTCATCATCATGTCCTTCTTTGCATAATTCATCTGCAAAATCATATTCATAAGAAATTATTTCCTTTCCTAGGGGGTTAGTCTCATCAAATACAATATGAACTATTTCTTCTATAGGTAGAGTTCTTCTATTGAAAACACAATAACCTTTGGATTTAGAAACATATCCAAAAAGTATACCTTCACCACTTTTGGGATCTAGCTTGCCTAGATCATCCTTGTCATTGTTGAATATAAAACATGTGCATTTAAAATGGCCTCAAGTGACTGATATTTGGTTTCTTGCTTCTATAGAGCTCTTATGGTGTTTTCTTCAAAATTGGTTTGATCATGGGTCGATTAATAATACAGAATGTTGTACTTATAGCCTCAGCCTAGAAATATCTTGGTAAAAAATATTCAGTGAGCATTATTCTAGCCATATCCATGAGAGTGTGTGTAACAACTTGGATTTTTAAATCCTAAATAAGTAAATAAATATAATAATAATAATAAATTTGTGAAGAGGTTTGATTAAATGCACACCAAACGATAAGGCAATGGATAAAATAGTTAATAATCGATATGGGCTGGTCAACAATCGATATAGAACTATGTGTGTAACAACAATCGGTAAAATATAACAGTAATTGGAAGAAATATAACAACAATCAGTAGAATATAATAGCAATTGGTAGAGAACCATCGATGTTAGTTAACAATCGATGTTGACCAGAAATTGATGTTTAAGGGCAATCAATGTATCAAATTCACTGGCCAAGATATAACGTTGTCAATCGAAGTGGACTTCGTATATGACTTCAAATATGATGAATCTAAGCTTCGACTGATCACAACCAAAACAAAGTGGACTTCGTATATGATGAAGTTGGAGTTCGGATATGACGAAGTTAGACTTCGGATATGATGAAGTTGGCTTCGACTGATCATGACCAAAACGAAGTGGACTTTGTATATGATGAAGTTGGACTTTGGATATGACAAAGTTGGACTTCGGATATGATGAAGTTAGACTTTAGATATGATGAAGTTAGCTTCGACTGATCACGACCAAAATGAAGTGGACTTCGTATATGACGTAGTTGGACTTCAGATATGACAAAGTTAGACTTCGGATATGGAAAAGTTAGATTCAACTAATCACGACCAAAACAAAGTGGACTTCATATATGATGAAGTTACTAGTCATTGCCAAAATATAAAATACGTGTTACTTTTATGCCCGGTGATAAAAAAAGGGGGGTTAGTTAAGATAAACATGGAAAGTATAATCGTAACTGAACCCTAATCCAATGGAGAAGTTCGAATCTGCTACGTAGAACTAAACCAAATAGGAATAGACTTGTTACGGGAACAACTTCTATGAAGTTCTGAACATGATAGGACTCCTACTAGAAGTTAGGAAACTACAAACTTGAAAGTTTCACCATCATTAGACTTCCAGATTAACCCAGATTCTTGCCCATCAAGAGGAGGGGTTTCTTAAAGGTTTCCTACTCCAATTGGAATGCGAATCCTCCAAACACGGAATGGACCAAGATAAAACCGCAACTTCACTTCTCTTGTCACAATAAAACTCATAACAATCCTAATCTATAAATACTTGTCATAAGCCCTTGGGGGCAAGTTACCAACTAGCTGGAGGACTTGTGGAAGAGTAGTTAGAGTACTAGAGGAGGAAAAGATTGCCCAACCAGAGCTTTCTTCTCCAAACCGCGTTATGCTTCGTTATGCAGAAATACTTTTTAGGAGCATTCAAAGGTAGGCAATCTCTCAAGCAAAAATCTAAATAATCTCATTCATAGATAGTCCATGAAACCAGTAACCGAAGCCCATGTTTTTCCCAGATTTCATACCTCAAGTTGTAAGATTTTCATGTTCAAGGTTCTATTATTTCATTTACCCATGACCTCTTGTTTGCTCTTATTCTCCATGAAATCCTTGTCAAAATCCTTCATTTCTTTTGAGTATATCTTATTAAAGATTCGTGTTAACTTTGTTTTAAATAGGTTCCATGATTTTTCATACTTTATATATATCAAGATCTAAGTTTCCTCTAGCCCTAAAACCCAGAGTTCTGGACCATCATGTCATAATATCATGTTGAGTCTGTCGTTAGGTTATTGAAAATACTGTAACACAATATCAAGTGGTATTAAGGTTAAACTATGATAATTTATCTATACAAGAGAGACATGTGCACGATCTTATTTCACCATCTCTGATTCTTCTCCAAATGCACAAATAAAAAAGAAAACAAATCCAAACTTTCTGCCAGTACCAACTATGTGCTGTGCATCAGATACTATCGTTGGTATTACTCATCGTTTTACGTGTATAACCTATAGTTCTTATTTAAATCACTCTAAAATCTCATTTATTCAAGTTCTCGCTACAATGTCATCTATTTCTTCTTACTCTCATCTAATCTTGATACTTTATTAGTGTAATATCCGGTATGTTCAGATCGTGGTTTACCAGGTTTGGGGGCCAGTGTGTGGCCTATTGTGAGATCTGGGAGGTCTGTGAGTTTTTACAGGTATTCTGGTTCAGGCAGGAAGCTGTGGGGTTTGGGCATCCCTGCCCAAAACACCTTCTGGGAGGCTCACTGAGAGCGCGTCCAGACAGGATGACGCGATTCTCATGGGTTAACGCGGCCGCTTGAGTAGGCGCATTTTGAAGTTGTGTCGCGTCCTGCGTTAGCGACGCGTTTCTGTACCGCCTTCACGTAAGCGGCGCTGCATGCGCACCACGTGGCGCATGTAGGGGCGGTGTCTTTTAAATGTGGCAAATAGGTTGGACGTGTTTCTTAACGCGGCGGGAAAGCCCGCCGCGATTTGATTTATGTTATAACAGCCTTCCACCCCTGGCCGAGTAGAGCCTTCGCACTGCTCAACTGCAGGGGGGTCGCTGTGGGGTTTTGGTGGCAATTTTGGGGAGATCTCGCCCGTTTGACGGCCGTTCGGCGTACTTCCGGTGCGGTGATGAGCTTCGGAGCGCGGAGGACACGGGGCTATCGTTGGGTTTGCATTTCTCGCTTCGGTAGGGGAATTCTACCCATGTATTTGTTGTATCATCCGATGTTTGGTGTGTGTGTGTATGGTGTGTTTGGTGGTTTTCAATGGGAAGAATGCATGTGTATGATAGGGAGCATGTCTAAAAGCATGTTTATAGCTTTAAATCCTACTTTATTTGTGCATGGGCCAGGGTGGTGTGTGTTTTCTAGAATAGTTTACAGGTCGTGAAACAAATGGTTGAAAGGCGGACAACACAGCCGACGCGTTCATGTGAACGCGTCTGCCATGCCCAACGCGATTCAATATGTGTTATGGAAATGTCTACTGTGTTGGACGCGTTTTAATAAGTGGCCACCTGAGCTCTAGGAGTTCTTGGCCAGTTTGCCTAGTTTCTGACCTACGTTGCTTGGGCGGTGTTCCCAAGGCAATGTAGGGTCTGTGTGGGTCATGCTGACCTACGTGATGATCGCTATCGAGGTGTTTTGCCTGGGTTTGCGTGCATAGCAAGTTGGGAATCACGCCTTCAGTAGTTGCCTCTCCAGTCGGTTACCCTAGCACCGGATGCTTAGGGCTTGTCCCAGTACAAGAGTACCGTCAGGGTTTGAGTCGTCTTCCTGGACATCCTCACTCCTGTATGGAGTTGTACGTCTGGCTGAGGGAAAGATTGCAAGGGACAGCGGCTCGTGTTTGTGGGTGTGCGGCCATTTGTAGCACGTTCTTGGTTGGGGGATGGACACCGGTAGACGTACTGGTCCCCAGCTAGTCCGGTTTCCAGTGCCTCACTTTAGGGTTCTCGGCCGGAGCCCCTAAAGGTGTCAGGCTTGGGCCTGCGGTGGTGTAGTCCGCAGGTGTGGTGGTTTGTTGTCTCCACGTTTCTTGACCTGTTGAGGTAGAGCGGCAGCTGGGCCTTTCGCCCTTGGCTGCGAGGCTGAGAGGTGTACTTGTGTCCTTTGTCCAGGCCTGTGGCTGGTGTCGCGAACCAGTGCACGTGACTCATGTGCGGCGTACCCTTCTGTGGCTTGTGCACTCGTATGTGGTTTGTTGTTTACTTACTTTCAGCTATATCATCATGTATAGGTGTTTACAATATTTAAATGCTTTACAACTTTGCTATAAACCGTGTTTTATGGATTTGGGGGAGATACCCTACAGAGCTAATGACTTGTGAGGCTCACCCCTTCTTCTTCCAAGTGAAGGAGAGTAGGAGGACTCACGTCCTTCCTCTAGTTCGGGTCAGCGTCGTAGTGGAGTTGGGCCCTTGCCACCAGCAGAGTAATTGTTCTTACTTGTGGAGCCCTGGGGGGTTGTCCCGGGCTGTTGTACTTTATTATGACTATATATGGAACTGAATATGTACATTTTATGTGGATATATGTGAGCAATGAAAGCTTTTATGTATTCAACACGTTCTTTTGTATTCTCACGGACACGTGTAGTTGATATCCCTTACGAGGCTTCGGCCCGATTGCGGGAGACGGTGTCATGTCGGGCATGTTATTGGGTTAACGGGCCTGAATGGCGCGAACCGTCACAATTAGCCTTCGACTGATTGTCTAAAGATAAAAACATGATCAATTCTTGGCAATATTATAAGGGGCCCGGTCTGGTCTTGGGAGGTGCGCCCAAAAGTACTAGTGCACATGAGAGTTTATTGACCAGAGTGTTTGGCATTACACTCAAGTGCTATGTATCTCGACTATCTATTGATAATCAAAGTGCTATACTATACTTGACTCGTTGTGCTATGTGCTATCATGAACTATGTTGTGCTATTCGTATACCTGAAGCAAGTGCTATCTTTACCATGCTATTTGTGTTATTACTCTCTTGGCATTACTTGACTTTCTCCATCATTAGTTCTCTGCTCTTTAATGCAATTAATCACTTAACGCATGCCTATTTTACGAGATATTAAGTCCTACTAAGATTTATCGCCTACCCTGCGTATTTGTGATATGACCTCAGGTGAGTATGATGATGAGGACCACACTCAGGAGAATGAGGATGAGCAAGACCACAAGTGACCCGGATGTCGTCTCGTCTGTTTTAGAGTTTAGTATAGTTAGCTATTTTATTAATGCATGAGGAAGTTCTAGGTCTATAGTTATGGCTTTGAACTATGTGAATGTATTAGACATAGTGAGAGGAATAAGAAATACAGTTGGTTTTGTATTATTCAAACTGTGCAATGGTCTGATGTCTATGTCGCTCTATACTCACACTATATTAACTACCTCACGTCCCGATATTCCACATCGAGGCATGACAGTTTTGTGGTATCAGAACCTAGGATGTCTTAATTGGATATCTTAGGTCTAGGATGTTCTAGGATGGACCGCCTTTACTACCCGTCGACTATCATACCTATGTGAGAATTGGGTAGGACCAGGGACAAGGTCTAAAAGATACATACCAACACACTAACTTAGTTCCACAATAGTATCTAAATATAAGGTTACTTTTGTAGGAACTTAAGTACTAAGATGGCTGTCGAACGTGCTCAATTGAGGGGCATGCAATAGACCATCCATAATCTTACAAATGCCCTTCTACAAGTTGCCCAAGGAGGGGGAAACCACGGAGTAGGTGAACTACATCGCAATTTCAAAAGCATGAATCCACTTAGATTCAGCAGTACTATTGACCCAGATGAATCTAAACATTGGCTTAAGGAAATGAAAAGAATTTTTCATGTCATGCAATGCACAACAGGAGATAAGCTGCTGCTGGCTACTTTCCAATTAGAGAGAGAGACGCTCTCACTTGGTGGGAGTCGGTAGAAGCAACTAGAGTTGATGGTCAGTTTACATGGAACAAGTTCAATGAAGCATGAATCCACCTAGTTTATAGGTGTAAGGCCCTCACATTTTGCATGTATTATATTTAATCATGTACATATTGTATTTAATTATTTCTATACATGTTGTATTTATTTATTCTGTATATGTATGTTGGTTGATGTATTTAAGTTCTATCTGAAATCCCTAGTTAACGTCAACATCACCTGACGTTAACAACAGGTTGATGACAACTTCTCTGTTGTTGAATGCATGGCCAGGGGATATAGACGTCCAGATCGATTGACGTCTACTTCCTTTTAACGGCAGCAAAGTGGCCGTTTACTTCTCCGGCTGTGTTTGGTATTCCAGATCTAAAACGACTGTGTTTTCTTCAGAATCTAATTAGGAAACCCAATCCCCAATGGTTAGGACTCATAATGCTAGGGTTACCTCGACTCTTAACCTATATAACCTAAGTATTTCGGCTAGGTTAAGTCCTTTGGTTCAGAGGAAAAATCTAGGGTTTGGGTGAGAGAAAAAAAAATAGAACTTTGCAAGGCTTGATCCAGCGTTTGGGAGGTTACTCCGGCGATCTTCTTCGACTAAAAGGAGCTTCTGGAGTTGAAGAAGCTTCCCCGACTCCAGAGGACCATCTGCTCAGGCGTGAAGACCGGATTTGGAGATGGAGAGAACACCTTCTTGGCATGGCCGAGGAGGGCTTCATCATAAAATTTAATCTTCAGAGATTTTATTTCAGACAAGTAACTTAGGGGTATTATTCCTAGACATGTCCCCTAGGTTCTAAGTATTTTTGTGGATTTTTACATCGTGTCCTGGACCCCCCAATTCTCTCTTTTTATGAGTTCGGCCTACACTTTTCTACAGACTGGAGGTTGACGGCAACCTTGTTGCTGCCAAGTTCCTGAGTTGACGGCAACAGACTATGCCGTTAACCCACCTTGACGGCCAGACCCTTGCCGCCAAGTTCTTCTGCTTTTACAAAACTGTGACTTTCATCTCTGCATGATAATTTCAAGATTTCTGGATGTCTGATCATACATAAAAATTGTGAATGTTCAGGTACTATCTTAGGGTCAACCCATGATTTTTTGTCTAATTTCTGATCAATTTTATTTAGTATAGTTCTTGTTATGGTGAAATATGCATGATGTGACAGTATTTAATTCTGAACAAATAATTTTACTGCATGTTATTGTTACAAAGAATTTTCATGAACTTAGGGTTACTGTTTGCATGTTTTAAGCCTATGAGAACTGACTGTTTTGCAGTCTATCATGGTAAAGAAAATATCTTGTTAAAATTGCATGAAATATGTATTAAAAGTTAAAAATAGTTTTACTATTGCAAAAATTCTAAAAAATTAGTCATATGACATATTACTTGTAGGGTTTGTAATTAAAATTTGGTACTATTTTGATATCCGTAGGTGCTGTTTGCATTTTTAAAGGGTATTAAAGCCATGTTAAGCATGTTTGATTTAGATAATGTAAATTTCAGTGATTAGCAGCATGTTTAGGTACTATTATGATTAATGTGTCACTATGAAACAATATTGTTAATTTCTATAAACTGAGATTTCTATGTTTGAAAGATGTGCATATGAATGGATCAAATGGTGCATGTAAATAATGTAAATCATGTGATTAAGTGGGAAAATGTGTTTAAGTGATCATGTGCCGAAATTGACACTGCTACCATAGAAGGTTGTGGAGCCATATTGTAGAAAAGTCCCTATGGGAAGGCTCATTGTGTATGTGATATCCTGTGGGCATCAGGATGAAATCCTAGTGGTGGACAAGTACCACTGGTTAGGGTGGAGAGGGCTTCTCCCGGTCTTCTCCCGGTTCTGCACAGTTACCAAGATTTGTCACTATATTACCTAGGTGACGGATATGTGTTATGTGAATGTGTGTCCTTTATGGTGGTTCGGACTATGTGTCACGATAAATTTAATGTGTAAAAGTGTGAAATGTGTGAAATTGTGCAATGTGATCATGTGATAGTGTGGTGTTAATGTGATACTATGTGAAAAGATGTGAAACCATCTGAGTGTGTTTTATTTATGTCAAAACAACAAGTAAAAGATGTGGATATGTGTTATAAAGGCATGTGAAAAATGTTAGACATCATGCTAGGATTGCTAGTAACTATGTGCTTGATTTCATGATCCATTTGTTTGGAAATTGTGAATGATATGAATTGAAATTTACACCATGAATCAAATTAGATGCCATGTGTAGAAAGCATGTTATAGATTATCCATGTGTATTTGTTAAATTAACATGAATCATGTATCATACTTTTCTTATTGTTTAAAAGAATATCATGTATGTGATATGTGTAAGGATGTACCAATAGGTTGCTTGCTGGGTCTTTTTGGAAGACTCATACTTGCTTTAATATACAGGTGAGATAGGTGTCCCCGTGCTAGAGGAGGACTTAGTGAGGAGCGACTCCGAGCGAGAGGAGTACTGCACTTGTGGAGATTTATGCTTAGACTGCATTTACTTTCATTAGTATGTGAACAATGTCATTATATGGACCTGTATAATTGTGGACATTTTTTAGTTACATTTGCTACTATATAGACTGTGGAATGTGTGAATGATGATGGAATAAGATTTATCATTCATTTCCGCTGTACTATCTTTTGTTATTTATGTACATCTCTACCTACTTTGTTGTGTTGGGTACATGTCCCACTGTAATGACACCCTTTATATCGATGTGGATTAGTATAATCGTACCGGTATAAAGATGGTCGTTACAATTGACCAGATTTGCCTTGTCTCCTTTTTCTTTGATTCTGAGCAAGATGGTTGCTCAGAGTCTTCATCGCCCCAAGCCGCCATTGCCTTTCGTCCTAAATACTTTTTATACTTATGAGAGTTTCTTCATTTGGTCTTGTTGCAGTTTTTCTTCTTTTTTAGTTTGGGACAATCAAACTTGAAGTGTCCCAGTTGTTTGCATTCATAGCAAACAACTTCATCTTTTCCAGAAGTTTCTTCCTTACTAAACTTTTTCTTTCCAAATCTTTGAGAAGTGATACTTTCTTTCTTCCTATGTAGGATTCTTTGAAGCCTTCTGGATAACATGGCCAATTCATCTTCTTCATTTTGAGATGTTTTGACTGAGTTTTCTTCTTTCGAGCAGCTTTCTTCTTTACTGACTTGAAGGGCATTTACTTTTCTTTTGGATGTTCCTTCATCTTGTTGACTTATGTGACACTTGTATGCCATGAGTGATCCAATCAGCTCTTCTATTCTTAGCATTTTCAGATCTTTTATTTCTTCAATGGCCGCCACTTTAGCTGTCCACAAGACAGGAAGAGAGCGAAGTAATTTTCTAATTAAATCATAGGTAGGGAGAGTCTTACCTAGTGCTATCAAACCATTCGTGATGTCTGTGAATCTTCCATACATTTCGGAGATGGTTTCTCCTGGTGTCATATTAAATTTCTCATACTTGGCCATTAGAATATCCACCTTTGTTTCTTTGACTTTATTTGTACCTTCAAGAGTTAGCATGAGCTTGTCCCATATTTCCTTGGCATTGTTGCAAGCTGAAACACAGTTGAACTCCTTTCTTGAGATAGCACAGCAAAGTATGTTCCTTGCTCTTGCATTTAAGGAGAATTTTTCTTTGTCTTCCTTGGAGAACTCTGATGTTCCTTCCTTGAGGGTGACTTTTATGTCTCCCTTTGCAATGACATTTCACATATCGTAGCTTTGACCTTGCAAAAATACTTCCATGCGTGTTCTCTAGTGAGCAAAGGTAGTTCCATCAAAGAGAGGTGGTTTGTTAATAGAATGACCTTCACCAATAGTGTCGTCCATAGCTTAAATCTTTTCTCTCTGGTTGTGAGACCTCAAAATATGAGAGACGTGGCTTTGATGCCATTTGTTTCCTAAACTATAGAGGCCTAGAGGGGGTGAATAGGTCTTTATTGTGATATTAGAGTATATTCATTGATTTAGCAGAAAATAAGTCTTATCTAGATAGAGATAAAAGCAGCACAGTCAAGCGTGGTTGATGTGCAAAGTTTAGATGTGATAATTAGAGAGATAAACTAATATGAACAAGATAAACCATCCACACAAGCACACACCTAGTGTATGACTATTTATCGTAGTTCAGTGTTGATTAACACAACACCTACGTCCAGTCCTCAAGGAAACAACCTTGAGATTTTCACTATCTGTTGGGTTGAGTGTGTTTTGGAATTTCCTAAAGTTGTACTTTAATGATTACCAATGAACATCACTCATACTTTGATTTTGATGATGACATATTGTGCTTTTAATGTTGACATATTGTGATTTTGATGATGATATGTTGAACATGTTGTACTTTCTATACATATCACAATAATGCTTAAACAACATGTTTTGGATGTTTAATATCTCATATTTTAATCATAATATCTTGTCCTAATGATTTATATGTTAATTTTGCAGGTGAATACAGATTTTGTCTTGGTAGTGTCGACACACCCCTTACTGGTGTCGACACAGTGTTTCAAACACTAAGGCAAAATGATGAAGAAAAGGTCAAGTGGTGTCGACACAGGATCAAGTAGTGTCGACACAGTCCCAGATTCCAGAGATCCCAGTTGACTAGTCTGCATGGTAGTGTCGACACAGGCTCAAGTAGTGTCGACACAAGATCCAGTTCCCAGAAGACCTGTTTGGCAGTTCTGGACAGTGTGTCGACACTTCTTGAAGTAGTGTCGACACTAGTGACCCTTCCCAGAGAACCAATTCTGCCAATTTGGGACAGTGTGTCGACACACTCTGAAGTAGTGTCGACACACTCCGGCTAAATCTCAATTTCGTGAAATCATCTGGACACGTGGTTGCTTGGGGTTCAAGGGGATCTGCCTAGGTTTTTGTGCCCACGTACCCTAAGGCCTTTTATGGACATATGGGGGTATAAATACCCGTGTCCTTGGCACTCCAAAGTATCCACGAATAGAGCAAGCCAAGACCATTATGGAAAAAAGAGATTTGAGCGGGAAAGGCTCTGCATCCAGAGGAGCAGCAGAGCGGCGCCCTTAAGGGAAGAAGAAGGAGAAGAAGAAGGAGAGAGAGAAGGACTCGAGATTGCAGAGTGCTGATCTAGAAGAAGATACCAGTGAGTTTGTAATTGGTCAGAGTCCGAATTTTCTGGGGAATCTGTGTATGTGTTCTACACAGATCTCCAATTCTATTTGTCTCTACCTTCCATTGTATTGAGATAGATCGTGCTAGAGGATCTATTCTCTAAGTGTGCTTGTTCTAGCAGAACTTGGATCTATGTGATCCATAGGGTTGAGTACTTTGTACTCTGTTTGGAGCCGTGTGCTCTGGGTTGGAGCCATTGTGCTCTGATGCTTGAGCCGTGCTGCTCAAGGGCTTGTGAATTTGCTGAATTCACAGTGGTCTGTGGAGTAGGTTGTCGTGCCTATCTCCTGGGTTTCTTGAGTTGTTTGAACTCAAAGAGGTTAGAGTCGTCGTGCTCTATTTGTACTGCACTTTGTGTTAGTGGTTCCCATTGTGAGGAGGTGGACGTAGGAGACACAAGTTGTGTTCTCCGAACCACTTTAAAATCTTCAGTGCACTATGGTTGTTGTGTGGTTTGCTGTTCTAACACTATTCTCACACACCACACTTGAGTCTGATCGAATTGTGGTTTTACATTAATTCCGCTGCTATTCAAAACATATCTTAGTTCATTTACAAAGTCACCTATCCGATCCCAAACACTTGGTATCAGAGTAGGTCAGAGTCAATTCTATACTCTGAGGTGCTTTGGTGAATTTTCTGTATTCAGATTTTGATCACTCAAATACTTGCTCAATTTGCTGTGTGCTTTGGTTTGATTGTTTCTATCATGGACTCTAGATGGTTTGTGCTGAGGGTCATTCAATCAATAGGCCTTCATTTTTTGATGGTACTGGTTATCCTTATTGGAAGAAAGAGGATGATGGTTTTTCTTAGAGCACAGAACTATGAAGTATGGAGAATTGTTGAAAATGGGCCAAATGAAGTCATGGAGATGAAGACCAATGGACCAGGGAGCAGATCAGAAGGGTTACCTGAATAACTAAGCACCATGAACATGTTGCAATGTGCCATCCATCCAAGTGAGTATTCAGAATCTCAATGTGTAAGTCTGCAAGGAGATGTGGGATAAATTAGAACTGCTATATGAGGGCACAGCTCAGGTCAGGGAGACTAGGCTAACATGTTAGTTTCTGATTATGAGTTGTTTATCATGAAATCTAATGAAACTATATCTGAGATGTTTGCTAGGTTCATGGTTATATAAATGGACTTTGAGCTTGGGTAAGGAATCCTCAAATGAAGAATGGTAAGAAAAATCTTGCGTTCATTATCTCCTGTATGGCCACACAAAGCAACTGTCACTGAAGATTCAAAGGATTTATCCAAAATCACATTGGATGAACTCATTGGATCATTAATGACATATGAGTTAAATCTTAAGAGATCAGAAGAACCATGCTAAAAACAAAAACCATGCTCTCAAAGCTTCATCAAGTAATAAAGGAAAATCTAAAGAAATTCTGAGTCTGAGAAATCTGAATCTGATCATGATAATCTTGCCTTTCATCACTAGACAATTTAAGGCATTTTTGAAATCAAACAAGAAGAATTTTGATAATAAGCAAAATGCCATGTCTAGTAAAAAGAAACGATTCTCTCATGTTGATCATAAGAAAACTGATGAAATCTTGTGTGTTATAGGTGCAACAAATCTGGACATATGAAGGCTGATTGTCCATAAGGTAAGAAGGAAAAGCACAAACCCACAAGAAGGAGTTTCACAAAAAAAGAAAGAACAAGGCCATGGTGGCTACATGGTCAGATGATGAAAGCTCAGACTGCAATGAAGAACCTCAAGTTCAGAAGGGAATGAATCTGTTATGGCAGGAAGCAGTGAAGAAACAGGTAAATATATCCTTCGACTATTTACTATTGAAGATTGGCAGAAGCATATGATAATTTAGTTGAAAATCTTTCTGATGTTAGAAAAGAATAAATATTGAAAAGAAAATTGAAAGAATCTTAGTGATACTTTCATCATCTGCAAAGATTTTGAATTAGAAGCTCAAATTTCAGACCAAATCAAAGAAAATGATGAACTGTTGATTTTTGTTGATAATCTCAATTGAAAATTCAAAAATTGAACAAAGAACTTATCAATTTGTTAAGAAATTTGAAGAAAAAAAAGGAAAACCATGAAAACTTGAATCAAATTGAAAAACTCAATCTTTGCATCAAAGAAAAGAAGACATCATCAAGAACTTCACTCAAGGGAAAGACAATCTAAATGCACTACTTGGAGTTAAGATGAATTCAAACAAATTTGGTTTAGGTTTTGAACCACAAAATTCAAAGAAAACTGAATCATCTCCAAAGAAAACAAATCATCAAAAACTCCTTTAATAAAATTGTCAAGGCAAGCTCATCTGAAAACAAAGGAAAAATACAAAAATAAAAAGAACCTGAGAGGTCGACACACACAATGTGCAGGTCGACCTATCCTAGTCAGAGGTCGACCTACCCTTCTTATAAAAATCACAAAAACTTCAAACCAATCAATAATCATTTTTTTCATGAAAATTGGAATGTTTTCTCCTCTTACAACTCAAGATGGAATAAGCCTTGGAACCAAAGGTACAGTGGTAACAATGGTTCAATCCTTGTTTCTATCATTCATCTTTTCCTGCATATCAACAACAATACATGCCAAGTTTTTCACAATGGAACAAACCAACTAAGAGGCATAATGTTCAGAAAATTGAAAAACAAAAGGTTGATTCTTCTGTTTCAAAAACACTGTGAAGAAAAATACACAAATTTGGGTTAGAAAGGATTTGTATCTCTTCTCACTCAGGATGTTGGTACCAATCTCATGTGGGTACCAAAAACTTTTCTTGTCTAATTTGTTATGTGCAGGAAAGCCGTGCATCCAATTCCAACAACATCTGGATTCTTGACAGTGGATGTTCACGGCACATGACAGGAGACAGAGATAAATTTTCATGCTTGATTGAAAAGGAAGGTGGATCAGTCATCTTGGAGGTAATAATAAAGGAAAAATAATTGGCAAAGGAAAAATTGGTAAGTCTTGCATTACTCTAAGTGATGATGTTTGTTTAGTTGAGGGTTGAATTATAATTTGCTTAGCATTAGTCAATTGTGTGACAATGGTCACAAGATTCTTTTTGAACATGACTCATGCAAAATAATTGACTCCTCTTCTGAGCAAATTAAATTGATTGGAAAAAGAGAAATATATTTACATGATTGATTGTGTGATTCTTCTTCTTTAAATATTTGCTTGATTGCAAATAAAAATGACACTGCTTGGTTGTGGCACAAAAGGTTGGGTCATGCAAGTTTCACAACCATTAATAAACTCATAAGAATGAATCTTGTAAAAGGTCTTCCTGAATCTTTCCCAGTCATTGACAATCCTGTTTGTGGGATATGTGCTCAAGGAAAACAAACAAGAAATCTTTTAAAGTGTTCAATGAAGTACTTACATCTAAACCACTTGAGTTGCTTCATATGGATCTTTTTGGTCCACCACCAAACTCAAAGTCTCAGTGGTAATAGATATGGCTTTGTGATCATTGATGACTTTACAAGATATACTTGGGTCTTATTCTTATCCCATAAAAGTGATGCATGTTCAGAATTCAGAAATTTATAATTCTGCCTTAGTGGGTTTATCTTTTAAACTGAATTCCATCTTGACAGATCATGGGGTGAATTTGAAAACAAATCATTTTCTGATCTCTGTACTGAACTGAAAATTCTCCATAAGTTTTCTTCCCCTAGAACTCCAGAACAAAATGGAGTTGTAGAAAGAAAAAATAGAACTCTTGTGGAAATGGCCAGAACTATGCTCATTGAAAGTAAACTGTCTAAATCTTTTTGGGCAGAAGCTGTAAATACAGCTAATTTCATTTTGAATAGAGCATTAGTAAGACCAAAGATCAGAAAAACCCCTTATGAGTTGTTCAAGAATAAAAAGCCAAGTGTGTCATATTTCAAAATTTTGGTTGCAAATGTTTTGTTCACAATAACAACAAAGAAAATCTTGATAAATTTGATGCAAAAGTTTTGAATCAATCTTTTTAGGTTATTCTAAAACTTCAAGAGCTTACAGAGTTTACATCTTGAAAAATAAGACTGTGGAAGAATCTCCACATGTCCTTTTTGATGAAAATTTGCAAAATATTGACATTTCTGATTTGTGCAGAACTCAAAAATGTGATGATGAAGATGAATTTCTTGAACATCCATCTACAAATCTTGAAGATCAAGAAGTACCAAATGTTCATGAGGTTCTTGAAATACCAACTTCAAGTAATTCAGGTAATCATGTTCCTGAAAATCATGCAAACTCTGAGGTAATTTCTGAACCCAGATTTTTAAGAGATCATCCACTTGAAAGCATTGTTGGTAATTTGCAAGATGGAATAAGAACCAGATCATCTTTTCATTCTGTCATAGTTGAAGATTCTTTGGCACTACTTTCCCAAATTGAACCCAAAAATGTTGATGAAGCTTTATCTTGTGAAAACTGGATAAATGCTATGCATGAAGAGCTTCATCAATTTGAAAGAAATCAAGTTTGGTTTAGTACCAAAACCTTCAGATTTAACTTCTGTCATTGGAACAGATGGATTTTTAGAAATAAATTGAATGAATCTGGTCAAATTGTTAGAAATAAAGCTAGACTTGTTGCTCAAGGGTATAACCAAAAACTTGGTATTGACTTTGAAGAGTCTTATGCCCCTGTAGCAAGACTTGAAGCTGTTGAATTTTCCTTGCATTTGCTGCTTCTTTGAAATTCAAAGTCTTTCAAATGGATGTCAAGAGTGCTTTCTTAATGGTTACATAAAAGAAAATGTCTTTGTCAAACAACCCCCTGGTTTTGAAAATGAAAAATTTCTCAATCATGTTCTTAAACTCAATAAGGCTCTATATGGTCTTAAGCAAGCTCCAAGAGCTTGGTATGACCGGTTGAGCTCATTTCTTGTAAATAAAGGTTACATAAGAGGAAACATTGATCAAACTCTGTTTACAAAAACTGCAAAAAATCATTTCATTACTGTTCATGTTTATGTTGATGATATCATTTTGGATCAACAGATAATACCTTGTGCAATGAGTTTGCCCATCTAATGCAATCTGAATTTGAAATGAGTCTAATAGGTGAACTTACATTCTGTTTAGGTCTGCAAGTACATCAAACTGCTAAAGGAATTTTTCTGAGTCAAACAAAATATGTCAGGAGTTGCTCAAGAGTTTGACTTCCAGAATATCAAGCCATCCAACACACCAATGGCCACAAGTGTAAGACTTGAGAGTGATGCTTCTGGTAAGCCTGTTAATGCTAAACTTTACAGAGGTATGATTGGATCTCTTCTCTATTTAACTACCTCTAGGCCAGATATTCAATTAGTGTCTGCATGTGCGCCAGATTTCAAGCTAAATCCTAAAGACAGTCACATGTCTGCTGTTAAAAGGATTTTCAAATATCTTCTTTCTTCATGTGATTTGGGTCTTTGGTATCCTGCTGGGTGTAAATTGGACTTAATTGCATATAGTGATGCTGATTATGCCGGGTGCAAACTTGATAGAAAAAGCACTAGTGGGTTGTGTTTATATCTAGGAGGGTGTCTTATTTCTTGGGCTTCCAAAAAGCAACATTCTGTAGCCCTTTCAACTGCAGAAGCTAAGTATGTTGCTGTAGTACCCAAGTCCTTTGAGTCAAAAATCAACTTCTAGATTATAATCACACATTAGGTTGCATTCCCATTCTTTGTGACAACACAAGTGCTATAAATCTGTCCAAAAATCCTATTCAGCATTCCCGCACAAAACACATTGACATTCGGCATCATTTCCTTCGAGATGAAGTCTCAAAGAATTCGTTGAACTCCACTTCATTGACACAGAAAAACAAATTGCAGATATTTTCACTAAGCCTCTTGCAGAACCTAGATTCACTTCTCTTAGAAGGGAACTTGGTTTATGCAAGTTTTCTCATGTCTGAAATCTTCATCTCATCTCTTTGTGCAAATAAACGCTATTCTCTCTTGCATATAATTCCTACTTCTCAGTTGCATTGAAATTCTTGGTATATCAAATAGTGATTTGAAGAAAGGCAAGTTAAGCTTGTCTGGACACTTTCACTATGCGTGAGTATATGTCTCCGCCAAGTATCAAGATTTCTTTATGCAATTGTTGAGGGGGAGTATTTGTTGAGGGGGAGTCATTGTCTATTCTCACTCAAATCTCTATTTACTAAGCCCTCACTCATCAGAATTTTTGAGTCATTGTGCTATCTTCTTATGAGAGAATTAAGACATTGAAACTAAACTCATTGTGCATTTACTTTAATTTCAAAGATTCGTTATCATTTCAAGTTTCAGCAATCTTAATACTGAATGTTTTTAAAATGGTTTGCAAACACTATATAGCACATGAGTGGATTTAATATTTCACATGTGTATGTTTAAGCTTCATTTTTACCACATGTTAAGAATAATTTTTCTAATTCATAGTCATGACTTTTCTGGTCAAAACAAATGTCTGCCCCGACGCAGAATATCGGAGCGCAAAGGCAGTTGCAAGAAAAGGGTATAGAGCGAATACTAGACATCAAACCATTGCACATTGAACATACTAAAGCAATCATTCTCATGAATAAATTTTCAATGTCTAGTTACAACCACTAACATCAGAGCCATTCTATAGGGCCCAATTACATTGCAATAGAAGGAAATAACTAACTACAACTCTAAGATAACATAATGAAATCAGGGTACCCTGGCTTCACTCTTGGTCATTCCCTTCCTCGTGAGTGTAGGTGTCATCCTCGGTCTCACCTGAGAACACAACATCAAATAAATGTAGGATGAGCGATAAGGCTCATAGGACTTATATCTCAAGCCAGCAGGCTTTAAATAATAATGCCTTTAATGGCAGCGTATCTAAGATAGAAGGTACAAGCGAGTCAAAATATAGCAGAGATAGCACACAGTACAGGATAGCACAATAGCACGAGATCGAGTATAGTTTCCCCAAAATAGCACAAGTATCGAGATAGCATGACAGTAGGATGGCCATAGCACACTAGCACAAGTATAATAATAGCACGAAAGTATAGCACTTGTTTGTCATTCTAGACATCGAGAGAGTATAGCACTTTTGGTGTTTGATTGTCATATAGATAGTCGAGATAGATAGCACTTGAGTGTAATACCAACACTCTGATAATTTAACTCCCTTGGGACTAGCACTTTCGGCGCACATCCCAAGACCAGATCGGGCCCTTTTATATTTTGCCAGGCATTGGTTATATTGGTACTTTAGACAATCAGTCAATGGCCAATATGGAGTACCAAGAATAGTTAAGAGCACTAGATAAATAGACGAGTTAGTAGAGAGAACGTGAATAGACGAGCGAGTAGAGTATAGATGAGAGCTAAGGGTACATTACGTAAAACACACGAGTAAACAGCGATAGTAATAGTTGCAAAACACGCGCACATCGTATGGCAGTCAGGTGGAATTCATGATCTTCCCGCCGACCATGTTATGCACAAGTCCAGAGGTCCGACGTGATTCAAGGTAAGAGCGAACTTCTAATAGCCGTTTGGATCATATCGATCCCTAAAGGTGTAATGGGTGTTAGGGTACAACCGGATCGTCGACCATGTGGGAATCCATGATCAGAGGAGACTTATGGAGGCCTTGTGCAAGGGTTTCACTAGTCCTGCGAAAGGAATATCCAACTGAGAGTTCACACAGCCAAGTAAAGTGTGTATATAAACAAGTGCTCGACGTTCTAGAGGAATTCTAGAATAGTGGAGCATCGATATCGGTATATAAACACGCAAGAAACGAATACAAGTTCTTTAAAATAGGGCAATTAATATACTTTATTGCAATAAATACCAGATACATTATGAGATATTTTATGCAGATTTTCAGCCATATATAGATGGTTCATGTGTGTGCATGTGTGAGAGAAATCATAGATAGAAAAGAAGTCGTGAATATGTATTTTAAAGCATTCAATATAGCTCCATTAAAAACAAGTGTTTTTACTGCGTGTAACAGTTTTTATGGGTTTTCTTGCAAAATCCTGTGAACGCGACATACCCATGTAAGGGTCACGACAGGGTCATGATGGAACGCGACAGGGTCTTGTACGGCTCGCGACAGCGCTGTTTGCTCAGGGGGCCAAAAAGCGACGGGGTCTCCTGTCGAATTCAGAACACGACAAGATGATGGTCGCGGCGGCTCTGAGAATGCGACGTGTCGAGCCATCGCGTTCTCAGGTACTTCACCTGAGTTCGAGCGAGAACATTGTTCTACTCGGATTGCGTGCCAACTTGACTTGTTTGGACACATGGTATTTTGAAAAATCATAACTAATTACATAGTCGATGAAAAATCACGAAACAAGTTTGCAAATTAAAGTAGACAAGTAAGGGTACTTCCAGTAAATTGGATTAGAGAGAGTGCATGGTTCATAAAGAGTTTGAACATGAGTAAGAACGAGTTATTCAGAACATGGCATAGAGAGAAGATTGATTAAATTCGAACAGCAAGCTCGATGAAATTTAGGGATTTTTAGGGGCAAAAGATCCCTAACAACATGAAGTATCTACAGCAAGAATTCGTAGCATGGGACAGTATTCATAGAGATTTGAATTAAACAGTGATTTCTCGGGGTTATCATGTTTGCAGATCTTCTAAAATCAAGAACAAAGATTGGCTCGATGAAATGAGGGAATCAAGAGGGCTTTTGTTCTTGGTGATTGGAACTACCTACAGACGAGTTTAATTTAATTTGCTTGTGAGAATGCCTACCTTTGACTCGATTCTTCTAGGGCTTAGAACTCCAAGAACGAAGGAAGAAGCTTGATGGATCTCCCCTCCTCGATTTCTCCTCCTCCTTGGCTCTTCTCCACGTCCAAGAACCCCTTTGCATGAGCTAGGGCCGGCCATGAGGGTTTAAGAGGTGTATTTATATAAATAAAAGTTCATATTCCTACTACTACTCAAATTCCTCTTAATTACGAGATTCCTAACTCCACCTTTCCTCTCTTGCTTTCCAATCTCTAATTGGGTTAGGATAGTATCTAAATTCGTGCTAGCTATATGGAGTAGGTTTTAAGAATCCAATTCCAACTCAAATTGCCACTTTTATTGCTTTAATAACCCCTTTCAATTAGGAGATAATTAAAACTCCGAATTTAGGGTATTTTCTTATTATTCTCCCTTTGTAAATTCATATTTTGACCCAATAAGTTCTAGAGGATCCATTAAGACAGAGCCCATTACTCCTTTCCATTTAATGGTTTTTATTTAATACTCTTTCATTGAATATCCCTTTAACTGAGTTTTTAATTTATTCTTTAAATTTTATTTTTCTCAAAAATTCAGGTTGCTACAGCAACATATTCCTGCAAATATATAAAGAAAAATGTATCAATCTGGAAAGATACAAACAGAGCAATGCAACTTCTTGAACCATGAGTACACCGGGTCATTTCACCTGAAAAGTGATTTGTTTCGCGTCAAAAAGTGGAAATAAAAGTTTTCAATCTGCTGCATAAGATAATGAATGTTAAACCACTGAGTAATCAGGAGATCTTGCATCTAATCAGTGTGATGTCTTGCACTGAAAAGTGAGATTTACCTAATTTATTCTTGTATTCTTTTCATTAAAAATGAAAGAAAATCAAACTGACAGGATGGAAAAGCTTAAGACCTTAATAAAGTTCATGTTTACTGAGTTTAGACCAATTATTTTACATTGTGTTAAACTTAAAGCTCCTAACATCCTTGTTAAATATTTCTGCTCATTCATAAGGTCACTGTTCTTCACATTTGCATCATTATTTTAACTACATTCAGATCATTATACTTTGCTATACTTTGTGTTTGAGTGTGTCTTGATTAAACTTTATTGCACAATACAAAGAACACAATAATTTCTCTCATTTGACAATATCACTTTGGCTCATTTATTTGAATCATTCTTGAACCTTCATATCCTACATTTCATTTCTTGCTTTTCTATAATGTTGTTTCTCTCTCTTATCTATCTTTTTTGACGCCTCTCAAAAGGGGGAGACAGTTCCTTAAAGGTAGGAGAAAGTAAAAGTTCTAGGAGGGAGAAAGTTCTTAATGGGGAGAAAGTTCAAAGGGTGTTTATGGTCAAGGGGAGTTGTTGCAGTTAAGGAATCGGTTATTGGGAGATTGTGCATATGTTTTGTCATCATCAAAAAGGGGAGATTGTTGGTTGAGTGTGTTTTGGAATTTCCTAAAGTTGTACTTAATGATTACCAATGAATATCACTCATACTTTGATTTTGATGATGACACATTGTGATTTTAATGATGACATATTGTGATTTTGTATGATGATATGTTGAACATGTTGTACTTTCTATACATATCACAATAATGCTTAAACAACATGTTTTGGATGTTTAATATCTCATATTTAATCATAAGATCTTGTACTAATGATCTTGTACTAATGATTTATGTGTTAATTTTACAGGTGAATACAGATTTGTCTTGGTAGTGTCCACACACCCCTTATGGTGTCGACACAGTGTTTCAAACACTAAGGAAAATGATGAAGAAAAGGTCAAGGGGTGTCAACACAGGATCAAGTAGTGTCGACACTAGTCCCAGATTCCAGAGATCCCAGTTGACAGGTCTGCATGGTAGTGTCGACATAGGCTCAAGTAGTGTCGACACAAGATCCAGTTCCCAGAAGACCTGTTTGGCAGTTCTGGACAGTGTGTCGACAATGCCTGAAGTAGTGTCGACACTAGTGACCCTTCCCAGAGAACCAATTCTGCCAGTTTGGGACAGTCTGTCGACACACTCTGAAGTAGTGTCGACACACTCCGGCTAAATCTCAATTTCGTGAAATCATCTAGACACGTGGCTGCTTGGGGTTCAAGGGGATCTGCCTAGGTTTTTGTGCCCACGTACCCTAAGGCCTTTTATGGACATATGGGGGTATAAATACCCGTGTCCTTGGCACTCCAAAGTATCCACGAATAGAGCAAGCCAAGACCATTATGCAAAAAGGGAGATTTGAGCGGGAAAGGCTCTGCATCCAGAGGAGCAGCAGAGCGGCGCCCCTAAGGGAAGAAGAAGGAGAAGAAGAGAAGGAGCTCGAGATTGAAAGAGTGCTGATCCAGAAGAAGATCCAGTGAAGTTTGTAATTGGTCAGAGTCCTGAATTTTCTGGGGAATCTGTGTATGTGTTCTACACAGATCTCCCAATTCTATTTGTCTCTGCCATTTCAATTGTATTGAGATAGATCGTGCTAGAGGATCTATTCTCTAAGTGTGCTTGTTCTAGCAAAACTTGGATCTATTGTGATCCATAGGGTTGAGTACTTTGTACTCTGTTTTGGAGCCGTTGTGCTCTGGGTTGGAGCCATTGTGCTCTGGTGCTTGAGCCGTGCTGCTCAAGGGCTTGTGAATTTGCTGAATTCACAAGTGGTCTGTGGAGTAGGTTGTCGTGCCTATCTCCTGGGTTTCTTTGAATTGTTGAACTCAAAGAGGTTAGAGTCGTCGTGCTCTAGTTTGTACTGCACTTGTGTTAGTGGTTCCTCCATTGTGAGGAGGTGGACGTAGGAGACACAAGTTGTGTTCTCCGAACCACCTTAAAATCTTCAGTGCACTGTGGTTTGTTGTGTGGTTTGCTGTTCTCATTCACTATTCTCACACACCACACTTGAGTCTGATCAAATTGTGTGTTTTACTCATTTTAATTCCGCTGCTATTCACACAATCTCTTAGTTCATTTACCAAAGTCACCTATCCGATCCCCAACACCCTATCTTGCTGAACCTCAGCCAAGGCTACACTACTGGATACAGACTTCCAGCTGGTCCACGATACACCCTAAACACCTTAGGTCTTCACCTATTACCAAGTGGAATCACACACTAGATACATACCTCTGTCTGGTCCAACACCTGACCACTTAGGTCTTCACCTCTTACCAGGTGGAACAAGCATGCCTAAAACACTGGCCAACACCTAATACCAGGTGGAACAACTCTTTAGCAAGAGTAAATGGTGCATAAAGGAATGTCTACAGATTAGACAGAAATGGCACAAATGAAAGTGCAGTAAAGAAGCCTTTTACAAGAAATGTAGCTTGCAGTAGAACGATGATGGGTTTTGAATGCTCAATAAGGAAGCTCTTGATTGCATAGGAGTTGAGCAAAAATTTCTTCTATACTTCCAGGAGATCCTCTTCAATGAACTATTCATTTTTGTATGCAAAAGAGATTGGACGCCTTTCAATGCTGGAGTGAAAAAGCTCTTTTGGCGCTCACCGAAGCTTGAATTTTCAGAGTGTATTTTTTTGGGCATTCTCTCTTGATGTCTTCATTTCATGATTTCTCTATATTTATTATAATACATGGCACGAGCTTTTTTACATGTAACCCATCTTCTATCCATTATCTCTCACTCAGATGTACGTTAGATACAACATAAGAGAGGTAATTGTTGAGTCATCGCATGATAAAAAATGGAGATGTGCAATAGACGTTTTTCTTGTTCGTGATTTCGTATTTGGTGTAAAACCTTGTATAGTACGTGGCGCACTTAAATGGACCTGCAAAAAAGATTTTATCTGGACAGACCAAAGGTCATCTCTAATTTCCTTCGTAAGAATAAACAATAAACATGTTGTCTTTATATCCAGATGGTTGACAAGTGTAAAGTACATTTTTGCAATTTGAATTATACAATAAATGTGTGTCACCTTTCCATCAACAAGCAATATAGTCATATGAAAACTTTAAAATGAATGTTCATTGTATACCATATGACAATCAAGCATATCTTTATATGATACAAAATTTTTTTTTACTAAAAGAATATTACATTGTCATGCCATTGATTATTTTAACCATTTTTGTATGAACACAGAATAACTAATTATTTTTGTTCATGACTAAGAAATAATCGATTAATCTGTCTAGCAGATTAACCTGTTATTTTGTAACCTGTTGATGAAATAATCGATTACTTTATGTTTCATCATGAATCATTGTTATTCCAATAAGCAAACAATTAACATTAATGATAGATCTAAATGAACATTAATTTTTTAATCATTCATTAATTTTTTTTATCATCGAATACATAAGGAGGTTGTACAACACTTTCTTCTCTGAAACACCTGGTCATGGATGGTGTCGACCTGTTGATGGCGGGTTCCGGGTGGATGCAGGTAATAAAAAAGATGCCTTCTTTGGTAGAGTTGCTTTTGCCAGGCTTTGTTCTTCCTTCCATACCTAGTCAGCTTCTTCCTTCTCACAATCTGACGTCCCTATGGATATTTCCTCCAACAATCCAAACTCGACGATCCCTAACTAGGCTGCTACTGAGGAATCTTATGTTGGGTTTGATAGACCCGTATTCTGTTTGTTGAAATGTTGAAGTGTTGTGAAAATAACTTTTGGAAAGTATTTTACTAGAGAACAAACATTGGAAAGTCTTTTCAGAAAAATTATTTAACTAACTACTAAATAGGTACTTATGTTTTTATTTTTCTGTAAAATATTATTCCTTAGAAAACTTTTTCCCTATGAATACATTTTACCGAAAACCAAATGGACCCTTAATGTTGTAGTAATTGAGATTATTAACACTTAATCTTATATTCACTAGTATCATTAATAATATCAATCAAGAAATTAATGAGGATCTATTAAAAGGTTATAACTAAAGAAGACACACAAGGCCCACAGTAAGTGTCACGTCCCATCATTTAATATTTCAATAAATGTCGAGATCCGACCGAATAAGAAATCGAGAACAAGTTTAAATTTTTCGAGTAGGAATTGCGCGGGGTCAAGATCTAAAATAAAAATAATAACTGTCATTCTTCAAAACTAGAGTATTACATAATTCTCAAACTATAAATAAAAAGGGTAGATGCAGCAAGGGTTGAACTCTCAGCACATAATTCTCGTCGTCCCGCCTTCTAGAATTGATGATAACATGGAAAAAAGAGTAGGTATGAGCAGTTTTGTCAAGTAGGATTTGTCCTCTAATAACAAGGAAATAGATGTTAGAATCAAGGAAATTTGCTGCACACGAGGATAATAATAACAGTGTTCAAGGAAGGGAAGAATAATGCAAATCAAGATGAAAAATATTTAACTATGCAAGAATAAACCGAGATTAACAATAATAAGAATAAACTGATATATCCATGAACCGAATCAGAATAACATGCATCAGGCATATGATGACATTCCGTCATTTATTAAACGTGTAATAACTGTGGAGCAGTTCACTAAACATGTACTAGTTGTTCGTGACAAATGCAAACTAGTTGATTCTTGTTGATGGAAACAATGACATATAATAGAATATCTACCGATCAAACAGGTAGTAGTGCCAATGCCAAGCATTAAAAACAGATGGTCCATATCATTTCGTATGGCTAGTAAATGAATCTGAGTGCTCCTCCCAAGGACTGGATTGACCCCTATTTGCATAGGAATCTCAGTATAGGTGAGTCTGAAGACCCGAACAAGTATGAGAACATTCCATAAATTTATGTTTCCGGACAATTATTCATGTAGCAATTCAGAGTTTCAAGGATAAAGCATATGTACAAGATTGTGTATCATAAGGATCACAAAAGAGTTGGAAATGATTGAAGTTTCAACTGGTAGCACAACTATGCAATATGAGAAGTTTATGCTGGAAGCCAGTATTCAAATTGAACTATCATAATTTCCAGTTGAAATCAATGAGATCGGTCTAATATTATAATTTAAAACTAAAAGCAATATGGCCGATCAAAGTAGTAAATTACTAATTTTATTCAGAATTAAAAATAATATCATATCAACTAAAAATTATATTAGTGTAAAATAAGGGATGTGCATGTTTGACTTCTTCTTCAGTAGGAGAATCTTTGGAGAAGTCGTATGCATGTTTAACATTTTCTCCCGGACCTTGAATTTTTAGCATTCTATTGGGTTTATTTGAATTATGAGATTTTTAGATAGGCCAAATTATGAGAGATTAGAAAGACGTTATTTTGTTGGAATCACCGAAACCATGATTTTCTTCTTCGCTGAGAGAATTTGTTCCCAAATAGCAAGCCCAGAGGGGGGGGGGTGAATGGATTGCTAAAAATCTTATTAGAGTAATTCATGTAAATAAAAACACTTGACAGACAACACTAAGATTGATAGCTAGAGTTAGTGCTAATCAAGATAAAGATAGCAATCACACAGACAACAGGAGAATTTATCCTGGTTCGAATCTTCTATACTAAGGAGTCCTACGTTCAGCCCCCAAGCAACCACTTGGGATTCCACTAAACAAGGGTACAATCCCCTTAAGGACACTTACACATCCAGCAGCAGCTGGCCTTCTCTTCTCTACCAGAAGAGAAATCTAACCACCTGATACAACATGTCTTCTCTTCACACTCGAAGAGGAATGCTCATAGAAAAATGAGTTGAAAGAGAAAGGCCCCAAGACAAGCTTATAATCTTGCTTGATCTGAGGCGAAGTCTGAGAGACACAAAGTTATCAGAAGATGGACTCTCTCTATGATCTACGCAAGCTCTCAAAGGAAAAGAAATAATTTGTGGAGAGCTAAGAGCAAAGGAAGATTAGAATGGACGAGCTAGCTCTGGTTGTTCTTTAGGTGACTTAGATGTTCAATTCTTTCTCTAGTTGTATCCTTCGTGTAAGATCGATCAATGTTTCTTGGAGTCACCAGTCTTCTATATATCTTCTTTAAAATAATTCGACCGTTGGAGATTGGAGTATTCGTTGTCTCATATCTTCATGCACGTTAGAGTCTCTGGTCTGAAGTATGGAGCAGGTGAACTTGCAGCCATAAATGCCCAGATTTACACTGCACTCATATGGAAAGATTGTCTGAATCTTCTATTCTCTTGTCAGGTTGACATGTCTATTCTTGCAATGTGTGTTTCTACTGAAAACCCTACGCACAATAAATGCTGACACATAGACAACTTAACTTTGTCTAAACTGTCAGTCAACATTAGTATTTGTCCAGTATAAAGATACACTAAAAAAGAAATGCCATTCTATCATTATATAAAGTATGACTTTGTGAGTCATAGGTAGGATAGGTAAAAGATATATTGCACAGAGAGTTGTACTGTCACAATAAATGTTAGATAATATGGGATATAACATGTTGTTCGCGGGAAAACTGAAATCCACAAAGATTTGAAATATATTTAATTATCATGTAGAATGAAACTAAAGAGTCTTTAAAAAATGATTCAAAGATAATATTCAACAGCTGTCTTAAATGTAATAATAATAGAAAGTTGATGTTATTAAGATAGGCTGTACATGGAGAGAGTCAATGTTGATATTAAATCAATGATAAAGTTATATGACAGGTGAGAATGTAATTCATTTTGAAACCAAGTCTATGTGAGCATAATCCATATATTAATGAAATCGATATTCTGTACAAAGTCGTTGTATAACTGAAATCGATGTGCAGAAGAAATCGTTGTTAAAAGTGAAGTCATTCTTTCATAGGAAGTCGATGTAATAAACACGTAATCGTTGTTTTACATGAAGTCGATGTAAGAGACATGAAATCTTTGTTTCTCTTGAAGTCGATGTAAAAGACATGAAATCGTTGTTTCTCATGAAGTCAATGTAAAATAAGTGAAATCGTTGTTTCTCACGAAGTTGATGCAAAAGACGTGAAATCGTTGTTTCTCACGAAGTCGATGAAAACATGAAGTCGTTGTAAACGTGAAGTCGTTGCAGTCATGAAATCATTGTTTAATTAAGACAAAGTCGATGTAGCAACGAAATCGATGTTTCAACTATGAAGTCGTTGTATCGACCAAATCATTGTTTTACTTATGAAATCGTTGTGAGACCGAAATCGTTGTGTTACTTATGAAATCATTGTGAGACCGAAACCGTTGTTTTACTTATGAAATCGTTGTGTGTCCAAAATCATTGTTTTAATTATGAAATCAATGTTCTTTTAAGGAAATCGTTATTCTATCAAGGAAGTCGATGTGTACTTAGACAAGGCATATGCATTGAACTTCAGAAAACAGTGTGTGTAGACAGCTAATTTATTTTAACTGAATTAGTACTGGATGACCTGATGATAAACTACATAACATGATGTCTAGATAAGTAATTTTAGGGTTTTGTTAATCACCAAAATATATATATATATATATACACATATATATAATAAATGATAACTTTTTTTATGGGGATGGACTGATCATCAATCTCCCCCTTTTTGGTGATGACAAAACATTTAAAATTGCATACATAAAAAGAACTGAAATGAATCAAAATTTTTTTTAAGGTATGTATTTAAGAATAATTTCTCCCCCTTTTTGCCATTAAGCGAAAAGAAATAGGTAAGCAGAAGAGAAAAAGAGAGAGAGAGAGAGACAAAGATAAATGGAGCCAAGAAGGGGATTTCATTCCTTAGAGGGAGTAGACATGCAGAAGGCAGGTGACAATCTAGAAGCATGGCGAGTTATAAGCTGCCAAGCTTGAGTTTCCTACTCTTAAAAAAGATCCCTAAACACTCCACAACTAATATTATAAGAGGGCCCCATTTCTGGACTAAGTCTTTTGATGTGGAGTAGTCTCTGTTCTTCTATGAATTGGGTCTACTCCTGATTGCTGAGGATGGACTTGTACAGACTTGTGGTACCAAAACTGGCATGCTGAAGGAATTTGACAATAGAAAGAGGATAGTGAAGCTTATGATCCTTCAGATCCTTCTTCAATGCTACAAAAATCTTGTACCTCTCAATCCAGGTGGCATAGGGGTCTGAGACCAGATTGATGGAATTTAGGTCCATGAACTGTTCCGGAGAGAGTGTCAGCTGGTTTGACTGGCTCAGGGAAAGATTTAACTTCTCAAGCTGAATAGCTACCTCTGGATAAGCTCTACACCATTCAAAGTTATCAAATCTCTCAGCCTCTGAGAGCAGTGGAGCAAGAACTGATGATTTGATAGAGCCTCTTTGATACTCCCAAAAGAGGAATCGGTGAAAAGCAAGTGGAGTACCCCTCTGAATAGAAATCCTGGCCATGACTCTAGTAAATCTTTCGAAAATGATGGAACCCGCTTCAAAATCCATGAGTAGAAAATGAAGCTTGGGAAGAAAGGTGCGTTCAGGCATCTTCAAAGTGGCAAAGTCAACTTGGAGAGCAGTGTTGACATGATTCACTGATTTGAGCTGAGCTATGGCTGCTCTGAACTGGCCAAGCTGAACCTCTGGTAGTCGGTTGATAAAACAATAGTCCTGGTACATTTGAAACTGCCTGATCAATTGGATCTCCTTCTGAATGAAGGGACCTCAGGAGGATCTGTGCTGGCACACAAACCACTCAGACAAGGTGAGAGGATGGTCTGAGGGTGGAAATGTATTGGCCCTGGTAACCTTAAATTTTCTGTAAAGAACTTTGTTGGCTCTGACCCACTGATCTTCAATCTTAGATTCAGCAGTAGAAATGATTTTGGCTTGTTTAGCCTTGGGAAGACTAGAAGTAGGAAGAGTGAGAGCTAAATGTTCAGAAAGATTTAAAGGTAGACTAAAAGGGCTGCAAAAGTGCACTTTTGGAGGAATGGCTGCAAAAGTTTTCACTTTTGGAGGAATTCTGCGGACAAGGTTTCCTTCTATGGACAACACACAGAAGGAGTACCACAGAGGAGGGAAAAGAACTTGAGATGAAGGAAAAAACAAGTTCGTTAGAAGTTCTCCTTTTCTTGGATACAAGACTAGAGGAGGGTTGGGAGTTAGTCTTGTGAATGTGAGTAGCTACAACAAGAACTATGCAGAGGATGGCTTCTTCAAACTCATCCTTGATGTCATGCACAGAGTGAGGAATGACAGTGGCTGCTTCAGGAATGATGGTGATAAAGGAGGGTGGAGTAGAAGGATGAAAAGAACCAAATGATGAAGTGAGAGGTGGTTGAGTAGAGGGTCCAGCAGATGATGGACCTGCTGAAGAAGTACCAACAGAAGAAGATGAGGTTGGAGGTGCCTCAAAAGAAGAATGAGGAATGGAAGAGGAAGGAGTGGGTGAGGAAGAGGTGGCAGTAGGGAAAGGGGTAGGAGAAGATATGTGCTTTGGGAGTGGTTTCTTGAAGGTTTTAGGTGCTGGAGGGGCAGTGAAGGATGTTGGAGGAGAGGAAGGAGCTGGAGTTTGAAAACTTGGGGATTCAGAAGACCTTGGGGGCTCAACAACTTCCTCTACAGACACTTGAGGCCCGGTTGGCCCTGCCACTGAATCCACTGGCACAGATGGCCCGGATGGCCCAGCACTAGTACCTTCAACTGCACATGGCCTTGATGGCCCAGCTTCCTCTATAGATGGCCTTGGTGGCCCTGATTCTTCAACAAATGGCCCTGATGGCCCTGCAGCTGGCTCAACGGATCCAAAAGGCCCTGATGGCCTAGAGCTGACCTCTGGCATAGGCTGAGTGGAAGCAGGAGGGGCAGGAGCTGATAGGTGCACCCTCACAAAATCTGATAAATCAGTTACTAGCTTCTTTAGCTTCCCAGATCATTTCTCATCTCTTGGAGCTCAGACTTAACTGCTCCAATCTCCTTGGTTCCAGTGCTCTGACTAATGAAAATAGATGATATATCTGACTATAAGGATCTTAGGATTTCCCCATGGGCATTTAGTTTATCAATGACTGGCTTTATGTGCACATGAATTTTCTTCTTCTTGAATCTTTAGTGTGCCTTCCTGGTGAGCAGGGGAATTTCTGAAGCAACCCCTTTACTTCTATCTCCTGAGCCAACAACTGGCTTTGCATCATCATCTGAGGTGCTCTCCACTACAACTTCCTGAAACTGATCTGCGGGGGCACTGGCTATAGGCTCCCCCTGAATCTCTGGATCTCCTTGAATCTAAGGCTCCCCCTGAGCTGGAGCATCTTCCATTTGAACATCTTCAGTGTGGCCTGGTGCCACAATCTCTACAACTGTGACTTCATGGCTCTCCTCCAATGTAGTTACTACTTCATGTTCAGTGAGGGTTTCTTCTATGTGAGCATCTTCCTGTACCCCTTCAAAAAGAGCAGCTACTTACAACAACTTCTTCCTCAACACTGGCAGGAGCAGGGACTATAGGAGAGATAATGTCTTCATTAGAATGCCCAATGGGCTCAATGTGCTCAGGAGCAATATCCTCAATCCTCCACTCAGGAGTAGTGGGCTCCTCTTCTCTGATAGCTGCCTCTTCTTCTTGAACTGGAGGGTCTTCAGGGGCTTCTCCAATGATGGCTTCACTCTTTGCTACTAAGGTATTGGTCCAAACATTTCCAATGAGGGAAAATCCACTCTTCTTTAGGTTCCTAGATCTGATTGGCTGACCCATCTTCTCCATCAGCTCTCCTTTCAAATCTATGTCCAGGTGACTAAAAATTCTAGTTAATAGATGAGCATAGGGAAGGGACACAACTAGTTTGTTCTTTCTGTCCCAAATTGCTTCTGCAGCAGCCTTCATTCTTTCAATAATAACTTGAACCATGTTGATGTCTTGCTTCTGAATGGCCTAGAACATCATGTCGGCATCTCCCTTGGTACATGATGAAAAAGTTGCACTTCTTAGTACTAAAATCTGACAAACTATAAAATGCAGGATCCTGTTGAAGGTGTTGAATTGATTTATATCTATTTTCCCATCCTTCAACTTGTACTCAATTTCGATAATCCCTAGCCCCTTGGCATGAATATCTATTGATTCAACCAAACTGTGTCCGACTGTGGACACACCAAACAACCTCTCCAACAAGTCATAAGTAATGTGAATAGGTGTACCTTTGACTGTGGAGGTGAGAGAGCCATCTTCCTCTATCTTCAAACAGGTGTAAAAATCCTTCTCCAGATGCAGATAACTTAGTTCTGAGACAGTGCACATTCCTGTCCATTTCAACCTTTGAAGGCTTTAACCATACTGTGCATCCCATGCTTCTCCAAATCTACTAAGTTCACTGCCTTGTTCCCTTAGAGCTTGATCTTGACTGCTGAATACCTCTCCTGTTGATCGGCCGTAAGGAAGGCAACACTGTAACCACCTACACTGCTGGAGCTCCCCGAAGCGGCCATGGAATCAAGCAAGGAAATGTTCTGGAGGATCGTGGGAGAATGAGGATTAGAATCCCTCAAGAAACTTGAGCAGGAAGGGATGGTTTCTTTGAAAGCACAGAGAGGTGCCCTGAAGTTGATGAGGGTTTTTTTAGGATTTCGAGTCGAAGGGGATGAGAGAGAGAGAGAAAGAAAGAGAATCGGTAAGGGAAGGATTATGGAGGTAACGGAAGGACATAAAGGCTTGTTTGAAACGACCGAGCAATAAATGCAGATAACGACAAAATAAGAGAGGATAGCGGAGGGAATAAAGAATTTACTTAAATCTATAAGCGGAAGGATAAGTCTTATCCATAAATTTATTATATTATATCAGTTACATACATACATATCTGTTACAAATTACACATGCCTAGTTCCCTTCTAAGAGATGTAAATCTCTCTTCAAGTAAGGCTTTCATAAAGATATCTGCTAACTGATTATGAATATCTACAAATGAAATATTGATATTACCATTTGCTACATGATCTCTAATAAAATGATATCTGACCTTATATGTTTCGACCTGGAGTGTTGTACTGGATTTTTGGTGAGGTTTATTGCACTTGTATTGTCACACAGCAGCGGGATGGTCTTGATGTGCAATCCATAGTCTTCAAGTTGTTGTTTGATCCATAGGAGTTGAGTGCAACAGCTTCCAGTAAGCTACATACTCAACTTCTGCTATTGATAGTGCCACTGAATTTTGCTTCTTTGAAGACCAGAAGATCAAGCATCCTGTAAGAAATTGATGGCCACCACTGATACTTTTTCTACCTACTTTGCATCCAGTATAGTCTGCATCCGAATAACCAACTAAGCTACTTTCACAGGATTTAGGATACCATAGACCTAAGTTATGAGTATTGGCTAAATATCTAAAGATCCTCTTGACAGATATTAAATGAGATTCTTTAGGATCAGATTGATATCTCGCACACATACATACACTAAACAAGATATCAGGTCTACTGGCTATTAAATAAAGTAGTGACCCAATCATACCTCTATAAAGTTTCTGATCAACTTTCTTACCTTCCTTATCACTGTCTAACCTAGTGGATGTGCTTATTGGAGTGGACAGTGGTTTAACATTATTGAGTCCAAATTTCTTCAACAGTTCCTTGGTGTATTTGGCTTGACAAATGTGTGTGCCTTCATTGCTTTGCTTGATTTGTAATCCAAGGAAGTAGTTGAGTTCTCCCATCATGCTCATTTCAAATTCTCCCTGCATGAGCTTCTCAAAGTACTTGCATAAGGATTCATCAGTAGATCCAAATATAATATCATCTACATAAATTTTCACAAGTAATATATTCTTAGCATTTGACTTAATAAATAGTGTGCTATCTACTTGTCCTCTAATGAAACCATGATTTAATAAGAATGCACTAAGTCTTTCATACCATGCTCTAGGTGCTTGTTTTAAACCATATAAAGCTTTATGCAGTTTGAAAACATGATTTGGGAAATCTAAATCATCAAAACCAGGAGGTTGTTCCACATAAACTTCCTCCTTTATAAAACCATTTAAGAATGCTGATTTTACATCCATTTGAAAAAGTTTTAAATCCAAAGCAGATGCATAAGCAAGTAATATTCGAATAGCCTCTAGTCTAGCCACTGGTGCATAGGTTTTATCGAAGTCTATGCCTTCCTCTTGGGAATAGCCTTCAACAACCAGTCTGACCTTGTTTCTAGTGATTACACCAGCTTCATCCAATTTGTTCCTGAACACCCATTTGGTGCCAATCACAGGATGATCTGATGGTCTCGGAACAAGGGACTAAACTGGATTTCTCCTAAACTGATTAAGTTCATCTTCCATGGCTAGAATCCAAGATTCATCAGACAATGCTTCATTGATTGTCTTCGGCTCTATTTGAGATACAAATGCTAAATAATCACAGGGAATGATGTTACCTCTTGTTCTTACCCCAACTGGTGGATCTCCAATGATGTTATCAATAGGGTGATCCTTTTTGTATCTCCATTCCTTTGGAAGATCATCATGGATAATATCCTTCTGTTGCAGTTCTTCCAAGGGTGGATCTTCATCATCCTTGATGGTAGATTCTTTCAGCTTTTGAGTAAGATTATATGTGTCTTCATCATCACTTTCAGATTCCTTTCTCAAGGAGGGGTTAGATTCATCAAAAATAACATGCACGGTTTGTTCAATCAATAAACTTCTTTTTATTTAAAACTCTATAGCCTTTAGGTTTAGAGGTGTACCCATAAAGATCCCTTCATCGGATTTGGGATCCAACTTACCTATCTCTCTTATACTGTTGTTGTGAATGAAGCATGGGCATCTAAATGTTCTGAGATGACTGATCTTAGGCTTTCTTTATTTGTACAGCTCATATGCAGTCTTCTTCAGGATTGGCCTGATCATGACTCTATTTATGATGTAACATGTTGTGTTTATAGCTTCTGCCCAAAAATATCTTGGAAGGTTATATTCAGATAGCATGGTCCTTGCCATATCCAATAGAGTTCTATTCTTCCTCTCAGCTACTACATTTTGCTGTGGTGTTCTTGGTGCTGAGAAGTTGTGTTCTATGCCCTGATCATTACAAAATTCTGCAAACTTGTCATTTTGGAATTCTCCTCCATGATCTGAATAGATACTGATGATGCTAAACTTTTTATCCTTTTGAACAACTTTACTGAATTTCACAAAACTCTCAAAAGTGTCATCTTTATGCTCAAGAAATGATACCCATGTGAATCTTGAATAGTCATCAACTATGACGAAACCAAAGTTCTTTCCTCCTAGGCTAGTCGTTCTCATTGGTCTAAACAAATGCATATGTAGTAGTTCTAGTGGTTTAGAGGTAGTAACTATTGTCTTGAACATGAAAGATGATTTTGCATGCTTTCTTTTCGCACATGGCTCACAAACACTGTTTAATCTTGAGTTAATCTTTGGCAAACCTTCTACTAGATTATGTTTGATGAGTTTTCTTATTCCTTCCAGACTACAGTAACCTAACCTTCTGTGCCACAGTTCAACATTCTGCTCTTTACTTGCTACTAGACAGATGTCTTGATCTTTTAAATCTTCTAGATGTAGTACATGCAAATTCTTTTCTCTGTTAGCCTCGAAAATAGTTGCACCATCCTTGATAATCAGACACTTAGATTCCTGAAATTTGATTTGGTGACTTTTGTCGCATAGCTGACTGATGTTGATTAGATGAGTCCTTTGACACATAGTAAATCTTCTATAAGGATTTTGTCTTGACTTCCAATGGATCCGCAACCAATTACTGACCCTTTTCCATTGTCACCATAAGTTACTATACCTTATTCATTCTTGATATGAGAAAACAGCTTTTTGTTACCAGTCATATGCCTTGAGCACCTGATATCTAGGTACCACTTTGATGCTCTAAGGCTTCCCTGCAATCAATCAATGAGATTTAAGTACCCAAGTTCTTTTGGGTCCTGATTGGTTAGCTTCTTCACAGTTTCTTTTGGGAATCCATTTTAAGTGTTTAGTTGTACTTGTTATTTTAGTGTGTTCTAATTTGTTACAGTGAGTGCAACATAGAATATTGTTTATTGTTTCGTTTGGCTTATGGTTTTTATTTTTATTTGTTTTATAGTTAGGATTTTTTTTAGCTACGAATTTTGGCGTTGGATAAATCTTAGGATGAATTACAGTTTCTTCATTGTCTGGTGGAGTATATCCTAAGCCATACTTTTTCCTACCTGATCTTCTTGCTCCTTTTAATATTAGAGAAGATTTTTCATTTGTGAATATTTCAATTGTGGTAGTTAAATATTCATTATCTTTTGTTAGTGTGTTAATTTCACTTTTAAGCTTGCTTGCGGTTTCCTGATTTTCTACATTTGATATCTTTTCATTCTTACTTTTTATATCTTCACATAGTAGTTCATTTCTTCTTTTAAGTTCAGAAATTTGTTTCTCTAACTGTTCAGTTTCAGATTTTAAATCTAAGTTGGTTATTTCAAGACATACATAAATTTTCTTAGTTGTTTTTAGCAGTTTACAAACATCTTTATATTTACTGTATAGTTCATTAAAAACATCTTCTAACCTTATCCTCAATGTTTGCCATGAAGGCTAGGTTGGCTTTCTCTTCTTCTTCTTCGTTGGAGCTTGACTCACTGTCTGAGTCACTTTCGTTGTTCTATGCAGAAGCCATGGCCTTCTTGTACCTTTTAAATTTCTTCATGTTGTTGTCCTTCTTCTTGAATTATGTCTTCTTTAATTTTGGACACTCGGCTTTGATGTGTCCAGGCGTTTTGCACTCATAGCATATATGTTCTGATCTTTTAACATCTTTACCTTCGAATCTTTTAAAGTCTTTACCCTTCTTGAAATGCCTTCTTCTTGATTGATATTTCTTCTTAGCTAGAATGCGTTGTAATCTTCTGGAGAGAAAGGCTTCTTCATCTTCACTGCTTTCATTGCTTTTGTCAGTTTCTGATTCGCCATCATATGTGTCTTCTGTGGCCTTGAGAGCATTGCTATGATTCTTCTTGCTGGAGGATTCTCCCAACCTTTCCATGTTTATCTCATGAGCCATTAAAGACCCAATGAGTTTTTCAAGTGACATTCTTCTAAAGTCATTGACTTCTTCTATGGCTGTTACCTTTGGAGTCGATGAGGTTGGTAGAGATCTCAATATTTTTCTTACCATGTCTCCAATTTCATAGGTTTTTCTAAGTCCAGCCAAACCATTGGTGATGTCTGTGAATCTACTATACATTTGAGAGATGGACTCACCAGACTGCATTTGAAATCTTTCATATTGAGCTACTAGGATGTCTATTCTTGTTTCCTTTACCTTGTCAATTCCCTCATATGTGAGTCTGAGCTTTTCCCACATTTCCATAGCTGACTTATAAGCTAAGATCCTGTTGAATTCTTTCTTGCTCAGTGAGCAGCGCCATATACATTTAGCCTTGCTATTTTGAGATAATTTCATCTTGTCTTCATCTGTTCATTTGTCTTTAGTATTTATTACCAAGAGATCTCCTTCTTCAACAATTGACCACAACTGGAAATCGAGACCCTAAAGGAAGAACTCCATCCATGTCTTCTAGTAGTTGCAATCTTCACCATCGAATAGAGGAGGTCTATTGACAGACTGACCTTCTGCGTAACCTTGAGCTGCCATTTGTCTTTGCTCTTCAGATCGTGAGATCTTCTTACTCGAAGAGACTAGGCTTTGATACCACTTGTTGCCTAGATAGCAAGGCCAGAGGGGGGGGGGGTGAATGGATTGCTAAAAATCTTATTAGAGTAATTCATGTAAATAAAAACACTTGACAGACAACACTAAGATCGATAGCTAGAGTTAGTGCTAATCAAGATAAAGATAGCAATCACACAGACAACAGGAGAATTTTATCCTGGTTCGAATCTTCTATAAGGAGTCCTACGTTCAGCCCCCAAGCAACCACTTGGGATTCCACTAAACAAGGGTACAATCCCCTTTAAGGACACTTACACATCCAGCAGCAGCTGGCCTTCTCTTCTCTACCAGAAGAGGAATCTAACCACCTGATACAACATGTCTTCTCTTCACACTCGAAGAGGAATGCTCATAGAAAAATGAGTTGAAAGAGAAAGGCCCCAAGACCAAGCTTATAATCTTGCTTGATCTGAGGCGAAGTCTGAGAGACACAAAGTTATCAGAAGATGGACTCTCTCTATGATCTATGCAAGCTCTCAAGGAAAAGAAATAATTTGTGGAGAGCTAAGAGCAAAGGAAGATTAGAATGGACGAGCTAGCTCTGGTTGTTCTTTAGGTGACTTAGATGTTCAATCCTTTCTCTAGTTGTATCCTTCGTGTAAGATCGATCAATGTTTCTTGGAGTCACCAGTCTTCTATATATCTTCTTTAAAATAATTCGACCGTTGGAGTATTGGAGTATCCGTTGTCTCATATCTTCATGCACGTTGGAGTCTCTGGTCTGAAGTATGGAGCAGGTGAACTTGCAGCCATAAATGCCCAGATTTACACTGCACTCATATGGAAAGATTGTCCAAATATTCTATCCTCTTGTCAGGTTGACAAGTCTATTCTTGCAACGTGCGTTTCTACCGGAAACCCTGCGCACAATAAATGCTGACACATAGACAACTTATCTTTGTCTAAACTGTCAGTCAACATTAGTATTTGTCCAGTATAAAGATACACTAAAAAAGAAATGCCATTCTATCATTATATAAAGTATGACTTTGTGAGTCATAGGCAGGATAGGTAAAAGATATATTGCACAGAGAGTTGTATTGTCACAATAAATGTTAGATAATATGGGATATTACATGTTGTTCGTGGGAAAACTGAAATCCATAAAGATTTGAAATACATTTGAATATCTTGTAGAATGAGACTAAAGAGTGTTTTAAAAAAGAGAATATTTAACAGCTGTCTTAAATGTAATTAATAATAGAATGTTGATGTTATTAGGATAGGCTGTACAAGGAGAGAGTCGATGTTGATATTAAATCAATGATAAAGTTATAAGACAGGTGAGAATGTAATTCATTTTGAAACCAAGTCGATGTGAGCATAATCCATATATTAATGAAATCGATATTCTGTACATAGTCGTTGTATAACTGAAATCAATGTGCAGAAGAAATCGTCGTTAAAAGCGAAGTCATTCTTTCACAGGAAGTCGATCTAATAAACGCGTAATCGTTGTTTTACATGAAGTCGATGTAAGAGACATGAAATCTTTGTTTCTCTTGAAGTCAATGTAAAAGACATGAAATCGTTGTTTCTCACGAAGTCAATGTAAAAGAAGTGAAATCGTTGTTCTCACGAAGTCGATGTAAAAGACATGAAATCGTTGTTTCTCACGAAGTCGATGTAAACATGAAGTCGTTATAAACATGAAGTCATTGCAGTCATGAAATCGTTGTTTAAGTAAGACAAAGTCGATGTAGCAACGAAATCTATGTTTCAACTATGAAGCCGTTGTATCGACCATATCGTTGTTTTACTTATGAAATCATTGTGAGACCGAAATCGTTGTTTTACTAATGAAATTGTTGTGAGACCAACATCATTGTTTTACTTATGAAATGGTTGTGTTACTTATGAATCGTTATGAGACCGAAATCGTTGTTTTACTTATGAAATCATTGTGAGATCGAAATCGTTGCTTTACTTATGAAATCGTTGTAAGTCCGAAATCGTTGTTTTACTTATGAAGTCGATGTTCTTTTAAGGAAATCGTTGTTCTATCAAGGAAGTCGATGTGTACTTAGACAAGGCATATGCATTGAACTTTAGAAAACAGTGTGTGTAGACAACTAATTTATTTTAACTGAATTAGTACTGGAGGACCTGTTGATAAACTACATAACATGATGTCTAGATAAGTATTTTCAGGGTTTTGTTAATCACAATATATATATATATATATAATAAATGATAATTTATTTATGGAGATGGAGTGATCATCAGAGTTGACTTTTTATTGGTAAGAGTTATATTTTTTATGATATTTTTATTGGATTCAAATGAGGGGTACTTTTTTATTTACATGTAATATCTTACATTTACTTAAATGATATGAAGTGTAAATAAGGTATGAGTTTCGCAGGGTTTCTGCTGACACTTGGTCGGTCGACTGAACCGAAGGAATCGATCGTTCGAAACAACCAAGTCAGTCGACCAGACAGGAAGGATTAGTCGACCGACTTAGCCAGTAACTTGGTCCCAGATGTGATGAAGGATCATTCGACAGAAATTTAGAAATGGGTCGACTGACCTAGCCAGTAGCTTGGTCGTGGATTTAAGGAGAAATTGGTCGACCAAAATCCAGAAATTGGTCGACCGATTCTAGTAGAAACCAGAGTCGTATGCTCATAAATGGCACAGTCTAAAAAAGCTTGAGAATGGAAATAAACACTCAGGAATTGTAGGGAGGGACCTATACTTCAATTGTACATATTTTCCAAATCTAATAAAACTCGTTAATTCTCCTTTTCAAATTCTTTCTCTTTTATGGGTCGAACAGGAGAGAGAATCGGTCGATCGAAATGTCCAAGTCAGTCGTCCGATTCTAATAAAAACTAGAATCATATATAAAACTTGAATCACATGGTCTAATAATGCTTGGGAGTAGAAGTGTACAATCGAGAATGATAGAGAGGAACCTACTTAACAGTTGGGCATGATCGTCGGATGGAGATGAACTGCCTAAGCTCCTCGTCTCACTTCTTTCTCTCTCCTCAATGTTCTGCAACATCTTCTCCCTCTTCTTCTTCTCTTATCAGCTTTCTGCAACATCTTTCTCTTTTCTTCTTTGCCTCTACACCTCCTATCTTTCTCTTCTTTTTTTCTTCCTTCCCTCACCCCCACTCTCTTTTCTTTCTGGGACAACACGATGGTGATGGTGGTTTGAAGAAGAAGTGGTGGTATTCAGTGAAAAGGAAGGAAAGAGAAGTGGAAGAAGAAGAAGCAGTTGTGAAGAAGTGGAAGTAGCAGAAGGTGTAGGGAGAAGAAGAAGAAGTAATGAAGAAGCGGAGGATGCATGAAGAAGAAGAACCGGTAGAAGCTGAAGGCATAGGAGGAAGAAGAAGAACTAGAAGGGGGGTTTTATAATGGTTTGCTAGGCGAAGGATGATCCTTATCATCCCACGGCCAATCTAGATAAGGATCACCCAATACAACATGCTGCCTTATCCAGCTTAGCTCCTAAGTCTTCCTACGTAAGGGAGCTTACGTAATCCAATTTAATTAGTTTAGGTTCTTTTAGGTCACTAATTTTATATCTAAATGATATCCAATTGGGATGAAATTTCAAACATAAGCTAATTGATATATAACTCAAATTATGGTGATTTTAGTTTAATTTTTTGGATTAGTTTTTCGTTGAGTGAAAATTATTCCAAAAATCATTAAGTTGACTTAATCTCGTTATCCGCACATCAATAAGTCAGGACATTTATATTTTCAAGATCACTACATTTTTTTTTGGTAATTATGGTGTTGTTAGATTTTACTTTTGTTACTGAATTCCGATGACGCTCTGTCGGAGTGCGCACATCTGAAGACAGTACCAGAATCACATTAATTATGTGAAAAGATTCTAGATTCAAATGTAATCATGTTCTTGTATCTTTTATGGTAATCAATATTTTTTTTCATAATGTTCAATATCTTAATATTATTTAGATTCTGGGTGTTACAGTAAGAAACATAGAAGCGAGTTACACACAAGGATTATCTATAAACTAGGGCCATCAACATTTAGGGGTGTAAATGATCCGAATCAAGTCGAGTAACACTCTGCTCGAACTCAAATTTGTTTATTTTTATAAAGCTTGAACTCGGCTCGATACTCGCCGAGTATCTATATTTCCATCCAAACTTGGCTCAGTTCACTTTTAAAGTGTTCGAACTCGACTTGATTCACTTTTAAATTGTTCAAACTCGAATCGATAAACTACTCATTTATATAAATGAGACCAAACTCGAGCTCGAAACCGAGCCCAAACTTGAGCTTGAAATCGGGCTCGCTTGCACAAGTTAAAAATTGCTCAACCTTACATAGCTTTAAAAATGTTAATTCAAATCCTATCTCAAATTCGAACACAGGCTCTAACAATTTAATTTTTATTTGAACTCCACCGATTTCAACTCGGACCCCAGCTGGTGCCTGGAGGATGGGCCAAAACATGAACATTGAATGCCTTTATAGCCACTTTATCCAGTATACAATTTCTAACACCCGATATGGGATTAATAGACGCACAACACACAGGGGAGCAGCCGGTGCAGGGGGTGAGGGGGGTGGGTGGTGGATCCAGAGGGTGGGGAAGCAGAAAAGAGGCCCCGCGGGCACTACGGATGGCATTTGGCATCGTTGGAACTGCCGTGCCAGCATCTGCAATACCGGGGGTGGTGCTGCAACCTCGTCTGACGTCGTTGCAACTCCACGGTTCAGAGTGGGAAACCCTACGTCCGCTCCTCCGGCGACGGCGCTGTGGCAACCATAAGCACCATCTGGTATTGGCAAGGGGTTCGTAGTGGTCACCGGAGACTTTGGTGACTGACCGCGGCTCCCCTTGGCTACGTCGGTGGGCGCACTTACTGCATAGTGGAGGCTCAGGAGGAAGAAGATGGTAGCGATGTCGAGGGACCTTGGAACGCTATATTTTTTGTTTATACCCCTCCTTTCATGATTTGCTTTAAACAAAAATTTATGTATATACCTCCATTTGCATTGTATATAGCCACTGTGACATTTAGTCTATTATATTTAAGTCCTCACTTATGTAATTTGTAATATATTTAAGTCCTTACTTACATGATTTATTTAAAACTAAATTTTGTGTATATACTCTCACTTACATAATTTGTAATATACACCCTAATATTTAACATCTTTACCTTGACCGTTGGATGGGATAATAGATGGCTAAGATCAATCAAGTAAAAAAAAATTAAAATTACACTCTATATTTTAACTTTTACATATCAACCCCTAACTTCTATTTTTATTTATTACATCTCATTATGCCAAAGTTACCAAATAATTTATATTCTATATGAAATATTTAATAATTTAATTTTTTTAATAACGAGTATTTAGATGAGCTCTTAACGAGTATGTAAACAAGTTCTTAATGAGTATTTAATCAAGTCCTTAATGAGTACTTAAACACGTTGTTCGCAAGTATAATTGAGCCGAGTTCACATGTGTTTAGACTCGGCTCGTTTATGAACCAGGTTTTTTTTTTTGTTTAAACTCGACTCGTTTGTCTAATAAATGAGTTGAGTCTAGATTTTATTGAGCCGAGTGTCAAGCTACTAGTTGAACATATTAGCTCATTTACACCCCTATCAACATTAGCTTTTCGCGAGGAGGGGTGTCTGCTGGAGGTCGGCCGCCGGCCTTGGGCCAGTAGGGCTTCTCCTGGTCATGGTGCGATGGCGTCTCTGGAGTCAGGTGGGGAGGCTGCTCAGGTTTTGCCGACGGTGGGGCGGAGAACCTACGCTCAGATTATTGTTGAATCAAAGCTGCCTCCTCAGGTGAAGATAGGTATCAAAGCACCAGGATTTACAGATGCGGGTGAACCAACGGTTTTTTTCTCTCGGGAAGAGGTTGGTAAGTCCATTGTTACGCTGAATCTGGCTGTAATAGTGAGGTGTGCCTATGGTAGGAGCTCTATTCCTGAGTTCAAAAATTGTTTTTCTCAAAGGCTGGGGCTCAAAGATGATTTTATAGTCAGTGTTCTAAACCCTAGACATCTTCTCCTTCGGTTTGAAGAGGAGGAGGATAACTTGAAGGTGATTTTAAGGAGGAGTCTCTACATCAAGGGGTTGTTGTTCAGATTCTTTAAGTGGGACACAAACTTCGATTTCCGGGGTACTATTTTTTATGAAATTTTTATAGGGGTTTATACGCATGCAATAATGATGCGTACTGTTTTAATTAATTGAATTTATTAATAAACAAAATTTCTATTTATCTATAATTTTTAATTAATGGATTTTCCGGGGTACTACATCCTCCCCCACTTAAAAAGAATTTGGTCCCCAAATTCCACGTCTCCTTCGATTAAATATGAATTATCCCTCCATGCTTAAAAGGTATTAATCATCATAAGTTCAGGGTTACCTTCCACGGTGCCCATTTCTTGATTTGGAGGGTGTTGCACCACGGCTTCCAGTGTGGCTGGTTGTTTTGATTCTTCCTGACATTGATTCTTTAATTGTGGACAGTCTCTAATCTTGTGGTATGGGCTGCCACATCGTAAGCATTTTCCTTGCCTCCTCCAGCATTTCTCCAATATGTGGCCTATTCTATTGCAGTGTTCGCATCGCCCTTTTTGAATAGGGGCTAGTTGTATACCATTTGGCTGGTTCTCTTTTGTCATAGAGTTGAGATCTTCGGTGTTAGTGGATGGTTCCTTTAGGAGAGAGCAGTCTTGCATCCGATGCTCCAAACTGCCACAACATAAACATGCACCGACTCTTCTCCAGCACTCCTTTGCCTTATGTCCCGGCTTACTGCAATGGCGGCAGATGGGCTTATAAAAGTTCTTGCTATGTTCCTTCTGTGTGTTTGTCTTCTTTCCCTATTGGTGTCTTCCCTTCTTATTCTTTTTGGTCACTTTTCTAATCTTCTTGGTCGTCCTTAAGGCTCCTTCCATCAGTTGGGCGGCTTTCCGACATGCCCGAGCTAGCTCCTGAGTTAACCCTATTTCGTCTTGCAGGTGACATATGTTTGACGTCCATTTAAGAGTTCCTTCAGGAATAAGGCTAGCATTAGGATGCTAAAGAAATATTTAGTTGATACACAGATATATAGATAAATGTATTAAGATCTTAACCATGGTTCTACCCAATTTTCATATAGGTATGGTGGTTGACTTAGACACGTGTTAGGGCAGTTCACCTAGAACATCCTAGACTTAAATATCCTGATAGGGACATCCTAGGCTCTGATACCAACTGTCATGCCCCGCCAATTTAGCAGCGGAATAAATCGGGGAGGCATGAACAACGTGTATGGTAACGTAAATTGCGCATACATTCGCAAATATCAGAGCAACTAATTAACAATAATTGCCATAAAACTCATCATTTTATTGATAATTCATCTAAACTATTACAACCACTAATTCAGAGCCAAAACATAGGGCTCAATGACTTTATTACATGGAAAAAGAAATCTAAAGTAAATATCCAACTAGACTCTAAGGTACTAAGGACATTCCATCGCTATGACTTCAGGACGCTCATCACTCCAGTCCAATCCCGTTGTTGTGTGTAAAGTCATCATCTGACTTACCTGAAACACAATAAAAAATAACGAAGGGTGAGCGATAACGCTCAGTAGGACTTAATATCTCGTGTAAACAAGCATGCTTTAAGTGATTAATGTCTTGTAACGCAGGTTAACTAGAGAGAACGATCATGTATAGTCAAGAGAGTAATAGTACAAGATAACAAGTGAACGATAATACATTTCTCAAGAGTATTGCAAAATCAGGATGACAACATAACGAGATAGCGTGTAACAAGATAGTGTATAACAAGATAGCGTGTATCAAAATGGCATGTAATAGGATAGCTTGTATCAAGGTGGCGTGTAACGAGATAGCTTGTATATCAAGATAGCGTGTAACGAGATTGCATGTAAAGAGATTGCGTGTAAAGAGATAACATGTAATGAGATAACGTGTATGGTTACACTACAGTGCACTAGTCGAGTACGACAATAGTCACTTTGGGACAGTAGCCGTTTAACAATAGTACAGTATGTCTGAACTCCTTAGACTAATAGTGAAACAATTAGATGTCTAGCCAAGTCAGTATAGTCAATCAGAACCGGTGCAATGCAGAACACCGTCAATAGCCCCTGCAAGTATTTTCAGGTGGCTCTCTTCCCCCAGGACTAGATTGGAGCCCCTCGGACACTCTCCGTGCCCTACACAGTAGGCATTCAAGTTAGTAGGGTCACCGAACCCATATTATGGTGCTAGACAGTCATGTATAGTACAAGTAATGGGAGCCACAACAGCTCAAGAGTCTCAAGAGAGTACTAGATGAATAGACGAGATAGTAGAGTGAACGTGAATAGATGAGAGTACAAGGATAGTAGATGAGATAGGGGTATAAACTTAAAACAACGTTAAACCACGATAGTAATAGTTGCACAGTACCAGGTCGGGTACCGGCAGTCTGGTAGAAGTCACACTCTCCCCACTAGCTGTGCTGTGTACACGAGCCAGGTGGTCCAGCGTGATCACAAGATAAGAGAGATCTCACTAAGGCCATTTGGATCGTACTAATCCCTAAGAGTGTAACGGGATTTAAAGGTACAACCAGCTCATCGGCTAAGGACGTGCGCCAAAGCCAAGAAGACTTACGGAGGCCTTGACAAGGAGTCCCTGGTCCAGTCGAGAGTATTCCTGATGGAGAGGTGGTCTAAGTCAAGAGAAAGTATGTAGAAAATGGGTCTGTCGTGCCTCGAGTGCTCGAAGGCAGAGGGATGCGATAACGGTGTACAAATCACGCGAATAAAACGAAGACATGTGTCATTTAAATAATAGGGAAATTAGGTAATTAGTTTCACTTAATTACCAGATACATTATTGAGTAATTTACTAAGGTTTAATGGCAACATGATGGTTAAGTATGTGCAAGTGTATGAAATCAAAAGAGTATGATGGATTGTGCACAAGTCTTTTAAATTAATTAGATTCATGCAATTTATTACACATTAATAATTATTCAGATCAAATTATGAATAACAATGTTTAATTAAGGCTAAATAATGGCTAATTAGCAAATAGAGCAAGGGTATATAAGCAATTTCGGGTTCTGGTTGTTTTTCTGTTAACGCGACGGGGGTACCCATCGCGACTCCAGGTAGCGACAAGGCGGCTGGGCGCGACAAGCGAACCGGCCCCAGGCCCGGTTCAGGGGTGGAAACGCGATGGTATAGACTGCCGCATTCTTAACGCAACGTGCCAGTGGAACATGAACCGGCTGATATCGCAGCGGGTCGCGCCGTCGCGATATCAGTAGAGTCCGACCCTTTTTCCCTTTTTTCAGGGTTGATCAGATTTGACACAAGGTTCTTCTAAATTCAATATAAAATTGTATAATAACCCAAAAATCACGAATCTAGTTTCAAATGAAACTAGACACATATATCTATCAGCATGCATGATTAATTTGAAATTAGACAAGATTTAGGCATGCTTTGAACATGTTACATTCTGATGACCTAAACAACCACAATCAAGGTTCAATGAATTAATTAGAGATGAATACATGATGAAAAATTCCGAAACTAAGGGTGTTTGAAAGCTAACAAGATGTAGTACTTATGAAAATTTTCTCATGGTGTGGGATCAAGTATATATGGAGTTAACAAGCAAACATGAAGGGTCAGGTGCATGGTTCTGATAGAGATTCAAAGAATTAATTCTCCCTAATGAGAGATTGAAATAGAGAAAAACCAGGGCTGTTTGAAAGCTAATAAGATGAAGTATATATGAGAATTTTATCATGGCATGAGAGCAAGTACATGTGGGGAATTAGTGAAAACATGAGATTTCAGTTCATGGTAATAGAATGGCTTCATGAATTAAATTCGCCCAAATGGATGAGCGAAATGCAACCAGATCAGAGGGCTTTTGAAGAGGATCATGAAGTCTACCTAGGGTAATTTTTTCACAATTTTAGCTTGAGAAATTGTCTACCTTTTTCGTAGAGTAAGAAAACCCTAGTTTGGAGACGAAATGTGAAGGAGAAGATCCAAGTTCCAGCCTCCTCCTCCGAGTTCCCATGATCCTAGCCTCCCTCCTTCGTCCCCCAAGGTCTCTACTGCAGTTTTGGGTTTGATGGGAACGAAAATGGAGTGTTTTGATGCTTAATAGAGTCCTTAATCACCTAAAACTCCTCTCCTTTCCTCCAACTCCGAAATTAGCAATTATCCACCTATTTTCTAGCCATTATCTACCTAATATGATGGGGAAGAGGTCCAATTTCGTGGGTAATGGGTTTGGGTAAGGTTAGGACTCTTTTTAGAACATTTATAACCCTTTTTTAGTATTTATCTTACCCTAATTTAATTTATTTATTAATTAACTCCGAATTTCCACATTTATCTCCCCCTATTCTAGCATTTATCCACTAATTGGCTTGGGGAGAGATCTAATTTCATGGGTAATAAGTTAGGATAAGTCTAGGACTCTTTTTAGGGATTTATATATGTCATTTAGTATTTATCTAATCCCTTTTTCTAATTATTACTATATTTAATCCGAATTTCACTTAATTAACTCCATCTCATGGTGGGCTCTTCATATTAGGGCCCAACAATCCATGTTAGGTCCATTAGCAAAACCCATTACTAATTTAACTTAATGGGTATTGGTTTAATTCTAATTATTCACCTTTTATTCTTATTTAAATATATTTATCACACTTATTCTAGTAACTTCATATTTTTAATTTGATTAAATATTATTCATGCCAACATTTCTAATCTTCACCCTTTGGGCTCTTACTCTTGGCCCAATAACTCATGTTAGCTTAATTGTACAGCCCGTGTACTTACTTTACTTAATGGATTTTTAATTATCTATTTATTAGAGAATTTATTCATGGGCCAAGATTGTCCATTGGTCCAAATATCATAATGGGCTATCATCCCATATTATTTAAAGTCTACCCACATGTTTATTTTTATTTATAATCCACTTTGGGCCATAAAATAATGGGTTCTTCGACTTATTCCTTAATTATGTTAATAAGTCGTATAAATTTTTAAACTCAATCCAAACGATTTTTCTATGCCCAAATTTCATGATAGGTCATTAGAGAACATTATTTAAAGTATAACTACTATTTTTACGAAATTTTTATAGGGGTTTATAGGCATGTAATAATGATGCGTACCGTTTTAATTAATTGAATTTATTAATAGATAAAATTTCTATTTATCTATACTTTTTAATTAATAGATTTTTCGGGGTACTACACTACACATTTATCAATATGTTAAACTAAGTTTCATTTAACTTCATTTATATATTCACATGTTAACATTTGTCATCTTAAACATGGAGTTTGTACACATAAAGAAAGAGACAATTCTAGCATGGATTCTATAATCATATTCACAGAATAACACATTTATACACATGAAAAGCTTGCTGTTTTGCTATGTACATAACATATTCATTTAAGAAGTTATCATTTCACATGCTATTACAAGAGTTCATATTAACATATAATCATTTACACAATTTCACAGTTTTCACATGCATATTCCCTTAAACACAATTTCACATTATTTAAATACCGTGACACATAGCCCAAACCATTAGAAGGACACACACTAATCACAACACATATCTATCACCTGGGCATTCCAGTGATAAATCTTAGTTACTGTTGTGCAAAACCGGGAGAAGCACTCTCCACCCTAATCAGCGATACTTGTTCGCCTCCAGGATTTAATCCCAATGTCCGTAGGACATCACACACTATGAACCTTCTCGTGAGGACTTTACCACAGTACAGTTCCACAGCCCTCTAACGTAGCAGTGTCACCCATTGGCACATTTACACATTTTCCAGTTAAACACACAATTTCACACCATTTTAACCCGTTATTCTCATTTTCACATTCATGCACATGGTTCAAGTTCCCTATCATAGTACTACTGTTAATAGAACTAAATCAGTCACAACTACTAATTGATTCATTTCATGCTGTAATTACATTAATCATTTTTAATTACACTAAACCATACCCTTTTCATGATGAAAATATTGTAATCAGTACCTACTGTTATCCAATGAATGTGAAAATTTAACCATAGGTCGTTTACTATTCACATATCACATATACGAAGGTTCATAATTTTATGAAATATCCACTATTTAATAAAATTCAAATAGTGATATTATCTCAGGTTAAAATAGCCCAATTTACATAGTTGTTATCATTCAGACCTATAGTTCATGCTACACATGCATACTGATAGTACTAAACATATGCTAATTTTCAGGAATTTATCTACTTTCATACCATTTATTGGAATTTCTATACTAAATCAGCATGCTCCTTGTTTTACCATTCAGAAATTTTAATAATTTACACAGATATCATAAAATTCCAAATTTTATACAGCGTAAGTTGAAACCCTTAACTGATATACAGAAATTTCATGACTATTAAATTCCACACAGATTTGCATAATCGAGATTTTACAAGATTAAAACTTGTTAACTAGACATTTCTGATAATTCTAATAATGTGGGAAATCTACAGAAATTCATAACAATCCACAACATGCTTCCACACAGATATTTACATATCATATAAAGTTTATCTTATCTCCTTATGCGCAGAAAATTTCGAGAAAGTACTTTTTATAGGGCAGCAGACACATTGTTTCTGCCTGAAGAACTAAACGACAAGGGGTGGCCACCTACAAAGTTAATGGCAACAAAGACCACCGCCAATTTCAGATCTTAACGGCAATAGATCCTGCCCTTAAGTTCCTATCTGTTCATAACACAGACTGAACGCAAAAGATCGACTGAATGGGGGGTTCCAGGACTCGAATTAAAATCCTAAAATTCTGGGACATACTAGACACATGTAGGGATGATGTGGATGGGTTACTTGCCTTGGATAAAATCCCCCAATCGATGTTTTGAGTTGAAGAGGCTCTCTCGGCTAGAGCCAAAGAGCCTTCAAATCCTTCTTTATCCGGGTTCCCTGTTGATCTTCACTGCACACCAGCGTGGGGAAGTCGTTCTGGATGTTCAGAGTCCTCTCCAGTCGATGCAGATCGCCGGATGAATCCTCTAGTAGCCGGATCGAAGAGTTCCAAAATAGATTTTTGCACAGAAAGTCTAGGTTTTTGACCCAAGAGTCAAAAGGACAGACTTGGCCGAAAACTGGACAATATAAAGGGTTGGGGGTCGGATACGCATAAGGGTTAGGCTAGGTTACCATTGGGGAACGGTTTCCAAATCAGAGGGCGACATTTTTGGGGTGTTTCCAGATCTGAGATCGCAACAGATCTGGAAAATAAACGTCAACATCTCTGGCCGCCAATACAGAGTTGGCGTCCATCGATGTGGCCGCTGACTCCCAATAAATGTCAACTCATGTTGACGCCTACTGGTCGACAGAACAGACTTAAGACTGCAGAAACTATTTACACCACACACATATAGATTTATACATATATACCATGCATACATTACATCAGCACTAACTCATACAATTCACACAAATAAATACTATGCATAATAGTCCATACATTAATAGTATATACTCGTATACACATATATACATAAGCAAACACTCAAGATAAAAATCAAGGGCCTTACACTGTCAAATAGAGTAAGGAGCCAATCATACCTCTGTACACTTTTGAATCAACTTGTTTACCTTTCAGATCTACATCTAAACTCACAGATGTGCTCGTTGGAGTTGTCATTGATTTTGTGTTTTCCATTTTGTACTTTTTCAACAAATCTTGAATGTATTTGGATTGGTTTATGATGATTCCCTCCTTTGATTGAACAACCTGCAGTCCAAGAAAAAAATTAAGTTCTCTCATTAGACTCATTTCAAATTCATTAGTCATTAGTTCTGAGAATTCCTTGCATAAGCAGGACTTTGTTGATCCAAAAATAATGTCATCGACATATATTTGAACCACCAAGATATCCTTATCTTGAATTTATGTAAAAAGTGTTTGATCAACCTTACCTCTTTAATACTCTTTACCTGTAAGAAAAGAACTTAATCGATCATACCAGGCTCGGGGAGCTTGCTTCAGACCATACAAAGCTTTGTTTAGTTTATACACATGATCAGGAAGGTTAGTGCATTCAAAACCAGGAGGTTGTTCAACAAACACTTCTTCCTTAATTAAATCATTTAAGAAGGCAATCTTTACATCCATTTGTTGCAATTCAATACCACGAGCACAAGTAAAAGCAAGCAAAATTCGGATTGCTTCAAGCCTAGCTACTGGAGCAAAAGACTCTTCAAAATCAATACCAAATTCTTGATTATAGCCTTTTGCTACTAGCCTAGCTTTATTCCTTATTACCTTCCCTTCTTCACTAATTTTATTTCTAAAGACCCATTTAGTTCCAATGACAATTTGAGATAAAGGTCTTGGAACTAAATTCCACACTTTATTTCTCTCAAATTGATTTAACTCCTCATGCATTGCATTAATCCAACATGTGTCTTTTAGAGCATCATCTATGTTCTTAGGTTCAATTTGAGACACTAGAGCTATTTGATCAAGTTCAGAAATTGTTCTAAATTGAGATCTTGTCCTAGGAGGGTCAAGCAAGTTACCAATTATACTTTCCTGTGAATGATCTCTTAGCACTCTTACATTCATCCCATCTCTTTCTTTGAGTTCATTTTCTGGTTCATGTGCTTCACAGTGATCTGAGTTCCTTTTGGTTGCATCTTCTCTTTCCTTTTGTCCTTTAGAGTCTTCTCCTTCCAGAAACTCCCCATCTTGCTTTTCTCTACATGATTCAACATCGAATTCATCAAAAGTGATATGAGGAGATTCTTCAACAATTTGATCTTTTACATTAAAGATGCGATATGCTCATGAATTATCAGAGTAGCCTAGGAATATTCCTAAGTCACTCTTGGACTCAAATTTATCCAACTCATGTTTGTCGTTTTTCAAAATGAAACATTTGGTCCCAAAAGCCCTAAAATGTGCAATAGATGGCTTCTTACCTTTCAGTAATTCATAAGGAGTCTTTCTGCAGAAAGGTCTTACCATTGCACGATTTATTATGTAACATGATGTGTTAACCGCTTCAGCCCAAAACTTCCTTGGCAGACCACTTTCAATTAACATGGTTCTTGCATCTCCACAAGAGTTCTGTTTCTTCTTTCCATAACTCCATTCTGTTCAGGAGTTCTTGGTGATGAAAACTTGTGGATGACTCCTTCCTTCCTGCAAAAATCCTCAAAGTTAGCATTATCAAATTCACCACCATGATCTGATATAATTGAAATAATTTTGAACTTCCCTTCCTGTGAAACCTTCTTATAAAAATCATGAAACTTAGTGAAAGCATCATTTTTGTGTGCAAGAAAGTAAACCCAGGTGAATCTAGAAAAGTCATCAACCAAGACATATCCAAATCTTTTTCCATTCAGACTGTTTGTCCTTGTGGGACCAAACAAGTCCATATGGATAAGTTTGAAAGGTTTGGTGGATTGACTTTCTAATCTACTTTTGAAGGGTTTTCTGGTTTGCTTACCTTGAGAACATGCTTCACACAATTTTAAGTTATGTTTGAAGGAGATATTAGGCAAACCTTTAACCATGTTGAACTTAACCAATTTATGAAGTACACTGTAGCTAGCATGACCTAGTCTACGATGCCATAAACATGCTAAATCATTTTATTTGCAGTTAAGCATAGATTAGTGTTTTCAGATTCATCAAGATCTACCATGTACACATTATTTGCTCTTTTTCTAGTAAACTTAACAACATCAGAATTAGGTTCAAAGATAGTGCACCCCAGAGAATCAAACATTACCTTGTGACCTTTGTCACACAATTAGCTTATGCTCAGAAGGTTATACTCCAGACCTTCCGCTAGAAGAACTCCATCAACCGAGTTGGTTAGATTCCTACCAACCTTACCTGAGCCAATGATCTTACTTTTGTTGTTACCTCCAAATGAAACATGTCCAGCCTTCTTTTCAGATAAAAAATAGAATTTGTCCCTGTCCCCTGTCATATGTCTTGAACAGCCACTATCTAAGTACCACAAGTTCTTCTTGGCTGTAAGACATACCTGCACACACACAATCAAAAAGGATTCTTTGGAACCCAAGTACATTTGGGTCCCACAATGCCTTCAAAAATAAGAACACGAGAAAGTAGGTCTTTTAGAATCTAGACTTGTTTATTCACCTTTATATTATTCTCATTCATGAAATTATGTTGTTTTTCATTTTATTTCCTATTTTCATAGTGTTTTGAAGCATTTCCTTTTGTGTTTTTTCTGTTAAGCTTTTTCTCCACATTTCTAGAGTAAGATCTGAACTTGGTTTGATACCCCAGCCTTTCATGATGTTGAGTTTCATTTCTTCTGATGAAATCATAGGCATGTGTCGACACTCTGAAGGGATAGTGTCGACCTGAATGATTCCATTTTGACCATTTCTGATTATTGATGTAAGTGGATCTTGATTTCTCATGAGCCCATCTGGTGGGAGGCCAATTCGGAGATGATGTTGGCCTACTATTTGTCCAATTTTCCAGATTTTGTGATTTTCTGTATAATGGTGTCGACCTATCAAAGGTATAGTGTCGACCTTGCCAGACAAGTGATTTCAGCTTTTTGTTCCTTCGAAATAGTTGTTCATTTTCAGCTTTTGTTGTCTTTCTTCCATTTGTTTCTTTGTTGTAAATCAACTTTGCTTTTCCATCTGTTTTGTATCCTTTCCAATTTTCACATTTCTCTGTCCTGTTGAAGTGGAAGCTTTAGATGTTTTTGAATAAATGAATGTTATAGTTTTCAGTCGTACTTCCTTCTTCTTTGTGGGATTAAAACCTAATCCTTCTTTGTTAAAGTTTACTCTTGTGCCTAGAAGAGCTTCAAGATTGTTCTTGCCACTCACAAATTTTTCAAGAACTGCCTGCCTTTTGTTTATTTCATTTTGCAGAACTTCAATTTCCTTTTGTAGTTCAGTATTAACACTGTGTAAGGCTGCATTCATTTCAGAGACGAGCTACTTCATCATGAATTTCAATATTTTGATTTTTCAATTCACTTACAACTTCTTTTAAAACATTTATCTCCTGTGAACACTCTTTTTCTTTTTCTTTTGTTAAGATGTTCTGAGAGGAATATTTCAGTTTCTTTTTGCATTTTGTTTTCCTTTTTAAGAGCATCATACTGGTCCATAAGTTCGAAGTAAACATGCTCCCAATCTTTCAAACTAAAATCCTTAAATAAGGAACTTACCTCTTCTTCTTCTTTTTCAGTTTCTATAGCCATCAGACAAAGCTTTGAATGAGTGTCCTCAGCATCTGAGCTTTCCTCCTCTTCATCTTCTTCTTCTTCACTCCAGGTACCGACCATAGCCTTTTGCTTGTTCTTATTCCATCTGGGCTGAGTTTTCTTCTGAATCTCAGGACATTTAGACTTGACATGTTCTGGTTTCCTGCAATTGTAACAAACAATTCTATCATTCTTTTTATTTGCATTTACTTTGGGTTTTGACAGATGATTGTTGTATGGTTTCTTTTTCAGAAAACTCTTACCTTCTTTTCTAAAAAATTTCCTGAACTTCCTAGTCATCAATGCAAACTCACCTGAGTCATCTTTAGAGGTGGATGATTCACTGTCTTCGGTAGCCTCCTTTGTGCTAGGACTTGCTTTAAGAGCAAGAGGTTTCTTCTTCTTTAGATCATCCTCGGTTCTTTTTAACCCCAACTCATATGTCATTAAGGAGCCTATCAACTCATCTACAGTAGTTGTGGATCAGTTTCTAGATTCTCAATAACAGTGGCTTTAGTATGCCAAATGGGTGTTAATGATCTATGAATTTTTCTAACCAATTCCTTTTCAGTGTAAACTTTACCCAAATTTTTGAATCCATTTGTTAACAAAGTTAATCTGCCATACATTTCAGAGATAGTTTCATCATGCTTCATTCGAAAAGCCTCATATTCATAAACTAACATGTTAGCCTTAGTTTCTTTTACCTCAGATGTGCCTTCATATATTACCATAAGGCGATCCCAGATCTCTTTAGCACTTGAGCACGATGAGACTCTTGAAAATTCAGTTGGGTGCAGTGAGCACTGCATAATATTCATTGCACTCCAATTAGCATTTGACTTCTTGATCTCTTCAGGAGTCAACTTCTCTTCATCTTCGGACAGCTCATAAGGTCCATTGTTCACAACTCTCCATATTTGATGGTCTTGAGCTTGCAAGAAACCTGCATACGAGTTTTCTAATACGCATAATTAGTACCATCAAAATAGGGCGGTCTATTTACAGAATGACCCTCAGCAATGTAACCCCTAGATTCCATCATACACAAATCTCTCCTGGTCATGAAACCAAATAAATTGGAGAACCAGGCTCTGATACCACGTGTTGTATGTAGAAAGATTATCTAGAGGGGGGTGAATAGAGAATCTTTCGAAATTTTAACGCAATTTAGTAATTTAAAATTTCTGTTATGATCAAGCAAATTAGATACTCAATTCACAATGCAAGCAGGGCACACGCCACATAAGAGAGAGGAATTTTAAGGTGGTTCGGCTCCAGTGAGGAGACTACATCCACCCCTCACTAAACCAGTGAGGTACCACTATAAGAACTCTTGAGAGAAGTTCTCAAACACCTGCTGATTCACAGCTTCTTCACACTCGCTGATTCATAGCTTAAATACACCACTGATACACAACTTCAAGCCAATTGATTCAATCACACCTCATGAATGATCAATCCAATCTACTTCACAAAGAAGAAGATAACACACAATTCAAATTCTAAAAAAAAAAATCGAAAAGATAAAAATGAAGATGTGCTTGGAGGTGTTTAGAGATCTTCAAACTCCCTGCTCAGGATTCAATGTCGAGTTCCAGCACTTCCAATCTTCAGATTTGATCCCACTTTAGATGAATTTCCTTCGAACTCTGTCTCAATTAAATCACAGGGATCTATGTTGAAGAAGCTTCACGAACCTCTATTCGCAAAGGCTCAACACCAGCTTTTCGAAGCTTCAATTTACACTTGATTCAGCAATCTCTCCATCTGATCATAGCTCCGATCTGAAATTGCATCTTCGTGCTCCTTCAGAATCTCTGATCTGCTTCCTTCTTCGCTCTCTGCAATTTTTTCTTCTTTCACAGCATGCAACACTACCTTTTTTTTTTTCATGGACTGGAGCACTTCACATTTTTGTTACCTAATTTCGCGGGATTCTGTACAGTGGGCCCCTCAACGGATTCACCCAAAAGTGGAGAATCTTTTTGCCGCCAAGCATTGGCGCCTTCCAGAACAGCTGACGTGTTCAGAAAGGATCCCAGTCGGTTGGCGTAGAATCACGTGCCTGTGTGATGAATTCTACATTCTTGAAAGGATTCTATGTGTACAAGTGTTGACACTTCCAGGGGCTGGTGTCGACATACACACATTAATTCAAAAGAAGGCACACTTCTCAGATTTCAAGGACACGTGTCAAACCTGAGATTTCCAAGATATTAACTTGTTCTTCCTTCTGAGTAAGCCTGATTGACTATTACTGTCGACCTTAGTTACAACTAGTGTCGACCTTAGCTTCATTTGACTCCACAGCGAACTCTGCCCTTGCTTAGTGTCGACCTTATCATCACATAGTGTCGACCTTATCAAAGTTGTATATCCTCAATATGACTTGAAAACATCTCTAATGTTAACTTGATCTCTAAATAGCGCTAACCTAACCAGATCTTATCTCCTCATTACATCACCCATGGACAACTAGTGTCGACCTATGTTCCAGATAGTGTCGACCTTATCTGATAATAACTCATTTTTCTTTGATCCAGTTGAGTTGTTCCTGCAAAACAAATGACGTGTGTCAACTGTCTATACATTTTACATTTAATATGACATCATCAAAACCTGGGACACAACAATTCCATCCATCAATAACCTATAGTCAGCAATCACAGTTCTACCCTACTTGATAGGCACACCAAGGTAATTCATAACACCCCTTTGACGATGAAAACCTATAAGACGGGTGATCTTAGAAGCCAACTGAATGGGGGCGTTCTTAGTAATAAGAAAACTGCTTTTCCCATGATTAATCCTTTGACCTGAAGACCCCTCATAAATCTTCAAGAATTTCATGATTTTACTGATATTAGCAGCTTGACCATTAAGAAAAATGAGAGCATCATCAACATAAAGAAGATGAGACATGGCCCTGCACCCTCTAGGACCCGAGTAAGGAGTGATGGCATGGCTGTCCAGGAGCAAGTGCAACCCCCTACTCAAAGTTTTCTCCATGATAATGAAAAAACAGGCGCAAGAGAGTCACCCTGACGTAAACCTCTGGAAGATTTAAAATAACAAGCAAGGGCACCATTAAATAAGACCGAAAACCAGCAATTAGAAATAAGCATGGCGACATAAGATGTAAATCTAGAAGAGAAGCCAAACTTGAAGAGAACGGACAAAAGAAAATCCCATTCAACCCTGTCATAGGCTTTCATCATGTCAAGTTTGAAGATGACGTTATGACCACGAACTTTCCTTCCTAAATCAGCAGCCAATTGCCTCGCCAAGAAGACATTATCCATGATATTCTTGCCTTTGACAAAAGCGTCCTGCTCCATAGGAATTATGGTAGGCAAGACCGAAGAGAGCCTATTACTGATGATTACAGACACAATCTTATAACAAAAATTGCAAAGACTAATGGGACAATATTCGCTGAAGTTGCTGGGATTATCCACCTTAGGAATTAATGCAATAATAGAAGAAGATACACCCCTCAGAAGAGGGTAACCAGCAAAAAAACCACAGACTGCCTCAACCACTTCCTTACCAATAATGTCCGAGCAAGAGATGTAAAAATTCCCAGTGAAACCATCAGGACCCGAAGCACTGTCACCTTTCATGCTCCAAACAGTAAGCCTAATTTCCTCTTCAGTAGGAATAGCAGTGAGCATCCGATTATCCTCATCAGAAATAAGGTAGGGGATGGAGGTAATAAGATGGTTATCTATAACATGTTCTTCAGTAGACAACAAGGAAGCAAAGAACTGTTCAGCCGCAGACTTGAGAGTATCTTGATCATCACACCAATCGCCATCAATCCTCAGCCTATATGTATAATTTTTGCTCCGTCGACTCTTAACCGCCGCATGGTAGAAAGCTGTGTTTCTATCACCCTCTTCAAGCCATTGAATCCTAGATTTTTGACACCAAAAGATCTCCTGGAAATGAAGAATCTACCTAAGCTTAGCATTGGCTTCATTCAAAAGAGAACGATTAGTAATAGTAGGGGAATCATCAAAAAGTTGCTAACAACAGGCGATATGCACCTCAGCCTTCTTAATATTATCATCAATGTGCCCAAAGACATTTTTATTCCAATGTCTCAAAGCTACTTTAAGTTCCTTAAGCTTACCTTGAAGCTTATAGAAAGGATTAGATACCACCTGTCCTCAACGGTCCAAGCACATTTAACACAATCCATAAAAGTATCATGCTTGGACCACATATTCTGAAAGATGAAGCGAGCCGGCTGAGAATACACATTATGCAATTGAATAAATAGAGAAGCATGATCAGAAGGGCCGTGAGACAGATGCCACACACTACACCCAGGATAGGCTACAGCACACTGGTTATCCACAAGCAATCTGTCCAGCCTAGCCTTAATTGCAAGACTGCCAATTCTCTTATTAGTCCAGGTATGAGGAGTACCTTTAAAACCAACATCCAAAAGGCCACAAGAATAAATGAAAGCATTGAACTCAAGCATGGAGGTGGTGTTAGGCAAAAGACCACCTTTTTTCTCAGTAGTCTGTGCTATGCAATTAAAATCGCCGCCAACTAGCCAAGGGACATTGGCAGAATCAACAAGAGCAAGAATGTCATCAAATAAAATTCTTCTATCACTTAAATCATAGCTTGCATAAATAGATGTGATCATTAGCAAAGGAGAATCATCCTTCATGACCAAACCCGTAAAATGCTGGGAAGTATACGAAATTACTTTAAAAGAAAATGATTGATTGTAAAAAATCCAGATATTGGAATCCACCTGGATACCATCAACATAGAAGTCCATATGAAGATAATTGCAAATCCAAGATGCATAGCAGAGGTCCAATTTCGGTACAAAAATAGCCAACAACTGAATCTTATGTCTCTTAACTAACAACTTAAGGGCATGTTTAGAGGCCATGTTAGAAAGACCCCTAATATTCCAGAATAATATCTTATTAATCATGATGAAACATACCCACAGTGTACCGCGGCAGCTTTAGCCTTTGATCTAGTGTAGATCCCATTCCTTAAAATAGTGTCATGTTCTTTAGCAATTCTAACAAGAGGCATTAGGAGATTTTCAGCAGTTGCCTTTAAAGAAGCCTAGGATATTTCCTGGAAAGGCAACTTGGCAGCTGGGATACCACGCGAGGACTCAACTGCTAAAGAAGGAAACTTACCATCTTCCATCCCTCCGGCGGAGGAACTGCCATGCAAGGCCAACAAGGGCGGCGGCGCGACGGAGACTCTAGAATTCCCCATGCCCCGCTCATGATCAGTGGAGAAAATAATGCCATGCACACGTAAATGTTCTGCACTGTCTTCAGTGAACAACTCCTTCTGGTGTAAATGCTTCGCAAAATTATTATGGCTGGACTTAGAAACATGCAGAGCATCAACGTAAGTCGACTGCTCACCAGGATTGTCCTTAGAGGGGGCCAAAACGTGGCTGATAGGGACAACATCACTCACACCATTAATGTTTTCAACATTTACCACAACTGGTTCATCCTACTTGGTGTCTGAAGCATCATGGATATCAACCAAAGAATCAACAACATCTTCTCTCAGACACTCAAAAGCATTACTAACCGGAACCACAGAGGTAACTTCCATCATCTTCTTTTTTGAACCTCGAACCGGCCTCCATTGTTGAACAGGCTGTGCCACAGCCCCTGTTGGACCAGTCTCTTGAGTTACTTGTTTCAGAGTACTATTCTTGAACCTCTTGTGACAAGAGTCTTCACCATGACCAATACGATCGCAAAACTTGCATAAAGGAGGAACCCTGTGATAGTTAATATTCTGCGAGAACCCCTGATCAACATATCCAATCCATATTTTCTCCTGGAGAGGAGCAGCAATATCCACATCTATACAGACTAAAGCTTCTGCAGTTTGAGTCCAGGCCAAAGTGGCCTCATGAATGCGAATGACCTGCCCCAAGTTGTTAGAAATGGAGCGCAGATAATCTTCATTGTATAAACTCACAGGTAGACCAAGGAAACCAACTCAGATAAGCATCATGGATGGGTCTTTATCAAAATCAAAAGAGGCCAACCATCTGAAAAATCTGAACAAGTAGCCCATGATATACAAACTCTTACGCAGGAGAACCAAGAGGAAGCCCTCATCAGTCTCGAAACGAAGCAGGAGATGGCGATGGTTCAAAATACTAACAATGAAATCTGATTTGAGCCCCAGCCTTAAAGATAAACAAGACTTAATATCAAGAATGGAAGGCCTACCATAAGAACATTTCACAATAATTGCCCTGTTCAGTATCTCTTCAGACTTCATTATTTCATCATGAGAAAAGAACACAGCAGGTGCACCAGCATCTGTAAATGCAGGAGGCTTGATTTGTATCGTCACCTTCTTTGGTCGCAATGACTCCAAAAGAGCTTGCGCAAAAGACAACTTCTTCGATGTCGGCCCAGCATCCTCATGGTCCATCACGACATCCATACCCAGAGCCAAACAAACACCAAGAAAAGGCTGTCCGCCCATCGCCGGAAGGGCGGTGGTGGCAACCAGGACGACCACAACACCTACCGAAACCCAGAGCTTCTCTCTCTAGAAACTAGAGAGAGAAACAAAACCACTTCACCGGATCTACTCTGCCCAATAAGGCTCCATATCCAAGTTCGCCTCCCACGATTGGACCGAAGTTCGCAAGGGATACCTCACACAAGTGTCTAATAAGAATATAAAAGACAATCGCAAGAGTATAACATACAAGAAACTACATATATTTATACTCATTTCCACTGTTTACATTGTCCCAATACAATATTACATGTCCAAGAGAAAAGTACAACTACCTGAGACATACCTCGAGGGAGCAAAGCTTATATAACAACAACTACAACTCTACGGCTGGTGGTACAAGTCTGCCACAACACTGCCGCATGCCAAACCCACGGCAAACCCTGAAAGGAACTATAAGGGAGTGAGCCTCAACAAGTCATAGGCTCAACAGGATCTCCCAAAAACAACCACAACCAACCACACAACACGGTAATCGAGACCTCAACCACTAAGGGTCTTACTAGTAGCACTAATAAAAGAATGACTATAGTCAAAATGTGCTAGCAATAAATATAACACTTTAACTATCATAGTACACTGAAAAGTAAAGGAAGCAATAGGACTAGTGTAGAAACACCAGTTCACCACAGCAATTGAAACCGCCATGCCACAAGCCATATAGGCCAACTGCTAATAGATGGTAATGAGACTGACAACAAGGAGTTAGTCCCCCACGGTAACTAACGAGTAAAACAAAGGCCACACAGGCCAACCACCAACGAATGGTAACAGGACTGACCATAAGGAATCAGTCCACCACACAACCCACGGTAACCAACACGTCAGAGGACTACCCTCAGAAGGGTTAAACATAACGAGTGGAAGGTCATACTACACAACCTCCACGTAGCACAGCTCCACAACAATACTTGAAACACTGGCACACACACACTACGGCACCACAGCCAACTACGTACCCACATAGGGTACAGGTACTTGAAATCGCAAGGTACCACAACTGAACCACGAGTGCCACTGTGCCACCAGCACGGCACACAACAATCGAACACAAACCATAACCGGTGAGTCACCACTCACAAGCCACAACCACTGGCAAATCATGAGTCAGAAGGAACGACGCCACCACACGAGAACGGACTACTGGTTCATGATGCCAGTATCCAACCTGGACAACATAGCACAAGAACTACCTCTCAGTCTCTCAGTCAAGGATGAAAGGTCCAATTGCCGATCCACAACCCCACAGTAAAGCCAAAGAACAGTGGAGTCCAACCAACACCACACCTACATACCACACACAACTGCAGGACCATGCTGACACCTTTAGAGACTCTGACTTGAGCTCTCTAAAGTGAGGCACTAAAAAATAGGACTAGCTGGGGCCGAGTATGTCTACTGGTGTCCGTACCCCCAACCACGAGCGCTCTACAAGTGACCAAACACAAATCACAACTCACAAGTCACTGTCCCACTACCTTCTTTCCCTCAACTAGACGTACAACTCAAACATAGGAGTGAGGGTGTCCGGGAAGACGACACAGACCTCTATGGTACACACAGTACCAGGACAAACCCTGATCACAATAAACCACAACGTGCCTGGCTCACACAAAACCTAGGGTACCTGACTAGAGAAGCATTCTGGAGTAGGCACCGGACCACCAACCTCGGAAAACACACAAGCCATGCCGATCACTTAACATAACAATAAAACTAATATCATGATACACACATCATAACTAGCTCATCACTGGTCACCATGTAATCTCCAAGCAACTACACACCATTATACACATGAACCACATGACCACATTATAACCTTGCCTGTCATTGGTCATCTCATGATCTCTATAGCAACACATCTCTTTGCACATAAACCACAACATAATAATGTACTTAACATGATTAACATAATTAACATGATTAACCCAAAAGGCATAATGAACATAACTCACTAACTAACCATAAACCAATCCATTAAACCTACAACATACTTTACTAACATTAATCAACTTAGAACAACTTAAAATAATCTTAAACAGCCAAGGCTAGGTCCACACCACACATCACAGCCCAACCATCACAAACACACCTTGGAAGCTGAATCGTGATAGATGCAAACATCGCCTTTCAAATCACGATGACCCTACCAGTCACGTCAACAAGCTTAACACGACAAGGCCAACGGTCGTGACATAAACGCGACGGCCTGACATGTCGCCTTCAAGACAAATGCTACAAATGCCGACAGTCGAAGTGTAAATCACGACGGCCCACACTATCGCGATTACACCAAATCGATTCGTACTATTTAAAACAGAAGAAACGTTACGCCCCAGAGAGTCGCCTCATAAGCAATCGATATAGAAACGTGATAGACCTAATGGTCGCGCTTTAGTCAATCGATACAAACTCATCAGTTGAAAGAGAAATGCGACGGACTATCCCATCGCATTCTCACCAAAACGTGACGGTTCAAACAGTCGCCTTATCAAGTAGACAATTAAACCCTCATCTCTTCCTAGAAACCCATTCCACAGACCGTGTAAACTACCATTCCATTCATTAAAACATAAGAGACACTACCATACACTGGCATAGCATGATTTGCAAAGCTTTAAAGCATTTAAACAATTAAAAAAACAAAGAGGTAGTCTCCGTACCAACTCGAAGAGTCCGCGAAGGGTGAGAAACACCGCACTTCCGGCCAGCCCACGCTTTGGACGCCCTCCTCGCATGGAAACTGTGCCGAACGAGCCACCAAGAAGCTGAAAATGCCAGAAAAATGCCACAGAAGCTCCGTTGCTGCTCCCCATGGCCGGACAGAGCCTCCTCTACTCTGTCTAGCCTAAAATAAAGCAATAAATGCAAAGCCTAAATCACGACGTAGGTAGAGGTCGTGTTTAAACGTTAAACGTGACGTATAGAACCGTCTCCAATCGGAAACCTTGCGAGAAAGCAGTTCCTAAAACTCGACGTAGGCAGCTGTCGCGTATCAAATCGTGACGCCCCATTCTGACACATTTCGAAACAACGCCATAGCTGAGCCAAAAGCCGATATGAAGAACACGACCACTGACGCTGTCACGTTCAAAACGCGACAACATACCTCATCGCCTTCTTCAACAGAAAACTTGTGGGCTGTTTGGGCTCAAACCTTCGGCCCACAACCCCCACACTATAGTCGGAAGCCACAACCAAAGCCCAATGACCCCACATTGGTCAAGGGCAACATACCAGAACCATTAAACGCAGATCTGAGTAGTCGCGACGTTACATGTAATGACCTAAGATCCGATACACTGGGATCGAACCAGTATACCCAAATCTTGAACTACCACCCACGAGTCGAAGTTCGAAAGGGTAAAGAAAGTAGTTTGAGGAGACACACAACAATAAACAACTGTAAAGAAAAGCACAACTCCACTATATAAACATGTGCCATAAGTATAAAAGGAATACATCTCAGAGCTATGTATATAAAGAAAAAGTTACACAACAACTCGTACCCAAAAGGCTCTACAACTGGTAGCTACGTGGATCCGTTGGGGTGACTCAGATCTGCACTACCTTGATCAGACGAAGCCTCACTTGAAAGGAAAAGGGAGTGACTCTTAACTCATGACCCAGTAGGGACGCCAACCCCATTGGTAAGTGGAACTAAGTAGTAGAGGAAAAGAAAGGACAACAAAGAAGTAGCACTGCACTAAAAAACTAATAGTACCATAAGTAACCTCGCAGAAAAATTGGTACCACGATGCTCGTCTCTACTCAAGAGTGCATCGACAACACAGGAACCTCGCAGGCTCAACAACAACACAACACAACGCTCACAAGCTAGCAAACAAATGGAATGAGTTAGGGGATGTGGCTTGGCGCCTCGATAGCACAGAGTCCTGCAACCCTAGCCCTGTGTGCACACACTAGACTGGTCTCTCTCGTCACAGTCCCTACGTCTGATTTTTGCCCAAGCCAGGACTCTAGCTGGTGAGAAGGGTCCCACAAAAACTAACTTGAAACCACCACTAGGGGAACACACTAGACGGAGTCGCACTCGACGTCTAGGCTCACAGACGGACTGCACTCTATGTCGGTCATCCAGGCGGAGCCCAGCCCAACACTCGAGTAACAACCTCAAGCACAAACAGAAACAAGGTGTCAACACACACAACTCTTATAGATGGAAACACTCTCAACGTCTGAGTCACCGTGCGAAGAGGTGGACACCACATGCCTAGACCTCACACAAGAAGCAAGCTCACACACCACTGGAACTTACTTGCATGGTTGACGGTTGTAACACCCCGAAAATTTAAAGTGTTAGAAAAATATGATTAATGTGGTTAATGCACATTATTATTATCATTGGATTGAAATAATTAGCATTTGGGATTAATTAGTGCTAATAAATGTTACCACAGTGTCGTACACAGAGGTGCGCACTCCCACAAGGCGACACTGGAAAATGACAACGAAATAAAAATCCAAAAACACCATAATTTCCAGAAAAATGAGGAGATCTCGGAAATATAAATATCTGATTTTTTCGGTGTTCAGACTTCAAGGATAAGCCGACGCGACTATTTTTCGGGTGATTTTTCACCTAGTGTAAAATAAAATCTAAAAATTAAATAAAAATTCCATAATTTGTAAAACCATCAAATTAGTCTATGGTTAAATTTTTGGGACAAATGGATACCATTTGAACATGTTCACATCAAGTTTAATGGGCCAGTTGAATTATTGGGCAATTACGGTTTGGTTTTTCTGGAATTTCCGGAGGCTTACGTGGGTGGCCCTGGGAAGGCCAGCGCACATGGAGGTGGGATTAACACGTTAACCCTTTAGGTGTCAGCCATGGGAGCTGTGCATGGCAAACGTGTCTAGACATGGTTTAAGGGGATTAAAACCTTGACACATTGATGGCTATCGTGCCATCATGCATGGCCTGCGTTGAGAGTTATAAAAACCCCCCGATACCCAGCTTGCGAACCTTTCTAGGTTTGCTCCTGCTGCTGCTATGCTTTCCAGTCCCTTGTAGTGGGTGAATTGTTGTGGAAGTCATTCCTTCTATTGGAGCTACTGCTCCTGTTGGAGGTGCTGCGATCGTGGCTGCTCCTATTGTTTACACTCTTATTGCTGCTCCAGTGCAACCCTGTCATCTCCTTTCTTCTACTAGTTGTGGGTTTTTTTATCAAGTAGAAGTGAAGGTCTTCACCTTCTCAAATCAGGTAGAATTCTCTTCCTTTCCCACTCTTTTCTAAATCCTTGACCCCTACCATTGTTTAAGAGGTCATGATCACCCACTTACTTGCTTTAAACTTGTGAATTCTCTTTTGAAACAGTGTATCCATCCCTTATAATCATGTTATAGTTGTGTGTCTATAGGATTCAATTCTTTCCTTCCTCTCTTACTCTTACTCTTAAACATGCTATGGAACCATGCTGATTCCACTATGTAGGAATGTGTTGATTTATGGTAGTTCTTCCTACCATCATGAAAAGATTCATCTCCTTCTATCCTAATTCTGTTTTCTATACATGAAAATAATCCATGTAGCATCAATAAGTTGATACCCTCGTGATTTCCTTGTTCATCCTCTAGTAGTGATAAACACTTTCACATAGAGAGGAGAAGATTCTTGTTTTATTATAGAAACAATTCTTTTTCTTCTTCTTCTTCTACCCTTGATCCTTGTACATGATATAGAGTTTTGTACAAGTCTCAATTATCTTTAGAATAGTATGAAGACTTCGGTTTAGATGATTGATATTTCAAGTCTTGATTTAGATCTATGAAACACAATGTGACTTAGTGTCCACCTTGTAGAAATTTTCTATTAAATTCTTGCTATCAAGGCTATACTTCTAGTACTAAACTATGTTTTGTTTCAAGCAAGACAAGCTTGAATTGCAAACCTCCTCTTTCATCTCGCTTGTTTAGCTTTTAAACCACTGTGAGAACTACAATTAGACCCTTCTATTTGATATAAAACATGCCTTGGTTTAGAAGTTCTATAATTAGGGTGTTTAGGATGGATTTAAAGTCATTTCTAGAAGGTCTGCTGTCATCTGTCGACAGCTAGCCCATAGCTATCGACAGGCGCAAGTCTTCCAGAACTTCAGACTTCTGGACTGTGGCTAGCTATCGACAGCCAGCCCTCAACTGTCGACAGATACCCACAGAGCCAGCCAACCTGAGCTCTGTCTGCTGCCATCTGTTGACAGCCCCTTCCTGGCTGTCGACAGGCCCAACCAGTTCCAGATTTCAGCACCTTCCTTGATAAGTTTCTTCACCGGAACTAAACCCAATTGATCTAGCTATATGCTTACTCATTCCTAGATGTTTCTACCACGTAAACACCTACTAAAACCAATCATGTTACCTTTCTTTTTACCATGAATCATCCCTTCAAAAGTTCCAAACACAATTGACCTTGTGAGATCATCCATTTCTATAACCAGTGAAGGAACAATGTTCCTAAGTTCTTGTGTGTGAACCATGAGTGAATCTTTGTGTGTCCTTAATCCCTTACAAGGATGAATGTGTTATGATGACAAGTTGTGAGTCTTTGGGACTCGTTCGAGAAATATGCCTCGCAAATAAAGGGCTGGTTCAGTGGCCGCGCGGGGGTGATGACGACACCTGGATGTTGGCATACATCAATTCGTGTTTGATTAGTCATAACATCATGCTTGTGTGTGTGAAAATGTGTCTGATTATGAATTCAAGTATCATCCTGAGTTATTGATCTTGCTTCTAAACTATTCTTGTTCAATATGTGTTATTAAATTGTCTCGTTTGTTCGTTATCTTGAACACTTAGTGCTAGCAATCTATACTTGTTCTTATCTTGAGTATATGCATCTGAATCCTTTTGAATTAAAGAAGTTGAATTCTACTGGGCTAGTTAGCTCATCAAATCCCACTTTTTCAGGTAATCTACAGTTCTACAAGGTAGGACTTCGGGATTTGTGTGTGAAGAGACCAACCTTGGCGGCATTTCAATTTTAAGATTGTAAATCAAGAACCATGTAACACCTATTGAATGGCGAATACTAATATTTATTTAGTGAAGCCTCTGAGCAAATTTACTGCACAATTAGTTCAATTTTACGCTTGATTTCTCGTTAGTTCACGTTCTGGCATTTATAGATATATTAAATATCGTGACGTGACAGAATGGTATCAGAGGATTGGTTGAGGATTCAAATAGTTATTGGTCCTCAACATCCTGTAGTGACCTGTGAGGATGGGTAAAGGCCTAAGGGTAAACTATATAAGTAAAGTTGAATATAGATTGTATTGAGTATGAACGAAATATCTAGAGGTAGGATTCCTTCTTCCCTCCTTGCATTCTCGTTTCTTATTCCTGCTCAAGAACCTCATGTTAAAAGTGTTTACCATGTACACACACTTGTCTCTAATTCTGGAAACAACCATAGTGTTGTTCTACTCCTTATAATCATGTTTTAGCTAGAGTTTGTGTTATGATTCCAGCATATTATGACACTCATCCCATTAGAAGCAAGAAAATGTTGTCAGGAAGTGTTGCACTTCTAGCTGTCATTTTCCCTTAGATTTCCATGCCACAATATATACCAATTGTTCTACTTGTTTCCCTCATCGAAAGTGGTGTTTAGAACTGGAAACAAGACTCTTTTGATGTTACCAATCATGTAAGGATTCATAGAAACACTTGGTAGAATTTTATGTGGTAGTTTGATCACATTTCTGAAAGTTTAGATCGCACCTGTCGACAGCCAGCATTTACCTGTCGATAGGTATCATGCTTCCAGAACCCAAAAATGCAGAACTGACAGTAGCTGTCGATAGATAGCCTTCATCTGTGGACAGATGGCCTTCACCTGTCGACAGCCGACTCTTGTCTGTCGACAGCCAGCACTTACCTGTCAGCAGGTTCAGTCAGAAGTGTCAGCAAGACCCTTGTAAGACTGAAACTCATACCTTATTTACATTCCATATCATTTAAGTAAATGAAATGTTTCATTTACTTAAGATATTACATGTAAATAAGGAAGTACCCCCCATTTGAATCTAATAAAAATATCAGAAAAATCATATCTCTTACCAATAAAAGTCAACTCTCCCACTGAAGAAGAAAATGTGATTTTAGCGATTCCATCAAAATAGTGTCTTTCTAATTTCTCACAATTTGGCCTACCTAAAAATTTCATAATTCAAATAAACTTAGTGGAATGCTAAGAATCCAAGGTCCGGTGAAAAATGATAAACACACATGATATGACTTCTCCAAGGGAGCCCTCTCCTACTGAAGGAAAAATCAAACCTGCTTATTCCCTATTTTACCTTAATATGACTTTTACATTGATATGTTATGATCTCCAATTCTAAATAAGAATTCTTAAATGAATGGTTCAACCGATCATATAGATTTCATGACTATCCTCGTGATGTATCCTTCCGTTCACTTTCCCACGTTCTTGAATTCTAAATTATTATACCACTGAAATGAATTAGTTAATCCTCATTTATCTCCATCCCTCACTAAATCAAGTGAAACTCTTTAATAACTCAAATGTGTGGAACACTCACACAATTGATCACTCAAAGTTTTGAGATCATTTTAAATCTCACAAACCGTATACCCACAGTGTAGGATTGAATCTGTTTATGTCTATTGGAGTAGAGAACCAAACAAAATAGTGAAGAAAAGAAGTAGGAAAATACCCAATTAGAGAGAATTTTTAAGAAATGCAAGGATATGCAAATACATTGCACAAGAATTTGGACTTAGTGAAATGACTCCTTGAACTTCCAATTACATCCTCTATAGGCTTGAACGCATCAAAATTTTCCTTCTAACTGTAACATAAGAATCAAATGTCTCATAGTTGAGTTAAATCCTAAAGTTTTGCTTTAATTAATAAACAACATGCCATGTCAATGCACACAAATAGTTGGACTTGGAATCATTAGGAAAAGTAACAGTAGAGTCAACACCATGTCTTCTAGAGTCGATCTCACTCAGGAATAATAGTTTTGACTAATTATCCATCACGTAGAGTTGATCTTGTAATATCCCAGTATCAACCTCACATATGAGTATAGTCAACCTAACCTCCATTTGGAGTTAACAGTTATATTGATAGTATGAATTAAAAAAAAACCTAAATTTTAAATCACATGATTGACTAACTAAACTTAAATTTGTTTGCTCAGCCAGCGTAATGGGAGAAGAAATACATTGGAAAGAGGTTCAACATGCAATGAACAACCTTGTTCAGTCTTTAGAGCGAGTAGTTCCCGTTGATGATCAAGGAAAAATGGAACTGCATAAGGACATTAAGAGCCCAAACTCTCAAGAAACAGTGAGCATTACAGTGTCTATATGGAAGAAGACAGTTCGCCGCAGTAATAGAGAAATAGTTGGCAAACAGAAGATGAAGCGGAGTAAAGAGAAAAAAAAGAGTAAGAAGGCCAGCAAGCAAGCGAACGTTAAGGCACGACCTAAGAAAGTTTGTACGTTTTGTCACACACCAGGCCATGCCAAGGAGAACTGTTGGCGGAGACTAGGAGCATGTTTAAAGTGCGGAAGTCTAGAGCATCGGATCTTAGAATGTCCTGTACTCTCTCAGAGCAAGGACAAGAGTTCAGGACAACTTGAAACCACAAGGAAAAGTGACTAAAGCTATTAGAAGTAATCTTTCAATAGGATTAGAGTATAGTAAGAAATGCTTGAATTTAGTTGTTTTAGTATGACAAAACTTAGTAAGTTTTGCCAATCAATGTAATTTTGCAGGGATGACTATGGAGTTCTATAATAAAAACCTTACGTGATAAATAAAATTCTTTTTGTTTATCTTCATAATCTTCATACCCATCAACGTCGTTATACATTATTATTCTTTTTAGGAATATGTACTTATATAATTTTCTGAAGGTTAAGGTTATTTCTTGGTGAAGGAATCTTAGGAGTAATATGCTACTTCCAGAAATAATAGAGAATGTATTTAATTGAATCCATGATCACAACCTGGTTTCATAAGATCTAAAATTGCTAATTCAGATTCCCATCAACTATTGATGTCATGATCACAAGTTGTATAAAAGTGTATACATTATATGACATGATAATTATGACAAGATTGGTGAGACTAACCTATATTACAAAAAATATATATATTAAAAGATTGAAAATTTAAATTCTTGTGATCCATCCAAACTAGTCAAGGAGTTTGGAGGACCAAACTCTTTTCTTAGTGGGGGAGAGTTGAAACACCCGGAAAATTTAAAGTGTTAGGAAAATATGATTAATGTGGTTAATACATGTTATTATTATCATTGGATTGAAATAATTAGCATTTAGGATTAATTAGTGCTAATAAACGTTACCTCAGTGTCGTACACAGAGGTGCGCGCTCCCACAGGGCGACACCGGAAAATGACAACAAAATAAAATTTCGAGAACACCATAATTTCCAGAAAAATGAGGAGATCTCGGAAATATAAATATCTGAATTTTTCGGTGTTCGGACTTCAAGGATAAGCCGACGCGACTATTTTTCGGGTGATTTTTCACCTAGTGTAAAATAAAATCTAAAAATTAAATAAAAATCTCCATAATTTGTAAAACCATCAAATTAGTCTATGGTTAAATTTTTGGGACAAATGGATACCATTTGAATATGTTCACATCAAGTTTAATGGGCCATTTGAATTATTGGGCAATTACAGTTTGGTTTTTCTGGAATTTCCGGAGGCTTACGTGGGTGGCCCTGGGAAGGCCAGTGCACATGGAGGTGGGATTAACACGTTAACCCTTTAGGTGTCAGCCATGGGAGCTGTGCATGGCAAACGTGTCTAGACATGGTTTAAGGAGATTAAAACCTTGACACATTGATGGCTATCGTGCCATCATGCATGGCCTGCGTTGAGAGTTATTAAAACCCCCCGATACCCAGCTTGCGAACCTTTCTAGGTTTGCTCCTGCTGCTGCTATGCTTTCCAGTCCCTTGTAGTGGGTGAATTGTTGTGGAAGTCATTGCTTCTATTGGAGCTACTGCTCCTGTTGGAGGTGCTGCGATCGTGGCTGCTCCTATTGTTTACACTCTTGTTGCTGCTCCAGTGCAACCTGTCATCTCCTTTCTCCTACTAGTTGTGGGTTTTTTATCAAGTAGAAGTGAAGGTCTTCACCTTCTCAAATCAGGTAGAATTCTCTTCCTTTCCCACTCTTTTCTAAATCCTTGACCCCTACCATTTTAAGAGGTCATGATCACCCACTTACTTGCTTTAAACTTGTGAATTCTCTTTTGAAACTGTGTATCCATCCCTTATAATCATGTTTTAGTTGTGTGTCTGTAGGATTCAATTCTTTACTTCCTCTCTTACTCTTACTCTTGAACATGCTATGGAACCATGCTGATTCCACTGTGTAGGAATGTGTTGATTTATGGTAGTTCTTCCTACCATCATGAAAAGATTCATCTCCTGCTATCCTAATTCTATTTTCTATACATGAAAATAATCCCTGTAGCATCAATAAGTTGATACCCTCGTGATTTCCTTGTTCTTCCTCTAGTAGTGATAAACACTTTCACATAGAGAGGAGAATATTCTTGTTTTATTATAGAAACAATTCTTTTTCTTCTTCTTCTTCTACCCTTGATCCTTGTACATGATATAGAGTTTTGTACAAGTCTCAATTATCTTTAGAATAGTATGAAGACTTCGGTTTAGATGATTGATATTTCAATTCTTGATTTAGATCTATGAAACACAATGTGACTTAGTGTCCACCTTGTAGAAATTTTCTATTAAATTCTTGCTATCAAGGCTATACTTCTAGTGCTAAACTATGTTTTGTTTCAAGCAAGACAAGTTTGAATTGCAAACCTCCTCTTTCATCTCGCTTGTTTAGCTTTTAAACCACTGTGAGAACTACAATTAGACCCTTCTATTTGATATAAAACATGCCTTGGTTTATAAGTTCTATAATTAGGGTGTTTAGGATGGATTTAAAGTCATTTTTGGAAGGTCTGCTGTCATCTGTCGACAGCTAGCCCATAGCTGTCGACAGGCGCAAGTCTTCCAGAACTTCAGACTTCTGGACTGTGGATAGCTGTCGACAGCCAGCCCTCACCTGTCGACAGATACCCACAGAGCTAGCCAACCTGAGCTCTATCTGCTGCCATCTGTCGACAGCCCCTTCCTGGCTGTCGACAGGCCCAACCAGTTCCGGATTTCAGCACCTTCCTTGATACGTTTCTTCACCGGAACTAAACCCAATTGATCTAGCTATATGCTTACTCATTCCTAGATGTTTCTACCACGTAAACACCTACTAAAACCAATCATGTTACCTTTCTCTTTACCATGAATCATCCCTTCAAAAGTTCCAAACACAATTGACCTTGTGAGATCATCAATTTCTGTAACCAGTGAAGGAACAGAGTTCCTAAGTTCTTGTGTGTGAACCATGAGTGAATCTTTGTGTGTCCTTGATCCTTTACAAGGATGAATGTGTTATGATGACAAGTTGTGAGTCTTTGGGACTCGTTCGAGAAATATGCCTGGCAAATAAAGGGCCGGTTCAGTCCTTGGGGGAGCGCCCGAATTCATCAGTGGCGACGCGGGGGTGATAAGGACACTTGGATGTTGGCATACATCAATTCATGTTTGATTAGTCATCACATCATGCTTGTGTGTGTAAAAATGTGTCTGATTCTGAATTCAAGTATCATCCTGAGTTATTGATCTTGCTTCTAAACTATTCTTATTCAATATGTGTTATTAAATTGTCTCGTTTGTTCGTTATCTTGAACACTCAGTGCTAGCAATCTATACTTGTTCTTAACTTGAGTATATGCATCTGAATCCTTTTGAATTAAAGAAGTTGAATTCTACTGGACTAGTTAGCTCATCAAATCCCACTTTTTCAAGTAATCTACAGTTCTACAAGGCGGGACTTCGGGATTTGTGTGTGGAGAGACCAACTTGGCGGCATTTTAATTTTAAGATTGTAAATCAAGAACCATGTAACACCTATTGAATGCCGAATACTAATATTTATTTAGTGAAGCCTCTAAGCAAATTTACTACACAATTAGTTCAATTTTACGCTTGATTTATTGTTCGTTCACGTTCCGATATTTATAGATATATCAAATGTCGTGACGTGACAACGGCAATATCGATTGTCTCCAAACAGGGTAGGTGGCAACATCTGCTGCAGTCAATAAGGGTTAACAGAAGCATCAGATTCCACCGACAACATCTTGATGGCAAACGGGCCTGCTGTCAAGTTCTTCCCTTTCATGGTGCAGTCTGCCCTAGGCTGCTTCCATGGGCCACCCCAAGCCCCCAAATCAAGATCCATTTGTAAGGAACTATTCCTTGCATCTAGATCCATCGGAAAAGATCCGGAAAATGCTAATCCAACAATTGGATCGGTTAGTTCAAGCACATACCCCGAACATGAACATGCCCTCCCCAAAACGACGATCCAATCACACAATACATGCATTCATTAACTCAGAAATGCAAGGAGGGATACAAGGGATAGTTTCCCTACCTTAAAGGGCACAAAACATGGATGAAAACCTTCAAATTTCTCTAGTTCACCGTGCACACCCTGCGTGGTCAAACTCACGATCTGCCTCTTTTCCATACAATCCAATGCCACCATGAGTACCACAACCTTGCCTACAAGCTCCCATCGGCCACTGGAAGTAGTACGGAAGGACAGAGGTGATGGTGGGGGTGTGGAGAGGGAGAAAGGGTGGAGGGAGTGAGCCTCAAGTGGCCTGTTAAAAATAGGTTCGCCAGGTTGACGTCAGCAACACCACCTTAATCTTGACGTCAAGGTTCACCTGCGTCAAGTTCAGCCTTGATGGCATCATGCCTTGTCATCAACCCAGAGAAAAACCCAAAAATCTGCAAAAGGCAAAGTAGATGACAACATCTGTTGCCATCAACACCAAGTTAACAACACACTCTCCTGCCATGAACTAGTGGTTAATGACACTCAATTTTTCCGTTAACCCTCAAACACTCTAGGCCTGAAACAAAATCAAAAATGGGCCCAATAAGGGTCCAATAAGAACCCAGACCTTACAAGAATGTCTCACCCTTGAATGGTTTGCATGTGAGTAATGCACCTGGACATCATCCCGGTCTGGTAACAAGTTGCGGGAAATGTGTTTTTTTGGTTTAAACTTAATTCCATTGTACATTAGATGCTCTTGCATGTTTTCCTACTACCATTGGGCACTAAGAGCGTTCGGGATCTTCCCAGGACTAGACCAAGCCCTTGACCGGCATAACTCTATTATGGGTCCATGACCTTATTCAAGCACTTGCTGACAAGAATTTCAAGGGTTGGTTCATAACATAGACAAGAATCTCAAGGAAATAAGCAAACAACAATAATTATTTTAGAAAAAGGAAGCCAGGTTGAGATTGAATTAGAGACATACAAGCTAGAGTTAGGTTGGAAATTATGTAAATAATGACATTTAGTAATAGTAGTTAAATCTTTAAATGAAATGGGTTTACCATAACTCTACTTTACATTTTATTAAAGTAGACTGAAGAGTTTAAGATTAACACGATGAAGGGAAATCCAAGGATGCTCTGAACTAGGCTCTATTAAGCACATGGTTATGGCTTCTAGAGATATAGTAGGAACTTAGTTAAAGAATTAATCTTGATAAGGAGGATCAAGGTATTACTAATAAATTATGGAACCAATGACACGAATTATTACAGAACTACGAATGGAAAGGAGGCCACGAAAGATGTTGATCATGAATCACATGAATGCTTCATTAGAAATGTACATAATGTTGTAATAACTAAGATTATTAGCACTTAATCTTATATTCACTAAGATCATTAATAATAGAAATCAATAAATTAACAAAGATCCAATAAAAGGTCAAAACTAAAGAAGACACATATGGACACGGTAAGGAACACAGAAGGGAGTTACACACAAAGATTATATCTAAACTAGGGTCATCAACATTATTAACTACTAATTGATGACTTAGAAAGGATTAGAAGGAACCTATCTGAAGACCTAAAAGTTGCATAAGCTTCAAATTAGATAAAGGAATCAAATTTCATTCCGATAGAGTCTCGATATAAGATAGAACTCGAGTAAACGATCCGACAACATCCTGACAAGGGAAAGGATCTTGAGTAAACAACCCAGCAGCATTCCGACATGGAATGAAGATCAATACTAAACTTCGACAGAGTTTCGTGTTAGCACGGAGATCAATACGACAATCCGACAGAGTTATGGAATAATATGGAGATTAGAACAACCATCCGACAGAGTTTCAGGATGGAACGGAGTAGACATAAATGAATAAACTGGAAGCACCTCCTCATGAGAATGGACTACTGGAAACCTAACTAATGACTCAAATGATCTTAGAGGAACCTATCTATTGGCTACAAACTCTTGAGCTGGCTATCTTTTTCCTCTCTCTTTTCTCTCTCTCCAAAACCTTGTCTTGACTTCCCCCTTATCCTTCACTCGGATGGGGAGGAAATGGAAGAGAGCGGTGCCCAAGGAGGTGGAGGGGGGGGGGATCTTAACCATGGTTAACTTAGGGTTAAACTAACTAGGGTTAGGTTAAATAGGGTTAAGCAATTTAACCATGGTTAGGAGATTCTAGGGGGTTCCATGAGCTTCTTACAAAATTTTGCTTAAACCACTTACAAACATTACTAACTGTATTTTAACCCTCAAGTTTCAAAAACTGACGATGTACCCACTCCTCTCTCTTGATTTGGTCATTCTAGCTCCAAATGTCCTCTAACTAAAATTTTGATAGTATCATTAGGGGTCTCTAGAAAATGCACTTTAGACTCCAGATTTTAGATAATTGTAGATATGCCCTTCCCCTGTTGAACTTATCATCTTCAATATTCCCAGGTTTTAGTGACGACAATACTTTAAATAAATGCCAAATTTTTTTTGTTGAATAAAGATAACTGTGCAAACAAACATCAAACTAAAATATCTAATGATATTGTTGACTCTTTTATCTCCATGACTATATATTTTGGTGATAACAAAAACCTCAAAATTACATGTCTTTAATCATGACTATACCCTAAATACATATCCTCATATCTAATGTATTCATCTGTTCAATCGCATTTTCATTCTCATCATTGGTGTCGACCTGAGTAGCACATGTGTTGACAGATGATGCATAGGTGTCGACACACAATAACCTTGTGTTGACTTGTGAAGCACATATGTCGACCTGTGAACATCATGTACTTGTCGACACACTCTTATCCTATCATTCTTGTTAATTTATGTTCTTCTTATTCTTAATGATCTTGATGACATTTTGTCATAATCTCTATTTTTCATTAAGTCTATTAACAGGACAAATAAGACTCCAAGGATCATCATGGTAAGTATTCTAAAAAGGCTCATGTTACTCCCATATTATTTACTTCATGAAAATTTTCTAAGTCCACATCAAATGAAATATTTATATCTTGAGTAGACAAAGTGAGACATCAGTCAAAGTCCCACTTCGTCATATCTGAAGTTTCACTTCGTCATATATGAAGTCCCTCTTCAATTGACTGTGTTGAATTTTTTTGGACTAGCCGAAGTCCCACTTTGACTGATTTCCTTATACTCTGATCCAGTCGAAGTCCCACTTTGACTAATTGCTTTATACTCTGATCCAGTCGAACTCTAACTTTGACTCCGAATCAGTCGAAGTTTCAATAATAGTAATACAATCGATTGGTAAAGTTTCTATCAATTGGTGTTATAAGTTGTTCCAATTGATGAATAACTTATCGATTGATGACTATATTGTATGATTCATATCGATTGGCATTATTTCACAACGATTAGTGAACAAGTGATCTTTTTCATATCGATTGATGTTATTTTTCCTCTGATTGTTGAACATTTGCCTTATTCACATTGAATATTAAAATACATTGTTTGGTGTTATAAGTATTCAGTACTCATTTTTGCCATCGATTGGTGATCATTTTGCTCATGGACTATCGATTGGTGTGTAGACCATACCCATGGCTTGACATAATATGTCAATTGGTCTTCACACCTGCTTCTATTGTTGTTTTAAGTATTTCAATTGATAAAGAACTTATGATATCAATTGCCTAAGTCTAATATTCACTTAAAGTTTTGACTGCAATGGTTATTTAGTAAATTTTCTTTAGCACCAAAATCTACTTAATTTCAAATTTGGCTCTCATGTTTTTACATAAGATCTCACACATATGTCTAACATTAAATGCACTGTCAACCTTTTTTTGACCTAGGCTGTATGTTCACACCTTAAACATATCACTGATAATCATTCTTTCTTATCAGACAAAAGGAAGCTACCTCGAAAAGCATATTGTCAGCAGAAAATGCGGTCTTCTACAACAGAGGTATGGGTGTGATTGACACATGACCTTTTTCACCTAACACCTTCCTCTTTGTGCATTAAATGGATGTAGGTATCCGATACTCCCTTGAAGCTATCATGAAACACACTACAACACCATAGATACCTGCACGAAGCTAAGGACTCCCATCTGCTTCAAGGAGCCACTAGTGTAGCAACCTGGATTTTTCCAAAATTTAAAAATCTAAATAATATTAAAGTTTTGATAATTGGAAAATCAAGTAAAAGAAGATTAAATAAAACCCATCAAATGAAAATAAGTAATGGGCTTTATGAAATGGACCCATTAGGAATTAGTGGGCCCAAAATGGGATTTATAAAAAGAGAATAATGGGTAAATACCCTAAATTCGCAACCTAATTATTACCTAATTAGAAAAGGGGAATTTCATACATTAAATAAGCAAATAGAGTTAGATTTGGAATCCTAAACGTACCCAAATTGATTGGCCACAAATTTGGCTCTCTTCCCAACCCAAACAGGAAGTGGAATGCTTAGAAGGAAGGTAGGAAATAGGAAAACTTGGAATTTATAGGAATTAGACTTAAACTAGGAAAGGGAATGCGGAGAAGCTTAAATACTTCTCTTAAACTCTCATGGTCGGCCCTAGCTCATGCCAAGAGGTTGCTGGACTAGGAGGAGAGGCCAAGAGTAGGAGATCTCATGGGAGAAAGGAGTTTTCAACCCCCCAACCCGAGTTCTTCAAGTTTTAACCCTAGAAGAGGAAAATGATCAAAGGTAGGCAATCTCACAAGCATAAACCATGAAACTTTTTCTGTAGGATGTCTCATCTATCAGGAAGAAAAATCCATTTTGTTTCATAATTTTCCATCGAGCAAATCTTTAGTTCTCAATTTTCAAAGTTTGGTGAACTTCATGACCCCGAACCCTCTTCTTAAATTCATATCTTCATGTATACTCGTCCTCATGCCTTGAGATTGTTATTGTAAGCACTGACGGATGTTAGGCTTCTTTAACCCCTGAAAGTCCTAAATTCCATCCACCATGTCTTACGAATTAAATCTTGCATCTCAACTGTTTCTAGTATTCTATCCTCCATGTTTGATCTGATTAAACCATGTTGAAACCATGACCGTTTACCAATTCCTAATTATTGGGAATACTATTGCATGTCTGGATTCGTTTGCAACTTGTTTTAGGATTTTTCGTCACTTGTACAATTTGTTCTGTATTTTTGAATCCCTCTGTGTTAAGAACGGAAACTCTTGGACTGCAATCCAAGACATGTTTGATTCCTGTCGGACTCGGGCACAGACCACCAAAACACGATGGCCTGATAGGCTGCGTTCTATGGTCTGGTTGCGATAGTCTGCCAGTCGCATTCTGAATGGGACAGGCATCGCCGTCACGATCGTTGTGCCTGGCCTGACTGACTCGTCGCGACCCATACATGCCCCTGTTGCGTTCTGACTAACTGTCATGACCGAATCGTCGCGATCCATCAAAACACCTGTCGCGATCTACCCTGTACCCGTCACAACCCTTACTGGGGTGCGTCGCGTTCACAGGATTTTGCAGAAGAACCCCTAATTTGCAATGCTCTAATTGCCTATTGTGCTTATACCCTTTAATCCTAGTTATACCCGCAGTAATTTCACTTAATATGAGTTGAACATTTCTATGTGATTTAAAATACATACACACGACTAATTTCCATCTATGATTTTATGTCACATGCACACACTTTGATACCATCCAAATATGCCTTAATTGGCGTGAACATGTTACATAATACATCTGGTAATTTAATTAAATTGCCTCATGCTTAATTACTACATGTATACGTTTTCCACGTTGTTTTGGAACACCGATCTCAACGCTGCACTGTTCTAGAACTCCTCTGGAATGTCGAGCACTTATTTCTATACACACTCTCTTGACTTGGACGAACTCTCCATCGGATATTCCTTCTGTCGGACTAGTGAGTTTTTGTTCAAGGCCTCCGTAAGTCTCCTCTGTCCATGGATTCCCACATGGTCGACGAGCCGGTTGTACCCTAATGCCTATGAAACCCTTTAGGGATCCGTACGATCCAAATGACTATTAGAAGTTTGCTCTTATCTTGAATCACGCCAGACCTCTAGACCTGTGCATAACATGGCCAGTGGAAAGGTAGTGACTTCCACCTGATTGCCAACACTAAGTGCGTGTGTTGTGCAACTGTTACTATCGCCTGTTTACTCGACGTGTTATGTGCAATGTCCACTAGCCCTCATCTATACTCTACTCGCTCGTCTACTCTCGTTCACTCTGCTATCTCATCTATTCATCTAGTGCTCTCATCTATTTCTTGGTACTCTCTATTGGCCATCGACTGATTGTCTAAAGATAAACAATATAACCAATGCCAGCGCAATGGGGCCCGATCTAGTCCTGGGGAGAGCGCCCGAAAGTGCCATTTGCCCATGGGAGTTAAATGATCAGGATGTTGGCATTACATCCAAGTGCCATACTATCTAGATTAATCTAATGACAATCAAAAGTGCTATATTCTCTCGTTGTCTGTTGACAACAAAAGTGCTATGCTATACTCGTTGTGCTATTGCTATACTTTGTGCTATTGTGCTATGGCCATCTTACTACTCGTGCTATAATTGACGTTCGAGCTATATATTTGGAAAGTTGTGCTATTTCGTTCACGTGCTATCCTGCTATCTTCTACTTGACTCTCTCGCTCTATCATTAGTTACTCTGCCTTTTAATTCATTAATTATTTAAAGCCTGCTCTACTATTGAGATTTAAGTCCTATTGGGCGTTATCGCTCACCCTGCGTTATTTGTCATTATGTTCTCAAGTGAGACTGAGGATGAACCATACACTCAAGAGGATGGGTACGATCTGGAGTGACGTCATGAGTACCCTAGCGTCCTATTACTATGTTTAGCATTGTAGTAGTTAGGTTTAAAGTTTAGTCTTTGCTTTATTTCAATGTAATTGGGTCCTATAGATTGGATCTGATATTAGTGGTTGTAACTAGACATTGGAAATTATTAATGAGAAAGATTTGCTTTAGTATTATTCATTGTGCAATGGTTTGATGTCTAGTATTTGCTCTATATCTTTTCTTGCAACTGCCTCGCATTCTGATATTCCGCTTCGAGGCGTGACAGTTTTGTGGTATCAGAGCCTAGGTTATTCTTAAGTATAGGATGATCTAGGTTAACCGACCTCGATTAGAGTCAATTATCCTACCTATGCGAGAGGTGGTTAGAGCCAAGGGTAACTAGCTAAAATAAACTCACACACGCACGAATTAAATCTCACATCAGTATCATGACAATACGTTATTTTTGTAGGAACTAAGCAATCGAGATGGTGGCCGAACGTGCTCAAATGAGGGGCATGCAACAAACCATCCAAGAGTTGACTCGTGCCATCATGCAAGCCACCCAAGGCGGGGGTAATCGTGTCGATGCTGGCGATCTGCATCGTAACTTCAGAAGTCTGAACCCACCTAGATTCAGTGGATCCACGGATCTGGATGAAGCTGAGCACTGGCTGAAGGAAACGGAAAGAATTTTCCGTGTTATGCAATGTGCCGCCAGGTATAAGCTGCTACTGGCAACATTTCAACTGGAGAGGGACGCCCGCGCTTGGTAGGAGTTAGTCGAAGCGACTTGGGAGAACGGTCAATTCACCTGGACCGAATTTAAGGAAGCTTTCAACTCCAAGTACTTCTCCAAGCATGTCCAAGAAAGGAAGGCGGCGGAATTTGCTGCTCTGAAACAAAGGAGCCTGACTGTGGCTGAATATGAGGCCCAATTCTCTAGACTGGCAAGGTATGCGGCACACCTGGTAGCTACTGAAAGAATGAAGGATAAGCACTTTCTCAACGGCCTTAAGCCAAAATACATCACCCAACTAGCACCTCTTGACATCCAGACCTATGTCGAGATGGTAAAGAAAGCTCAGCTGCTAGAAGATGCTACGGACTTCACCGACCGTATCAAAGGGAAGTTCATGAAGAAAGAATTGACCTCAGGACAATCATTTTCCAAGCCAACCAATGGCAAGAAGCGTCCCTTCAACATCACGGAGGGTCCTAGCCAAGAAAGGAAACCTAAGGCGATAGTCCCATACACTCCAGCAAAAAGCAACTGCAAACACTGTGACAAGCTGGGTCACACGGCTGATGAATGTTGGAGGAAGGTCGGCGCATGTCTGCACTGCGGAAGTCATGAGCACCGCATCCTCAAGTGCCCGCTACTAAAAGAGAACGAGAGGCGCCCTAATGCGCCTAAGAAACAGGGCTGACTGCAAGCCCTGCATGATGAGGAGCCCGCTACGGACGGTGGCGTGGTAGAAGGTACCCTACAAGTTTTCTCCTTATCAGCATTTGTCTTATTTGATACTGGAGCAACTCATTCCTTTATATCTCAACGCCACTAGGGGAAAAGGAAAAATTGAATAAATACTTTCCCTCTGTCGATGTAATGATCGGAGACCAAAACCTAAAAGTCGACTTGGTGTGTATACCCATGGAAGGCTATGATGTAATTTTAGGAGCCGACTGGTTGTCCGCATATGGGGCAAGTGTCGACTGTAAGAAAGGGAAGGTTACCTTTAGTGACTTTCCTAAATTGGCATTCTCTGGGATTAGACATAAGAGACGGATGTCTCTAGTCTCTGCCATAAAAGTCCATAACATGATAAGGAAAGGTTGTATTGCTTTCCTAGCAACCGTAGTTGTGGAAAAGAAGGGTTTTAAGATAGAAGACATTCACATAGTTCAGGATTACCCCGATGTGTTTCCTGAAGATCTGCCAGGGATTCCCCCGAAACGTGATGTCAACTTCGCCATAGAGTTGATCCCTGGAGCTGCCCCGATATCGCATCAACTGTACCGGATGTCACCTTCCGAGCTAAAGGAGTTGAAGACGCAACTGATGGAGCTATTAGAAAAGGGGTTCATCAGACCAAGTACTTCCCCATGGGGAGCACCTGTATTGTTCGTCAAGAAGAAGGATGGATCGATGAGGCTCTACATCGACTATCGACAACTCAATCAACTCACCATCAAGAACAAGTATCCTTTACCCAGAGTCGATGAACTATTCGACCAAATATCTGGAGCTCAATATTTCTCTAAGATCGATCTTCGATCTGGCTATCACCAAATGAGGATAAAGGAGGACGATATCTTCAAGACGGTTTTCAGGAGCAGGTATGGGCACTATGAATTCGTTGTTATGCCTTTTAGGCTAACCAATGCTCCTGCAGCCTTTATGCAACTCATGAACAACATATATCGGCCCTACCTCGACAAGTTCGTGGTCGTCTTTATCGACGACATCCTCATATACTTTGAGACCAAGGAAGAGTATGAAGAACACCTGAAGATAACACTACAAGTTTTACGAGACAACAAGTAGTATGCAAAGCTTAGCAAGTGCAAATCCTGGCTCGAAGAAGTGTCCTTCTTGGGCCATGTCATCTCAAAGGACGGCATCTCAGTTGTAAGGCCCTTGATTTTCATCTTTGGGTGATTGCTTATGTATATATGTATATATAATGTATATTTGTATTGTGCACATTATTTATTTAATTACATTGCATGAACAAGTATTACTTAAGGTATGCATTGTAAATTACATGTATAGTTGTATGGTATATGTATATGTATAAGGTTTTCTGTACTTTAACTTCTGTGTTGACGACCTGTTGGCGTCAACATGAGTTGACGTCGATGATGAATCAGCGGACACATCGATGGACGCCAACTCAGAATTTGCGACCTGTGATGTTGACATTAAGCTTCCAGATCTGTTGCATCTTCAGATCTGGAAACACCTCCGGAAATGTCGCCCTTGTGGACGAACCGTTTCCCGCACTCGTCAGACTGTTGAATCCTCCGGTGGTTCACGAACATTGTTGAGCTCTCATTGGTGATGATGGGTCGCTGGTTGACCTCGTTGACTCCCCGGTTGACTTAGTTGACTGAGGAGGAAACAAAGAAAACCAGAAATGGAGGGAGATGTTTGTGATCGCCAGGGCCTTACCTGTGCCCAAGGGAATGTTGTGATCGCGCCGGTGCAGTAGCCTCGCGCAGCGGATGAGTGTGGGATTCCAACTTCTCTCCCTTCAGCCAGCCAAAGGAAGAGAGCTCCACGGTCTTCTTCAGAGTGTTCCTGCCACAAAAGAAGCTCTATTAGACTCAAATGCAGTGTAGTAAATGTTCAAAATGAAAAAGTAAAAGCCCAAAAGGCGAGTCCCGTACCGGTTGCGGACTTGAGAAGAGGGGTGGCCAAGTGTTATGACCACCCTTCTTCCCTCTGTTTTTGGTTGGGAAACCCCTTTCTAGGTGTGTAGGAAGGTTCCCTATGTGCCTAGAGTGTGTGGGAATGTGTGTGTAACATGCAAAAGCTAAAGGGAAAGGAAAGGAAAGAGAGGAAGAGGAGGGAGATGATCCTCATTTCTGTGGCATTGCTGACTCCTTATAGGGCTCCTCCAGCTCGGGATGAAGTCTCCTAGACGTCCCAAGTGATGAGAGAAAGAAGAAGAGGAGTGGTGGAAGGTAGGGTGTAATTTTCTCTCTCTTCTCTCTAAGTGACAAAGTGTGGACGTCCAGCCTCTTCCCCCCTCACTTAGAAGGCCAAAGGGGAGTTAAATAGGCAATGGGGTCGGAGTTCAGAGGCTTTGGATGCCCAAGTGTGAAGAAACACACTTGCACACTTGGCAATCCAAGTATTAAGGCTCCAACCAATGGGGAGAGGCCAAGTAGGATTTTTACTGGGTCAAGGGGGTGCCAAGGTGGCCCATTTGCCTGTTGGGAACGGCCCCATGAACTGCATGGGCGAGAGAATGGCGCAAGTGGGCTAGATTCTCAGGGTAGTTGTGCAGACCAAGTAAACCAAGTTGACGTCAAACGATCCTGCCGTTAAAGCCATGCAGACGTCCACTGATGTGGACGCCAACATCAGTAAACGTCCAGGACTCTTGCCGTCAACATGTAGTCAGCGGCAATCGATGCTGCTGTCTACATGGCATACGAGCCAAGTCAACAAATGGTCAAACAGGCTTTATTGGGCCATAGAACCACGCAAGGATGGGCCAAATCTCGCGTCTACAAATGCCCTCCGAGACATCCGATCTTACAAGGGAGCAGAGCGGGCTGAAAGGTTGGTGTCTCAGTAAACAAAGGACGTGGAGATTTGATGAAGGGCCATCTTCGAGGATAGGAATTCTAGCAAGTCAAACGAATGAGTTAGGCTAGAAACGAGTGACGAATCGTCTGAGAGACAAATGTGGATAAAAGGAAGAGTGATCTACCCGTGTAACTACAACTTCGACCCCACGGTAGGGTCCCTGGCGTTGCCGTGTTGGACTTTGACTAGTTTCTGGTGTGTCTGAGTCAAAGGAGTTGTAATATGACGGTTGAATCAAGAGAGTCTCATAACTGGAGCTCGTGGGCTCGCTGGCCTAATTAGGACGCCTGTCCCAAATTTAGGGGGTCGTGGAGACAAGGAGTTGGTTGATCTCTCAAAGGATTATCAAAAAATTCTAACTAGAATCAATGTTTAGAAAGCCTGAAGTCTGAAATTGAGCTCGCGACTGGCAAACGTTCAAATGAACTCAATAAGACTGCTTGATTATTTGTGATAAGCACGGTGGGACAAGTTCTCGAAGGGGGGACAACAAAGGCCCGAAATTGGCTTAAATATAAAGAGAGTGTTGACCCAGTAGGCCACCTGAACTGGGGAGCCACAGAATGATCGAGGAAAATCATCATTATTATTATTTATTTATTTATTTATATATTTGTTTTTTTTTTAGTCAATGAGAGAATGTTAGCAGTGAAGGCCTAAATGCATACTGGTGTGGGTTGCCTATCTAAAATGCAAGTTAGAACCAGAGGAAAATTCTAAAGGCCAACAAATAACTGAGAGATCGTAAACCCGTCATGGTTTTTGATAAAGGGGAACTTGGGGTTCACGGTCGCCAAGTTATTCGCCTCTGGTGAGGTCCTATGTTAGACATACCTGTAACACTCAAGGTCGCATGAGTGTTCCGAATCTGAAGCACAGCTTGTGCTTAGATATCTGCAAAACAGCTTGAAGCACAAGATAGAATATAATAGCCATATAAATAATCAAATTTGGAAAGTTTTCGGGTAGTAAACGTCCACCCCGATGGCCGCCAATATGCAATTAACATCAACCTGTGATGCTGTTGACTGGACACTGGCGTCAACCGATCTGGACGTCTACTGGCCAACGGATCAGGTAGAAAATATAGGTGATGGGAGTCCATGAGGACTCTCCCTTCTTCTTCCTCCGTCCCTCCCTGTTCCTTCTGCGAACCAGAGAGTTTGGGGACGAATTGCAACAGAAAACATGGCCTCTTCATCGACCGAAAAGTCCACGTGCATCAACCCGGGGATTCTAAGCGAGGTTCTGGGGCATCTGAGCACCAACTAGCCAACGGGGAGGTAAGTAATGCTCACTTCTGCTTCATCAAAAGCTGAAAACTCCCCAAGCTCCCTTCTCACAGCACTCCTTCATGTAGGAGGTGCCTGCTTTCCCGAGCTAGGGCCAAGTACGGGCCTTCTCCTGGCTTGTGAACCTGGTGAACACCATTACCTTGGACATGAGGGGCTTCATCGGGGTGTGGAATTTGAGCTTCATGGTGGTGCTGACCAAGAACATGAAGGATATGTGGTGGGGCTTTGACGCTCTGGGAGCGTTGGTGGAACGGTGGCATCCACACATACACACGTTCGTGTTCCAGACCTTCGAAGCAAGTGTGCTGCTAGAGGAGGTGGAACTGTTCTTGGGGTGGAGGCGATGCTTGGAGTACGATGTGACGACTCCTCTCCTTCCGTGGGAAGAGATTCTCGCGGATATCGTACGGGACAAGAGGGAGGTGCTGAGAATGACGAACAAGCATGGGATCTTCCTAGACCGGCTAGCCTAGTGGTTGATCCAGCATGCGAAGGAGATTGGAGGAGAGCGAGCAACCCGAGGACTGACATTGTGTCTAGCTGGAGTTTTCTTGTTCCCCACTAGTGGCGACTTCCTCCTTTACGAGCACGTGGGAATCCTATCTCTGTTATGGTGCGGGAAATCACTTGCCCCTGCAGTGCTGGCGCACCTATATAGCTCACTCACTATGATGAGTCTAGGCGGACGCACATGCGGGAGCTTGTTCCTGCTTCAGGTATGGATGGAGGATCATTTGAAGTTTGATTTTGCTGACAAACAACCTACCCCCTCCAGAATCTTCCTTCAGAGTTCAGTACATTGCAGCAAGGCATGGTACGAGCCAGAGGACGAGATCAAGTGCGTGACAGCACACTTGAAGAGCAGATATGTTTGGAGAGATCACTTAGCCTACCTAGTAATGGAGGATTTCATAGTGAGGCCACTATTCATGAGGACTATTGAATTCAGAGTTCGAACCAGGGAGGACAGAGACTTGTGGTTGATTGGGGCTGATCGGATGGTGGTATACCAGCCACATCGATGTCATTGTCAGCTCGGAATTCCAAGGGGCATTCCAACTGCACCGACATGATGATCCTAGGGAGAAATGAGAAGCTGATGAAGATGGCGAGGAAGACCTGGGAGAGTTACACAGTGCGCAAGAAGGTGGGACTGGCGGTGCAAGAAAACCAGGAAGACATATGGAAGTATGAAGAGTTTAATGATACTATTCGCCCTATTTCTTGTGATTTTTACATGGCTCGTAGGGCAAAGTGATGTACTTTCTTGATTCCCAATAAGTGTAACACAGACATAGATGAATAAGGAGATTTGCATTGTGTTCAATGGCTTGAATTGTGTGAATTGAGCATTGGATGTGGTGAATGGGCTTTCAAATTTGTTCATTGGAGTGTTCTGTGAGGACTGAGTGCGCGGCGGTTGACGTCCACATCGATGGCCACCGACAGCAGGTAGATGTCCAGAGTATGGTCGCCAACATCCGGAGAGAATATAGACGTCAATGAATATGGACGTCCAAGTCAAACTAGACGTCCACCACCGGGTCGTCGACCGGACTTCGAGGTCTGACATAGATGAGACATTGGCGTCAACCCTGTGGTCGTTTACAGTACGTCAACGGCCACAGTCTTGACGTCAGCAAAAGCTAGACGACCGGAGATTGACGTCAACTTTGAAAAACAGCTTTTTTTTTAACCGATGCCTCATTTCGGCGCCATTTGGTTGCTCAACCGCCGGAGAGCTTCTTCTTTCTCCCCACACCCTCTTGCTCTCACAACTCTCTAATCTTTCCACACACCTTCTAATCCTTGCTTCTTCTTGCTTCACATTTCCTGAGACATTAAACCCATCCGATGAGGACGAGAGGGAAAAGATCAGTCCTCAGTCCCGTTGCCAATCGGGAGAGGAGGAGGAGGAGGAGACGAGAGAGGAGATGATGGTGGAGGAAGAGGGGACCACGATGGCCGGCGCCAACGGTGATAGCGCCTCGGAGGACGAGGAAATCGTCGTAGACGATGGAGGGGGGGAAGAGACAAAGGCGGAGATGCCTCGACGACCCAAGGTAGGCCTCAAAAACATTAAAAACCCCTGTGGAGTGTGTTTGTACAATGTGAAAAGAGGGGGAAACAGGGGAGGCTCTGTCGGTTTTGACAAGAACTTGACGTCCACATCGGTGGACGTCGGGTTCTTGTAAATGTCCATAACCATGCCGTCTATTTGAACTTGATGGCAAGGGATGGACGCCGACTGGGGAACTAGACGGCAAGACCCTTGATGCTAATTCTTTGTAAACGGCAACCCCCATGCCGTCAATATTTCTTTAACGGCAATCGATGCTGATGTTTATGTTTCTATGTTTTCTGCAGGGCAAGGGCCGAATGAGGAGCAGGGTGACATGGGATCTGTGTTGGGCCTGATACCGGGCACTACCAGAGGCCCTGTAGACCCGGGTTGCCCGGATGGGGTTCGTGCACCTCCTGTCAGTGCGTCCATTCCATGTGGACGTACCGTACCTGGAGGCACTGAGAGAGAGGTGGGAGGAGGACTGCAATGCATTCATCATGCCTTGGGGTCACATGATACCCACGTTGGAGGACGTGGCGTATTTGACGGGACTGTCGGTTCAGGGAGAGCCGGTAGTCAGACAGGAGCGAAGTGACTATTATGATGACATAGTAGAGCTTCTGGGGCCAAAGTTTGTTGCGGGGAGGAGGAGGCCGATCCGAAGCATCCTGCTCGGATCGCTATCAGAGGCCGTGGGGCTGAGGGATAGGAGGAGAGGACCCCTAGAGACGTTGGAGGAGTTCTACACCGGAGTGCAGGGGGAACTCGATCTCGGAGACAGGAGCGAGGAACAGTCTGTGCGGATCTTCGTCTCCTACTTCTTCGGACGGCTCCTCTTTGCCACGCAGTCATCCCAGATGAACTACAAGTTCGTGTTGCTCCTCCGAGACCTGGAGAAGGCAAGACGGTACGCTTGGGGCGCTGCAATGCTGGGGCATCTCTTCTCACTCCTTCCCAGTAGCTCGCGGCACTCTCAGAGCACCGGGGGCTTCACCCCCTTTCTTCAGGTATGCATAATGCTCATCATTGAATATTATTAAATTGGACTGCCTGACTGAAATTCTTTTTTCTTGTTGCCTTGTAGATCTGGGGATACACCCACTTCCCCATGGGACGTGGGGTAGTGAGAGAGGGGAGCCAGGCCATGGTGCCCCTCATGGCCCGGTGGGAGGTGGCGCCGGATCCGCAGGTGACGGACCGGCACGCGGAGGACGTACGTGCTGCACTAGACCACTACCCCCACGACCAGGTATAAAACTCAACTAGCTCACCTTCTTGCTTTCAATTGTTCTTTAATATGACTGACCAATGCCTTCTTCCTTTCAGGTGGTGTGGACCCCGTATCGGGGGGAGGTGGACGCTTTCCACCCAGCGGTGGCGGCGGGTCACCCTCTCTTCGACCGCCACTTGCTTCTGCTATGTTTGGGGACGTGCGAAGTCCTCTACCTGGAGTTGGTGGTATAGACTCTAGGCTGGCATCAGCCGGCCATAGAGATACCCTCTCTAGGTGGACAGGGGCACTCGCGCCGCCAGTTCTTTGCCGAGGACCGAGTCTGGGCGAGGAGCACGGGAGCACGGTCGCCTACTGGCAAGGGGGCGGGGAGCAGGTACTCCGGTAGACGGCCCTCCAGGACAGCTCGGCATACCTAGAGGGTTACCGAGCACACTACGCTGGGCGACTCCGGCTTGACTGGCGAGTGGTAAGTGAATTTCTGACTCTACGCCTTTGTCATTTAAATTGCTTGATCTGATTCTAACCTTGAAGTGTGAATGACAGCTACCGGAGTCACAGGAAGTACGCCTCTTGGAGGGGCGACTGGCAGAGCAAGAGATGGAGCTGGAGAGGCTTCGTGCTGAGATCCGGACACTGGTAAGTAACATCTCACCCTTGATCATATCTTGAATTTGATTTGATTACTGACCAAGGTTTGATGGATGTAGAAGGAGGATCTAGCGAGAGTGCGGGCAAGCCGTGACGCAGGGGCGAGCTCGTCGCACAGCCGGTCAGAGGGGACCTGGCGGTCCGCCTATAGGAGGCATTGGACCGGGCACAGGCGCGGGTCCAGGAGCTCGAGGCTGAGGTAAGACACTGAACCAAAACCTTTCTGCACATGATTTGATTTGATTGACTTGACATGACATGACATATTTTCCCCTTTGTATGCAGCGGTAGGGAGGACGAGTGGCGGCTCTTCAGGTGCAGATGGACGGTCTGTGGCTGGAGTTGGTGAGGACGGAGGGTCGCCTGCTCAAGGCGAGAGAGAGACAGAGCCAGGCGAAGGCCGACCGGGCACGGGCGATAGAGGAGCGAGCGTGGGCTGTCGCAGACTTGGAGTTCATGAAGGACCGGGTGCTGAAGAAGCACCGGGAGCAGCAGCGACAGGCCCAGCAAGAGGCAGCAGGTCGGAGCGGGTCGGTGTTCGGATCTCTTGATGACATCGTGTCACTGGGAGATCCATCTGTAGGGCGAGGAGGATCACGACCAGAGGCCTCTACAGCGACGAGACCCCCTCTCCCGGACCGGCGTCGGGAGAGAGAGGAGGAGGAGGTGAGCAACTCGCGTAGGCAGAGGCCTAGCGAGGGGGGGAGAAGAGAGGAGTGAGACTCTTAGTTGTACCATCAGAGGTATGCCCCTGTCATGACATGTACAGAACTTCATCCTTTTAGTGGATTTTGTGGACTTGGTCGTTTGTGTGCTTGAATGGTTTACCTTTGTACTTTGGTTCCTGCATTCACATTACTTAAGGGAAAAAGTTAGTGTAGATCTGTCTTTAGCCCCTTGCCTAAATGATGTACCTTTCTTGAGATCTGGTCAATGGGCTAATGTCTAATTAAAGATATGAACATAAATGAAATAATGGAAGGGAAATATGCACTTTTTTGTCTTTTTGTCTCTTTTTGATTTTTTTGTTGTTTTGAATAGGAAAATAAGTAACATGTTAGTATATGTACATGGTACCACTATTTTTTTTGGATTTTGAATTTTAATATATACATCGAGAAACTCTCTTTTTGTTCTTTTTCTCATTTTCTATTTTTTTGGATTTTTGGACTCTAAGACACATATTCATCACATGTCAAAGCATAGGGTCCGCATGATCTACTTAATCCACGAAGGTCATGAATAAGGAGGATCGTGCATGAAATCTTTGATGTCGGAAACTGCCCCAAACCTTCTTAATATTTTCCACCACGGAATGTCTGACAAGGTCAAATTTCCCCCTAGAGGGAGGAGTTTGGAAGAAATAAGTAGGAAGTCATGCAAGGATTTAGTCCAAACTATTTTCTGTTTCCAAACCAACATCTCACACTAAAAGACTCGGTCAACAATTATTTCCAGGGGAACTTTTATTTTATTTGATTTCTGGGGTGGAGGCACGTACTTTTTGCTACCTCCTTAATTTGGTCAGCCTTTTTCTGGGTACGTACTTTTTGCTACCCTTTTTGACTTTTTTGGCTTTTCTTTTTTCCCCTTTAGGCTTGATTTAGCATTCTGCCCTTTGTTTTTGTTTTTTTTTAATTGCCCCTGTTTATGGTGACCTTGTCCTTTAGATGCGAGTGGATGGTCCCCTACTCGTAGTTTGCTCTGCCTCCAGATGCAACTGAGTGGGAAGAGAATAGGGGAAGCACATTGACCAAATTAGACCGCCCGAGTGTACTTGTGATTTTCCAGCTAAAGGACAGTATTTCAACATCATGTGGTGTGTGAATAAATCCTACCTCACTAATGACCTAGTGGAAAAGCAGAGACTTAAACCTACACCATTGGCAAGTGATGAATGACAGACTTGACTGACTGACTGACTAAGGGTAGAATTTCTTGAGGTAGACTACATTCCAGGGGTGTGACAACTCAACTCCTTCGGCATCTACTAACCTATAAGCATTCCCTGAGTATGCTTCTTTGACAATGAATGGACTTTCCTAATTTTCTTGCAGTTTGCTCCTAGGACCTGGTGCCTTTATAATTTTGCGCTTTAGGACCATCTCACCCACTTCAAATTTTCTCTCAAGAACTCTTTTGGCATAAAAACGTGCAATTCTTTGGCAATAGACTGGTGCATGGTCAGCCGCTATCATTCGCCTTTCATCTAAGAGTTCAAGTTGTGCCAAAAAGGCCTCCCGTCGTTGACCGGGGTCAAGTTCGGAATCCAATTGAACTCTAAGTGAAGGGAGGAAGATCTCATATGGGAGTATCGCATCTGATCTGTATGTTAAAGCATAGGGGGTTTGCCCCGTAGGAGTTCGGACCGAGGTGCAATAAGCCCAAAGAGCCTCAACCAAGCGGTCTGGCCAGTCAGCATTGTTATGAGATTTGCAAGTTTTCTTTATAATTTTGATGAGAGTTTTATTAGTAGCTTCCGCTTGTCCATTACCTTGTGGATAATATGGGGATGAATGATGCAAGTTGATACCATATTTACCACACATGTCGCGGAGCTCCTGTGAAGTGAATTGAGGTCCATTGTCGGTGACAATGTCCCGAGGCACGCCGAACCTTGCAAGAATGTTGTGCTTGATGAACTTGAAGACTATTAAAGCTTTGACCTCTATGAATGCTTCTGCTTCAGCCCACTTCGTGAAGTACTCCGTGGCGGTTAGGATGAAGGACTTCTTACGGATTTCTCCGGTTCTGTCCGCGAGTGGACCGACCACGTCGAATGCCCACATGGCGAAAGGCCATGGGGCAATGAGAGGGTGAAGAGAAGAGGAAGGAGCATGGGTCTTGTCACCGTGTAATTGACATTTAGCACAGTGACGGACAAAGTGACGACAATCTTCTACCATGGTAGGTCAGTAATAGTGTCTTAGCAATTTTTGGGCAATTGCTCTACGATTGACATGACCACCACATTCGCTAGAGTGAGCGGCTTCAACAACACTTTGAGATTCGATTTCATCAAGACAACGGAGGTAGATCCCACTGAGGGATTTCTTGTAAAGAACACCACCTATGATTTTGTAACATTCCGAGACGCGGCGAATAGCCCGTCTATTGGAAGAGGTGGCATAATCAGGGAAGGATCCATCCTTGAGATAGTTCTCGATGTCAAAGTACCAAGGATGGCCATCTTCGAGGTCAATTTCGGGCTCTTTTGAGAGTGCATGGACCCGAAGGGAGGGAGACTTGAGTTGAGAGAACCAAGGATCGACATGGGAAGGGACTCTTAACCTTTGAACAGAGATGGTTTCGGAAGATTTTCCCAAAGGAATAGGAATGGAAGAAGGCAGGGAGGCGAGTGAATCTGCCAGAATGTTTTGAGCTCTAGGAGTGTGGACTAGAGTGAGCTTCCTAAACTACCGGACTACCTCTCCTACCAATTCTTGGTATGGTTTCAACTTGGGATCCCGGGTCCGGTACTTGCCAAGAGACTTCCGGAGTATCAACTGTGAATCACCAATAATCCTTAACTCCTTTACTCCGAGCAACAAAGCCATTTTCAGCCCAACTAAGAGCACCTCATACTCGGCCACATTGTTCGTGGCACAGAAGGTTAATTGGTAGGCGTGCGGAATGACTACCCCTTCCAGTGAGAGGAGGACTGCCCCTATTCCACACCCTTTGGAGTTGAGGGCTCCGTCGAAGTAAAGTATCCATGAAGGTTCACCATCGATAATGGCTCTTAACTCTTCATCAAGAAAACTTTCGTCGACAGGAGAGTACGAAGGTAAGGGGTGGTGGGCCAAATGGTCGGCGATAGCATGCCCCTTGATTGACTTTTGGTTGACATAGGTGATATCAAATTGATTGAGGAAACTTTGCCACCTCATCAACTGCTCAGTCAGGACGGGCTTCTCAAGTAAGTACCGAATTGGGTCCATACACGCCAGAAGTTTCACCTCATGAGCTAGGAAATAGTGTTTCAACTTCTGGGCAACCCAGACGACAGCCGCACATGTTCTTTCCATGGCAGTGTACTTTTTCTCAGCTTCATTGAACAACTTTGATATTGATAGTACACTGCTCTCTCCTTCTTCTCGTCGTCATATTGGGCCAAGACTGCTCCGGTTGAATCTTCAGTGGTTGACACATAGAGCAGTAAAGGCCGACCTGGGACCGGAGGAGCAAGAACAGGGGGACTGAACAGATAACTCATCAATTCATCAAAGGCCTTTTGACATTTATCGTTCTAATCAAATTTTGCCTCTCCTTTAAGCATCTCATAGAAGGGCTTGCAACGAATTGAATGCTGGGAGATGAACCTCCTAATGAACTGCAGTCTGCCAATTAGCCCTCTAACTTCTCTGATATTCTTAGGAGGAGGCATGTCAATTATTGCTTTGGCCTTATTGGGATCAATCTCAATTCCCCGCTTTCTAACTATGAACCCAAGCAACATTCCCGAAGAAACTCCGAAAACACACTTCTTGGGGTTCATTTTGAGCTTATGTTCTCTAGACCGTTGGAGAATTGCCTGGAGGACCTCAGCATGGCCATGTCGAGTCTTTGATTTAACCAAAACATCGTCCACATAGACCTCCATGTGCACATGCATCATGTCATGAAAAATTGCCATCATTGCCCTTTGATAAGTTGCTCCCACATTCTTTAATCCGAAGGGCATGACAACATAATAGTAGGTCCCCCAAGGCGTTGTGAAAGAAGTTTTCTCCTGGTCTTCCTCTGCCAGACAGATCTGGTTATACCCAGAGAAACCATCCATGAAAGATAACAACTCAAAGCCGGCAGTGTTGTCCACTAGGACATCTATGTGTGGAAGAGGGAAATCGTCCTTTGGACAAGCACGATTAAGGTTGTGGAAATCTATAAAGATCCTAACCTTACCATCCTTCTTCATCACGGGGACGATATTAGCTACCCATTGTGGATAAAGCACAACCCGAATGAATTTGGCTTTGTGCAATTTGTCAATCTCTTCTTTGATCTTGAGTGCTTGACGGCCTTTGCGTCGGCTTTTAGGACTAACCGGTGTTCGACCAAAGAGGTGTCAAGTCTTGGCATGTCCTCGTAGGACCAAGCAAAACCGTCAGAAAATTCTTTGAGAATAGCTACAAGGGCTTCTTCTTCTTGTACACTCAAGTTGGCACTAACCAAGACTACCTTCGGGGATTCTTCAGTGCCAAGATTGACCTCTTTGGTGGGTTCGTCCGCAGCCATGGTTGACTCGTCGAACCTCTTTGTGCCATCCACATAGGAGCTCACTGGGTCCTCTTCTTCTAACCCAAGATCTCCCGGCTCACCCTTCTCGTCAAAATCTAGCAGATAGACTCCTAAACCATCGTCTACAGAGTCACCTTCTTTAAAATCAGCCTCTACAAGGGTAGGCTCCTCAAGAAACTCTGGGACTTGACTTAACTTGGCACACCTCTCAGCCCAGGCCATGACATAACGGGCAGGATCTTGCCTACCCTTCGCTTTGCAAACACATGGCTGAGAGGAAATAGACTCTTCTAAACATAAACTTGACTTTAGACTAGACTCTAAACCCGACTCTAAACTAGAATCTAGACCACTATGTACAGGACTACTATGTACAAAACTATGTACAGAGGAAGTGCCCCTAGAGGGGCGAGAATGGGAGTCTAGGCTGGAAAGCATCGGCCCCTAGCTGAGCAGAAGAGACTCCAGAGAGGAAGGGCTCGATGGAGACCTCGCATTCCCACCTTTCAAAATCAGCATTTTTTTTTGGAGTTAAGGCTCAAAACCATGAGTTGTTGACTCAATGATACACCGATTGGCCAAGTGAGGGATGGAGGAAGGATAAGGGAAGAAAAGAGAGAGGAAGAATAAGATGGAGGAGGAGAGTGAGGTGTCGGGCACATCTCAGTGGTGGGAGATTGTGAAAGAGATGAAGGAGATGGGGATGACGAGGAGGGGAAATCCGAACCAAAGAGCAAGAGAAGGCTGAAGTTATCGCAGACTTTCTCAACCTCGACGATTTCCTCTCCTTCTCCTTTGCTTTCAGAGTCAAACAGTTCTTTTATCACGGGTTCCCGCGTTCCCGGCTGGAGGGGTCCCCGAATGAAGTGCTCCTTCAGGGTCCAAGTGAGAGGTTGATGGGGAATGAATGGATCTGGGTGAATGGGGTCCGGATGGAATTCTAAACCAGCCCTATCCAGCAACCTTCTCGTCTGGACACTGCAGATAGGACCCTGCTCATTCTTGCCTAACCCTCGGCCATGTATGTAGCCGATCATGGCCATCACATCCCAACCCTTCCCTTGGGGACATGGGACATGCTCGAGTTCTTCATGCGGAAAGGGAGGTTGTTTGAGATCACAGGGCAAGGGGAAGTCAAAGATAGACATGACTGGTTTCTTCCCCTTGTCCAGAATGAATAGATGCGGCATCTGCTCTGAGGTGATAGAGTTGAGAGTTTCCAAGGTAGGAATGCTCTTAATCTTGATGACCCGCCCATTGAAAGGAAATTTGAAACATTGGTGGGCGGTGGAAGGGACCCCTAAAGTCTGTTCTAGCCACGGACGACCAAGGATGGCTTTATAGGTCGGATCGACGTCGAGGACTAGAAACTCAAAGGACATGGTGATGGGTCCGATCTCAAGCTGAAGAGCAATCTTACCCTTGGCATCCCTTTTGGAGTTGTCGTAGGCCGCTATTGTGGAGCAGATTTTCTCCAGATTGTCTTCCTCCAAACCCAATTGCTTGAGGGTCTTCATCGGACATACGTTGATGGATGCCCTGGTGTCAATGAGGGTGGAGTCCACTGAAACCCCATTAAGGTTAATGGTAAGACAAAGAGGAAGTGAACGACACTCGGGAGCAGCAAGATCTTTGTCCGAGAAGGAGATTGACGGTCCATGGGTGAGGGAGAGGATAGCATTAGTGACCCCACTGGGAGGAAGGTCATCGTTGACCATGATCTTCTGGAGGAATTAGAGGAGAGTGGACTGATGAGACGGAGATCTCCGAATCAATTCCAAAATAGACACCCTTGCGGGGGTCTTATCCAAGTGTTGCAGAATGTCATATTTGGTGCCGACAGATGGTGAAGGTCGACTATCCTCCTCATCTTGAGATGGCCGTGGGAGAGGAGGAACAATTCGGTTCCTGAGCGTGACATGAACATCTTCCTGAGACTTAGGGAGAATGAGCTGGAGAGATCTGGTTTCGGGGATAGACGACTCATAGACAGGGGAAACAGACATGGAAGGGTAGGCCTCCTGACGTATGGGTCGGATAAGAACTAAAGGCCGCTCTTCTAGAATGGCATCTATGGTCGTGGACAGCTCTTCAGACTCTACGGAGGGACAGGGGTACCACTCCTCAAAACCTTCTACCCCCCATTGCTGCTTTCTCCTCACTACTTGGGATTCTGAATGTGTCATGGTGTGGACATTTTCCCGAGACTTAGAGGAGGAGGGATTGTTGCTTTGGTAGTTGGGGAGAGGGTTTTGGACAATTCCCAGATCCTTCTTGGTGTATCTAGACTTGGCTATGGCTACCTTAACATCCTCCCAGTTGATCCTACCCTGGTCGTTCATGTTGTACACCCAGTCACGGAAGGTGAAGTAATTGTTGATATCATGACCGGGAGCCCTATGGTAAGGACAGTATTTTGAGGTATCCACCCTTGGATTGACGCTTTCCCTTTTTGGGGGGAGCCGGATAGCATCACATGACATAAGGGCGAAGAATACATCCTCGAGGGTCTCAAGGAGAGGAGGGTAGTGAGACCTTTTGGGACCAGGCCGGGTGTAGCCCGAAGGAGGAGGAATAGCGGAATAAGGCTTGGAGGGGTGTGACGGGAACTGGTGAGGATTGGAAGGAGGATTGGAGGACTTGTTAGGAGGCCTCAAAGGCTGACTGCAAGCATTGACAGATTCGTTGACGGTCACCCCCTCGGTGGTAGGTGCCACGGGAGCTTTACGTCCCTTCGGTTTCTCCTCAAAGAAATGTGGAAGGGAAGAGTCCTTGATTTGGTTCTGAACCACCCTCGTCCGATTATAAAGATGTGCAAAGGAGGGGAACTCACTTAGCATGAGGATGGATCGAAGCAAAGGGGTGGTATTGGTGACTAGCATAGTTATGGCTTGGGACTCCGGGATGGGTATGTCGGCTCTTGAAGCCATGGATCTCCATCGGTTTGCAAAGGTGACAAAGTCTTCGTCCGGCTTCATCTTTTCTGCCACCAAGTCGGGAAGTGTAGGGACTTGGGTGGTCATGTATGAAAAATGTGAGATGAATCGCTCGGAGACAATGACAAAATTGATAAGGTCCGATGCGGGTAAGGAGGTGAACCACCTCAAAGCTTCCCCTTCTAACGATTGTTGGAAGAGGTGAACTAAAAGAACCCGATCGTATAACCATCGATGGGAATCCATGGTAAAGCCGGCAAGGTGGAATTGAGGGTCGGTGGTCCCATCATACTTGCGATATTTGGGGGCCTTAAAACCCGGACGGAAGTAAGCATTAGGGAGCTTGCAGTAGTTCTAGAGAGAATGAGGCTTGGAGAGGGACAGAGACTCAGCCAAGAGTCTCCTAACAAGACCCTCCATCTCCGACCGGGAAATGGACTCAGATTGAACGGAAGGTGAGGGTTGAACATAAGACGGATAGACAGGAGGAGGAGTTAGGGTACAATGGGGTAAAGGAGTAAGAGGAGGAACAGGGGTGGCTAAAGGAGTGGGAGGATTCGGAGTGGAAAAGGGGACCGGGGAAATGGGAACCCGCGAAGGAGTGACGGGCCTGAGGGTGGGCTTAGATGAAGAAGCATGGAAAGGAGAAGGGGATGGAGGGGAAGGAGAGGTTGCCGCCCAGACAGTATGCTTAGAAAGCATCGACATGATGTCCTCAGGGGAATAATGGGAGAGAAGCTTGGAGAATTCGGGGTCTTCTTGAGTGTCTTGAGCATAGGTGGGATTGACCCTTAGACTCACACTCCCCTCATTGTTAGCTTGAGAGGAGGAGAAGAGTGAACTGACTCTTCGGGGTGATTGTTATTGTCAACCATTCCGACAAATTCATGGACATTGTCCTCATACTCAAAGGTCAGATTGTCAGTCATATTCAAAGAGTTCAACCAAGCATCCATTAGCACACAACCTATTGATTTTTAAAAGGCTTAAGTTGATTAAATTCACTGTTTGTTTTTTAGAAAAAATTTGGGTTTCTACCAAACAATGTTGTTAAACAATGTCCCCAAAGTTTTAAATGTTAGAATTGTGTGTTAATTAAGCTTGTGGAAAAGGCCAATTCTCTTGCTCCTCTCTCAAATCCCGGTGAATAGGCAGTCTAAAATAGGAAGATAAAGGTCCTCCTGCCCCGTATCGTAAGGGAATCCACAGAATTTAGGGACTTACAGAGTTTTCCTTGGAACCAACCCGATTTACCCGAGAGGGAATCCCCGAGTAAAAGGTTGTAAACCAAAGAAGGGTTGTCCTAAAATGTGATGGGAGGCTAGAACAGAGGAGAACAATGACCCCCCAGTGACTGAGGACCGTTAGAAACAAACAGGAAGCAAACATAAAGTAAAATCAAATCAAAACAGACAAAAAATAGAGTTTTGTGAACTAAACGGCATGGACATGGACGCGCAGTTCATCAGAAGTAGACTGACGGCAAGATCGACTGACGCTAACACAGACCAAATGACAAGCTATATGGACGTTTACAGGAAATAAATGGCAGGAATGATGGACGCTTACCTGGGTGGATGTCAAGATCTCTTGACGTTTACCTGGATGCAGACAGATCGTAGCAGCAGTGCTGGTCCCATGCGATTGCCAGAAATGAGGCTATGGACGATCCGTTTCCCACACCCCCGTCAGACTGTTGAATCCTCCGGTGGTTCACGAACGTTGCTGAGCTCTCGTGGGCGATGATGGGTCGCTGGTTGACCTCGTTGACTCCCCGGTTGACTGAGTTGACTTAGGAGGAAACAAAGAAAACTAGAAATGGAGGGAGATGTTTGTGATCGCCAGGGCCTTACCTGTGCCCAAGGGAACGTTGTGATCGCGCCAGTGCAGTAGCCTCGCGCAGCGGATGAGTGTGGGATTCCAACTTCTCTCCCTTCGGCCGGCCAAAGAAAGAGAGCTCCACGGTCTTCTTCAAAGTGTTCTTGCCACAAAAGAAGCTCTATTAGACTCAAATGCAGTGTAGTAAATATTCAAAATGAAAAAGTAAAAGCCCAAAAGGCAAGTCTCGTACCGGTTGTGGACTTGAGAAGAGGGGTGGCCAAGTGTTATGACCACCATTCTTCCCTCCGTTTTTTGGCTACGAAACCCCTTTCTAGGTGTATAGGAAGGTGCCCTACATGCCTAGAGTGTGTGGGAATGTGTGTGTAACATGCAAAAGCTAAAGGGAAAGGAAAGGAAAGAGAGGAAGAGGAGGGAGATGATCCTTGTTGTTGTGGCATTGCTGACTCCTTGTGGGGCTCCTCCAGCTCGAGATGAAGCCTCCTAGATGTCCCAAATGATGAGAGAAAGAAGAAGAGGAGTGGTGGAAGGTAGGCTGCAATTTTCTCTCTCTTCTCTCTAAGTGACAAAGTGTGGACGTCCAGCCTCTTCCCCCTCACTTAGAAGGCCAAAGGGGGAGTTAAATAGGTAGTGGGGTCGGAGTTCAGAGGCTTTGGATGCCCAAGTGTGAAGAAACACACTTGCACACTTGGCAATCTAAGTATTAAGGCTCCAACCAATGGGGAGAGGCCAAGTAGGATTTTTACTGGGTCAAGGGGGTGCCAAGGTGGCCCATTTACCCGTTGAGAACGGCCCCATGCCCTGCATGGGCGAGAGAATGGCACAAGTGGGCTAGATTCTTGGGGTAGTTGCACAGACCAAGTAAACCAGGTTGACGTCAAATGATCCTGCCGTTAAAGCCATGCAGACATCCACCGATGTGGACGCTAACATCAGTAAACATCCAGGACTCTTGCCGTCAACATGTAGTCAGCGGCAATCGATGTTGCCGTCTACATGGCATCCAAGGCAAGTCAACAAATGGCCAAACAGGCTTTATTGGGCCATAGAAACACGCGGGGATGGGCCAAATCTCGCGTCTACATCCCTTGATTTAGAAAACCGTCCCCAACCGTAACCTAGCCTACCCAAGCGCGTTCCTAAAACCCCAACTCTATATAAGAGACTGATTAGGGCTCTGTTAGGTCCTTTTGACTCTTTGTCAAAAACCCTAACATTTTATGTGCGAATCCCGACTTTGGAACTCCTTGATCCAGCGATTTGAGGCTTCATCCGGCATTCTACAGTGACTGGAGAGGGCTCTGAACATCCGTGAATGACTTCCCCACACTGGTGTGCAGAGGAGATCAACACAGAACTCGGATCGAGAGAGTTTTGAGGACTCTTTGGCTCAGGCCAAGGAGGGCTTCTCCAGCTTAAATCATTGCTTGTGGATTTTCCAAGAGGCAAGTAACCCTTTCACATCACCCATACATGCGTTTAGTAAGTCCCAGGAAATTTTACAGATTTTTATTCGAGTCCTGGAACCCCAATTTCACCAAGTTTCTTGCGTTCAGTCTGTGTTTTGCACAGACTGGAACTTAATGGAGGGATCCCTTGCCATTAAGATCTTGAGTTGGGGTGACCTTTGTTGTCGTTAACCTGATAGACGGCCACCTTTATGCCGTCAAGTTCGCCAGACTGCAACAGGGTGCATGTCTGACCTATATGACCTATTTTTTGGATTTCTGCGCATGAGGATATAATGTAAAAGTGATATGCTATATAATACCATTATTGGATCATGATGTGCAAATTTTATGAATTTATGTGAAATACCCTATTTATCTAAAATTTCTGAAATGCATGTTAAATAGGTTTTTAATCTTATAAAATTTCGTTTGTACAATCTGTATGGAATCAAAGTGTCATAAAATTTGTGTGCAATGTTTGTGGGTTTTAGATCATACTGTAGAAATTTGGGAAATTTCTAATGTATGTATAAATTGTTACATTTTCTGAATTGTAAAATAGTAAGCATGTTTTATTAGTGTAGAAATTCAGATAAATAGTGTAGAAATAGTTAAATTCCTAGAAATTGACATATGTTTAGGACTGTCAGTATCCATGTGTAGAATGAGTTGTGGGTCTGAACAATGGAAATCCATGCTAGTTTGACTATGTTTACTTTGTATAATACCACTATTAGAATTTTCATATTATGTGGGTTACTAAAAAAAATCAAAATTTGGTATGCATGATGAGTAACCTATAAGAAGTTTGTGGTTAAATTTGTGTACTGAAATGATGATAGTAACTACATATGTTGGTTTTATACGAGCATGGATCAATTAATACATGTTAATATGGTTGTTAATAAAATATGCTAATTTCAGCATGATTAGACTTGTTTCGAATTTGTTTAATACTGAGAACAGTAGTATCATGCTAGTTAATACCGAAGTATGTAAGTGTATGAGCATGAAATGGATGTGTTAAAAGTTGTGCATTAAAAGTGTGTTAAAAGATTATAGAAAATGTGTAAATGTGCCAATGGGTGACACTGCTACCTTAGAGGGCTGTGGAACTGTACTGTGGTAAAGTCCCCACGGGAAGGTTCATAGTGTGTGATATCCCATGGGCATTGGGATGAAATCCTGGAAGCGGACAAGTACCGCTGGTTAGAGTGGAGAGTGCTTCTCCCGGTTCTATGCAATAACTAAGATTTATCACTGTAATGTCTAGGTGATAGATATGTGTGTGATGTGACAAGTGTGTGTCCTTCTAGAGGTGGTTTGGACTATGTGTCATGGCATATAATTAAGAATATGTGAGCATGTGTGTGAGAGTATGAACATGTGAACTAGATAAGTGAAATTGTGTAAATGATTAGGTGAGAATATGAATCAATGGTATAACTTGTAAAATGTTAATTCCTTATATGAATGTGATATATCCATGTCAAAACAGCAATCTATTCATGTGAGTAGATGTGTTAACCATGTGAAAATAATCATAGAATTCATGCTAGGAATGTTTTTGTAATATGTGTAAACTCCATGTTTAAAATGGTTATTATCTTAGAATGTGAATGTAATTAAATGAGATTTAGTTTAGCATATTGTAAAGTGTGTAGAAAGCATGTGGTAGGTTTTAAGTCATTGTAAAATTGATATAAATCACTTATCATGTGTAGCAAGTGTAGAAATCGTGTTTAGTTTTTTTTGGAAACATTATCAAATCCATGCTTTATATGATAATGGTGTAACATGAGAATGTGTAAGGCCATGTGATGTATGTGTTTATTGTGTTTGGAATTACTTGTTGAGTTCTTTTGGACTCATTCTTGCTTCGGCGTACAGGTGCAGACATTTCTACTTCTTCTGAGGAGATCGTTAGGAGCGACTCGGAGCAGGAGTAGGAGACTTTTGTCTTGGATTCAGCATTGTATTTTCTTCTTTCATAGTATGTAATAAAAGACTCTACGTAGTCTTATGTGGACAATGTAATAATTGAAATTTCTCAGTTATGAAGTATTTACTTTTCCATTTCTCTATAGACTGTGTATAAATGATGATGATGGAATAGAGTTACTTTCCAGTTATTTCATTTCTGCTGTCATGTGTTATATATATTTGTGTATGTTTCAGCCTAATTGTTCAATTGTTAGGTAAATGTCCCACTGTAGCGACGTTCATTATACCGATGTGGGTTGGTGTAACCATACCGATATAAGGAGGGTCGTTACAGAGATTGGTATCACAGCTACATGCTGAAATTGTACATAAATATACACATACATCATCTTCGTTGTATGCTAAGTCTGTGTAGACTATCCACATAGATAAGTAAATAGTTAGAAATTAGATAGTCTAATTCTAATTTGTGATTAAATCCTTTTGCAGGGTATGGCTTCATGTGGTAGGCATGATGTTCCTACTCGTGAGGGTGAGCAGAGGAGAGATGAGCCTCGGCGTGAGGATCAGGGTGAGCAGCAGGCCCCAGCACCCCAAGGCCCTGTGCTTCCCCCACTGCCACCAGTAGACTATGGAGTGTTCATGCAGGGTTTAGTGCAGGCCATGCAGACGCAGGCCCACACCCAGGCTGCACTCCAGGCTCAGCTGGAGGCTCAGCAGGCTCAGGTTAGAACGATAGACAGAATAGTCTGTTTTACTTGATGATATGTCTATTATGTTGCTATGCTATATATTATGCTTATGTTGTTTGCTGTAGCAGGCTCAAGTGCCAGCTCCCCAGGCTCAGGACCATGGTGGACCCTCCATCATGGAACGGTTCAAGAGGATGTCGCCACCCTCTTTTAAGGGGGAGAGCGATCCATTGTTAGCTGAGAGCTGGATGAGGGAGATCGAGAAGATCTTCTAGGCTATTAGATGTGTTGAGGATGACAAAGTCACTTTAGCCACCTATATTCTACATGTATGTGTTGTTTAATTATGCATTTAGTTTCTCTGAGTTTAGAGTATTTAGATTAGTCATTATGGTTGGTTTGGCAGGAGCGAGCCGACGTGTGGTGGTCCTCGTTACTTCGTACTCGGTTCGAGGGCGGCGCTGTGGAGATTGGTTGGGACGAGTTTGTGAGGCTCTTCCGAGCCAAGTTTGTTCCGAAGCACATCTAGGACAAGATGGAACAGGAGTTTCTCTCGTTGACTCAGGGCTCCATGACCGTACTGGAGGACGAGGCCAGGTTTGCCAAGCTGTCTAAGTATGCCCCTCATATTGTAGCTAATGAGCGCAGGAAGGTGAAGAAGTTCGTGATGGGTCTGAGGCCATCGCTGAGGACGAGGTTGGTGGCTTTTGACCATCGTACCCTCGATGAGGCCCTTAGCGCAGCGTGTCGTCAGGAGGGAGAGATGGAGCAGTATTTGGAAGAGAAGAAGGCTTCTCAGAAGAGGCATGTAGCTCCTTTCCAGAGGCAAGAGAGGAACAAGGCAGTTTTTCAGTCACCGCAGCGTCCCATGGCATCGGGAGGCAGTCAGGTACCTTCTCAGCGTTTCCCTAGTGGCCAGAAGGAGTGTCCTCATTGCGGGAGGGCACATGGTGGTACGGAATGTTGGAAGTTGGTGGGGAAGTGCTTGAAGTGCGGGAGTAACGAGCATAGGATTAAGGATTGCCCCAGACTACAGTAGGGAGGTCAGCGTGGAGCGGCACCAGCCCCAGCAGCAGCACCAGCGACAGAACGACCAGGGAGACCTCGAGCCCCAGCTCGAGTGTTTACGTTAGCTCGTGAGGATTCCGAGCATGCGAATCATGTCACCGAAGGTACGGTTTTGTTCTTAGGTGTGCATGCTCGGGTTTTGTTCGATACGGGTGCTACCCAGTCGTTCATTTTCGAGCATTTTGCAAGGTAGTTAGCCTTAGAGTCAGGGATAGAGTCTGAGGATTTAGAAGTCCCTTTGTCTGTACACACACCTGCGAGCACGGTATCGACTAGGAAGTGTATTTCGTCTTTACCGGTGTTCATTGAGGATAGAGTCCTAGAAGGGTGTTTCTTCTTGCTAAAGATGAAGGACTACAATACTATTCTTGGTCTGGATTGGCTAGAGGAGCACTATGCATTAGTAGATTGTCATGGGAAGAAGATCGTCTTTCGCATTCCTGGTGAAGATGTATTTTCTCATCCTTTGCCAAGGAACTTAGCAGGAAAGTTTGTCATCTCTGCCATGAGGGCAATAAGAATGGTGAACAAGGGTCGTGACGCTTTTCTTGCCAGCGTGGTATTAGTACCCAAGGCTGATGAGTCACTTACTCTTGCGGAGATTGATGTAGTGCGGGAGTTTCCAGATGTTTTTCCTGATGATTTATCTGTATTGCCACCGGCTAGAGAGATAGAGTTCACTCTAGAGTTGCTTCCAGGCACCTCTCCTATCTCGAAGGCACCTTATCGGATGGCACCTGTGGAATTAGCTGAGCTAAGGAAGCAGTTGCAGGATTTGTTAGATAAGGGATTCATTCGCCCTAGCATTTCCCTTTGGGGCGCACCTGTCTTATTCGTGAAGAAGAAGGATGGGTCACTTAGGTTATGCATCGATTATAGGAAGCTAAACCAAGTGACGGTGAAGAACAGGTATCCCTTACCTCAGACTGATGATCTGTTTGAACAGCTGCAAGATGCATCAGTCTTTTCTAAGATTGATTTGCGGTCTGATTATCATCAGTTGAGGATTAGGAGTGAGTATGTGTCCAAGACGGCTTTTAGAACCCATTATGGACATTATGAGTTTTTAGTCTTTCCTTTTGGTCTGACCAACGCCCCTGCAGCGTTCATGGATCTCATGAACAGGGTGTTTAGACCATACCTAGATAGTTTCATCGTAGTTTTTATTGATGATGTGTTGGTCTACTCTCCGGATGAGGCCACACATCGTCAGCATTTGAGGGTAGTATTAGAGGTTCTCTGTGAGCACAAGCTGTATGCAAAATTCAGCAAGTGCGATTTTTGGGTGCGCGAGGTTCATTTTCTTGGGCATGTAATCTTCGGTGCTGGAGTAGCAGTTGATCCATCGAAAGTCCAGGCTGTTATGGATTGGGAAATTCCCAAGACTCCTTCGGAGATTAGGAGTTTTCTTGGTCTGGCGGGTTATTATCGGTGATTCATTGAGGGATTTTCATCCATCGCCGCACCATTGACTCAGCTAACCAGGAAGGGAGTAAAGTTTGTCTGGTCTGAGGAGTGTGAGAGTAGTTTTCAATTATTGAACACTAAGCTCACATCGGCTCCTGTGTTAGTTTTACCGAGCGGTGTAGAGGGTTTTGCTATCTACACGGATGCATCTCGGATTGGCCTTGGCTGTGTATTGATGCAGCAAGGAAGGGTAGTAGTGTATGCTTCTCGCCAATTGAAGGAGCATGAGTGAAACTATCTGACTCATGATCTTGAGCTTGCGGCAGTGGTACATGCACTGAAGATCTGGAGGCACTATCTTTATGGTGTCAGATTTGAGGTGTTCACTGACCACAAGAGTCTAAAGATCTTTTCTCCCAAAAGGAATTAAACCTTAGGCAGAGAAGATGGATTGAGTTCCTGAAGGACTATGACTTCGACCTCCAGTACCATCCTGGAAAGGCGAATGTCGTAGCACATGCCCTTAGTAGGAAGAGGTCGTCTCTCCAGCGGGATTGGAAGATGTTGGAGGATGCAGCATGTGTGATGACTGAGTTAGAGGCATCATTGTGCCAGGCTTTTGTAGCTCAGTTGAGGTGATCGAGCAACAGAAAGCCGACCCTAGACTCCAAGAGTTAGTGGGCAAGGCGGGTATTGCTCGTGATGAGGATGGTGTGATTAGATTCCATCACCGTGTTTGTGTTCCAGACATCGTAGATGTCCATGAGCATGTATTAACAGAGGCTCATAGGTCTAGATTCTCTATTCATCCGGGTAACACTAAGATGTACCAGGATTTGAAGAGATCTTTTTGGTGGTCTGGCATGAAGAAGGATGTAGCGGAGTATGTGTCTAGATGTCTTGTATGCCAGCAAGTAAAGGCAGAGCGGCAGCGACCATCTGGGCTTATGCAGAAGATGGAGATTCCAGTATGGAAGTAGGAAGCTGTCACTATGGATTTTGTTATAGGTTTGCCTCGATCTAGACGGGGTAATGACTCGATTTGGGTAGTGGTAGATAGATTCTCGAAGACTGCGCATTTCTTGCCCATGAAGAAGAAGCACTCAGTAGAGACTTTAGTATATTGTATATTAGTAGCATTATTAGATTGCATGGTGTCCCGAAGTCGATCATTTTGGATCGAGATCTGAGATTTACTTCGAGGCTGTGGAAGGGTCTTCAGGATGCGTTAGGTTCGGAGCTGAAGCTTAGTTCAGCGTTTCATCCCCAGACAGATGGACAGTCCGAGAGGACTATTCAGACGCTCGAGGATATGTTGAGAGCATGTATTCTAGATTGGAAGGATGATTGGGAGCGCCATTTACCTCTTGTGGAGTTCGCATATAACAACAATTTTCATGCGAGTATTGGTATGGCTCCATTTAAGGCATTGTATGGTAGGCCCTGTAGATCTCCTTTGTGTTGGGAGGAGACAGGCAATAGGCAGTTGATCGGTCCGGAGTTAGTTCAGGAGACTTCAGATAAAGTCCAGTTGATTAGGAAGAGGCTTGTTGCGGCACAGGATAGGCAAAAGAGCTATGCCGACAATAGGAGGAAAGATTTGGAGTTCGAGGTAGGTAAGCATGTCTTTTTAAAGATTTCGCCTACTCGTGGTGTAGTTAGATTAGGCAGGCATAGCAAGTTAAGTCTAAGATTCATTGGCCCGTATGAGATTCTCAGACTATTAGGCAACGTGGCTTATGAGCTAGCTTTACCCCCAGCGTTAGCTAGTATTCATCCTGTTTTCCACGTATCTATGCTCAGGAGGTATGTCAGAGATCCATCTCATGTTATTAGCCACGAGCCTGTGGAGATCCAGCTAGATCTTTCTTATGTGGAGCAACCTGTAGCTATTCTTGACTGGAAGGTTCAGCACCTTCGGAACAAGAGTATTGCGTCGGTGAAAGTTTTATGGCGTAACTTCTCGCGAGAGGAGGCTACTTGGGAGCTTGAGGATGCAATGAAGAAGAAATATCCTCAATTGTTTGAGTAGCGTCGATCTAACTTCGAGGATGAAGTTTCTTTAAGGGGGAGAGGGTGTATGGCCCTTGATTTTCATCTTTGGGTGATTGCTTATGTATATATATATATATAATGTATATTTGTATTATGCACATTATTTATTTAATTACATTGCATGAACAAGTATTACTTAAGGTATGCATTGTAAATTACATGTATAGTTGTATGGTATATGTATATGTATAAGGTTTTTTGTACTTTAAGTTCTGTCTTGACGACCTGTTGGCGTCAACATGAGTTGACGTCGATGATGAATCAGCGGCCACATCGATGGACGCCAACTCAGAATTTGCGACCTGTGATGTTAACGTTAACCTCCAAGATCTGTTGCATCTTCATATCTGGAAACACCTCCGGAAATGTCACCCTTGATTTAGGAAACCGTCCCCCAATGGTAACCAAGCCTACCCAAGCGCGTTCCTAAAACCCCAACTCTATATAAGAGATGGATTAGAGCTCTGTTAGGTCCTTTTGACTCTTTGTCAAAAACCCTAACATTTTATGTGCGAATCCCGACTTTGGAACTCCTTGATCCGGCGATTTGAGGCTTCATCCGACATTCTACAGTGACTAGAGAGGGCTCTGAACATCTGGGAACGACTTCCCCACACTGGTGTGCAGAGGAGATCAACACAGAACCCGGATCGAGAGAGTTTTGAGGACTCTTTGGCTCAAGCCGAGGAGGGCTTCTCCTGCTTAAATTGCTGCTTGTGTATTTTCCAAGAGGCAAGTAACTCTTTCACATCACCCATACATGCGTTTAGTAAGTCCCAGGAAATTTTACGGATTTTTATTCGAGTCCTGGAACCCCAATTTCACCAAGTTTCTTGCGTTCAGTCTGTGTTTTGCACAGACAGGAACTTAACGGCGGGATCCCTTGCCGTTAAGATCTTGAGTTGGCGGCGACCTTTGTTGCTATTAACCTGATAGACGGCCACCTTTATGCTGTCAAGTTTGCCAGACTGCAACAGGGTGCATGTCTGACCTATATGACCTATTTTTCAGATTTCTGCGCATGAGGATATAATGTAAAAGTGATATGCTATATAATACCATTATTGGATCATGCTGTGCAAATTTTATGAATTTCTGTGGAATACCCTATTTATCTGAAATTTCTGAAATGCATGTTAAACAGGTTTTTAATCTTATAAAATTTCGTTTGTGCAATTTGTATGGAATCAAAGTGTCATAAAATTTCTGTGCAATGTTTGTGGTTTCAGTTTATACTGTAGAAATTTGGGAAATTTCTGATATCTGTATAAATTGTTACATTTTCTGAATGGTAAAACAATAAGCATGTTTTATTAGTGTAGAAATTCAGATAAATAGTGTGGAAACAGTTAAATTCCTAGAAATTGACATATGTTTAGGACTATGAGTATCCATGTGTAGAATGAGTTGTGGGTCTAAACAATGGAAATCCATGCTAGTTTGACTATGTTTACTTCGTATAATACCACTGTTAGAATTTTCATATTTTGTGGGTAATTCAGAAAAATGCAAAATTTGGTATGCATGATGAGTAACCTATAAGAAGTTTGTAGTTAAATTTGTGTACTGAAATGATGACAGTAACTACATATGTTGGTTTTATACGAGCATGGATCAATTAATGCATGTTAATATGGTTGTTAATAAAATCTGCTAATTTCAGCATGATTAGACTTGTTTCGAATCTATTTAATACTGAGAACAGTAGTATCATGCTAGTTAATACCGAAGTATGTAAGTGTATGAGCATGAAATAGATGTGTTAAAAGTTGTGCATTAAAAGTGTGTTAAAAGATTAGAGAAAATGTGTAAATGTGCCAATGGGTGACACTGCTACCTTAGAGGGCTATGGAACTGTACTATGGTAAAGTTCCCACAGGAAGATTCATAGTGTGTGATATCCCATGGGTATTGGGATGAAATCCTGGAGGCGGACAAGTACCGCTGGTTAGGGTGGACAGTGCTTCTCCAGTTCTGCGCAGTAACTAAGAATTATCACTGTAATGTCTAGGTGATAGATATGTGTGTGATGTGACAAGTGTGTGTCCTTCTAGAGGTGGTTTGGACTATGTGTCATGGCATATAATTAAGAATATGTGAGCATGTGTGTGAGAGTATGAACATGTGAACTAGATAAGTGAAATTGTGTAAATGATTTGGTGAGAATATGAATCAATGGTATAACTTGTAAAATGTTAATTCCTTATATGAATGTGATATATCCATGTCAAAACAGCAATCTATTCATGTGAGTAGATGTGTTAACCATGTGAAAATAATCATAGAATTCATGCTAGGAATGTTTTTGTAATATGTGTAAACTTCATGTTTAAAATGGTTATTATCTTAGAATGTGAATGTAATTAAATGAGATTTAGTTTAGCATATTGTAAAGTGTGTAGAAAGCATGTGGTAGGTTTTAAGTCATTGTAAAATTGATATAAATCACTTATCATGTGTAGCATGTGTAGAAATCATGTTTAGTTTTTTTTTGGAAACATTATCAAATCCATGCTTTATATGATAATGGTGTAACATGAGAATGTGTAAGGTCATGTGATGTATGTATGTTTAGTTTGTTTGGAATTACTTGTTGAGTTCTTTTGGACTCATTTTTGCTTCGGCGTACAGGTGCAGACATTTCTACTATTTCCGAGGAGATCGTTAGGAGCGACTCGGAGCGGGAGTAGGAGACTTTTGTCTTGGATTCAGCATTGTATTTTCTTCTTTCATAGTATGTAATAAAAGACTCTACGTAGTCTTATGTAGACAATGTAATAATTGAAATTTCTTAGTTATGATGTATTTACTTTTCCATTTCTATATAGACTGTGTATAAATGCTGATGATGGAATAAGAGTTACTTTCCAGTTATTTCATTTCCGTTGTCATGTGTTATATATATTTGTGTATGTTTCAGCCTAATTATTCAATTGTTGGGTAAATGTCCAACTGTAGCGGCGTTCATTATACCGATGTGGGTTGGTGTAACCGTACCGGTATAAGGAGGGTCTTTACATCAGTTGATCTCTCCAAAGTCGAAGTTGTACTCAACTGGGAGAGACCAACCAGCGTCACCAAGATAAGAAGCTTCTTAGGACTGGCTGGCTATTACAGGCGGTTCATCAAGGACTTCTCAAAGATCGTCTTTCCTCTCACGCGTCTGACACGAAAGGAGAATCCCTACTCCTGGAGTAAAGAGTGTGAGAAGAGTTTCCAAACTCTTAAAGATTGGCTGACCTCAGCACCTGTTCTCGCTCTACCAATAGAGGGAGAAGGTTTCTCTATCTACACCGATGACTCAGGAATTGGGCTAGGGTATGTACTGATGCAAAAGGAGAAAGTCATCGCCTACTCTTCTCAACAACTGAAGACTCATGAAGTCAACTACCCCGTGCGTGATCTGGAATTGGCTACCGTGGTCTTCGCCTTGAAGATCTGGAGACACTACTTGTATGGAAAGAAATTCACTGTCTACTCAGACCATAAAAGTCTGAAGTATTTATTCTCCCAGAAAGAACTCAACATGAGACAAAGAAGATGGCTATAATACCTAAAAGATTTTGACTTCAACATCCAATACCATCCAGGCAAGGGAAACGTCGTGGCTGATGCTCTTAGTAGAAAGCCAATGGCATCTGTTTCAAGTCTAGTCCTTGGCGAGATGCAACTACTAGAACAATTCGCAAGGTTAGACTTAAATATTGAACATAGGGATGATAGAGTCTTGGTTGCAAACATCAAGATTCAATCTGACTTGTTGGAAGAGATCAAAGCTCAACAAGATGATGATCCATTCTTAGTTCGCATCAAGGAAACTCTAGCCGAAAGGCCGAACTTTGCAATGACTGAAGACGGAAGGCTTGTCTTTCAAGGAAGGACATGTGTTCCCAACAATGAAAAACTGAAGAGAAGATTAATGCACAAGACAAAGTACACTATTCATCCAGGAGGTACCAAAATGTATCAGGACATAAAAAGAACATTTTGGTGGCCGAATATGAAAAGAGATGTAGCTGAACATGCCACACACTGCCTTACTTGCCAACAAGTAAAAGCGGAACACCTGCTCCCTGCTGGTGTACTTAGACCGCTAGATATTCCGGAATGGAAATGGGAAAGTATTGGCATGTATTTCATCATGGGTTTACCCAAGACTCGTGGTGGACTCGACGCCATATGGGTTATTGTAACCGACTAACCAAATCTGCCCACTTCCTAGCCATAAAGAGTAAGTGGTCAGTGGAGGTACTAGCTGCCTTATATGTCAAGGAGATTGTAAGACTACATGGCATTCCATCATCTATTGTCTCGGATCGAGATCTGAGATTTACATCTCATTTTTGGAAAGGACTGCAAGGTGCACTAGGTACTAAACTCAACTTTAGTACCGCGTTGCATCCACAAACTGATTGGCAAACTGAAAGAACCAACCAAATAGTGGAAGACATGTTGAGAGCTTGCACTATAGACTTCCAAGGATATTGGAACGAACGTCTGTCTCTTATTGAGTTCGCCTATAACAACAGTTACTAGGCGAGCATCAAGATGGCACCGTTCGAAGCACTCTACGGAAGGAATTGTAGATCTCCTACATGCTGGAATGAGGTTGGAGAACAGCAATGGCTAGGCCCAGATATGGTGCAACGTACCATGAAGGACATATAAGTGATTAAAGACTGACTTAAGACTACTCAGTCCAGACAAAAGAGCTATGTCGACAAAAGAAGGCGAGACTTAGAATTTCAAGGCGGTGATCATGTGTTCTTAAAGGTGTCACCTAGATGTGGCATCCAAAGATTTGGAGTGAAAGGAAAGCTCAGCCCTAGATTCATCGGTCCTTTTGAGGTACTCGAAAGGATTGGTGAGGTTGCATACCGATTGGCATTGCCACCGGATCTGGCATGTGTACAGAATGTGTTCCATGTCTCCATGCTCAGGAAATATGCCTATGACCCTACCCACATCATTCGCCACGAGAAGTTGGTGTTGAACAAAGATGTGACATACGAAGAGAAGCCAGTCAAGATACTGGAATGGAAAGTACAATAGCTCAGGAACCGTCCCATCCATGTGGTTCAAGTCTTATGGAATAACCGCGGAGTGGAAGAAGCCACATGGGAACCGGAAGGAGTTATCAGACGGAACTACCCCGATCTTTTCGGTAAGACATTCATCCCTTATGATCATATGAATTTGGGGACCAAATTCTTTTAAGAGGGGGAGGATGTAGCAACCTAGATTTTTCCGAAAATTAAAAATCTAAATAATATTAAAGTTTTCATAATTGGAAAATCAAATAAAAGAAGATTAAATAAAACTCATCAAACGAAAATAAGTAATGGGCTTTATGAAATGGACCCATTAGGAATTAGTGGGCCAAAAATGGGATTTATAAAAAGAGAATAATGGAAAAATACCCTAAATTTGGAACATAATTATTACCTAATTAGAAAAGGGGAATTTAATACATTAAATAAGCAAATAGAGTTAGATTTGGAATCCTAAACCTACCCAAATTGATTGGCCACGAATTTGGCTCTCTTCCTAACCCAAACAGGAAGTGGAATGCTTAGAAGGAAGGTAGGAAATAGGAAAACTCAGAATTTATAGGAATTAGACTTAAACTAGGAAAGGGAATGAGGAGAAGCTTAAATACTTCTCTTAAACTCTCATGGCCGGCCCTAGCTCATGCCAAGAGGTTGCTGGACCAGGAGGAGAGGCCAAGAGGAGGAGATCTCGTGGGAGAAAGGAGTTCTCAAGCCCCCAACCCGAGTTCTTCAAGCCTTAACCCAAGAAGAGGAAAACGATCAAAGGTAGGCATTCTCACAAGCATAAACTATGAAAATTTTCTGTAGGATGTCTCATCTATCAGAAAGAAAAAGCCCTTTTGTTTCATATTTTTCCATCGAGCAAATCTTTAGTTCTCAATTTTCAAAGTTCGGTGAACTTCATGACCCCGAACCCTCTTCTTAAATTCATATCTTCATGTATACTCGTCCTCATACCTTGAGATTTTTAATGTAAGGGCTGACGGATATTAGGCTTCTTTAGCCCCTGAAAGCCCTAAATTCCATCCACCATGTCTCGCGAATTAAATCTTGCATCTCAACTGTTTCTAGTATTCTATCCTCCATGTTTGATCTGATTAAACCATGTCGAAACCATGACTGTTTACCAATTTCTAATTATTGGGAATACTATTGCATGTCTGGATTCGTTTGCAACTTATTTTTTGTCACTTGTACAATTTGTTCTATATTTTTGAATCCCTCTGTGTCAAGAAGGGAAACTCTTGGACCGCAATCCAAGACATGTCTGATTCCTGTCGGACTCGGGCACAGACCACTAGAACGCGATGGCCCGATAGGCCGCATTCTGTGGTCTGGTTATGACAGTCTGCCAGTCACGTTCTGAACACGACAGGCATCGCCGTCGCGATCACTGTGCCTGGCCTGACTGACTCATCGCGACCCATACATGCCCCTGTCGCGTTCTGACTAACTGTCATGACTGACCCGTCGCGATCCATCAAAACACCTGTCGCGATCTACCCTGTACCCGTCGCGACCCTTACTAGGGTGCGTCACATTCACAAGATTTTGCAGAAGAACCCCTGATTTGCAATGCTCTAATTGCCCATTGTGCTTATACCCTTTAATCCCAGTTATACCCGCAGTAATTTCACTTAATATGAGTTGAACATTTCTATGTGATTTAAAATATACACACGACTAATTTCCATCTATGATTTTATGTCACATGCACACACTTTGATACCATCCAAATATGGCTTAATTGGCGTGAACATGTTACATAATATATCTCGTAATTTATGTAATTAAATTGCCTCATGCTTAATTACTACATGTGTATGTTTTTCGCGTTGTTTTGGAACACCGATCTCAACGCTCCACTGTTCTAGAACTCCTCTAGAATGTCGAGCACTTGTTTCTATACACACTCTCTTGACTTGGACGAACTCTCCATCAAATTCCTTCTGTCGGACTAGTGAGTCTTTGTTCAAGGCCGCCGTAAGTCTCCTCTATCCATGGATTCCCACATGGTCGACGAGCCAGTTATACCCTAACGCCTATGAAACCCTTTAGGGATCAATACGATCAAAATGGCTATTAGAAGTTCGCTCTTATCTTGAATCACGCCGGAGCTCTGGACCTATGCATAACATGGCTAGTGGAAAGGTAGTGACTTCCACCTGACTGCCAACACCAAGTGTGCGTGTTGTGCAACTGTTACTATCGCCTGTTTACTCGATGTGTTACGTGCAATGTCCATTAGCTCTCATCTATACTCTACTCGCTCATCTACTCTCGTTCACTCTGCTATCTCGTCTATTCATCTAGTGCTCTCATCTATTTCTTGGTACTCTCTATTGGCCATCGACTAATTGTCTAAAGATAAACAATATAACCAATGCTAGCGCAATGGGCCCGATCTGGTCCTAAGGAGAGCACCCGAAAGTGCCATTTGCCCATGGGAGTTAAATGATCAAGATGTCGGCGTTACATCCAAGTGCCATACAATTTAGATTAATCTAATGAAATCAAAAGTGCTATATTCTCTCATTGTCTGTTGACAAAAAAAGTGCTATGCTATACTCGTTGTGCTATTGCTATACTTTATGCTATTGTGCTATGGCCATCTTACTATTCGTGCTATAATTGACGTCCGAGCTATATATTTGGAAAGTTGTGCTATTTCATTCACATGCTATCCTGCTATCTTCTACTTGACTCTCACGCTCTATCATTAGTTACTCTACCTTTTAATTCATTAATTATTTAAAGCCTGCTTGACTATTGAGATTTAAGTCCTACTGGGCATTATCGCTCACCCTGCGTTATTTGTCATTGTGTTCTCAGGTGAGACCGAGGATGAACTATACACTCAAGAGGACAGGTACGACCTGGAGTGATGTCATCAGTACCCTAGCATCCTATTACTATGTTTAGTGTTGTAGTAGTTAGGTTTGAAGTTTAGTCTTTACTTTATTTCAATGTAATTGGGCCTTATAGATTGGCTCTGATATTAGTGGTTGTAACTAGACATTGGAAATTATTAATGAGAAAGATTTGCTTTAGTATTATTCATTGTGAAATGGTTTGATGTCTAGTATTTGCTCTATACCTTTTCTTGCAACTGCCTCGCGTTCCGATATTCCGCGTCGGGGCGTGACAAGTAGACTTATCAAAACAGTCGTTAGATACAATAAGAAGAAAAAGGAGAAGAAGAGGGACAAGAAGCTGCAACGAATATATTCTATCAAGAATCTATAAAAGAAGAGAAGGATACAGTCACCAGACACACTGACTCTCTCTCTCAAGAAACACATCTGAAGTTTCAAGGAGCACACCATCACCCACATCCTTCCTGAACCTAAAGAGAAAGCAAGAGTTGCTTAAGGCTTTTGTTTTAGCTCTCTCTCTCTCTCTCTCTCTCTCTCTCTCTCTCTCTCTCTCTCTCTGTGCATCTTTCTAGTCATCTTTCTGAAAGAGAAAGTGAGCTACTTGCGTCTGAGAGAAGATTTTTTTGTTCATCTTTTACTCTCTTGGGCGCTATCTCAGATCAAGCCTTGTTATTGTAAGCTTGGTCTAGAGACCTTATACTCTCTTTGAGATACAAGTTGTACCTCTTCTTGGAAGGGAAGACTTATTATGTAAGCATTTGTTTCCTTTATAGAAGGGAAGACCAGCAGGGAGTTGGGTGTATTGTTACCCCTTGGTAAAAGGGAAGACTTACTTAAGAGCAAGTGTTGTATGCCCCTTATTGAAGGGACGACTAAGATTTGCTTAGTGGTTTTGTAAAATCCCAAGTGTTCTTTGGGATTGGAGATAGGGTTGAGTTGTATCTCAGTGCCAAACTAGGACAAAATCTATGCGTCCTCTTATGCGATTGTTTTTGTTTATTTCCACTGCACACTAACTAACAATATTAACAATCTTACTTAGTGTTTGTGTTTTTAGATATTAGAAAAATTCAAATCAGCCCATTCAACACCCCCCCCCCCTTGGGGTTTCCATCTGGGTCAACAAATATGTCTCAATAGATATGGATGGCATGTCAACAGATAATGTCCATATGTCTACTTGTGAACATTATCCGTCGACTTGTGTTTTTCTGCTCACATCTATTGACTTCTTTGTCTCCTTTCTATATAAGTTTTTAGTGATAACAAAACTTTGTGTAAGTACTTAATATTTTGGCTAAATAGCTATATTTCAAATAAGTCTGTTAATAGGGTAAGAAGGTATTTTTATCGTTTCAAGGATCATCATTGTAAGTATTCTAAAAGACTCAAGTTTATTCTATATTATTCACTTCAAGTCTTTACAATATTTTCTAAGTTCATATCGATTATAAGACAAGACTCATACTGATTGATGTTAAAATGTCCTAGCAATTACTGACTAAGTATACTGATTGAAGAACAAAAGCTTTCTATCTATTGTTGTTTAAGTCCTCTATCGATTAGAGAAGAAAAGCTTTCTATTGATCATTTTTTTTAAGTGTTATACCGATTACTGAAAAAACAATGTTCCGATTATTGAACACTTACCTTCTTATCCTTCTGATTGATGAACAATCTTTCGATTAGTGTTATTCTCATTCCGATTATTCAACACTTACTTTATATTGTTTCGATTGTTGTTATTCAGATATCGATTAGTGAATACTTGGCTACATTGTTTTGATTAACCTTATTCACTCATCAATTATTGAACACAAGTCATATGTTATTCCGATTAGTGCATACTTGACTTATGTTCTTTCGATTGGTGACTAAACTGATTCCGATTAGTGAACAAACTTTTTATTCATATTGATTACTAAAGACTGATTCACTTATCTTCATATCTATATCGAGTATCCAGCAAAATATTTTTGGTGCACAAACTTACTTCATTTCAAATTTGGCTTATGTGTTTCATGCAACATCTCCTATGTATCTGAAAGTCTCCAACATTAAATGCAAAGACAGAAAAAGCAACTACCTAGAATAGCAGGGTGTCAGTTGCAAATGTGGGCTATTGCAGAAGGGGTATGGGTGTTGACTGATGTATGATCTTTCTTACCTAACACCCCCCTTTGTGCATTAAATGAGAGTAGGTACCTAGTACTCTCTTAAAGCAATCATTAGACCCAAGTTAATGCCTTGGAAATATGCATGAGCTAAAGAAGAAGACTCCAATGGACATCTCAACGGTCATCTCTCTAAGGAGTTTATAAAAGAACAAGACCAAAGTTCACATCGACGACAACTGAAATAGATAGGCATACAACTTTGAAAGAGCAAGCTAGTCACCCTTCAACTAGTGTGAAGAAAGCTAAGCATCGAAGTCATCATCTTCAAGCTTTCTCCCCCTCTCTCTCTCTTTTTACGTTCCTGTTGCAAACTTCTTTTAGAGAGAGTGTTGTTTGTCTTAGATTAAACCCTCCTATTGTTTATCTTGGGCTTGTTCTAGGGACCATTGTAATCTTACTAAGATTTAAGTTTTTCCTCTGTGCCGAAGAGAGGGCTTTCTGTGCAAGTATTGCCACCCCTTGTAGAAGGGAAGACCTAAAGTGTTTCGGGGTGTTGCTGTTCCCCTTGGTAAAAGGGAGGACCCCAAGGTGTTTGGGGGGTTGTTCCTCTTCGAGTGTGAAGAGAAGACCATCCAAACTGGTGTGTAAACGTCCTGAAGGGGGACTGTACCCTTAGTTAAAAAAATCCCAAGTGTTCTTAGAGACTGAACGTAGGACTGAAGTGCATCTCAGAGCCAAACCAAGATAAATCTATGTCTCTTATGTATGTGGTTGTTTGTGTCTATTTTCACAATTATCTAACATTAACCATTACCTTTAAGATTTATTCTTGAGCTACAGAAATTATCAAAACAACCCATTCACACACCCCCCCTTGGGCTTACTAACTGGGACAACTGTATATATGATATTTCCTAAACTTTTCAAAATTATGTATTTACTTTATTCATTACCTGGGATATTACAGGTACCCTTTGGATGCTCGTTGACAGAATGCCACCAAGTCTACATACATTAAGCAGCTCCAGCCTAATCGCTTTGCCAAGGTCCAACACCTGAATAGTTTTAAGTTGTGAGTATGCATCGGGAATCCACCCCTGTGAACCTATTCTTGAATAGGAACAAGGATTCAATCCAGGAGAGATTGCCCAACTCTGTCGGTAGGGCACTTGACAAATTTGGAGAGATGTTTGAGGTAGATGAGGCTGGACAAACCCTCAAGCTCAACTGAGACACCTCCCTCGAATTGGTTTTACCCAATCTCCAGGTGCTCTAAATAGGGAAGAAGACCCAACTACCATTCTGCCAAGGTAAGCTCCAGTTGAGGAGGTTGCCTGTGAGGTGCAGGTAGCACAGTTCATTTAAGCAACCCAGGCTGACCGGTATCCTCCCCTGGAAGAAATTGCTCCTGAGGTTGAGATGTTGCAGCTTATGCCAAGGGGCATCAGGGAAACTAGGAGAAATGTAGGCTTTTTCATAGGCTCGAGTGTGATGTAGTCATTTATTAATGTCATGTTAATTTAACCAGGATAGGGTTGTGCTCTAGTTATGGAATCGAACAATAAAGACTAAGGCACTATTTGGGAATGCTTTTTGGCAAGCGAAAATTGGCATAATCCAATTTCATGTGAAAGTGTGGGATGGTCGTGCTTCACGGCCTCGTCACCCATGCATCCTGCACGAAAGGGGTTTAAAAAATAAAAATCGGTCTGATGTCATCGCGGAAGCTTTTGCCACTCCTCCACCTCTTCGCCAGTGCATAATTCTGGCAGAAGCGGCCTCACACCCACTTTTTAAATAGAGGAGAGAGGTATTTCTTGTCACAAATCGGGTTGCACATAAATCGAAAGAAGTCGCACATATTTGAGAACACTTGTGAGTTTGTTAGAGATTTTACACCTCAAAATTCCCCCCACCGCATTGCCTAACAACACGTAATAAGGACAACGATAGATTTTTGGGATTGAAAAAAAAAATAAAAGTTGTATTTGAGGGACAAAGAAAGAAATATACATATTAATGGGGACTAAAATGTAAAAAATTATTTATTTATTGAGGAATACATATTGTAATACATGTCTTGCAATAAGATTGATGTGGACTGTTTGGAAAGTAAATTTAGTGGTTGAGAAAAAGAGAGAGAAGGTTCTTGCATATCCTCAACTAATAAGATTACTTTTTAAACAATTCACATTAGTTGTCTCTTGTAATCAACATTTCTCTTATTTACTTACAATTTAGGGCTGTGGGTCTTGTGATTCGTGGAGTTTTCCATGGGATTTTTTTTTAAATATATTCTCTATTAAAAGTATTATTTTTGTATTTGCATAAAAAATATCACTAGATGATTTTTTTGCACTAAAAACTATACTATCACTTGCTATCACAGAACTATAAAATATATTTGGAATATTATTTTACTAACTATTTTTGTAGCAACCCGCTATTTTAATATAAAAGAAAACAATTAGAAATTTGAATAAAAAGGGTTAAACTATTAAATGAAGAGTCCAATTGAGTTATTGGGCCAATAAGTGATCAAACCAAGGAAAATAATGTTTAAAATTCGTAATGACCAAATACCTATGGATAAAATGGGTCATTTGAGCTTAAATAAAGGTTAATCTGGCCATTAATCATGACCTAAACCTAAGCCCAACATGAGAGCACAAAATTGCTCTCCATAACTTGCTAATTGCTGTTGAATTAAGATGGAAACAACTGCATATGGCAGTTCAAGTCATGGTAGGACTCCTACCATGAGATTAGGAAACCCAAAACTCGGAATCAAGCAAACCTAGCTATAAAAAAAACCATCACGAGACCCTCTAGAATGACTTTAGCTAGCTCTCTTCGTTGCTGGACATGGGAAGAACGCCCAGGAGCAAGGAGGACGACCCAAAGGCTTGGATTCGTGAAGAACATCTTCCCCAAGCATCTGCGTCGACCACCCATAACAACTAAGGACTTCTTAGCGTTCAAAGGTAGGTGTTCTCGGGCCAGAACTAAGAAAATCATGTACCAAGAGAAAGAGCATTGAGTTTTCCCTTCTACTCATCATCCCCCACAATTTTCATGTTTAGGGTTTTGCCTAAAGACCTCTAGATTTCGAGTTATAAGTCCATCATGAGAAAACTACATCGTTTTTATCGTTTTCGGACAAGATCTATGAACGCGACCACTCTAGTCATCGCATTCATTACTTCATGAATGCGACATACTAGACTGTTGTGTTTACTTGTAAAGCGACGGAACACCCTGTCGTGTTTATGAGTCTGACCTGACGTCCCCGACACATCAAACTGTGTGCCGCCTGGATTTCAGGGCCTATCAAGGACGCGACCGGTCATACCATCGCGATTTGATATGATTTTCCGCCCTTGGTTTCCGTACATGTTATGTATCTAGATTTTGAAAACTTCTCTAGAACGCAATATATCGAAGCGTCGCGATTCAAAGTCGTCGTGACCCGTAGGCTATCGCGTTATGAAGGCGACCATCCTTACCGTTGCGTTTTCAAAATCATCGTGACATATCAGTCTATTACGATATGAAGGCGACAGATAGGTCCGTCGCGATTTAGACTGTTTCACTGTGAACTTGAAATCTGGCATGTAGACTATGTACGGCCTTCTAAATTGCAACGTCTAAACCCATCACGATTCAGTGGCTAACTCGAGACTGTTTCTTTTAGTTAGACAGTTAAACATGTGCATGCCTTACTCTATTATCATGCTGTTTAGTTATATAATGGCCTAAAAGCTATCAACCCTATGATAAAAAGTGTTAATAACATGAATACGATTCTATGGATATTTACTCTCAATTATGTCTCTTTGTCCTTATGATCTAGCTTAGTGTTAAATCTGTCATACTATAAGATGTGTTATAAATCCGTTTAAAGAGAACATACTATATTTAGAGATGGACCTACTTTGTTTAAAGCTTTCCTTTTATGATACTTGCTATCTGTGTAACTTATCGGATGTGGACTTTCCTTACTTGTATGTTTTTCATTGTTTTCATAATTGATCATTAATTGTACGCATTGTTAGTAAAGTTTCGAATCACAACACTTACACATCTGCACGATTAGACACACCCTTCTTGGGGGATTGGAAACTCTCTGTCAGTCATTCCGTATTGGTAGACTAGCGACCTTTCCTCTAAGACCTCCGTAAGTCTCCGTACTCTGTGGATTCCCTCATAGAGATCGAGCTGGTTGTACCATGAAGTACCCTAGAGATAGAGAGCAATTGTTCGTGTACGATCTGTCATTAATTCATCTTATTGTTAAGACATTAAAGATTATGGAACTTAAATATGCTGTTATGTTGTCCGATTGATCTCTCGAGCTATTGTCATATCTTGAACTCCGTAAATGATCATGTCCTTATTACTATGAGCTTGTTCTTGAAAATTTGTGGCCATAATATGTATGTTTGATCAGCACTATATGGGATTTCGGTCAATGTGACTAATGCCTTTTCAAATAAGGGGCCATGTCTGGTCCTGGGGAGGAGCGCCTCAATGTACTTTATAACCACAGGAGTATGGACTTGTGGTGTGTGGCATGACACTGGTATTTGTGCAAGATTTGAATGTGCCTTCATGTGATATGATAAGTTTGCTCCAAGTGAATACGTGATATCTGTGTCAACATGGCCAATTCTTGTTATGTGATATGACCTCATTCTTGAATTCCTTGTCCAAAGCATATGAAAGTCAGTACATGATTCGCTATGATATTCATTGATTATTCTACTCTATTTAGCCATTTACTTTGTTAGTAATGTCATGCATGTCTAGTCACCATGTTATTGTAGAGATTCTGCTTATTGAAAATGCTAATCACGTATATTAGTGCCTGCACATTGAGATATAAATCTTATTGGGCATTAGTATGCTCACACCTATTTTCCCAAACATTTTCAAGTAGTGGCGATGAGCATGAGGATACTGAAGGGGAAGGGAACGAGTGAAGAGCGTCCCTACTGGCATGAGGTTGTGGATCTATAGTTAGATATCTAGAATAGTGTTTGCAAATTCATGAAGACAGGGTTCACTGTGTTGACACAGTCCCAGGCAGTGTCGACACTAGTCCCAGTCTTCAGAAGACCCAGTTGCCAGACTGGGACAGTGTGTCGACACAGCTAGTGGCAGTGTCGACACTAGTCTCAGCTCCCAGAAGTCCAAGTTAAAAGAAAATCATGATCAGTTGGAATATGAAAATCTTGATTTGAAAGATGAAAATGAAAAATTAATTGATCTCAATGAAAACTTCAAATTTGATAATGATCAATTAAACAAACAGATTTCTAACATGGCTCATGATCATCAAATAAATGAAAGATGCAAACAACTTGTTGAAGAAAATAGTCATCTAAAAAGGAAGATTGAATGATTGTTACATGACAAACCATTGGATAATGAATGTAGCAATTTGAGTAATAAAATTGCCGATTTGGAAAAACAAATTGCTCAATTTGAAAATGAAAAGAACAAAATGAAAAATGGTTTGGATGTCATGCTAAACAAGCTTCAAATTTCAGAAAAAGAAGTTGTTGCATTAAAAGTTGAAAAATAGAAGATTCAAAATGAATTGAAAAACACAAGTCTTGCTTCTGTGAAAAATAAGAAAAATGAAAAGAAAACCACAATAACTCTTGTTAAAGCTGATGTGAACAAGAAATCTACTATTTCTAATGAAAAATCAGTGAAAGTTCTTGTTCAGAAACAGACAAAGAAAAAGAAAGATGCTTCTATCAAGAAGAATCATCTACTTCCTCCATCAGTCAAAAAGGCTCCAAGGAAAAGGAGATTCCAACACATGTATTCATACCAAGGTAAGTATGAGGTAAGAAATTCTCTCATTTGCTTTAACTGCAACAAACCTGGTCATTTAGCCAAATTTTGTTGGAATAGAGATCAACATTTCAATAAACATGTCAAATCTGCCCAATGCTTTCAATGTCATAAATTTGGGCATACTTCTAGGGAATGTTGGCATAGAATTGATAATCTTGTGCATGCTCCCATGTTTCATGTTAATGTACATAAGAATAAAGATCATGTTTATGCTGAAAACACTCAGAAATTCTATGTACATGAAAAAGGAACTATTGCACAAAAGATCTCTTCTGAATTCCATGTTAAAAATCTCAATGATAAAAATCTAAAAAATAGAAAACTTCATGAAAACATAGATGCATTGAGCAAGGTAAAAAGAAAATATGGAACTAATTTTGCTCATAGTTCTATCAATGAAAGAAATTCATTTATACCAAAAATAAAATTATTTTGGATTCAGAAATCTTTATTGCACTCTAACATTGATTTCATTGCAGGACCCAAGCAAGTGTGGGTCCCAAAACTAACTTGATCAGCAAGCTGAGGAGTCTTGCAGCCATACATTGTAAATGGATTCAAAATATTGGCTGTGCAAGGCAAGAAATGATTGGAGAACACAGGTAAAATCTTTGAAAAGCAATTGAAGTCCTTTTAAGTAAAACTTCTTTATCATTTCAAATTTGAATTGCCTGAATTGAAATGATGTTTGATGTTTTATCTGAACAATGAAAAATATGTTCTGATGCTACTCCCAACAATAACTTTGTGTTTTAACACTTGGAATCATGTTTGTGTTATCATGCTTGCATAACTGTGCCCATGATTCTGTGTGCATATCAACTGCTTTGACTTTTTGGTACATCAAATGATGACATGTGGAAAAACAAGTTACGCTTGTTTGGAAGCTATCATTATGCGTGAGTAAAATACTCTGCCAAGTACCAGAAGTCATGTTATGCTTAAAGCTAATTGTGTGCATAATCATGCGTGAATTGCTTGCTAGCTTTTTCATTCCATGCACATATTAAGGGGGAGTAAATTTAGAAAAAGTGCAAAAATGTTCTTGAAAATGCAATGAATTTCATGCTAAAACTCAAGAATAATTGATCTTTTTGCAGTGACTATGTGGTATATCAAATGGTGAAATGTGAAAGGACAAGTTAGGATTGTCTGAAAACTCTCATCATGCGTGAGAAAAATTCTCCGCCAAGTATCATTAGTCTTTTTCTGCATAAAAGGTCATTAAGAAAAATGAAAATCTCAAAAACTTTATTTTAAGTCTTTGAAATTTTTCTCCTTCAATAAATTACCTGTTGATATATGCTTGATCATGTTCATACTTTTTCTGTGTAAATTACTTTGAATGAACATATCTGAATTGCTTAAATGATCATTTCATATCATGCATATCTTATGGGGAAATGAGTCAAAAGAATCTTTGAGTGAAATACTAGAGAAATATTCTTTCATATCTGATTTATCAAGAACTCACATTCAGTTTATTGACAAATGTTCCTGCAAATGAATTCCTCACTCTCACATTGCATTGGCATTCTTGGTATATCAAATGGTGAATTGAAGAAAGACAAGTCAGGCTTGTCTGGACACTTTCACTATGCGTGAGTATATTTCTCCGCCAAGTATCAAGAGTCTTGTATGCAATTGTTGAGGGGGAGTCTTTGTCGTTCAATAAAACATTCTTGTTCATTCTATTTTCACTTCATCAATCCTCATGTTCACCTTGTGAGGGGGAGATACATGAAAGGGAAAGTCATTGTCACATTCCTTGACCTTACTTGTCTATCTTGAACCCCAAACTCATTAGAATTTTTGAGTCATTGTGCTATTTTCTTATGAAAGAATTAAGACATTGAAACTAAACTCATTGTGCATTTAGTTTAATTTCAAAGAGTCATTATCATTTCAAGGTTAAGCAACCTTAATACTGAATGCTTTTAAAATGATTTGCAAAACACTATTATAGGCACATGAGTGGCTTTAATATTTCACATGTGTATGTTTAAGCTTCATTTTTACCACATGTTAAGAAATTTTTTTCTAAATTTGTAGTCATATCTTTTCTGGTCAAAGCAAAAATATTCCTCCAAAACATCAAAAGAAAAATGATAAACAATCTGGAAAGATACAAACAGAGCAATGCAAATTCTTGAACCACTGAGTAACCGGGTCATTTCACCTAACAAGTGATTTCTTTCGCGTCAAAAAGTGGAAATCAAAATTTTCAACTCTGTATAAGATAATGAAAGTCAAACCACTGAGTAATCAAGAGGTCTTGCATCTGGTCAATGTGATCTCTTGCACTGAAAAGTGAGATTTAACTAATTTATTCTTGTATTCTTTCCCAGCTAAAATTGAAAGAAAATCAAAAAGACAGGATAGAAAAGCTTAAGACCTTAATTAAGTTCATGATTACTGAGTTTAGACCTATTATTCTACATTGTGTTACAATTAAAGCTCCTAACATCCTTGTCAAATACTTCTGCTCACTCATATAGGACACTTTACTTCACATTTACTTTATTATTTTAACTACATTCAGATCATTACATTTTGCTATACTTTGTGTTGAGTGTGTCTTTGTGATTAAACTTTGTTGCACAATACCAAAAACACAATAATTTCTCTCATATGTCAATATCACTTTGCCTCATTTATTTTGATCATTATTGACCATTCATTTTCTACATTTCATTTCTTGGTCTCTGACCATCATTGTTTCTCTCTCTTATCTATCTTTTTGATGCTATTAAAAAGGGGGAGAAAGTTCCTTAAAAGGGGGAGAAAGTTCTTTAAAGGGGAGAAAGTTTCTTATGGGAGAAAGTTGTTCAAAGGGTGTATATGGTCAAGGGGAGTTATTGTAGTCAAGGGAGTCAGGTTATTGGGAGATTGTGCATATGTTTTGTCGTCATCAAAAAGGGGGAGATTGTTGGGTTGAGTGTGTTTTAGAATTTCCTAAAGTTGTATTTTAATGTTAACCAATGAACATCACTCATACTTTGATTTTGATGATGACATATTGTGATCTTAATGATGACATATTGTGATCTTAATGATGACATATTGTGATTTTAATGATGACATATTGTGATTTTAATGATGACATATTGTGATTTTGATGATGACATGTTGAACATGTTATACATTTTATACATATCACAATAATGCTCAAAGAACATGTTTTTGATGTTTAATATCTCATATTTTAATGATAATATCTTGTATTAATGGTTTACACTTTATATTTTTAGGTTTACACAAATTTGTCTCAGTGGTGTCGACACAGTCCACCTGTGTGTTGACACGGTCTGCCTGTGTGTTGACACAGTCTGCCAGTCGTGTCGACACACTCAATGGTCAGGTTGACACTAGTTCCAACTTCCAGGAAACCTGTTCTCATGTTTGGGACAGTGTGTCGACACACTCCCTGGTGGTGTCGACACAGTCCAGCTGAAAATCAAAAACGCAAATTTTTCTGGACACGTGGCTGCTTGGGAATTGAGGGATTTGACCTAGATTTTTGTGCCCACGCACCCCAAGGCACCTCATGGACATATGGGGCTATAAATACCCCCAATCCTTGTACTCCAAAGGAGGACACCACGAAGGAGAGCCCATACAACACCCAAAAAAGCTGTTTAGCAGAAAAAGGGGTTTCTCCATATCTTGCTCCATCTCCAGAAGCTGCAGGCCATCCGTTCAAGAGGAAGGACGTGGGAATCAAGGGGAATCTCTGGAGAGAATGTTGCTGTGTTAGGAAAGGGAGCAGATCCAACTGAAGAGCAGTAGTAGAAGAGGGATTTCTGGCATTTCAGATGCCATCAAAGCAGAGTATCGCCAACTGAGGAGAATCTCTACCGAATTCCATCAAGGCTCCTCAATTCAAGCATCTTCAAGACCTCTTCACCGAAGAACACTCATTCTACATCCATTTCTCTCATTTCTGAGTTTGTTCTTCCTTATTTCGTCTATGAGATTTGTGCACGAAGTTCTGCACAAATTTCTATGTACGAATTTATCTTGAATCAGATCATTGCTAGAGGATCTAATTTCTATTGTCCTTGATCTAGCTTGTGTTTTGGTAGCTGTCGAGCTCTGGTTTGTGAGTCGTCGCACTCACGGTGTGGTTTGAACCGTCGTGCTCAATTTGGAGTCGTCGTGCTCCGGTTGTTGTTTGAGCCGTCGCGCTCAGTTTGTGAGTCGTTGAACTCAAGGTTGTTTGGAGTCGTCGTGCTCTAGTGTGTGTTGTACTCAGATTGAGTAGTGGAGCCTCACTGTGTGAGGGGTGGATGTAGGAATCACTGGTGTGATTTCTGAACCACCTAAAAAATCCTATGTGCAATGGTTTGATCTGCTTATTTGCGCTAGATACTTGCATAGGATTTCATACTCACACTAATTGTTGAATTGCTTCACACATCATCTACACACTCACACTTCAGATCAGTAAATTGTTTGTGTGAATTGATCTCTGATTCGAAGTAATTTTAAATTGCTTAAGCTTCCGCATTAATTGATGTCAGATCTATTCAACCCCCCCTTCTAGATCTAATCTGTCCACATATTCGATCCTACAATTGGTATCAAAGCAGGTTTTCTGTTCATCGATTGTGAATCGTCAGATCTATTTTTGTGTGCTTAATCGCTCTGATCCTACATTTGGTCTCAGAGCAGGTTAACCACTCTAATTGTTAGATCTAATTCCTTATTACATTGATTCTCTGTGATTAGATCTAATAGTCTTTTGAGTTTTGGTATAATGAAAAATTGCTTTAATCTACATGAATTTCCTGTTATAATCTCAAAGAAATCCCTAAGCTCATTTTCATTGGATTCTGAAAAGGGTTCATAAAGAAAAGAGCAAAAGAAACTCACAAGTACTCAATGGCAAAGAAGAGCTTCAATGAATCCAGAAAATCAACAATTCAGAAGGTTGTGGCTCTCACTACACATTCTAAGAGCTCAGAGCATTCTTCATCCTCTTCAGAACACGAGTTCAAATGAGTCTACAAGGTCAGGTAAATCAATTCCAGACCCATTTATGTATTCTGATTCTGATTCTGATGCAGATGAAGGCATGTCTTATGTTGAATTGAATGAATTCTGTAAGAAGATACAAAATCTTAATGCAAAGCTAAACACTAAGAATAAAGATTTGAAAAAGACTTTAAAACATTGCCATAAAGAAAGTGAAAATTTGAAAAATACACTTGAATTGCTCCAGAACAATGATAAAGATCATTCACAAGAAAATGAGAATTTGAAAAATGAAGTTCAGAGACTGAATTCTGAAAAAGAAAGTTTGAAAGATAAAATCAAAATTTGTAAAAATAAGTTGTCCAAGTTAAAAGAAAATTATGATCAGTTGGAATATGAAAATCTTGATTTGAAAGATGAAAATGAAAAATTGATTGATCTCAATGAAAACTTCAAATTTGATAATGATCAATTAAACAAACAGATTTCTAACATGGCTCATGATCATCAAATAAATGAAAGATGCAAACAACTTGTTGAAGAAAATAGTCATCTAAAAAGGAAGATTGAATGCTTGTTCCATGACAAACCATTGGATAATGAATGTAGCAATTTGAGTAATAAAATAATGGGTCCTATGGTTGGCTCTGACGTTTATGGATGTAGTAGAATGTTGTTATTTAGATTTTAATGAAATTACTTCTTCACTACAACAAAACTGGGCAACACTTACGTCGAAAAAGCGTAAGTGTAAGTGTCAAAACCGTAAGAATAGACCTATACTTACGGAACTTCCTATGGTTTGTTTTCGTAAGTACAGCAAGCGTGGCTATAGCCTTACTTACGGTTGAGAATACGTAATAAATACATTCGTTTATAAACCGTAATAATATAGACTTGGCCTACTTTTATAAAGCGTAAGTATACATATGAAAGACCGTAAGAAATATCCAAATAGAAGATGACATACGAAAATTAATCACTACGTTAGAAACCGTAGCTATTATCTGTAGTTACGCACCTCTGAACCGTAAGAAAACTCCCAGTACAAACATATATAATCCATAATTTGACTAAAAATATAACCTACATATTAACATACATCCACACGCATAGCACACAACCTGCATATTTACAACACAATCCACACACATAGCACACAACCTGCAGATTTACATACACAATCCACACACATAACCCACAACTTGCATATTTACATTACACAACTTACACTGTTTAAAAAGAAATATTCACATAATTACACCGCCTAAACTAGTGCATATAGCACTGATTTATATCACATTACAAATGTACAACATAAAATTTAAACATCACATACACCATTGTTTGTCCTAAGGATAAGACAATCATAATTGTTTTGGTCATGACATAAATCCAATGACCATAATTGTTTCATAATATAAAAGTGGAGAAAGTTCTCAAGGGAGGAGAGTTGTTCTGTTGTCACAATAAAAACTTCAAGTCTCATCTAACTCAACCTGCAAAATAAAAATCATTTAATTAGTATACATATAAACAAGTTCATATATTTCCAAAATAATTCTGTAAAATAAAACTTCAGGTGTCATAAACTTACAAAGTCTCTGAACCACACAATGTGACTTCCAACAGCATCTTGGACGGTTTTTCGTTCATTATCTTTGACAAATAGAGGTGCATTGGGTTTGTAAGCAAACAAAATAGCTACCTCATAATACTCCTCGCCCAAACTCTTACCCATAACCATCTTAGATTTATCTAACGACATGATTATGGCATTGGCTACCGGCTATCCTGTCATGTCACACAACTTCACTTTCTTGCCCAACATCAAACTCTGTTATTCAATTCATTATATAGATCACACATCAAGACACAATTGAGTTTCTAATGAGAATATAGAACATAATGAGATATGAACATATTTACCTCTTTTCCTTTAGGTTCTATTACACTTGTAGATGATTGCACGCATCTTTCCATATTGGGAGTACTTTCTACCTGTTTTGACTATCAAGACAGAAGAAGACTAGTAAGAAATTTTTTTTTTCATAAACATCAGAATAATCAGGTAATCAGGTAATCTACCACCTGATCCAAGAGTTAATCAGAAAAAACAAAACTGTCACTGATTCCTGGACTGTAACCAGTCAGAACCTTATTATTTAAATATCTTATGGTCTTATTCCTAATTTTGTAATCATTGATTGTAACATGAGACCATTGTTGACCAGGCATCCACTTAGTTTCCCAAGTTGGGTCAGACCACCCTGAAGCCTAGAAACTTTCCTGCTCAGACTATCTAACCCACCACCCACTCCCGAGCCACTTCAGGAGAAACTGCCTACTGTCATCTAAATGGGGGAAAGAGTAATATAGGTAGATAACATAAAATAGAAGTCTGGCAGTGAAGAGATTATTCAATTTTCCAAAGAGTTAATAATCAATAAGATAAAAAGTAAGCAGTGATAAGAAGGCATTCTTGAGAAATTTGAAATGTATTATGCAAATCCATCTAAAGTACTTGCTAATCACATTTTACATGGATGAAATGAAAACATTTTAGAATTACCTCAACAACGATAGACTCAACTTTACCCAATCTCTCTGCCAATTCTTTAACCATAGCATTGAGTTGAGCATTTTCTGCTCTTAATTGGGCTTGGCATTAGCTTAAAGTACCCCACAAACTTGTTGGTGTCGGACCTGTGCCCACTCCACGTACTCGGCCAGACCTTTCTTTCCCAAATACTTGTGAGTAAATATCATCTGCACTTGCAATTGATGAACTTGAGGATGATGATGGTTGTGTGATTTTTACTTCTTGAAGTTTTGTCTACAATAAACACATATATAGTATTAATGAAATAAACACATAGTGGACATAACATAAAATTGGAAAACAACAATCTATGTCATAGAATCATGGCAACAGTCTCTGCATTAACAGGTTGCCCACTTTTTTTCACACGGGTCCTTATAAACAGGTCCCCGCGATCAAGTTTCACTCCGTTTTTTACATACTAGAAGACAAATTGTAGAACAGAAAAAATGAGAATCTATGAAATAAGTGTTAGAAAAAAATGAGAACAGAAAGCACAAACATAAAACTTTGGAAAAAAATAGGGATTACCTCCTCCTCATTGATGTCTGCAAAGCTCTTTGTCCCAGCACAATGAAAATACTTATGATGACTTTTACTTTTCTTGTTTATGTCACTATACCTCTATAAAGCACAAACATAACTCTTAGCAAAAAAATATGATGAACATGTCTTCAGCAAAAAAAAAAAATACCTTCTATAAGAAAAACATTTTAAGCATTTTACCTTCCAACTATTAGAAGACCATGTTTGAACAACTCTTGCCCATTGTTCCGTATTAACTCTTGGATGAGGTGGTATTTGTTGTTCATTTTGCTTCAAAGTTGGGTTGAAGTATTTGTTTCTCAATTCATATTTCCAAGACCTCCACTTTTGATCCAAGTCCTTCATCACCCACTCTTTCAAATATGATGGAATATCATATTTTCTCTACAATACATACTCATATAATTAATATGTAATAGATTGAACATAGAAAAGTAACATATGTATTCTAGAAATCACCTGGACATACTCTCACACATCATCCTTATGGGTGGCAGACATTGCCCTCCAAGTTGGAGCATCAATTGGCATTTTATCACCAAGACGGGCAATTGTTCCTAAAAATAATTTCAAAGAATGGCCACCTTCTCCAACTGGTTATCCAAATTCATTTATCTGGACAACAATTCGTTTACCATTATCTAAACCATGCACAGAACTTAGTTTTGTTGATCCTCTGTGCTTTTTCTTAGAAACTTCCACCACCACATACATGCACAATGAACACAAGGGCACTTGATAGTTGACAACATATCAGAATACCCACATGCAAAATCAATGAACAAGTCCACTCCATCTAGATATTCCTTTGAGTGCTTTGGCTTGTCCATCCAACTCCAATCCATTTTCGTAATGATTACTTTACTCTAACAAAAAAAAAAATCTCGTCATATACTCATTGACAAAAAATAAATTACAAAAAACAGATTTTAAATCCCCAAAGATTTCTACATGTATAATGATCATTCTTATAAGTCATACATACTTACTTGTAGTTTGTAGCAAGATAAAACAAGAAAATGGCAGCAAGAGATTACCAAGATCAGAAATACTGACAAGCATTGTAGACTATATCTAAACCAAACCAGCCTCTATTTCACAGCACACATGTCAGACATTTGAGTGGAGGTGCAATAAATATGATACTATGCAGGGAGGTGATATTAGATGAAGTTATTAGTTGTTTATGCATCTCTTTCATTCAGAGAAATCCAAACCCCCATCATAGAAGATTACATGAAAAGTCATGCATGTATTGCATTATGAGTTCTTCAAACCTACTTATGTTGTAGGATACTCCACCTTAAAATCAATTTGATGTCGCTGCTCTCTAACTGGATATGTGCAAAGGCCAAAGTACGTATCAACACATGAATCAGTTCCCTGCAAGATTTATAGAAAAAATTAAGCTACTGAATGGAACTATGGAGACAATGGAAGAAATTCTTTGTTCCGTTAATTTTAGAACTGAATGCATTGCAACAACTACACAACATTTGGGAACAGTCATGGCAATAGAAGATTCCAAAACAATTTTGAAGATTTAGCATAAGCAGGAAATCCTCTCAGCATATGGATAGTAGCACATTTTTCCAGGATCTATTGCATACACAGAATCAATGGGTGCTCATACACAGAATCAATGGGTGCTCATAAAGTGGTAACAAAGGCTGCCAAATTTATGAGATAAAAGAACAGAAAGCCACACCAAAAAGTAGGATCACACAAAGAAAACTGAACTTATACTTTGCCAAAACTCAAAAGAACTTGAGATGAGGGCCTATTCCAAAGAATGAGTAAAACAGGGAAGTACCTCAACTACTAAGCATGAAATAGCTCTATGGTCAGAGGCAATCTAACCCAAACCGGGGGGGGGCAAAGAGAGGGAAGGGCATGAAGACGGATGGAAGATCGGGAAGAGGCAAGGGGGTCGGGAGGACAGCAAGGGGCAAAAGGGGGAGGGGAAGCTAGGAAAGTAGCCGGAGTGGAGAAGAGGGGCGGCACAAAGAGTAGGAGAGGGAGGGCGGAGGGGGAAGAAAAATGGGGTGAGACGAGTGGTCAAGAGGGGGTCATAGGAGGAGTGCTGAAATAGCAGTGGGGGAAGAGGGGCTGGCAGTCAAAGGTAGAGAGGATATCAGTACATGGAGAGGACAAAAAAGTAGATGAAATCGGAGAGAAGAAGAAGTCTGGTAAGTGACAGAAGAGAGTCTGGGGGGGGGGGGGGAGGGAGGGATGGGGGCCGCCGGAGGGATCGAAGGGGGCCGGGGAGGGAGGGGGGCCGCCGGAGGGAAGGGAGCCTGCAGCCGGAGGGACTCACCGGAGGGATAGGGGCCGACGGAGGGAATGGGGCCGGGGAGGGAGGGGTGGGGGCTGCCAGAGGGGGGGGGGAGGGAGGGATGGGGGCCGCCGGAGGGATCGAAGGCGACTGGGGAGGGAGGCCGGCAGCTGAAGGGAAGGGAACCGGCAGCTGGAGGGACTCACCGTGGGGGGGGGGGGGGTGGGGGCAGCCGCCGGAGATGAGGCGTCGCCGGAGCCCTCGTCCGTCGTCGGTGCGTCGCCGGAGGGAGAGGAAGGCGTCGCCGGCCTTCGGGAAGAGAGAGACAGACAGACAGAGAGAGAGAGAGAGAGAGAGAGAGAGAGAGAGAGAGAGAGAGAGAGAGAGAGCGATGGGGGACGGCAAAGCGCAGGGGGAGGAGATGGGGGACGGCAAAGCGCAGGAGAGGAGATGGGTTCGGGGGCTCGAGGGTTTTGGGGTTTTGTTTTCAGAGGGCGGGATTTGTGTGAGTGAAGACCGCCCAGAATTTTTGGGTCTATACTTACGGTTGTTATTTTTTTACGTTTAACACACAACCTATGCTTACGGTGTAGTTACGGCCTTGGAGATATCATATTAAAATATTAATAAATGTTATACTAACCATAAGTACAGCAACTAATATACTTACGAAACCAGAAACCGTAACAGACTTTCCGTAAGTGTTGCCCAGTTTTGTTGAAGTGCTTGTTGATGTCACATCCAATATATATTGCACTATTTATGATCCGATTATAACTGTGTGTTTCGATATTCCACGTCGGGACGTGACAATTTTAGTGGCCATTAGATATTTTTTTAACACTTCCACTCTTAAAAAAACTAATAAACTATTTTACTATGATAGAGGGGTATTATGATCTATTCTAATAGATAAGGTCATGATGTGTACTATCTCATGTTTGATATTAGGATAGACCGGGGATAGAGTGAGGATATCTCCCAGTCTCTCCTAATACCAAACATATCCTAACAGTTCTATCACAGTAGGTTTATTTTTCATCTAATGAGATTTTTTGTGCAATTGTAAAGATAAAACGAATTGTGACCCAATTATACTTTTAATAGAGTATATATATACAAAAAAAAAATCCAAAAACAAAAGTGATGTGAGTGGAGGTCAAAACCCCAACGGATTCGTTCAAATTGTTGTTTTCTTTCTCTTTTGGGATTTGTATTCCGGAACTTCCAAGTTGTTTAATTAGGGCTTAAGTGGGTTGGAATTGTTTTTATTTGTATTTTGAGGTGAGTTATAAACCTGTGATAAAAGCTATCAAAAAACACAAGTCATCCGTTGGAAGTGAAGTGCATGGTATAGATTAATTGTGAGGGTGTCCTATCAAATGTAAGTATTAAAAAAAGAGTGCTACTTTGAAATGGGTAGGAAGTAGCGACCGTCATCCACGTTATATCATCACTCACGACAGATGTGGGGTCCAGATATTTGATCAATGAAAGGGCGTCCAAGTAAGATTACTAATTGACTTGCTCAGGCAATAATCTTTTTCCTTAAAAAAACACTCTGGTCAGCATATGTGCAGCGTTTGTGATCAACTTGCACACCCTTTGGCAAGCAGTCGTTACTAACTTGGTGATTGTAAGGTTTTCCAAGAAGATCTTATAAATTTATTATCCATACGTTTAGATTTACATATATATTAATGCATACCGATGAAATATAAAGAAAAAGATTTGAAATATGTGCCCGAGTCGACTCGACCCGCAGACATAAACGAGATAAATCTGCTGCTAATATAATAGTGGGGCTTACATTCACTTGCATCCACAGATGTAGACGGTTGAGTATTGTAATCGGACACAATATTTCTCCTTTATTTAATTATGTTCAAGCAACCCTCTTTAACCTTATTTTTCTTTTTACTGCGAAGCGCATTCTGTTTTACATGCCTGTAGTGAGCCACGAAGTAAAGATGAGAACAAATATGACGATGTAGAAAGAAACTTAAAAGATTTAGGTAAAATTTGCGAGATGCAACTATCCCTAGCTTTCATGAAACTTTGTTGAATAGAGAGGGTACCAGCAAATGGGTCCACAACATCAACATCTGCTTCGACTAATTAGATATCGAAGGCGTAGTTGGCTTCTCAGGCCGGGATAAATTAACGTGATAGGAAGAAAAAATGGCTGGGATGCAGAGCCATGGCCAGAAAAGCTAAAAGAGGGGGTCATATATATAGCGGGGATATTTGTATTCTGAAGATAAAAATAATTTAAAGAAAGTAAAAAAAAAAAGATACTTCGATGCTTAAGCCTTAAATTATACATGGAATCGGGCATCACGTGACATCACATGCCCAGAACAGTGACACCAGAAAGTGGCTTGCACACGTATAGGATACCATCTCTCCCGTGTAATCATATTCCTCATATTTCAACTTTCATGTAATTAGTTTTAAAAAACGAAAAGAATCAAGAAATTAAAGAATATTACAAAATCAAAGAAGGAACCATGATCTTGTCGTTATTTTTTTCATTTTATTTTTCAGATCTCGTCATATGAGTTAGTTGAAGCCTGTTAACGATGCAGGGGAGAAGCCGACATATAACTCCAGGTTCCTGGTAGGTTGCGGCTGATCTGGATCTTTGTGAGTGGGGTGGCAAGTGGCGGCATCTTACCAACCTTCTCAAACATGAGAAAAGTTTATTGCACTTTCATATTACACTTAAGTACAATATGATTAGGTAATAAATCTATGTAACATCCAACAATTGAATTGTTATTTTATCACTCTTCATGTGAGGGGTGTCACATGAGCCATTATCTAGTCATATTACATTTAAAAGTATAATATGTAAGTACAATAAGACTTTCTCCTCAAACATTGATTTCCAAGCACTATATCTGATTTGAAATGTTAATCGGATGCCTAGTATTCGTTCTCGTATCATATTATCGTACTGCAACGATTTGAAGATAATATTATGGTATAAATAATTTTTTTTTAATCAAATAATGTTTGAACTGACCATATATATCTTAAGTTCTGGATTCTCACACAGAATGATACGCAAGTGTCACATGGGTTCGATACGACCAACCATATATAGCTCTTATCACTTGACGTGGTAATTTCCACTTTAGTTTTAACTTGTAATTAAATTTCACAAATCTCATCCAAATGATATGAAGAATTCACTCTTGTATATATCTTATATGTTGTATGAGTGACTACTAGTTTTAAAATTTTCAGATGTAATTTCCCTTCCTCGGAAGCTTGAATTGGGATTATACTTGGTCAAATGAAGAATATATATGAGGATAAGAAGAATGAAGAACATATAGGTAGTCATTGTTCTTGAAAGATGAAGAAGAAAATACAAGTTCAGTAACTATAAGTTGACATCCCTACAAATACACACAAACTTGTAACGTGGACTCACAACCTGAGGCAAGAGCTATAGATGCTTATTGCAACGTCTTTCTCTCATTTCTTTAGCATCAAGTTAGCAAAAGCAGTCTGAACAGAAATATATCAGCACCTTTATCCTCAACGGAAAGGACACAGATATAATATCCTTTTAAAGTTTCAAAGAAGAGACAAATAATCAGGGACTCGGCCCCCCTGCCCAAGCTAGATTGCGTAATAATACGGGGAATTGGACAAGTTGGCTTGCACTCTACGTACTAAAGGTGAAGAAGATACAGCAGGCGCCCCATCTGATGACATTTAACTTATGATATCAAAACCATACCTTTGATTAGATTACGTGCTGCTGTAATGCCCACGTGAACCCCCGCCCCCCTCGAATCCAGGATATTCGGCGTAGAAACGGACAAATCCCTCCTTTACTCTGGCAACGAATACTCTTCTCCCTGACTTTGCACGTCAAGGTAAGGGCAGTTTTGGAAGTCAAAATAATAATAATAATAGGAGATATATGCATGAAAAATTCTCTTAAATGACTAATTGTGCAATCATCCATCTTAAAATCCCATTGTTTTGCATATCTTTCTTGAGAAAGGCTTTCTGCACTTGTGAAAGTGCAGAAATGTCTAGTCATCCTGCACTTCTCTCTTTTCATTGATGAAAAAGAAGAGAGAGATCTATGTGGCAGTTTCATTTCCACCAATGAGAGGGGGAAGTGCAGGATGACTAGGTATTTCTGTACTTTCACAAGTGCAGAAAGTCTTTCTCATCTTTCTTATGTGTCGAAAATATCTTTAGAGACTCTCCAGTCACATGCTGTGACAGAATGGAAGGGAAACCTCATTAGACTTCTATTGAGGGTTACTCTTTATGTGAAATGACCGAAAAAATTCTACAATCTCTCTCTCTCTCTCTCTTGCATGTGCCGGAGGGGGAAATCCCCCTCCTCCCTTTTGGAGTTGTCATTTCTGACTACCTTCTCCAATCCCCCCTATTGTTGTCTCGTCGGTTCCACGTCCTCATTCCACAGAAAATGTCCTTCTCTGTGTAGACTACGTGATCTTCGATGACGACCACCACATGAACCTTGATGGAAATCACCTAGAAGCATCACATCACAGCGGAATCAAAAACAAAACTTTTGATGTGACTTCTTTTGTAGCATGCAATCGAGGCATGATGCACGGGCATGAAACTCTCATTCATATAAGGATGAGATCATCTCATTTAGAGAAGTTCGTAGATTCCCTGAAGCACACAATCAGTCCTCAGTTAGAAGGAGCTCTCATGGCCTCTCTTTAGCATTATCCATATGGTGGATACCCGACAATAATAGCTCCTCCTCTCCTCCACGACAGTGCACCACCACACAGCAAGCCAGCAACAACAAGATGCAACTAACAACAAGTAGTAGTAGCAGTTGCAGCAATAAGAGGGTTGACTCTCTTGGCTATCTCCTCACATCAAGGGAGAGTACGGGAGGGAGAGATGGGAAGGAGGAGGAAGAGGAATGGCTTCTCCAAGAGGTCTAGCCTATGACCTTTGGAGAACCCCTCTATAAATAGAGCGAATATCATGACCTTTCATGCTCTCACTATTGGATACTCTCACCATAGACCCAATAACTTATGGATCCCTGTTGACGGCGGAAATAAAACGCCGATAATCATAAAGATGGCTGATTGCACGGAAATATGTATAATACTACACACGGAGAAGACCTGCACATCAGCGAAAAGTCAACATGCCCGTGACCGTGTAATAAGTCAAAAGTCTGCAGTCATGAAGTTGAAGTATTGAGGATGGAGCAGCTTGCACTCGAGCGTCAAAAAACCAATGCACTGAGAGAATCGATGTCAGAACATGCCCTGCGCTGGATCAACATGAAGCCCTGAACCAATGTCGAAACAAGTCCAACGTTGGATCAACATAAAGATTTGAACCGATGCCAGACAACTTTCTCACCGGATCAGCATAAAGAGCCTAATCGGTACCAGACTACTCTAGCGACAGATCAACATGAAGAGCCGAGCTGGCACGAGGTCACTCTAGTGCCTAATCAGCATGAAGAGACGAACCGGCACCCGATCACTCTGTCACCAAATCAGCAAGAAAGGTTGAACCGGCGTAGGCTAGCGCTAAATAGGGATGAAGACTTGATCTGGTGCTAGAAGGGTCTGTGAACTGGATCATTTATCTGTGTCCTCTATAAATAGGACCCCAAGGGTCCAAAGGCATAGAAAGAGAACGAAGGAGGGGAGGTGCTGCCATTTGAAGCTTGGAGCATTTCTCATCTAGAGAGTCATTAGAGGGCCTTTGTAATGGAGAGAGAGAGAGAGAGAGAGAGAGAGAGAGAGAGAGAGAGAGAGAGAGAGAGGTAGGTCTTGTTTAAATCTCACTCTTCATGTCCTCTCCCTTCATGTTATATTCTCTCCCCCTCATGTTAAGCTTCCACCATGTAATTTCAAGCCTCTTTCATCAATGGAAAGCCCTTTTTGGCATGATGTTCTTATGTTCTTTAAGTTATGTGCTTCATGTTCCTCCCTTCTCCCTATACTTCTCTTTTAAAAATCTTCTTCCTCATGTAACTTTCTTTTCGTTTTTGGGCCTGAATGAGATCTAGAGGCATGGGATTTGCTCAACATGATGAGTATGGTCTCATGGTCTAACTGGTCTAAGAATGGCTTACTAAAGTTTTATTCGTCCCTCCATACTTGGTTTATGTAATTTCCATGTTGTTTGTCCTATCCTTTGCTTCGATCCAAGGTTTGCCTATTAAATGAGCATGGCCCTTTGTGTTCCCTTGGATATGTGTACGTATGCTAAGTGATTTTATTGAGCATACATGTTTGCACCTTTTCTCTTTCCTCTATCTTCACATTTCGATGTGGGAGTGAGGTTTTCCCTCTTGATGGGTATGGCCTTCACATCTCAAAGTCACACATGCAATACCCCGTAGCCTATCTTCCAGATACCATCCCTGTGCGCATGGTCTTTCCGTTTATTTATCTCATGCAACTTTTGTTCATGTTTAAATATCATGTGTATTTACCCTTCTACCTCCATGAGCCATTTGGCCATTCTTTTATGTTTATGCTTCGCAAGGTCAATGGCAATCTCTTCGCTAATTGAGGCGTATACTAAGATAAATAAGGAAGACCCCTCTCCCGGTCGATGAGAGGCGCCGTACTCACGTGGTCATGCACCATAGTTTTCATTCCTGTAGGGTGTGGGGATAGGCCACGGGGTTACACGACGGCATTAATGTTACATGTTATGTGCCCATCATCCCCAAGGGCCATATTTATCATCATTCATTCATACAATGGTTTTTTTTTTTTTTTTTTTTTTAGGGTTGCTATATCTGCCCACCTGGATTGAGGGCATGGTCCTTACGTAAAAGGAGTGGTCTTCAAAGACTCCCTATCTCTTGGGTTGGGCTTATATCTCGATAAGGTCAAGATATTCTCCCAGGAACCACTCATGATGTAAACTTGGGTGCTATGGTTGGCCATATGATCGCGATTTTATGTTTGAAAATGTCTCGGTTCTTTATGCACTGCATGCCTCATGGATGTCTTCCTGATGATCATGTATGCTTTATTCGGTCCCTATGCTTACTGTCGATCTTCACACTTCTGGTTTCCCTTTCGTCTTGCCTTCTTTATGCCCAATCCTCAGTCATAGCCAATAGGGCCTCATGAGCCCGTCAATATGTTAGCATATGATCAAAGGGGAGTAGACTAAAGTCCCAGGCCATCATGGCATATATTGGTCCTGTCCGGACATCTAGACACCTCGGGCCCTTTTGAAGACAAGTCCTCGAGGGAGAAAGTCTAGATCATCCTGGGTGCATTGCTAAGCACACATCCCATTTACCGGGACCATCACTTCTTAGTATGTGGATGGTGACCTGCATCCCCCCCAACAAATCTCGGGGAAGGGGGAGATGCCGCCAAAAACACTACTGGTTTCCTTTTTAATTAATGTTACATGTTAATGAATACATGTTGTTGAAAATAAAATGCCAATGACTGTAGCAAGCTTGGCCTCCTCGGCATGACCCAGTGGTAGGCATGAATTTTTTGGTGCCCCAATAGAGAACCCTAACTATGACGCTGATCCAGACTTAAATAGTTGATCTCATTTGACAACAAAACATTGCATACAATAAATAATAATAAGAAGCATAATAGTAATACATATATAAATGCACATAGTAAATAAATACATTAAAATCTAAAAGATCAAATGTAATAATTAACCTTCTCATAAATAAAAAAACCAAAAGGGGTAAGCAAATCACTTCCTTAGATAAAATAATAATAATAAAAAACAATAATATAATAATAAGGGTTAAAATTTCAAGAAGTTAAGTGGAGAAGGTGATCCAGCGTAGGGAAACTTGGAGCCGTATCACATAGTTCAGGTGATCCGACACCGGTTCACCCGGTGCCAGTTCACTGTGAATGGGTGATTTGGCGTCATGTTTCTTTCTTCCCACACTCTTTTGTATAAAATAATAATAATAAATGTGTGTGTGTAATGAAGATGAATATATATATATATATATATCATAAACAAAAAAAATTGAATGAATGATGATGATAAATAAATGAAACAAAGATATATCTATAACACTAGCAGTAATGCATTGAATCGAATCATCAAGCTAAGTCAATAATCATAAGTCGCGCAGACCCCAAAATAAAAAAAAATCCTTCATGTTGAGAAATAGAACATAATCAAAAGAAAAGAAACCCGAAACAATATAAAGATAACCAAATGTGTGTCTGAATCATACTACATAGTAAATCCAAAGTGCACTACAATAAGTCGGATAAGGGAATAAGAAGTTCCAACCCATACAATCCATGTGCTATTTACCATTCATGTTATTATTTATCGGATGCCTCCTACTTACGGTCATCTTGCTCTTTCTCTTGGAGATTAATCAATGATTTTCTCCTCTAAAAGAGAGATGTAATTAATGTCGTCGCACTTAGCGGTGGTAGGTCTTGGGTCCCGACCCTATGCCCTTTTTTTTTAGATGAAGGCAAATGGTGCGCATATAGATTTAAAGTCTTCCAACCCTCGGAGGCAGAACACATGGTTACCTGTATGACTAGCATGTTTATGCTCCATAATTGTAAATCTATCTCCCATTTATGGCCCATAGCCTGCATGTCAATGAGATTTGAATTTGCAATATGCTCATGGTCACACATGTTCACCCACATAAAACAAAATAAAAAATGATGGATAAGAAAATCTAATTCCACAATCACTATTCATTAAGTCTAGGCTTGCTAAGTCTCATCCAACAGATCCATAATGGGCTAAAGGAGGTTTATTGGATAACTCTTATCTAATCCTCTATTTATCACTTCATCCACCTTATACATGTGACCCTCTAGACTCAATATCAAGTTGATTGTGAGTTGCACTTGTTCGAACTCATTCTGACACAAAACACTTTCAGACTTTATGAACTGTTATCTCCATAATAATTTACTCAACTCATTGATTATGGATATATTATGTCACTACACCATAATCCCCAGATGGTAAGAAGTGATCAAATCTATTGAACCTTTCTGCTCACAGTTGCTGTAACGTCACAGTCGTCTAAATTCTAGTTTAGTGAATTTTAAATGACTTTTGGGTCAATGTCTGGCCATTGAGCTGTGCTTTGGGATTTAGTGTATTGTGTAGGTGTTGTGGGTTGGGAATTTTGACTCATATAGCACTCAAGTTCTCTGTTTGAGAATGCAACTGGGGAGGGCATCATGTTCATAACACGACCTTCACCCATGTCGCGATTTCAGAGCCGTTAGTTTTGGTTCTTTAACTACTTGTGTGATGCGTGGTGCACATTGGGCTATCTAGTGCATAGCGTTGAGTCCAAGAACACGATAGACCCATATGTTGCATTCTGAATGCAACGATAGACCCTGAGGGGTTCTTGATCTCCAATGTTTTAACCAATGTTCGTCGACCAAACATGGCAAATGGCCCTGTTCGGTCGAGGAGTGGCTCCCAGGGGAGGTTTTCAGCGATTCCGGATCGAGAGTTGATGGTTTTGCATGATTTCCATGTTAGAAGGGTGATTGGAGAGTGAAAACGCTGATTGAGCATCGTTCTCCATGTTCTTCGCATGGGTAAGGGAATCTCGCTCTTTGCGTTATTTGTGTGGTTTAATGAATGTAAATGGATGTTTTGCAATATGTGAATGGTTTCTTGTGGAAATAGCCAATTACAATGGGTTGAAGAATGTGAAAATAGACTTTCCTTAATGTTTTCTAGGTGAAATCTGTAAGTGGTGCGTGCTATCTGAAAACACAATGGGCAGGATGGTTGTGTTCAGATAACGGTCTTTGTCCTTTCTTTACTATGGTTTCTTCCTAAATTTTGAAAACAATTTTTTTTTTTAGGTGATAGTAATTAATGTTGCAGTTGTCTGGATTCTAATTTAGTGAATTTTACATGATTTTGTTTGGCCAATGTGTGACCATTAAAATGTGTTTTGGGCTTTAGTGTGTTGTGTGGGTGTTGTAGGTTGGGAATTTTGACCCACATAACACTCAAGTTCTTTGTTTGAGAATGTGACTGGGGAAGGCGTCACATTCATAACGTGACCTTCACCCATGTCGTGATCTCATAACCTCCAATTTTGCTTGTGCGGCGTGTGGTGCACACTGGGCTACCAAGTAGCATTGTGTTCAAGAATGCGACTGCCTGATAGGGGCCATTCTGAATGTGATGGCAGATCTCGACGAGTTCTCAATCTTTGACATTTTAAGCCACTGTTCATTGACCAAACAGGGAAAACAACCCCGTTCAATCGAGGAGTGGCTCTCAGGGGAGGTTTTTGGAGATTCTGGCTCGGGAGTTGATGATTTTGCATGATTTCCACGCGAGGAGGGTGATTGGAGTGTGGAAATGCCGATCGAACATCGTTCTTCATGTTCTACACTTGGGTAGGGGAATTCCTCTACTCTTTTGCATTATTTGTGTGGTTTAAGAATGTAAATGGATGTTTTGCAATATGTGAATGGTTTCTTGTGGAAATAATCGATTATAATGGGTTGAAGAATGTGAAAATAGAGTTTCTTTGAGGTTTTTCGGATGAAATCCGTAAGCTATGTGTTCTGTCTGAGAACACAACAGGTAGGATGGTCACGTTTAGATAGATGCCTTTGTCCTTGATGTGTTCTCATCTAGAACGCGACATATCTAGGCGTCGTCTTATTAACGCGACTGTTCCCCCTGTCTCATTTTGGTTCTTGAAGCCATTGGGTCTCCAGTCTGTAGTGTGGATCCAAGGGATCCTAATTTCTAGCATTATCTTACTCGGCAAATGCATTCGAATATTCACTTAAATATATTTTATCGTGAATGACCCACTTTGCTAGTAGGACCGTGTGTGGTCAAGTTTAATGGTGAATAAGGAATTTAGAGGTTTAATCGGTAAATGGTAACAATTAATTGTGAACTAGTGTGATTTGTCGAGTTCAGTGGTCCGACGCTTGTCCGGAATGCCTCTTCAATCGGGTACCCCAATTTCTCTGTGAGCCAGGCACGCTAGTGCTCGGGGTTTGTCTCGGTATTATGTATACCGTAGATGTCTGTGTCGTCTCCTTGGACACCCTCACTCGTTTGTGAAGTTGTACATCTGGCTGAGGGAAAGACGACATTGGGTAGTGACTTGTGGTGTAGTAGGCTTTCAGTTCAATCTCTTGTAGCGGGCTCATGATTGGGGGACAGACACGAGTAGATGTATTGGACTCCAGCTAGTAGCATGTTCTATAGCCACACTTTAGGGCTCCGAAACCCCTAGAGGTGTATCAGGCATAGGTCTGCAACGTGGTTGGGCTACAAGTGGTGTTGGTTGTACTCCACAATTTTCTTGTGCTTGTAGAGGTGGAGCCGTAGTTGGACCTTTCATCCGTGACTGTGAGACTGAGAGATAGTCTTGTATTGCTTGTCTGAGTTAGTTGCTGGTGTTATAAACTAGGATTTATTCTGCTATTTAAATTACTTGTTAGTTACTTTCTTCTGCTACTCGCGTTACTTTTGTTTATTTTGATTTTGGGGGAGTTTTCTACTGAGCCAGTGACTTGTGCCCCTTTCAGGTGAAGGAGACCAGAAGAGTTTCCATCCCTTGGCTAGTTCTGAGTAGTATTATAGCGGAGGCGGACCTATCCCACCAGCACTGTAATCTCTTCTATTATTTACCTCAGGGTATGCCCCTGGATGCTGTAGTTTATTTTTTGTTGGCTTGAGTTGAGATGAGACTATTTAAACATCATGCAAATATACGTGAGAACGTGTAATTATGTGCACGCTAATGTATTAATTGTTTCCTTTATATTTTCACGGATAGTTGTAATGGTATCCCTAGTGAGGCTTCGACCTGTTTGCGAGAGGTGGAGTCAGGTCGTGCTCGTTATTAGGAAAATAGGTTCGAACGATGAGATGCGCTACAATTATTATGTACCTATAGTCCCTCATCCATCTAATATCTCAGAAACCATATATTAGGCATGTTGTAGTTAGGCCTGTATGAAATCCATCTGAGTTTTACTCTTATCGGATTCTCTTAGAGAAGTCCTTCTTTTTCAATCCCATTGACGCAGACCAGAGATTTGCTTAAGTAAGACCACACAAGATTTTTCTCTCATAATACCGAGAGTGGATGATCCTTTATTGACACACAATTATCTTTGTAATGTTGGCTATCATTTTCAATATACGACTGTACTAGATCTGGTATGCCCAGACCTATAAGTATGAAATTAAAAAGTAGAGTACTCAAACAAGACATCTTTAGTGTTTCAATTCTAAGTACCAGTTACACCATTGAGACCACGAAGTCGTTATCTGACAATGAGATATTATTTAACTATTCGACATTCCAAAAGCAAATCATTTAATGAACTCATTCTCTAATGAGCACCTATACTACATATCTTTAGTGTCTCCACACAAGCAGTTATGAGATGATCTGCCTTCATCATATGGACGAATATATAGCACCCTAGTCTATCCAGTTATCTTAATGTCTTACTCAAGTAACCTATGATCAATAATGTTTAAAAAGGATTGGTCTCATTATCATGATCCCATCATGATCCCCATCCTTATTGTACAGACTCATAGACATCACAGAATATATCACATCACCATGCACATAATAATATAAAGGGTTAAATGCCATTAATATGTATTACCAAAAGAGATTTTATATACTTACAAGTTCCATCACTCATGTGAATTGACTTGCAGGGTACCTAAAACTAGCAAACAATGCCCCGACATCTTGGTGGGTTGGGGCACGAGATGTTGTTGCTAGTTGATCGCACATAGAGAGAGGGGGGTGGAGGTGGGAATGGTAGGTTGTGGGGCACTCTAGCGCAAGGTGTTGTTTACACATAGATAGATAGATAGATAGATAGATAGATAGATAGATAGATAGATAGATATAGAGAGAGAGAGAGAGAGAGAGAGAGAGAGAGAGCGACCCAGAGCTCGAAAGCAAGCTCTGGCGATGGATTGACACACTTGCAAGCTCTATTTCCCTCACTTCTCCAATGAAAGGGCCTTAGGGGTGGGTGGTGTTGAAGGCATAGAGGCGCTTGGAGGAGGAGGAGCTGTGAGAGATGCCAATGGAGTGAGTCCCGACAGCGTCACCATCTCTTTGGCTATTAGGCTCTTCAGGGTGAAGTTTTACTTGAGCTGCTTTGTGTCGAAGAAGGGAGGGGGTAGATTCTGCAGCACCTCAGGCTTCAAGGACACGTCATGTCCCAAATGTTCAAAATGCAACAAAATATAAGCATTAATGTTCAATACACTCATTTGAGACTAGACAGTTTGCATTTAGTAATCTAATGAGCATTCAATGTTGTAACATCTAAAGATCAAACATTTAAACGCCTAACATGGACCCCAATCAATCAGATAGCAACATTGGTGATGGTAGACTCCATTGGAGTTTCTTTCATTATAAAGCTAGTTTGAATACATTCATATGTAATACTTAGATTAACATAGTGTCTCATCTATTACATGAGTTTTGAAATTATTCGTACAGCTCTTTTAACCACTCAAAGTGAACAAAATAAAGTCTCTCCTTCAAGCTTTCAAGGATCTCTCGATCACTCATGCCCTTCCCCATTGGTGTGAGTGTCTTCTTCTTCCATTCTCCTAAAAGATTGTTAAGCAACAAGTTATGAGTGAAAATGCTCAATAGGAATTATATATCTATAATCAGACTTATTATAAGTGTTTAGTAGTTTATGACAGAATCTATGCAAAGGGAAATAAATCCTACACAAGTACATGTTTTTCCTATCAAAATGAGATGATCTAGACCAATCATTTATGCAGCGAACATTCAAATAGTCAAAGAAACAATAAAGCAATTCAATGAAATGTTGAGTATTAACAGTTATAATAATAGTAGGCATTCATTCATTCATTTATTCAGTACAATTATTCAATAATCATTGCAGTAACGTTTTAGTGAGGGGAAAACATGTCTAGAACAATTTAGCAGTCAGTTGGTGCAATGCCACACCCAGTAACTTAATATGTACTTCGAGACGCTCTTTTCCAATACCCAACATGGCCCTATTGCACAACCATTGATTATCCAGTTGAACCGAAGCTCCAATAAGTATCCAAACATCCCAGAGTCAAAATTTAAGCATTCGTAAGAAACCACACACACACACACACCACACACACACCACACACACACACACACACACACACACACAACACACACACACACACACACACACACACCACACACACACACACACACACACACACATGAGGAGGTGGAGTAGGTCAGAAACAAAGAGGAAGATGACCATGATGATGCATGATGATGATGAGGACACTAGGGATGGCGCTACTGTCGCAAAGAGAGAGAGAGAGAGAGAGAGAGAGCAATGGCAATAAGGGTGATTTCTTCTCTGGCTTTGGGCAGTACATGAGGAGGAGGATAGGAAAGGGGAGGAGGGTGAGAGAGAGAAGAGAGGATTTGTGGTGTCAAGAGAGAGGGGGAGAGAGGTGTGGAAGGATAAATACAAAGAGAGAGGGGGAGAGAGGGGGAGGAAGGATGAATAAGAAAGAAATATTTTTACAAATGTTTTTTCTTACAAATAGTGAAGGCTATTTTGGACTTTCACAAGAAAGATGACCTGCCTTAGACGTCATTGCATTCGTGTTCCATTCCATTATGGTCAAGATGATAGGGTCTTTAGGGAATTTTATCACGTAAAAGGGATATAAAATAAATAATTTTTAGACAGATTATCACATAACTAAGCTTCTAAGAGAGATATTGACGTAAGAAACTCTAAAAAAACCCTACACAATATTGTCACCGAAGATGGAAGAAGATGATAGAGGCAAAGGGATGCCATTGCAATCTAGCACATCATGGTCATCCACCATGCCGCCTCATCGGCGGTGGTGACGTTTGATGGCAATAGTAACCTCGATCGATCTCCATCTCTCTAGTAGTTAGATATTTAGTTGAGCGATGTTTTTGCAACATGAGAAAGGTTTATTGTACTTGCATAAGTGCAATATGACTAGGCAACAAACTCATGTGACATCCAATAATTGGATTGTCACTTCCTCACTTCTCATGTGAGAGATGTCACATGGACTATTATCTAGTCATATTGCACTTAAAAGTCTAATATACAAGTGTAATAAGTCTTTCTCTTGCAACATTTGGATTAGGATAATGATGTACTTGTTGCAAATATGTTTCCAGGATGATGTTTTTGTAGTTTTTATACAAAGACGATTTATTGACAAAAAGAAAACCCCAACATTTCTATACCCTCTCGTGTAAATTAGACTACGAATCTGTTTGGATACAACTTAAAAAAAACGAATAGTTTATCACAAACATATTTTTAATAAACATGTTTATTGTGAATGTGTTTTTGTATTTGGAGCTGTTCTTAAACGTAAGTAAATTTATATCAAACCCCCTTTATAGAAAGAGCCTTCACCATAAACTAAACTAACTCATAGTAGATTTATGAAAAACTCAGTTTTTGAGATAAACTCAAGTGAGTTTACGATACATTCATTTTTTTCATCTCCAAACAAAAGCTATAATGAGTTTATGACAAACTTAAACATGTTTATCATGTGTATCCAGATAGCCCTTACATGTTGAGTTAACTCATTTGATACCCTCTACACCGACGTGGATGATCTGCATCAATTTCCACTGCCATTTCGATCGCCGGTGAAAACAAAACGAAACGAAGTAGCAATTGTTTCACCGAGACACCCTCCCAAGTTGCTGCAGAGGACCAGATCAACCTACCGTGACCGAACGTGGAGTTGGAGTGCAAGCAAGCACGTCCATTGCTACCACGCAAGAAAATATGAGGCGTTCCCCTCCCCTTGGTTGCTTGCCGGACGCTTTTCTCCACTTCCCGTCGATGAACCGTTTCAGTACCATCGCGCCCCGCCCCGCCCCGCCCCGTTAAGAAGCCAAACTGGCCCACACCCCACGAGAACCCAGCAAGCAATAATCGCCGTCCAGGGATGGTACACTCGGTTTAGTCATCCGCTTAAAATGCTAACACCGCAGAGGCCCAGAGGCTTCCATCTCTCTAATTACCTACCGATGCGAGTAGTGAGAAGAAGCGGGGAGGCGGCGGCGCAGCGAGAGGAGCAGAGATGTGGCTACAGAAGGACTCCATCGACCTGGTTCTCGTCCCCTGTGGGCTGCTGCTCATGTTCGGCTACCACCTCTTCCTCATCTACAAGATCCGGAGGCAGCCTCACACCACCGTCATCGGCTACGAGAACCATAACAAGAAGGCCTGGGTGGAACGGATGCTGCGGGTGAGATCTCATCCCCCACCTTCTTCCTCTTTCTCTGAATGTCGCACACGTGGCCTCCCCGTTTCGTAAAACTGCACAGTGAGTTATGTGCGTATGCCGTAAGAACTAAACTAGTGATAAAAGAAGCACAAGGAGAGCTTGACAGGCTGGTGCATGGCATGGTGCGAGTCGGCTGCTTTTGATTTGATTGCGAGTGGGTGGTTTACCTGCTGCAGGGGACTCCCACAGAGACGGGGCTGGCGCTCTCGGTGATATCAAGCAGCCTGGCGGCATCGACGAACCTGGCCTCCCTCTCCATCGCGCTGAGCTCCCTCATTGGAACGTGGGTTGGGAGCTCGAACAAACTGTTCATGACTGAAGTCATATACGGGGATACGAGTCTGACCACCACCTCGGTCAAGTACATTGCTCTCCTGGTCTGCTTCCTGTCAGCTTTCACCTCCTTCATCCAGTCTGCGAGGCACTTTGTGCACGCCAACTTCTTGATAAGCACGCTCGATTCGGACGTGCCGGTCAGCTACGTACAGAACGCAGTGATCAGGGGAGGAAATTTCTGGTCGGTGGGCCTTCGATCCCTCTACTTTGCCACCACCCTTTTGCTCTGGATTTTTGGCCCCATTCCGATGTTCCTTTGCTCTCTAGCCATGGTGGTCATACTGCACATCTTCGACACCAACACCACGCCGCTGCACCGTTTCCAGTATTCTTCAAAGAAACATCCGACAAACAAGGTAAGCAGGGATCCGAATAACGCAGTCGGCCATGCACTGCAAGGGCCATCTCATCACATAGAGAATCTCCTCAGCCATCCCGCGTACTGTGCTGCACCTTCGATGATGAGCTGAGGTTTCAGTTGTCTGAACCATTCGTTTAGCATTCCACAGTGAAACCAACATACCGTCTTCCGGGAACTTTTTGTTTCGTACGTTTGTAATCTTCAACAGCTGTTTCGAAGCTTTCACTTCAGTGGAATTAGAGAGAGAAAAAGGAGGCAACATTATGGCACCATTGAACATGACAAATACATAATGCATAAATCCGGGAAACAAAGAGCTGCTGCTGCAGTGTGGTTTTTTCATGTTTCATCTGACATCTGCTGTGTGCTTGGAAGGTGGTCAGTCTCCGCTTTCGCGACCAGAAGCCTTCGGAGGCTCCGTCGTATCTGGCTGCCCTTGTTCCTCTTCTTTGTTTTGGCCAGGTGTTGAGATACTTGTTGATGGTTCCATAAGGGAAGTGACTGCAAGCTGGCCCGAGTAGAGCACCAGACCAACAGCATTGATACCAAAAACGAATGTTGCAAGATAGCATAAGCCGTTCACAATAGTCCTGCGAAGGGGTAGTTAGTTTTAACTGTGAACAAGAACAAGCGTATGACTGATTATGGGTGGAATGATACATTGAAGTTAGGCTGACCTTATAGTTATTGTAATCTGACGGACCTGAAAAACAGGAAAAAAAAATTTTCATATTAATAATAAAGAACAGATCCGGAATGTGTTCATGACTTAGCACAAGGAAAGCAAGCCAAGTCAAAATTGTTGAGACCTCGAACCAATAAATCCAGTTATAATGAGGGGGAGTATTCGTAGAAAACAAAATGACAGAAAGTCTTCCCTTTGACAGTAACCAACAAAATGTCAGCAGCCACAACCACTTCAAACAACAAAGGCCTAGATATGAAACTGGCCTCTGTCGCCACACTGAGGATTGGCACATTTATCTTTAGAAAGTGAAGATCATAATTAATCATTGCTAGCAAAGGCAACATAGCAGATTAGTCTAATACATAGTATAACACATCAGTATTTGTTCAAACATACAAATGAGACACGCAAGCATAAAATGGAGACACAATTGTGGGAAGACATATTACATGGCAGCTTGGGAAATACAAAGACGATAATGATTTTGGGAAGAAATACAGCCATACAGGTGACATGACAGTTTGGGGAAACAGAGAGCCATAGGGAGCGATGAAATCTAGAATATGTAAGTTTCATTTAATACATACATATGGAAAATAATAAAATGTTAACATTTGAAACCGATTTTTGCAAAACTTTGAAATACGTGTAACCATTCAGTCATGGAATCGACCAACATGAGCAAAAAGCTTTGTTGAAGATGAGGGAAAATGATTGAATGAACCAACCTGAGCATAGCAGGACAAGAGTGCTGTTATAGATAATGAAAAGTGGTATACACACACATATATATATTAAAAGGGCTATTACCAGGAATCTGAAACTAACTAAAGAAAAAGGAGATGGTGAACCTGCTGAAGAAAAGGGATGTTGATCCACTTCAAAGAGTTAAAGGGAACCAGCAATTTTTAAAACTATGAAAATGACAAGGATATTTACTAGAAAATAGCTCAAATTGAGACATATTGCACAAAGCTTGAGCTTACATATCTATGTCAGTGTCAATCTCTTTGAGTCACACACTTGGCAGATCCTGACCTTGAGACACTTTTCTCACAATGCTGCACAGATGTGGGAAGAGAAGATTCCAAATTAAAGTTTACTTTCATTGAAACCACATATCCTGGCGACTGAGGGGATGCCACAGGAAAGAGATATGCATCATACTCCTACCTTGCCAAGAAACTGAGTTGACTTTGTCCTGAGACTCGTAGACCTCATGTCCTAGTTAATTTGATAGGAGACAGATGAACAGGAAAAGCTAAGCCACTCCCTCATCATGACGAAACTTGCTTTAGCTTGGGAGAAAGGCAGCGTCATTCTGCAGTTTCAAAGTCAAGAATCCCCTCCCTCAAGCTTCTGTAAGTACTGCATCTAGGAGGACCAGCTGTCCCTTCCTAACCATGATGATGTGTCAAGAGGAAACTGTCCATTTAGCTATGGCCCCTTCTTCTGCATCAGATCTGAATGCCGATGCCCCCTCTTGGACCCCTGCTGCCAAGGGACCAGCACAGACCACTTCACCATCCGGAGTGGTAGCTTCGCCATCACCGGGAGATGCCCCTCCGTCGGCCCCGCACATGTCCTTTGCTGATGCTTTGCGCAAGAAAACCAGAAGAATTGCAAATAGCATGCCAGCAATCAACCCTCAGGATGGCCCCTTGCCCCCTCGCTATTTACCTACTGCGCACACGGCGGCAGCACCGTTTCAGCCTTACCCGGAGGCAAGCTCAGATGGTCATGTTATCTGCCTTCCTGTCCAATACACAGTCAGAAACCTACTTGATGGTGGCAAGGAAGTTGAGTCTTTATCTTCTGATGATTTGTGTCAACTCTACAGCAATATGGCTGGCACGTATGTTCCTCCGAACCCGCTGCCGCGCCAACCACGAATCAGGACCCATAGCTCGCTCCGACGCATTAATTCAGCTGAAGAGCTTGCGGACTGATCCCATCTTTTCTTTTATCTTCTTGGGCTGATGCTTTACTTTATGTGACCCTCTGCGCAGGGCGTCTTGTGCTTGGGCCCAGGTTTCCTTTGTAATCCCTTCTCCTTTTGTTTTTATCATATATTAAAACCGCCTAGCTTTCACGATATCGGAGCTATTGGATACTTACATTTGTAAGTAAAATTGAAGAAAAGTCGACCAATATGATATCCAAAACATACAACAATATTTTCCAATTATCTGGCCATGCTTAAAACTAACCATCTAAAAGTTGAAATTGACTTTTGTGGAAAGAAATAAGGAAATGAGTAAATGAGAAACATCTGACAGAAAAAGTTGGCTGCTAAACAGCCTATGATATTATCTCTACCTTTCAAATTCATGAATCCTTGAATGCCATCCTGGAATTTTACATTTAAATGAATGAAGAAAGAAGGGAAGTAATTTTGATAAATAGGAATCTTCATTTTTTCATAAGACCACTATGAACCATAGCCCAAATCAAAATACTGCTTATGATTCACTCCTAGGGGTGTGCATGGGTCGGTTCGGCCCAGTTTACCCCAATTTTTGGATGAACCAAACCGAACCGACCCAAAACCCCTCCACAACCTAAATTGGATCAAACCGAAATTATTTCAGTTCGGTTCAGTTCAAATCAAAATTTATATTAATTTAAATAAAAATAATTTTATAATATTATGTGTTACATTGATGAAAATTTTTTAAAATATGTAAATTGTAGTTAAATTTATGTATATAAGGTTTACTATGTATATTGCACAATAATAATTATAATAATCTGGTTTATTAGGGTTATTCAGTTCAGTCCAGTTTGAATTGAACCGAATAACTGGCCAAACCGAACCGATCGGCCAGGTTCGATTTCTTGGTTTGAACCGAATAATGCACACCCCTATTCACTCATAAAAAATGAGTGAAGCCAATGGAGTATGTTTACATCCATCCGAAACTCTACCTTTTGTTTTGGCTGCAGAAATGAGTGGTATAAATCAAGAAACTCCCTTGCCAATAATTCACTTGCTCCGTCTACCATGGTTCACTGACAAGATGGAGGCTTTTCAGCTTAGATGCTATATAGCATTCAAATATGCTATCTATTTTAGAAGCTATATAATATATAATATCACCCTTGTTTCTACATTAGTCTATCCATCACTTTGTCCACCCCAAGCAACGACTATCAAGATTTGGGCAATAGGTAAAAGTGTTTAAGAATTTATCAAGATGAAAAATTATCGGCAATGAAGCTTCATATTGAGATTGTAAGAGCAATTAAGTTTGGTTAGAACATACTGATAATAATAAGTGTGTTTCTGTTATACAAAGATAGAAAAATGAGAGTGAAGAAATTTGGGCATTGGAATAACTACTTAATGGCTCTTGGTCAAGACAATACAAAACATGTTGAATCAGTCATTCACCAAAATAGCTAATTGTTGAACTCCAAGGAAGTCAAGAAGAGGTACCATTGTCATAGGACTTTCTTTGAGTGAATCTGCAGTGAAGCACATATATTAGAAATTTAGAATATTGAGGGGAACGAAAGGATTAGTGAGAGATAACTGTGATATTTTTTATTGTCCTATTGACTATCATTATTGAGGTGGGGCTGAAAGGTTTATTAGTGACTTGGATATCAAACTGCATGTTCTCAGAGCAGCCTAAGTTTATACAGAAAACCATAATAAAATGTAACACCATTTTTGACAATGTTGCCACTAGCTCGAGTAGCTTCTTCTTTTCTCTTTAAGAAGGTTATGATGAAGACCCATTCTTTCTTTTCTTGAAGTCCAGGTAAATCACATTACTCAAATGAGGACCTGTTTAGATTTACACCAAGGTAAGAGTGTTGGTTGTTAGATGAAAATCAATCTTGAAGTTGGCATTCAGGGCAATCAAACAAATAGGCAAGAAAAGGTTGTTGTTGTGCTGCATGCATGTTTATACTTACACTACCTTTCATTTGATATGAAATTGAAAATATTAAGGATTAAGGAGAAAGCAAATATCAGCCATAAGTACCTTAGCAAAACTATCATTAACACTCGAGCCTAGAAAATACTTGTATACTTGAAGAACCTTACTACTAGGGCTGCAAACGGAATCCGAAATCCGATATTCTGATTCGATTTCGATAAAAATTAATAATTTCGATACCGATAGTTTATCGGAATCAGAATCAAAAATTCCGATAAGCTATCGGAATCAGAATTACTTATTTCAAAATTGATTTCCGAATTTTGATTAGATTATTAATAAAAATAATAAGGGGTAAAATGTAAAAATAACTTAAAAAATAAAAAAAACTCACACAATGTTACAACTCAAAAGACTCAAAACCTATCTGCGGCCCACCTCACTCCTCACCAACTTAAAACTCGCATAATAATATTGATAACAAGAAAAATAAATTTCCATTTCGGCAACAAAATTGGAATTGGAATCGGAACGAAATCAAAATCAATTATTTTGAAATTATTGAAATCGGAATTGGAACTGAAATTGCTTATCGGAATTGGAATCTATGTTTCCGGGTTCGATTTCGTGCCGTTTGCAGCCTACTTACTACAAAAAGTCTTTCTCCAGACCCCTGCTCTGCTACAAGGTTAAAATTGTCAACTTTTCTTTTACATAATTGTTGATTGATAGCCAGAGTCTACATTGCTAAGAGAAGGGGAGGAAGAAGAGGACAACGTTATGGCGAACTTTGATTTATATTTACTTATTGTGTTTCTCTCGTGAGCATAGTGAATGATGAATACGACATTAAGTAAAAGTTCACTGAGCATAAATGGAGATCGTGTAGGGCTGACATCCAACAGAATGACACTTTACTTAGACAATGGAATAAGAAAAAGATTTTCCGAGCAAATGGACATTAATGTAAACATTTTGACCTTTCCTTCTTAAAAAAATACGAGAAACAATTTTCAACTCATGTGTTGATCACCTTATCTATAGAGAATGATGCAAAGGGTATGGGCTTGGTGAAGGATTGAAGACTGAAGGAATCAAACCGAAAGTCCAAGGAGAAGGACTTTGAAGTAGTTTTTTAAAAAAATGATAGCAGGTCAGATCCTCATGTGTTTATCTGTCGTGGGAGGCTCCCTAAATATGGCTGGTTAATACATTTCCTTGAAGATAGTAACATAGCCTGCTGCCTTTTGTGAGGTTGTGAAGAGGGATATTAGATAGTTTACACCTTCTATACTTGTATTCCTTACTTCCTAGTAATGAATTTCACGAAACTGTCTACATTCACTGAGAGGAAGATGCCACCAGGTGAGTCGGAGGTTAAGCAAGAAGCATTCCCCGTCTCTTTCGGCTACTTAAGATCAACATCAAACAAACGTTTAAACAGTCCATCAAGGACATGAAAAAGGTTTCGCCAAGCAAGCTCTACCGACCAAGAATCAGTTATAAAGAGACAGGTGCACTAGACGCTAATCACATCAGAATCCTATAAGAAAGTCATCTTTGATAACAAGATAACATCCCACAAACATTTCCAGGCCATTGACGAGAGCTTGTGGCTACGTGCGAGAGAGAGAGAGAGAGAACTGACCGAGAAGTTATCTGAAATGGCCTGGCGATTAAGGGAGGCCTCAATGGTGGTTGTGAACTTGTAGAGAATGACAGCGATAACTCCGGCGGCGATGCCGCCAAGGAGCGCCTGCACAGGGGACGGGGGTGTTCCCGGCTCAATCGACGCTGCGCCAATCGTCTTCAAGCTTTCCATCGCCTCCTCTTTCAAGCCCTTCGCCTTGGTCACCCCCGTCGATCTTACCCGCTGCAAACAACCACCAACAACCGGCATGAACACCACCGGTCCATTTCACTGCTTCTTTCAGGAAGCCAAAACAAAAACAGCAAATGCGATGGTCGAGGGCGAGGAACACCACCATTTCCTTTGACCGCTTGGCGCGGCGGCGGAGGGAGCGGAAGAGGAAGACGGAGATGGCGCCGGTGAGGAGAACACTCGTGGAGACCTGGAGAGGGGAAGGGTCGTCCGTGGTGGCGAATATGGAGGAAGACGTGCTAGGAGGGAGAAGGACGGGGCCTTCTTCTGCGACCTCCCCTCCTCCTCCTGCCGCGGCCTCGGGCTCGCCCATCTGCGCGAGGCAGAGCACATGGGCAGGCCTCACGGTGCGGAGCTGGTGGTCGTGGGTGCGTGAGGCGGCGGAGGAGGTGCGGGGGAGGAAGCGGCGGGAGGGGGAGGGCGGGAAGAGGGGAAGGCGGGAGAAGTGGGAGATGAGATGGTGAGACTGCAACATGTTTGCTTGCTGCCGCGGAGGGGCGAGCGCCGGGGCGATGACGCCACCCCACACCCCGAGGGGATAAGTCTTCTGCCTTCTCTTTCTTCGTCATTGGGCTGGTGGGCTCTGATTCAACGTCGTTGGCCCGTTAGTTATCAATGGCTATTAGTTGCTACACCTTTTCATCCGCGGTATTCCTGGTCTCACTTTCCGGACGATATTTTGCATCCGCCCTGCCGGAAAAAGTTTTGTCCAGCGCCCCACCCGCCTCTGTGACTACTGCCGGGGCGATGACGCCACCCCACCCCGAGGGGATAAGTCTTCTGCCTTCTCTTTCTTCGTCATTGGGCTGGTGGGCTCTGATTCAACGTCGTTGGCCCGTTAGGTATCAATGGCTATTAGTTGCTACACTTTTCCATCCGCGGTATTCCTGGTCTCACTTCCGGACGATTTTTGCATCGCCTGCCCCGGAAAAAGTTTTGTCCAGCGCCCCACCCGCCTCTGTGACTACTGCGTTGGAGAGAAGCCCCTCAATATTAGAGAGATATTTTATAAAAAAACTCTTCACACTCAACCTCACCCCCAAACACTTATATGCAAGAGGGGTTTTTTCATATACTAAGGGGCTTCTCTCCAACCCGATACCGAGAGGATCTCCTCTCCTTCGCATATGGGACCTGACAGTCTAATCAATGAGATGCAATAATAGAGTTATTTTTTTTTTTTACCTATTTCACATATAGAAAATTTTCTCCACAAATAAATTATTTGATTGCATGGATGGAGGACAAATTGTATCATCACATGGACCAATCGATTATAAGATGGTCGGCTCTCCTCCTCTTCTAAAATCATATATCACCTTGACACCCCTCCAAGAGGTGAAGCAGACTAAATCACTGTGCTCACTTGCTCCCCCCCCCGCTACGCACTCATCTCTGGAGGCCTGCCCGTTGCGCCATCTCCTCCTCCCCCGATTACCCATCTCACCTATGATCGTGAAGGCCATCGGTGTAGACAAGAGGGAATCCTCTCCTCCTGCCAGATCCCTAGCTGGATCTTCCCTACTACTGCACCCTCCTCCCTGAGTTAGTAGCAGCACCTTCATGGATAGGGAATTCTCCTCCTCCCTAGGCTACATCCCTCCCTCCCCCTCTCTCTCTCTCTCACCACACACGGGGATGCTCACATAGATCATGGTGTTCGAGAAAGAAGGGGGAGGACCCGCCGATAGGGGGGAGGAGGGGGAAGCGACGGAGATGATGAAGGACTAGTTGGAGATGATGCTAGTCTAATCGACCCTCATGGTCTACCTGACCCTCACGAAGGCCATGAGAGATGCGGTCACAACAATAGACACGTTAAAGATGAGGCTTAGAGATTGACTGTGACTAAGAACTTAACTCGTCGCTCATCCCCCCTGCGTACAAGATGAGGCACGACCACATTCCCATTCTCTTAACATGTCGTGTCTTAGCGCCACGTTTAAGACGTGGTGATTGCTCCCTACACGTTAAGACACAAAACCCCAGTCTTCACAGAAACACATTGGATTGACCTAGACAACACCCAATCACACTTAAAAATGTAAAGAGGAAGAAGATGAAAATATTCCTTTGACAGAAGACACCATAAAATGCATTTCAAACGCGATCTAACATGACAGGAACGTCCAGAACATCTCATACGCCCTTCACATGAAGCTTCCTTCCCAAAAAGATTGTAAACCACATGATCACTCGCCTAAACATACTATAAGGCCTAGCAAGTTTTCTACAGGTTCGCACTTTCAGAAGATCGTTCGGTCGGCATTTGGGACCCCGGACGATGTGTTTCGGCTGAATCAGGGGTCTACTACAAGGGGGCTCCTGACGTCAAGGGTGTGTGATGTTAGCCTTGGTTAACGTCTCAGATTGATGACGTCAAGGTGGGATTGACGTCAACAGGCCTTGACGTCAACCTACTTGGGTTTTTTCGAGCCTTGTTCCTACTTGTTCTGACTACAATTTCGATTGTAGTCTATTTTGTTTTGATGTTAATTATGTTGACGTCAATATTTCTTGGATTTCTGACAGAAATGTCAATTGTTGTCAATATTTCTGTTGACGGCAACACAATTTGACGTCAAGTTCTACATGTTCTAGTCCAACTTTCTCTTCGAAACTAGTGGTTTTTTTTCGATAGGTTTGAAGGGGTAGAGTCGTGTGTTAGGGCAAGGTTGTTACCCCAATCACAACGCTTGGCTCTCTATATATAGAGAGGGTTCGTTATGGGGAGAGAACTTTTGGACTCTTGCTAGGGTTTGGGTGTTATGAGAGGAGAGAGAGAGAGAGAGAGAGAGGGGAATCCCGAGAGTAGATCGGCGTATTACTGCTCGTTCAAGGTTGATATTATGAAGAGAAAGCTTCCACGGCTTGAGAGGAAGGCTCTGGACGAGAAGATTGTGGTTGGATCATGCTTAAGATAGAGGATTTGATCGTGCTTGGAGGATACCTCTTTGGGTGCGAAAGAGGGCTTCATCGACTAAATCTAATGTTGTAGAATTTTCTTGAGGCAAGTAACTTAGGGTTTCTCTCGTGGACTTGTCCCTTAGGGTTTCTATTTTCTAGATTTTTAGAAAAAATTATTTTAATGTTGTTTGCCATGTTTTCTTGGCCTCGATCTACACTTTGTGCAGTCTGGGAGGTGACGACAAGGTATGTTGACGTCAAACTCAAGTTGACGACAACATATGTTGACGTCATCTTGTCTAGAAATTTATAGTTTCGCCATATGTGATGGTTTAATGAGACTCTGTGATGGTTTTGAATTATTTTCATCATGTCTTGACCTGTTAATCATCTTGATGTTTTTGGGTAACCTTAAATTAATTTTTGTTAATTATGGTAATTATTGAATTTCTGTTTATATGAAAAAGTTTGTGAACACTTGATAATTTTGATTTCCATAATGTACAATGTTATAAAAATCGTTATATGTTTTACTTAGTTTGTTAGACTACTGTAAGCATGATTTAGGCTTTTACCTTATTTTATTTTGTTCATGGATAATAAGTGTTTTTGTGAATAATAACTTGATTTTATCTTTAATTATGAAAAATCATTTTAGTATTCCAAAAATTCTGAGATGACCCATGTGCTATATTCACCCTGTGGTTAAAATTTGATTTTGATCTGATTACTGTACAATTAGTTATGAATTTCTGAAGCTTTTAGTACCATGTTTTAATAATAAGTCCCAAATTTGTTTTAAAATATGATTAGCATCATGATTAGGTTATATTAATTCATGTTCATGATTAATCTGAGTATCTGGAAGTGATTAATATTTGTTTCTTATTATATGTGTGCATGTGCATGGAAAGAGAGAGAATATGTGATATGTGTGCATAAAATAATGTAACGTCCTAAAAATTAAATGATTAAATATAAGAAAATAGCATAAATAAAATGGTGAATAAAAAAAATAAAAGTCATGGTTAAACTTCCAAAGAAAGGAATCAACCATTTAAAATATATTGGGCCAAGACAACTCTATTGGGCTAAACATCAAAAACCAATAACATAAACACCAAAATTCGTGACCATAATTATGCAAAAAATAAGAAAGGCAAATAGGGCTAAAAACTAGAGTAATAGCCATGGATGGCAACCAAATTCGTACCCAGCCATGAGGAAGGTTTCCTAATGGCATTCCTACTCTAATTGGAGGAGAATCCCAAAACTGGAAGGGGCAAGCCAAAAACCGCCAGCCCTCTTTCCTAGTCTCTTTAAGACATGGAATAAACCTAATCATATAAATAATCATCCTAACACTAGTTGGGAAGGTTTACCATCGAGTTGGGGTCGTGTGGAGGCGAGCTAGGGCACCAAGAGGAGAGGAGAACGGCCAAGAACTGGAGCTTCTTCCCCAACTCTCTGCTACGACCTATGCATTGACCAGCCTTAGATCTACACAAAGGTAGGTAATCTCGAGCTTAACCTAAACATTGCACATACCAATGGAAAGAGCATCGAGTCTAGTTTCATTTTCAAGTATTTTCCCCAATTTTCATGAACCATGTGAGTCATATTAAGCATTTTCCAAGAGTCACACAGGTTTAGGGCTTTTTGTGTTCTTACCATGTTTCACGTAAATTGATGCTGAATTGGGTCAAACCAAAATGGTAGTCTTTTCTACTTGATGTACTCGACACTTTTCATGTTCATAGTTTTGTCTAAAATCGTAGATGTCAAGTTATAAGTCATTCATGAAGGATTGTAGTGTTTCTGTGTTTTCGGGCAAGATCCAAGAACACGACGACACCAAACGTCGTGTTTCTTGTTGCATGAACGCGACATATGTGTACGTTGCAATTTAGAAAAAGGTGACAGATCATTCCGTCGCGATTTGAAGTCTGACCAGTCAACCTGACGCATGAAACTGTGTGCCGCACGGGTTTCAGCGCCCTTCTTGAACGCGATAACATATGCCGTCGTGATTTGACCTGTTTTCCCGCCCAACCCAGTCCTTTGTCTATGGTCGCGACAAGGTTCTTGTCACGACATAGAATGCAACGCTGCCCCCATCACCTTCTGGTCGAGTAGGGACACCCTCCCTGTCGCATTCTGGTTGCGACAGGGTGTCTGTCTCCTTCTTACCCAGATCATGTTAAGAAGGGTGTCACATTTAGGTTGCGATGACCACTGTCTCACCTCCTTTGAGAAAGCGACAGTGACCCTGTCTCCTTCTCAGACAAAGAGTGACATGCATCCTGTTTGGAGCCTATTTCGTTGCATCTCTATTTGCTTGGCACCTGTGTTGTTCCTAACACCGTCTACACTAGTCGTTCGCCCGGTGCTTGGCACTAGAGGGCTTGTCCCGTTAGAGGTTGTTATCGTTACCTGAGACCTCCCATCCCCTTGCGTCGGTTGTGGGAGTTCTCCAGTCAGTGGGCATGCTCGAGTACGGACTCTAGTAGCTGAGGGAGAAAAACGGTGGTTCGACGCACATCAACTAGTCTTTTTCACTACCTCACTCTACGTGATTCTGGTACCATCCAGAGGGGCCAAGATTGGGATTGTAGTCTGGCCAGACTACGACAATTGTGTAGTTACTCTTAGTTCCACGGTCTCATTCTGACGAGAGGTGGCAAACCCGAAATACTGGTCAAGGGTAAGGCACGTGGCACTCCTGACCAGTTGACTAGTGGTAGTCATTCTCCATGACTAGTGTCTTTGTCCGAATAGTTTCCTCTGTCTGTGTTTGCAGCCTTGGGGTTTGTCCTCGTGTCGGTTACACAAGTTTCTAGTCCCGACGTGTTTAGAGCGATGACCATGTAGTTTACTTTCAACTTCCACACTTACTTTATTAGTAGAATAGATTATCTTGCTTATTTTCCTTTAAAAACATATATCTATTCTGCTTGTTAGAGCCAGTGGGAGATTGGTAGTCTGTACTGGGCTTCTTCGTGAAGCTCATTCCCTCCTTTTCAGGTGAGACTTCACAACAGCACCTTTCACGCGTGCAGAGGAGACAGTGCTGTAGTCGACGACATCTTCCTTGAGCGGTTTTACCTTGTGTTTCTTGGTTCTTAACCCTCGGGGTATGCCTTAAGGGATCTGTTATCCCCTTTCGGTACTTGTACTTTGTTACTTGGGAATGTACTAGACTCGTACTTTGTTGTGGACACTTTCCTTTACTTGTTTGTACATTTTTAGTGCTTGTTGTCATCATGTAATTTCTTTACATATTTTGTTAGACTGGTCGGTTAGCCCTTCCGAGTCTCCAAGTCCGTGGGCGGCAGTACTGATGGTCGGATTCTCAGTGGGAGCCGGGGGTCTAAGAGTTGGGGCCGCTACAAGGAGTCATCCCAAAGAAAACATCATAGGAGATCCAAGTCAAGGGGTAAGAGCAAGAGTTAATGTAATCCCATGTGATTATTTAGCATTTGTCTCTCAAATCGAGCCTAGGACAGTCAATGAGACACTGACTGATGAATATTGAATTTTAACCATGCAAGATGAACTAAATCAGGTAAGGAGAAACTAGGTTTGGACCATTGTGCCTAAACCATAAGACCATCATGTGATAGACGCCAAATGGGTGTTTAGAACAAAATGGATGAAAATAGTGTTGTTACTAGAAATAAGGCCAGACTGGTAGCTCAAGGCTATTCCTAAGAGGAAGGCATAGATTTCGATGAAACCTATACAATAGTAGCTAGACTTGAGGCAATTATAATTCTATTGGCATATGCATCTGTATTAGATTTACAGCTTTTTCAAATAGGTAAATATGCATTTTTTAATGATTTTATAAAGGAGAAAGTTTATGTAGAACAACCTCCATGTTTTGATGATCCAGATTTTTCAAATCATGTTTTTAAATTGTATAAGGTACTATATGGTCTGAAACAAACACCTAGAGTTTATTATGAAAGACTAAGTGCATTTCTCTTAAACCATGATTTTACTAGAAGAAACGTAGATAGCACATTGTTCATCAAATCATGTTCGTAGAACACATGAATTATGTAAATTTATGTTGATGACATTATTTTCAAAGCTACTGATGAATCTCTTTACAAGTATTTTGAAAAGCTAATGCAGAGAAAATTCGAAATGACCATGATGAGTGTAACGACCCGAGAACCCGACCCTCGGCCCACGCCGAGGACCCGATTTTCGCGATCGCCGCCCACGGATCCGGGGGACCCAGAAGGGCTATAACACGCGTCTGACAGGATATGTAACGGAAGTAAACGTCAAATGCTGAGCTAGAAGCGTACAAGCGGAAAACAGGAAAGTAGAGCGAGACCGCTGCGTACCACTCTAAGTACAGTCCCAACGCACGCACACTAGTACAAGTAAAGAAAGGGGAGAGACAAGTCCTTAGGGCACATACCCGAGGGTGACGTACACTGAGAGGGGGAACCACTGCTAGCTACGGGGACCACGACTACCGCCCCGTCTCCTCCGCCCGACGCGGCCCTGCCGCTGCTGAGAAGACTCATCTGGGAAAACAGAGGGATGAGCTTCACAACAGAAGCTCAGTAGGGACTACCAATCACCTACTGGCTAAAAAGGTAGAGGAACATATACAAACTATTAATAAAGGAAAGACGGCATTATATCTTTCTACCTACAAAAGGAAGTGCGGAGCGAAGCTAAAGCTAACACGGTACGGGAAAGTACTCTCGGTCGGAAACTCCGTACGACTGCTCGTCGTGGCCACCACACGGCTAGTAACACAGACGGGGGGACTCGCCTGGACAGAGAACACTAGCTACGGAAAGCACCACCACTAGTCAACCGGTCAGGCGCGTCCACCGATCTTATCCTCGACCTAGGTCTGGCCCTCGCATCTGTCAGAGCGAGGTAGGACACAAGCAACACAACAGTAACCGCCGTAGTCTGGCCGGACTACGGTCCCCGCCTGACCTCTCCAAACGGTTTCGGGGCCGTGAGGAGCGAGGCAGCAGTGAGAAGAAGGACTGGCTGGCCTGCACGGGTAGAACTCCAAACTGTCCTCGGCGTCCCAGACCAACCACGAGAGCTCTGCAAGCGACTCACACGCCAATGTCTAACCACCGTTTTCCCCTCAACTCCAGAGTCCGCCTAGGTGGCTGCCAACTCGAGAACACTCGTAGCCCGGAGTACTTCCCTCAACAGGCTCCGAGGATGGGGGTCCCAGGTAACGGTAACAACCTCTCGTCGCCTACCAGACAGGTGGCGACACATGGGTGTGCCTTCAAGAAGCCGTCGGGGTTCCGGAGATTCTTCTTCCGGGAACCTCCCCGAAACGGGGAAACATACACCACAGGGGAGGGAAGCATCTTATCATGCTAGAAAGCCATTAAATACCCAAGAACATGGATTTCTACGCTCGGAGGAAACCTCACTCACACGAGCATGAGTTCTCCCACTCCCAACCCCGAACCACAAGAAAACTACTCATGAAGGGAAGGGAGCATGCTTAGGGAGAGAAGATCGGCGTCCCTACCTCCACGCGAAGACGCACCCGTGGGCCCTTCTCGTAGGTTTGGCCGTCTCCTCCTCGCGCCGCACGGCACGAACAGACCCCTGCACGAACAAGCGACACCCTCCTCAGCACGGCTGCCTCAACGCGGGGAGGCACCCCAAACCGCGAAGCTCCGAGAGGGCGAGAGAAGAGAGGGGGAAAGGAGAGGCGCGAGAGAGGGGGAAGGGCTCGGGCGCCCGGGCTTTAAGCCCGGATCCTGTGAAGGCGACATACCACCCTGTCGCCACAGGAACGAGAAGGCGACAGTGGGTGTGTCGCCTTCAAGAAGGCGACATACCCCAATTCCACTGACAACGTCAAATCTCGAATTCAAAAAAGTGAGGCGACAGCCATCTTGTCGCGTTCACTCCGACGCCGCCCAGAGCCGTACTGACACAAGGGACGCCCGTCACGTCTGTCAACGGCGTCTGGGATGACGCGATGGGAAGGCGACATAGGCTATGTACGCCTTCAAGAAGCGACCTACCCCATGTCGCAATATGAAGCAGAACCAGACATTGCTCACGATCGGACCCACGTCGCGACAGTCGCCCTGCCGCGCCCATAGGACGGGCCAAGGCCCAGGGGCCGGGGTATTACCACTCCCTCCTTAAGACATTTCGTCCTCGAAATGAAAACAACTCGGTCTCAACACCCAGAAGACGACAAAAGGAGAGATCACCACATACCGATCAATCAAACAAATAAGGAAACTGCTCCAGCATCTCATCCTCGCCGCGCTCCCAGGTGGCCTCGCCACCGACGTGTTCTGCCAACGACCTTAACCAGCGGAATCTGCTTCTTGCGCACTACTGAACTCTGCGGTCGATCACTCTAACTGGGTACTCTGGCACTGACAAGTCTGGCGCTACCTCTAGCTGCGAGTAGTCCACACTTGCGAAGGATCTGCGACGTACCTCCTGAGCTGTGAAACGTGGAAAATGCTGTGCACACCTACTAGCTCTGCCGGAAGACTCAGCCTGTACGCCACCTCGCCGACCCTCGCAGAAATGGGGAAGGGCCCAAATATCTGGGACTGAGCTTTCCCCTTCCTACCAAACCTCATGACCCCTTTGGTCGGCGAGACCCGCAGGAAGACCAGGTCACCGACGCTGAACTCTAGCGGTCTCCCTCGAACATCCGCATACCTCTTCTGCCTGCTCTGTGCTGCCCGAGCCTCTCTGCCTGACCAAACTGACTGTCTCTGCACACTGCTGCACTAACTCTGGCCCCAACAGCTGCCTCTCACCAACCTCGAACCAGTGAAGCGGAGTCCTGCACGGGCGACCATAACAAAGCCTCGTATGGCGCCATCCCGATGCTCGAGTGATAACTGTGTTATACGCGAACTCTCTACCATCGAAGGTGAGACTCCCAAGTGCCGCTCCAGTCTAAACAGCCACCCTCTCAGCATGCCGCTCCAGCTAAACAGCACGCTCTCAGCATATCCTCCAGTGTCCGAATGGTCCGCTCTGACTGACCGTCTGTCTGAGGGTGGTACGCTGTGCTGAACCTCAACTCCGTGCTCTCTGAAGACTGCGCCAAAACCCTGACGTGAACCTCGGATCTCTGTCTGAAACGACTGAAACTGGGATCCCGTGCAACGAAACAACTCTGTCCACGTACAGCCTGGCTAACCTGTCCACTGACCACGACATCTGATCGGAAGGAAGTGCGCTGCCTTGGTCAAACGGTACGATCACCCAAATACCATCATGCCTCTGCGGGGTACGGGGAAACAACCACAAAGTCCATGGTGATGTCGTCCCACTTCCACACAGGAATGGGCAACGGCTGCAACTCACCACCAGGACGCTGGTGCTCAGCCTTCACCTGTTGACAGGTAAGGCACCGAGCAACAAACTCTGCCACGCCCCTCTTCATCCCTGGCCACCAGAATGACCTCCTCAAACAATGGTACATCTTGGTGGAGCCGGGATGAACGACATACCTCGACCTGTGAGCCTCTGACAACACTGCCTCACGAACCTCCTCTGGAACGTACAAGCGGCCCCTGAATCTGACCTCGCTGTCTTCGCTGAGCTCAACGTCCGGCATCCGCAAAATGTCTGCTAACTCTGCATCTGCTCGCTGCGCCTGCAACACCTGCCTGAACAGTGATGGCCGAACTGACAAACTGGAAGCCACTGCACGGTCTCTGGTCCTCGACGGAACAAACACTCCCTGGGACAGCTCCTCGAACAACCTCCACTCTCTGACCATCAGCGAACTCAAGCGCACGCGCCTACTCAAAGCATCGGCTACAACGTTAGCCTTTCTGGATGATAGGAAAGGGTTAGGTCATAGTCCTTCAAATACTCCATCCATCGGCGCTGCCTCAAGTTCAAATCCCTCTGGGTGAAGATGTACTGCAAACTCTGGTGATCGGTGAAGATCTGAAAAGCCTCGCCATACAGGTAGTGCCTCCACAACTTGAGAGCGCACCACTGCTGCCAGCTCCAAGTCGTGGGTGGGATAGTTCTCCTCATGCTTCTTGAGCTGCCGAGAAGCATAGGCAACGACCCCACCATGCTGCATCAGCACGGCACCCAAACCTGACCTCGACGCATCGGTGTAAACCACGAACCCACCGGTGCCCGACGGCAAGACCAACACTGGCGCGAAGTCAACCTCGTCTTCAGCTCCAGAAACTCTGCTCACAGTCCTCTGACCAAACAAACCTGGTGTCCTGCCTCGTCAACCGAGTCAACGGTGCTGCAATCTTGGCGAAATCCTGAATGAACCTCCGGTAGTAACCTGCCAGACCCAGAAAACTGCGGACCTCTGCAACTGATGTGGGCTGCTCCCACGACAACATTGCCTCAACCTTGGCCGGATCCACTGCCACACCAGAACCTGAGATCACGTGCCCGAGGAAGTGCACCTCGCTCAGCCAAAACTCGCACTTGTCGAACTTGGCGTACAGACGGTGACTCCGCAGGGTCTCTAGCACGATCCTCAGGTGCTCCTCGTGCTCCTCTTCAGAAGACGAGTAGACCAGAATATCATCAACAAAAACAACAACAAAGCGGTCTAGGTACTCACTGAACACCCTATGCATCAGATCCATGAATGCTGCAGGTGCGTTCGTTAGCCCAAACGGCATCACGACGAACTCAAAGTGACCGTACCTGGAACGGAAAGCCGTCAAACCAACATCTGACTCTCTGATCCGCAGCTGGTAGTAGCCGGATCTCAAGTCGATCTTCGAGAAAACTTGGGCCGATTGCAACTGATCAAACAAATCATCAATTCTCGGCAACGGGTACCTGTTCTTCACAGTGACCTGGTTCAACTGCCGATAATCGATGCACAAACGAAGACTACCATCCTTCTTCCTCACGAACAAAACAGGCGCACCCCACGGCGAACAGCTCGGACGAATGAAGCCCAACTCAAGCAACTCTTACAGCTAGCGCTTCAACTCACGCAGCTCCGCCGGGGCCATCCGGTAAGGTGCCTTGGACATAGGCATCGTACCAGGCAAAAGCTCGATGGAGAACTCTACCTCTCGCTCAGGCGGCAACCCAGGTAGATCCTCCGGAAACACGTCAGAAAACTCAGAAACGACTGGCACATCAAAAACTGAAGACCCGCTAGGCTCCAAGGAACAAACCGAAGCAAGGTAAGCAACGCAGCCATCACGGATCAAACGACGAGCCTTACAGAAAGAAATGAACTGCCGACGGGTAGACCGGATACCTCGAAAGCAGAGAACAGGTGCTCCAGGTATCTCGAACCGAACGGTCTTCCTCTGACAATCAACCACGGCTGAGTGAGCCTCCAACCAGTCCATGCCCAGGATGACGTCGAAGTCGCAAAGCTGCAACGCGTACAACCTGGCCGGCAACTGGTGACCCTCAACCTCGACTGTCACACCCTCCAGGTAACCAAAGGAACGCATATAGTCACCAGACGGGAGATCGACCATCACGTCACACTGCCTCTCGGGTGCGTGACAAGCAAGGGACTCGAAAAACTTTTCGGAAGCAAAACACAAGGAAGCACCGGGATCAATCAAAACACGAGCAGCTCTGCCAAGGATAGGTAGAGTACCTATCACCAGGTTCGATGCCTCTGCCTGCTCCCGGGTGAGCGCCATCACGCGACCACGACCACGCCCACGCTGCGGCGCCTGCTGGGGGGCTGCTGCTGCGGCGACTGCTGCTGAGGAAACTGCTGCTGCTGCTGGTACGGCTGGTACTGCTGCGGCTGCGGGAACTGCTGGACCTGCTGCTGGTACTGCCCTCTCTGCTGCTGACGCGGTGCCTGCTGCTGGGGGAGGGTACTGGTACTGAGGTGGCTGCTGCGCGTACTGTACTGGCTGCTGCTGCTGCGGAGCTTGCCCCCTAGGGCAATCCCTCCTAAAGTGGCTTGGCAAGCCACAAGTGTAGCACACTGGCTCCTGACTGCCCTGCTCAGCACCCTGCTGTGCTGACTGCTCTGCAAACCTGGACTGACGTCTGCTGAGGCTCCGTCCACCCCCGCGAGTAGACAACTTCCTGAACTGCGAGCGAATTCCAGAGCTACCGGAACTGCCCGAGCCTGAGAAGAGGAAGTCGCACTACCGCGGCTGCCTGCTGGACACTGGTACGGCGAGGACCTGGAAGAGCTCCTCCCTGCTGCTGCTGCTGCTGCTGAGGCTGCCAAGCCTCCCTATCCAAGGCGGTGGCCTTCGCCACGGCCTCTCCCAAGGTGGTACACATGTGTGCCGTCACACCCCACCTCAGGTCTGGTCTCAGCCCTGCTATAAACCTCTCTGCACAAGCCTGGTCACTGCCTGCTACATGAGGCACATGCCTCAACAACCGAACAAACCTCTGGTGGTACTGAGAAACTGTGAGGTCGCCCTGCACCAACTCGTGGAACTGGTCTCGCATCTCACGTCGAGCGTAGTCGGGGAAGTACTCTCCGTGGAAGACCTCCAAAAACCGTTGCCAAGTGATCTGGTCCAACTGCTGCCCGTGGAAGTGAGTCTGCCTCTGAACTCTCCACCACTCATGGGCTGCTCCCTTGAGCTGGTATACTGCCAAACGAACCTGATCCTCCTCAGCGCAATCCATAGTCTCGAAGATGCGCTCCAACTCATGGGTCCAGCTCTCTGCCTTATCTGGATCATACACACCGTGGAACATTGGTGGGCGAAGACGCAGGAACCTCTCAAGGAGAGCGGTCCTTGCCTCCGACACAGCTACCCTCCACTGACCGGACCGGGTACTCCCAGTACCTGACCGCTGCCGGCGGACTGGCTGCTCCACCTCTGGCTCCACCTCCTGCTACTCTGGTACGGCTGGGGGAGGTACTGGAAACTGACCACCTGCTGCTGCCTGCCCGGGCTGCCACGCTCCCTGGTACATAGCTCTGAAGAACTGCTCGGCCATGGGAAACCAGTCTGCATATTGCTGAGGCTGAGGGTGGTACTCCTGCTGGTGCTGCCCACCATCTGCCGCTGCCTCTGCTGCTGCTGCTGTGCACCCTGAGGCTGTGCCACTGACTCCTCCACGGACACCTCCTCCTGAACCTGCCCCTGAGCGGGCATGTCGGACTCATCTTGCTGCTCAACCAGCTGCCTAGCCTGACTGTGCCTACGCGGAGCCATGACCTACACGGCAGCACAACTGACAAAGGTTACAAATACCTCTCGGGCGGCTAGCAGTGTACTTGTACTATTGTTGGGACTTACTATTGCAGTTTAGATCCACTACAAGTCCTGTCAGACCAAGCTCTGATACCAACTGTAACGACCCGAGAACCCGACCCTCGGCCCACGCCGAGGACCCGATTTTCGCGATCGCCGCCCACGGAATCGGGGGACCCGGAAGGGCTATAACACGCGTCTGACAGGATATGTAACGGAAGTAAACGTCAACTGCTGAGCTAGAAGCGTACAAGCGGAAACAGGAAAGTAGAGCGAGACCGCTGCGTACCGCTCTAAGTACAGTCCCAACGCACGCACACTAGTACAAGTAAGGAAAGGGGAGAGACAAGTCCCTTAGGGGCATACCCCGAGGGTGACGTACACTGAGAGGGGGAACCACTGCTAGCTACGGGGACCACGACTACCGCCCCGTCTCCTCCGCCCGACGCGCGCCCTGCCGCTGCTGAGAAGACTCACCTGGAAAACAAAGGGATGAGCTTCACAACAGAAGCTCAGTAGGGACTACCAATCACCTACTGGCTCTAAACAGGCAGAGGAACATATACAACTATTAATAAAGGAAAGACGGCAGTTTATATCTTTCTACCTACAAAAGGAAGTGCGGAAGAGAAGCTAAAGCTAACACGGTACGGAAAGTACTCTCGGTCGGAAACTCCGTACGACTGCTCGTCGTGACCACCACACGGCTAGTAAACACAGACGGAGGGGACTCCGCCTGGACAGAGAACACTAGCTACGGAAAGCACCACCACTAGTCAAATGGTCAGGCGTCCACCGACGTCTTATCCTCGACCTAGGTCCTGGCCCTCGCATCTCGTCAGAGCGAGGTAGGACACAAGCAACACAACAGTAACCGCCGTAGTCTGGCCGGACTACGGTCCCACGCCTGACCTCTCCAAACAGTTCCGGGGCCGTGAGGAGCGAGGCAGTGAGAAGAAGGACTGGCTGGCCTGCGCCGGGTAGAACTCCAAACTGTCCTCGGCGTCCCAGACCAACCACGAGAGCTCTGCAAGCGACTCACACGCCACTGTCCTAACCACCGTTTTCCCCTCAGCTCCAGAGTCCGCCTAGGTGGCTGCCAACTCGAGCACACTCGTAGCCCGGAGTACTCCCTCAACAGGCTCCCGAGGACGGGGGTCCCAGCTAACGGTAACAACCTCTCGTACGGGACAAGCCCTCAAGTGCCGCGCACCGGGCGAACGACTAGTGTGAGACCGTACTAGGGAACTAGCACAGGTGCCACGGGTACAGTAAAGCGAAAACGGACGGAAGTGGCGGAAGCACAACCTGTCTCTGGAATGGGAAGGCGACATAGGCCCTGTCGCCTTCAAGAAGGCGACATATGCCCTGTCGCTTTACCAGTCAGAAGGCGACACAGCGTGTGTCGCCTTACCAGACAGGTGGCGACACATGGTGTGTTGCCTTCAAGCCAGTCGGGGGTTCCGGAGATTCTTCTTCCGGGAACCTCCCCGAAACGGGGAAAACACTACACACGGGGGAGGGGAGCATGCTTATCATGCTAGAAAGCCATTAAACATACAAACCACCCTCGAATACCCCAAGAACATGGATTCTACGGTCGGAGGAAACCTCACTCACACGAGCATGGAGTTCTCACACTCCCAACCCCGAACCACAAGAAAACTACATCACGAAGGGGAAGGGGAGCATGCTTAGGGCGAGAAGATCGGGCGTCCCTACCTCCATGCGAAGAACGCACCCGTTGGGGCCTTCTCGTAGGTTTGGCCGTCTCCTCCTCGCGCCGCACGGCACGAACAAGACCCCTGCACGAACAGAGCGACACCCTCCTTAGCACGGCCGCCTCAACGCGGGGGAGGCACCCCAAAACCGCCGGAAGCTCCGAGAGGGCGAGAGAAAGAGAGGGGGAAAGGAGAGGCGCGAGAGAGGGGGAAGGGCTCGGGCTCCCGGGCTTTAAGCCCGGATCCTGTGAAAGCGACATACCACCCTGTCGCCACAGGAACGAGAAGGCGACAGTGGGTGTGTCTCCTTCAAGAAGGCGACATACCCCTGTCGCAATTCCACTGACAACGGTCAAATCTCGGAATTCGAAAAAGTGAAGGCGACAACCATCTTGTCGCGTTCACCCGACACCGCCAGAGCCGTACTGACACAAGGGACGCCCGTCACGTCTGTCAGACGGCGTCTGGGATGACGCGATGGGAAGGCGACATAGGCTATGTCGCCTTCAAGAAGGCGACATACCCCATGTCGCAATATGAAGCAGAACCAGACATTGCTCACGATCGGAACCACGTCGCGACAGTCGCCCTGCCGCGACCCAGAGGACGGGGCCAAGGGCCCAAGGGGGCCGGGGTGTTACAATGAGGGAGCTAAGTTACTTTCTTGAACTTCAAGTCAAGCAATGCAAGGAAGGAACCCACATCAACTAAACCAAATACATTAGAGATTTATTGAAGAAGTTTGGATTTGAGAATTCCAAGTCCTTGTCTACTCCAATAAGCTCATCTACCAAGTTAGACAATGATTCTCAAGATAAGAAAGTGGATCAAAAACAATTTAGAGGTATGATTGGATCATTACTTTACTTAACTGCTAGTAGACCAAACATTCTTTTCAGTGTATGCATGTGTGCTAGATATCAAGCAGACCCTAGGGAATTTCATTTAGTTTCAGTCAAAAGAATATTTAAATATCTAGATAATACACCTAGCTTAGGATTGTGGTACCCTAAATCATGCAAACCTGAGTTAATTGGATATTCTGATGCTGATTATGCTAGATGCAAAGTGAATAGAAAAAGCACCAATGGTTGTTGTCAATTTCTTGCAAGGTGCTTGATCTCCTGATCTTCAAGGACGTAGAACTCAGTGGCTCTATCAATAGCTGAAGCTGAATATGTAGTTGTTGGAAGCTACTGCACTCAATTGTTATGGATCAAGCAACAACTTGAAGAATATGGATTAAATATCAAGATAATACCCCTACTATGTGACAACACCAGTGCCATAAATCTCACCAAGAATCCATTGCAATATTTAAGAACTAAGTACATTGAAGTCATGTACCATTTTATTCGAGATCATGTAGCTCTTGGTAATATAGACATCTCATTCATAGAAACATCAAAATAGTTGGCAGATATCTTTACAAAAGCCTTATTTGAAGAGAGATTCACCTCTCCCAGAAGAGAATTGGGTATGTACAATTTGTAGAAGATACCTCCATGAAAAATTGGACTAAATTAAAATCACAGAGTATGTAGTGAATCCATTTATGACTCTTCTTCTATAATCGTTGAAATTTCCTTCTATAATCGATGCTCTTAGTCTTCTCCTTCACTAATCGGAACACATATTAAAACTCTTCAATAATTGATGTTTTCCACTTTTTAGTAATCGATACACTTTTCTTCAGTAATCCGAAGAGAAACTTACGCCTCCTCTCTAATCAATATGATCCTTTTAGCGATTATTGACAAACTTCTTCTGATTAACTCCATTATAAAAAGAGGACCTTCTCTCTCACTGATCCCTAACTTCATTTCGTGCCTCTTCTCCTTTGATCGATCTCAGAACTCCTCTGTGATGCCTCCTTCCTTCTCGCGCTCCTATGTAGTTTTTTTTTATTTTTGCTCCTATCAGAGCAGGAAGTTGAGGGTTTTTTATCCTTGGGTTCCTATGTGGATCTAGTGTTGAGTGTGTGTTGTGTTAAGTGTGCGAATTTCAGGTTTAACATGTTAAATAATGACACAACATTCTCATTAATGTTTTGATGATGACCAAACAATTTGATGATGATTTCAGCTAAGGTCTTGACATGATTCTATAATTCTTTCTTTAAATTCATGTATATTTGATATGTTGTTGGTTTGCATGAATGGAAGTCTAATGCTACTAGATAGAAGTTTCTTCTTTTCAACCAAAGTGCCAACACTTCAACCGGCACATGTTTCTTCTATTTAGTCAAAGCTGTATGACTTCGACTGGTACAAGTTTCTTCTATTTACTTGAAGCTGTGTGACTTTGATTGGCACAAATTTCTTCTATTTAGTCGAAGCTATGTGACTTTGACTGACACAAGTTTCTTCTATTTAGTCTAAGCTATGTGACTTCAACTGGCATAAGTTTCTTCTATTTAGTCAAAGTTGTGTGACTTCGACTGGCACGAGTTTCTTCTATTTAGTCAAAGCTGTGTGACTACGACTGATCAGTTTAGTCTTCTTCAGTCAAAGCTGTGAGGCTTCGACTGGCATGAATTTCTTCATCAGTCAAAGCTTTATGACTTAGTTAGTTGAAGCTATGTCACTTCAGATATTCAAAGTTTCTTCTTCTCAGTCAAAACTCTGGTACTTTGGCTGATCAGTTATTTTCTTGACTGTCGAATCTCTAACACTTCGACTGATCAGTTGTTTTCCTTATAGTGAAGCTCTAATACTTCGACTAGTGAGCATTTGAGTCCTTATCAGTCGAAGCTTTGACAATGTCACACTTCATGGATGTGTGACGCGTGTAACATTAGATTGTTTAGATATATTTAACAATATAGCCGTGAGTTCAAAAAGGAGTGCATTTGGATTTTAACCGCTTTCTTTTCAGAGAGTATCACAGAGGCTTTATTAGGTCTACAATTTTAGCACCTCTATTAGCTGAACCTAAAAGATTATTTCACTCTGAATGGCGGAAGACCTGTCCAGAGGCAGCTCAATAGCTAGAGCAGTTTAATGCAGCTTAATAGCTAGCAAATCAGCCCACTTTGTCACCCGAGCAATTCGTGGATCTAAACTCCATAAATTTAGTCAAGGATCCTTTTACCATATGGGTTGAAAGATACAAGGTTTTTGTTGCTCTAAAACAAGAGTTCTCTGCCAACAATAAAGTTTACCCTATCTCTATAGATTAGTTTTTGCAGCATGCTAGTTTTGGTACACTAAGGATATACAGGCTATTCCTCAGTGACACAGAGTACTATCAGTTTCCTTAGACTCAATGATAGATTCATCTCCAGAAATTTAGAGCAAATATGGGGCCATCCTATTCTATCAGCTGGGAACTATTCAAGTAGTATTTTGTAGAGCAGGAAGTCAAAGCTTGGCCGATTATAACCTGCTTTCCTTCCTTATTGTCACTTGTTTTTTATATCTAATTTCTCAGTTATTTCCTACTATAATCTTATTTCCTTGGTCTCCATTTCTTTTTTTCTATCTCTCCCTCTCAAATTTTTTTGATTAATGACGAAAAGGGGGAGATAATACTCTGAAATACATACTTATTGCTTCATCTTGGTTTCAATATCTATATTGTTTTGTCATCACTAAAAGGGGGAGATTGATGAACAATTGATCCCCATATATATTTTTGGTGATAACAAAAAAATATTTGACTAATATTTTTTTTGAAGTTTGTCAACAGGACACTATTACAATGACTCTAATAACTTAAATAAACTAAATTAAGTTAAAAGTCATTTTTGTATGAATTTTCTAAGTCTACATCGATTGCTGAACAAACTCATATCGATTGTATAGTTAACATCGATTGGCTCACATCGATTATACTTCACTTAAACATCAATTACTGCTCAGTATCGCATCGATTGCTTTCACAACTATGTCTCTATTTATCGATTACCTTAAAATATTGATTGTCTTTAAACATCGATTGTCCTTAGACATCGATTGCCTTTAGACATCAATTATCTTAAAACATCGATTGTCTTTAAAGATCAATTGTCTTTGGACATCGATTGCCTTTAGACATCGATTGTCTTAAAACATCAATTGTCTTTAAACATCGATTGTCCTTAAAGATCGATTGCCTTTAGACATCAATTGCTTTTAGACATCGATTATCTTTAGACATCGATTGTCATTAGGCATCGATTGTCTTTAAACATCGATTGCATTTAAACATCGATTGCTATTAAACATCAATTGCTTTTAAACATCGCTTGCCTTTAGACATTAATTACCTTTAGCATCGATTGCCTTAAAACATTGATTGATTTTACATATCGATTGTGTTTAATTATCGACTGTCTTTAAACATCAATTGTCTTTGGACATCAATTGTCTTTTAAACATCGATTGACATTATATTATCTATTGCTAGTTTAGGTAAATTATTTTCAATACCTTAATCATCTTTATCAGAATGATTATCTTTGCAGAAATCATATTGATTGTGGTTGTAATTAAATTATATTGTCTGCCCTTATGAGCATCTATATTATGAATGAATCTTGTTATCATAAATACGACACGCAATATTATTCGAAGTGTTTTAAAGATGTATATTTCAAATCTTTTGCAATCTGCTGCATATCCTTCTCACGAAAGCATTTCAAAGATATCTTCTTACATATAGTCTGTCACCTGATACAGTTCCCATGCATATCATCCTTTACTATTTACCATTTTCATGACATGTCTTCTATAGCTTTAAATGGTGATAGAATGAGCTTATGCTTTTTGGTATATTCTCTTATAGCTTAACCTATGACATTGACTGTCATTGAAGATATCCATATGATCTCTCTATCTCTCTATCCTAGCATTTATTGCTTGCAGGTTTTCGATAGTCACACCCTCCTACAACGTTAGACCTGTTACATTGACTAATGTTGAAGATATCCATATGATCTCTCTCTCTCTCTCTCTCTCTGTCCTAGCATTTATTGCTTGCAGGCTTCTGCTAGTAACATCTCCTACTACATTGGATCTGCTATGTCTGTTTGAAGACAAGTTTCAAGAAATGAGATACAACAGATACTTCAATGGATATTTCAATGGATACTTCACAAAAGAGAAGATAAATAGAGCATGATGGCATAGTGAAGAATAACAAGAAAAAGAATAGAGAAAAATAAAGCATCACACAGAGAGAAAGCTCATCAACAATAAGTGTTCAGAATAGATCCTGCTCCTTCACTCAACTTCTCTGCTCTTAGATCTCCTCGAAGCTTCATTCTTCAATCGTTCCTTGAGAGAGAGCTTGTAACGATCTGAGAGCGTTACTTCATACTGTGTAGTTCTTCTACTCTCTTAGATCGCTCCTCAGATCAAGCAGTGTATTGTTCAGTTAGCTTGGTCTAGGGGCCACCATCTCTTTACTCTTCATAAAGTGTTCCTCTTCTTAAGTGAAGAGAAGACCTGATGTGCAAGTGGGTGATTTATTCCCTTTTGTAGAAAGGAAGACATGTTGCAACAGGTGGTTTATTGCCTCTTAGTGTGTTGAAGAGAAGGCCAACGGAAGTTGGATGTGAAAATCTCATTAAGGGGGACTGTACTCTTGGTTAGTGGAATCCCAAGCTATTTCTTGGGGACCGAACCTAGGACTCTTGGTGATAGGAGGTCCGAACCAAGATAAAAATTCACTTGCATGTGTCTGTGTGATTGCCTCTATTTCTATTTCTACTGCTCACTAACTTTAACCTTTACATTTAGTTTTTCTAAAGTTATTTTTTGCAGATAATTTTAAATAAGACTTTTAGCAATCCATTCACCCCCCTCTGGGCTTGCAACCTAGTCAACAATTCAGTGGCATTAGAAAGGCAGCGTCTGGGGATTATTGGAGCAGGAGGAGTTATTCATAACAAAGGGCTCCTTATCAATCAAGTCTCAGCAGAGAAATGACTGTTGCATGCAGTCATCACAACAATCATCACACCAAGAGCTGGAACCCACTCCTCTACCACTGCTAGAGATGGAAATCTATTATTTTGGGCTATACAGAGGCATCCTGTCAACTTGGCCTCTGTTATTATGGATAGAATGGTAGGATCTATGAATCACTACCATATGGCCCTTTATTAAGAATTCTATTCAGAAGAAACAATGTGAACTTAGAGATGGAGATTGCGTCTTAAGTCAAAGAGAGAATTGGACTATCCACTCTTAGAAGAAGCCATTATACTCTAGTGAATAAGGTTCAAAATTTGTGTATTAAAGAATTGGTACCAGATTGCACACATGAAATATTTGCTAATATTATGCAGGGTACGCCCTCATCACCTCCACAAACTCTAGCACTAGCAGTTGAACCTGTAGTAGACAGAACAGAAGTTGAAATTACTTTAGCAGAAGGGGATGGGCACCCCCAGAGATAGCTGAATAGGAACTCCCTGAAGAGACTATTTCTCAAGTCATTAAGGATTTAAAATGAAAAACATATGTTGATGAAGAAGCTCTTCCTCATCTTTTTGCTCTTAGACCTTTGGAGGAAGCTTTTCACCATGTCTCTCCACCACCAGTTGAGACCTCTAGACCATCTTTCTAGCCAAGGTCTCAGGGGGAGAGTAGCATCAGTAGGACCATAAATGATGTATTTGAGATGGTTCTCAAGCAACAAGAGATGATAAATGTGGTTCAAATGTAGATTCACCAAGTGGATGTTTAATTTGATTTTATGGCAGATGAGTTGCAACAGATGAGACATCTGCTCTTCCAATTTGTATGCAGTCAAGATAGAGGTACTACCCCCATGACAGGCACAACATCAGTAGCAGAAGCAAGGATAGCACCAGCAACACCAAAGGCAACAGTAGACCTAGCAGCAAAAGAGTAGCCAATAACTGAATAAGCAAAGGTACCAGGTGTCGTGGTAGAAACAACAACAGTAATAGAACAACCAGAAACAACATCAGTAGAGGTAGCAGCCACAAAAGTAGTGCAACCAGAAGTCCCAACAACAACAGATCCAACAACAGTAGAGGCAGATACTGGTGACTCTCCTAAATGGGCTCATGTAAAGGTATTCAAGAGAAGAGTAAAGAGGAAATTGGTAAAGTCTGAATCCATTCTTTTTCCATCCTCCAAAACCAAACCCTCTTCTGATCCTATCCTTCCACTACCCCTATAACTACACCACAACATGACGTCTCCTATTCAATTCCTCCTTCTCAACCTACCATTAAGCAGGAAACCCTAGAAGAGCCTACTTTTTCACCTTCTAAACCTATAGAAAAATCCCCTCTAGAACCTGCAATCTCTAGTGAGGAATCCTTTGATGGGGATCTTCAACCTAAACTCCCACCAACTCTTCACCTTTGTCCACCCTCTTTTTTCTCGTCACTTCTCTGAACATCTATCACTACTCTAGACCTAGCCAATCGACCCTTAGCACAAAGGGTTCCTAGAGAGAGATTCTCTCAAGGACTGGACAGAAAAGAAAAGGATAGTTCAAAGGCAAAGATTTTCCTCCATTTTGGTATGCATTTATCTATCATTCAAAGAGGACTTTTGAGTTATTTGATGAATGTTTACAAATAAAAGTATGTTTGGGAGTTCATAGCATGACACACTACAAATTCGAAGACTGGCTACCTATCTTGATCAAATCTAAGGACATTTCTCTAGGAGACTTACAAACCATTGTTAATTCCAATCACAATCTATCCCCTGAAGAGTTTCTTAGGGTCTATTCGGGAGAAGGAACAAAGTTTAGAGAAGCCAAAGTAGGAAGATCTGCACCTCTTATTGTCCAAAATCATCTAAATATGTGATTTTATGACTTGTTTGGTACTTATATGAAGAAACATCAAGAAAGCTTCACTAGGATGAAGACATTCAATGACGAACGATTTAAGCTAAATCTGACAGATGTCAGTAGGGGCCAATGGGCCATGTTGTTAAAAGGGCAAAGAACCATTACATCGTCCATGACCATTGGGTTGCCCTCCAACTGTTCCCAGCTTGATTGGTGCAGTCACCTCCAGAACAGATTTCGCCAAAGTATTTTTTAATAGGCATATCAAATTAGCAGTCAAATGTTGAATCAAGCATTGCAATGTTTTGTCCTTTCATAGGTTGCCCTGATTCACATTACGAAGTCCACACAGTATCTCAAAGAATTTCAAGAGTGTTTTGCAGAATCAAAAAGGCTGACTGAAGGGCGGTGTACACATAGTTATTCATTAGATGCTAAAGAATGCAAGAAGAGAAAAATTCCTCATCTATTTTCATGGCCAAGGACTATGACTCTCTACACAAATCTCTTAAGCTCAAATAGGAAGCCAGATATCATATATATTACAAAGCCAAAGCTGAGGCTTATTCAAAAGGTCTACAATAGAATATTACAGTATATGAGTTCTTACGCAAAGCTGATAGTAGAAAGTTTATTCCCTTGAGGCAGAGTTTGGTGAATATAGCCTATCATCAAAAGGTCCATTGGTATCATTGCCGACATCTCAAATCCTATAAAAAATTCCTTCCATTGTCCATTCCTATAACATAGATCTTTCTCTGTTCACTCACAATTTCGACGCGAATGAGAAGAAACTTTGGGATCTTCTGTAACCCTTCTTCGCTCAAATCTCACCTTCTCTTTATCTTCCTAAGTCATCCTAAAGAGTCTCTCTAACTTTTGTATGTACAAATGTCTTTTAATAAAAAAACGTCTCTCAAATTTTGAGTAATGTCTGCGTATTTCTGCTCCTCTTACTCACATCTCTTTCTATTAATGTCACAAAGGGGAGATATATATATATATATAGAAAAATATCTATAACTTTTTTTTTGAAGGGTGATAAGATGAAGGGGAGCCAAGTTAGAATAAGTAATAACATGTTTTGAAGTAATTTCAGACACATGTGACTCTACAAAATAAATTTACCTTCCTATTACTTGTTAAATGAGTTTGTTTGTATAAAAAAGATTACCTTTTGCTAGACTATTTATTTCATATATACATGATTTTAAAATTAACAAAAAAGGTGAGAATTGTTGTGCAATTGTTCTTGCTAACGTATTACTTAGTGTTTTGAATAGGAAAAAAATCTTTATACACAACCTTATTCAGATAATGAATAATTCATCTGATTATATAACTCAATGTCATCTTACTCAAGATTGTATTTCATATATTTGCTAAATGCACGTATGTATTACACTGTACAACTAATTATAGATAATATGTGTCGACACTTGAATAAATTCATATCGATACTTGCATAACTATCACCAACAATATTCTAAGTCCACAACTAGTATATTTGTATGAGACTCTGACTCCTTGAAAGTCGAAGTGAGACTCCAACTTGTGAACAAGTCACGATAGTCGAAGTCCAACTCCGACTCTTGAACAGTCAAAGTGAGACTCTGACTTATGAACAAATCACAATAGTTGAAGTCCTACTCCAACTCCTTGAAAGTCGAAGTGAGACTCTGACTTGTGAACAAGTCACAATAGTCGAAGTCCAACTCCGACTCTTAGGTAGTCGAAGTGAGACTCTGACTTATGAACAAATCACAATAGTGGAAGTCCCACTCTGACTCCTTGTTTGAAACCCTTCGAGAGACGAATTTATATGTACTGCATTTGGAAGAACTTAAAGATCAAGGTGTATATTTGGCAGGAAGCAAGAACACAGATGCAGAGCTTTGGCACAAAAGATTGGGTCATGCAAGTATGGATGTAATCAAGAAATTAATCAAATATGACCTGATAGAAGGGCTTCTCAAGATTAATGCCAAAAACAACAGTATTTATGGACAATGTGCAAAAGGTAAACAAGCAAAGACATCTTTCAAAAGTAAGACTCAGGTTACAACCTCAAAACATTTGGAATTATTACACATGGTGTTGGCCCACATACAGTTGTCAACAATATTAACCTGGGGGGGGGGGTGAATAGGACATCTAAAAACTAAAAAAAAAATCACCATTTGAAAATGTTTGGTTAGTATAAATAAACGTGTGCAGTGGAAGTAAAGAGCATGGAAGCAATCACACAAGGGACACAAAGATTTATCCTGGTTCGGCCCTTCCAAATGGAAGTCTTACGTCCAGTCCCCAAGCAAACTTTAGTATTTCACTAACCACCAAGTAACCTTGGTCTTCCCTTAAACAAAGGGCATACAACACCTAACACCCTAGCTGGTCTTCTTCTCTTTTCGGGTAAGAAGGCAACCCACTGTTTCACCTCAGCCAGGTGCTTCTTTTACGAGCTCAGAAGCAACTCACTGGTACACACCCCAGTAGGTCTTCCTTCAAACAAGGGGAACACTGGTAAAGACCCCAGATGGTCACCACCAGGTGCAAGTTGGTCTTCCCTTCTAATCAAGGGGAACTTTTGCACAACAAGCCTTCTCTTCTAACCGAAGAGGAACACTTCTGAACATAGAAACAAGGACCTAAAGCCCCTAGATCAAGCTCAAGATACACAATGAAATACTTGATCTGAGACTGAGCCTAAGAAGAAAAGAGTTTACAAGACAAGACTCTCCTTAGGCTAAACCCCCGGCTCTCACTCTCAATTACACAAAGACACACAGAGAGAGAATGAGGAAGGAAGACGACTTGAATGCTTCAGCTTAAATGGGCTCGAGCTGTCTTCCTTTCTTGCTTGAGTGTGTATGGAGTTGGATGCTCACTGGATGTACACTCCTTGACTGATCTTCAGGTTCTTCTATCTTCACTTTTCTTCAGTCATTGCTTCATCTTTATATAGAGTAGATGAACATGATCTATTGAGGAATAGCTATTGCTCTTGTTCTTCTCCTTCTTCTTTTCTGCACTCTTTCTCTTGAGTCTAATGGCTTCTTTCTTGTGCCTACTGGCGCCTTTGAACAAAAGATTCTTCAGGCTGGTGCGTATTTCTAGGGGCACAGATAGCAGGTCCCAATGTGTTGACTAGGATCAGAAAAGGGCCTAAAGACATTAAATGCAAGGCAGATGATCAGACTCGTGAAGTCTTTTGTCAAGTGGCCCATACCTCTTTTTGCCTTCTATCTATATTTCCTATTAATAGCTAGAAATAGTAGGTAGCTACTTTTCTTTCATTGTAGGAAGGAGGAAATCCTATGAGACAGGCAAAAAGATCTTTAGTTAGAGAAATAATAAGTTAATCATGTGAAGGACATATGAACTTTCATTTTCCGCCACAAACATTTTGAAACATTTGAAATATAGAGGCAATCGATGTTTAAGTGTAATAGTAATCGATGTTTTAGAGGCAATCAATGTTTCATAAAGGTAATCGATGTGTAAGACAATTGATGTCTAAGACAATCGATGTTTAAGTGAACTGTAATTGATGTTTAAGTGAACTGTAATTGATGTTTAAGTGAACTGTAATTGTTGTGAGTTTGTATAGCAATCAACGTGATATTAAAATAGTAATCGATGTACCACTTTGACTGTCCAGGAGTTAGAGTTGGACTAGTTACTTTGACCTCTTGAGAGTCGGAGTAAGGACTACTTACACTTTTCAGGAGTCGGAGTAGGACATTCATACAGTTCGGATATGACGAAGTAGCATGCAATGAAAAATACAATAATTATGTTAAAAAATAATGTTGAATATATTAATGATATTTACGATAATCATGAGTTTTGTTATCACCAAAATAAAATGATAGAATATAAGAGTGGTTCAACACATGGATCTATTTGGACCAATGAGGTCAACAAGCTTGGAAGACAAAACGTTTGGATTACTTATAGTGGATGATTATTCCAGATACACTTGGGTATCATTTCTAGAAGAAAATGAAGACACCTTTGAAGCTTTCCTAAAATTCAGTAAGCTTAAGATTCTGTGAAGTGCAAGGAATAGAACACAGTTTCTTAGCACCAAGGGCTCTACAACAAAATGGAGTTGTTGAGAGAAAAAAGAAACATTATTAGATATGGCAAGGACCATGCTATCAGAGTACAATCTTCCCAGATATTTTTGGGGAGAGGCAATGAACACAACATGTTACATTATTGACCGAGAAATGATCAGGCTCATTCTAAAGAAGACAACATATGAATTGTACAAGAACAAGAAGCTAAAGGTGAGTCATCTTAAGCCATTTGGATGCAAATACTACATTTTCAACAATGCCAAGTCAAATATTGGTAAGTTGGATGCAAAATCTGACAAAAGTATATTTCTTGGCTATACTTCAAAACCTAGAGGTCATAGAGTTTTTAATTGAAAGATCTTATTAATTGAACAAACAGTGCATTGATTATTTGATGAAACTAACCCCTCCTTAAGAAAATATGTTGATAGTGATGATGAAAGAACATGTGGATTAGCAGAAAAGCTGAAGGATGTTACGTTCAAGGAAGATCAGAAGAATCTGTTGAACCACTTTATGGTTGTCCTTATATTTTGGTAATAACAAAACTTATGATGATTTCATATATATCTTTGTTGATTAAATACTATTGAATATTTTGTTTCATCTGTGTCGCATCAATCTCATAACAAAATGCTGAGTCTCACATTGATGCAATATGGCGCACTAAAATGATAAAATCAATGTTTAATCTATATACATCGATTTCAGTTCAAGTGCCAAAATTAATAAGCGCTACAATGATTTGGTTTTAATTGATTTTTTAAAGTGCTACAACGACTTCTTAAGTGGCCATAACAATTTGTTAAGAAATCGATCTCACAACGACTTCTTAAGTGGCCTTAACGATTTGTTAAGAAATCGATCTCAGAACGATTCGCTAAGTGGCCATAACGATTTGTTAAGAAATCGATCTCAGAACGATTCCTTTTATGGCCACAACAATTTGCCTCATATCGATTTCGTTCTCATAACGATTTGATAAGTTTCACATCGATTTAGGTCTCGTAACGATTTCATTAGTGAGCGCAACGATTTGCCCTCACATCGATTTGCTTGCATAACGATTTCATAAGTGATCACATCGATTTCTTCAGGTGATCACAACGATTTGCTTGCATAACGATTTCATAAGTGATCACATCAATTTCTTCAGGTGGTCACAACGATTTGCTTGCATAACGATTTCACATCGATTTCTTCAGGTGGTCACAGCGATTTGCTTGCATAACGATTTCATAAGTGATCACATCGATTTCTTCAGGTGATCACAACGATTTGCTTGCATAATGATTTCATAAGTGATCACATCGATTTGTTCATAATCTTGCAACGATTTTCTTATAAATGAACAACGATTTTATAAGTCATATTCACATCAATTTCTCTTGTATGTTCAAGTGTTTTTGGCGCCTAAATGAAAAGTCAAATATCTTCTGACAAAAAGCTACATGCGTAATTTCTCAGTCCTGTCAGAAAAAGATATGACTTATCAGTTTTAGCATGTTAAGAGAAACACAGTAGCATGCACAGCTTTCATGTAAACACTCTTTTATGCTAACAGTTTCTTCCATGCTCACAGACCTCGAAGACCACAAGAGTGATCAAGACAAGAGATGAGCAACGGGTAGAAATCCAACGGATCTCTTCAACGGATCCTTTTCAAAAGCCTCTCATATAAAAATGAAGCATGGCTGAAGAAAGACAAGAACCTTTTCCTGAATATTTTTCAAGGAGTGTACAACTGTGAGAAGAACCTTCACGCCACAAACACTCAGAGAAAGAGAGAAGAGCTCGAAACAAAAATCTACAGAAGCTTTCAAAGCAGAAGTCTTCATCGCCTTCAAGCCTTCTTCTCTTCCATTCTCCCTGTGCTCATTGTAATCTTGGGGGAGAGTCTGTGACTGTGAGCTAAGTCCTGAGTGTTCATCTTGTAATAGCTCTCAGTCTGATCTTTCTTTTCTAAGAAAGATTTCTGTCTAGCTGTAGGACTGTATACAGTGTGTAACCTAGCTAGAGGTTAGTGTCTAGCAAAACCTTGTTGGGGTTTGTACCAACAGGACCTAGCTGGGGGTTTAAGTCTAGCAGAACCGCACTGGGGTTTGTTCCAGGGTGTAAAAGAAGTAGGTTTGCTTCTAAGCCTAGAAAAGAAGTGGGCTGCCTTCTTGCCCGGGAAAGAGAAGAAGACCTGATGGGGTATCCAGGGTGTTGTAGTGTCCTTGAAGGGGACTGTACCTTCGGTTAGTGAAATCTCAAGAGTTTGCTTGGGGACTGGACGTAGACTCCTGTGGAGAGGATGTCCGAACCAGGATAAATCTCCTGTGTCCTTTGTGTGATTGCCTTTTTTGCTTCCGCACTACTACTCTTCATCACACTAACACTAACCAAACTTTTAAGTGTTCATTTTGATTTCAGATTTCAGAAAAACTTATTCACCCCCCCCTCTAGGTTACCTTGCTGCCGTACATAAAGGGCCAACAAGTGGTATTAGAGCGAGGTTCTCTGATCAATCAAGAAGATCTAACGATCTTAGAGTAAAGATCCATGGTAGCTCAAGGATATGCTGAAGGTCAATCAGTCACCAGACCTCCATTCTTTGATGGAGAGGACTACCAATACTGGAAAATGAGGATGGAATGTTTCATTCGAGGCAGAGACTTTGATCTGTGGCAGGTAATTGAGGTAGGTGATTTCATTATTGTCCCTGCAGAAGGTACTACTTCTATTTCAGCTGTAGATAAAAGTAAATTATCTTTGAATTTTAAAGCAAAGAATTATTTATGCTGTGCCCTATCTAAAAAGGAATTTAGTAGAGTTTCCACATGTCAATCTGCTAAAGATATGTGGGACAAATTGAAGTTCACTTATGAAGAAATACCCAATACGGATGAAATACCTACTGATGCTCAAGTGTTTAAAGAAACAAGACAGGAAGCTATAACTCCATCATCTCTAACTGTCGCCATTCAAGGGGAGCAATAGGAAGCACCTCAGGAAGTTATCCTTCCACATGAAGAAGAAGAGATAAAGGAGGAACCTCAGATTGAGGGGGAGCCTCATACCTTTTTCAAAAAGGATATCTCTGAAGAAATAAGCGCTGAAAAAGCTTCTGATGATGAAAAAGCTGAGGATAAGGCTCATAAAATCCAAGTAACTCCTCAGGAGACATCTTCTGTAAACAACTCCTCAGGTAGCTTCAACATTAAAGAAGAAAATGCCTAATTCATATGATAACATCACAACACACTAAGTCTAATTCATGTTGATGACCCAAGTGTTTGATTTATTTATATTTATATTGAGGGTGTGTTAAGTGTACATCAAGATAGGACAAAAGTTATATTTGAAGTGGACTTTACATAGGCCAATGCATGGACAAAATAGAAATAGAAGATCGACTGGAAAGTGCTGAACTGACAGTTGGTCAACAGATCCAGGGTAATCAAAAGATCGATTTCTCAGAAACATTGGGATCAGGACAGTGAAAAAATCAGACGACTGATTCCTGAAGATTGATCAGCTGCTTTTCCCAGAAACTTTGGTCCAAGGACAGTGCAAGAATTAGACGACCAATTATGTAGAATTGGATGACCGATCACGTGGAGTGTGTCAACACATAAAGACAATTGTGTCAACACCAAGCCAAGATCTAGAATCGGACGACCGATTTGGAGAAAACGATCGACCGATTACGGTGACACAGTTTCCTATTTTGGATGGACTCTTTCTTCTGTTAGGTCTCTGCCCTAGGATTCATCTAAGTTGAGATCTTTTGGGTTGGTGTATATATATATATATATATATATATATATATATATATATATATATCACCTATTCCAAGCCCTTAGATGATAATCTATCGTGCAAGAAGCGTTCCATCTTGTTGAATCTAGGGTTTGGGTGATTTCTTGAAGAAGCCTACAACAAACTCAAGTTTAAGGGTGGAAAACACCATAGCTACTGTGTGGAGTTGCTACCAAGCATCAGAGGATCGTGTGACTTCAAGTCGTGTTCTACATCGGCGTTTTTCATTCTACACTTGTAATCACAGGAATTGATCCCCAAATAAAGATGATGAAAATTAAGAAAAGGACCGTAATCGCCACCAAAGTAGTTGCAAAAGATGATATTATGAAGAACAAATGCTAACTACCATGGAAATAGAGAAAAAGTGCAGAAGGAACCTGGTTCAAGGAACGCGATAGGAAGCCTGTCGCCTTCTTAAGAATGCGACCAAATGCTTGTTGCCTTCTACAAAAAAAGAGAGAGACTGTAGTTCTTCTTCTTCTTGCTCCTCAGCCGGCGAAGGAGCAACAACCTTGTGCTTGTGCTATCTTCTTTAACCTGCCAAGAACATCAAAACAAAAGAAAACCCATTAGAAACTTGTTTTGTGAAGTATCAATCCCAAAATAAATGAAGAACATAACAATATGGAGGGAACTCATGTGGGGGCGGTGTTTTAACCCCTCTAGGTGTTTAAAACAGGTGTGTGGGATGTGATCTAATGGAAAACTATGAAAAGAAAGAAATCTAAACATGCATGCATGAAGAAAATTGAGAGAAAAAGATGAAGAACATGAGAGAGAAATGATAGAGGGGAAAAAAATGCCCTGGTGGGCATTTCCTGGTCGTCTGGAGGTTGAAAGGTATTCTGGAAGTTCATAGCTCTCTGGGAGAGGAAGCAGCAGACGCCAAGAGTCTTCAAAACCGTGCCCTATTGACACTTTTATGGGCCATTATTCCTGATTCGGATGGGAAGGGAATAATGAGCTGGAATCCGAGTTTAGGTAATTGTGGTCGTGCAAGGAGAGTTAGAACATGGCAAGGAGATTCTGAGGAAGGTTTCCTCCAAGTTTGGCAAGATATGAAGACCTCTAGACCCACCAAAAGATAGATTATTCATGAATAGCAAGGGTCAGAGTGGGAATAAGAAAGCCACGTTGCATGTGCATGAGAAAGAAACTAGAACGTGACGTCCTGTTTGTTGCCACCAGATCGCGACGCCTCGATACGCTGCCTTTCTTAGAAGTAGGGCTATAAACAGAGCGGATACGGAGCAGATATAGGTTTTCCGGTTCTGATCCGAATAGTTAATCGGATAATTCATATCCTCTCCGAATACAATTCGAATACGGAGCAGAAATTTAATCGGATAATTTTCAGATTCAAAGCGGATACGGATATTATCCACTTCGAAAATATAAGTTTAATAAAAGATATTAAATGATCTAAAATCTAAAAAAAATCATAAATTTTGTAAAAATTTAAAAATTTTACAAATATCAAAAATTCTCTAAACAAAAGATTAACATTAGATATATTATATATATTATAATTATATATGGATCATTAGATTTAAGATCTAATGGTAAAAAATAACTTCATTTTGGAGCAGGTCTTAAACGGAGCGGATCACCTATTTCCGTATCCGCTCCATTTATTATCCGGATAATATCCGTATCCGAAATCCGCTCTGTCAGATATTTATTAAATGGATAATTGGATACGAATTCGAATCGGATTCGGATATTATCCAGATCCGTTTACAGCCCTACTTAGAAGGAAGTCTTGAAACATTTTTTGGTGAATTTTTAGGAAATTAAAAGGCCAAATGAGAATGTGATGTATCGGGGTGTCGCCTTCTTGAAATGATCGATTATTTCCTAGAGGTAATCGATGAAGGACATGAACGTGACAGGTAAGGCGTCACCTTCTGAATGTGAATGCGATAAGGGAATTGTCGCCTTCAGGATCTTTCAGCATATGACTTTTTCATAGTGTCCATTCTCCTTGCATGAGTATCGAATTGACACATGGTTTGCGGCGTTGGATTCCCAACTCAGAGAGCTACAAAATGATGATGAACACTGATTGATTTGACTAGGAAGAGCCCACCAGAGTGATGAACTTAATAGGGAGATACCATGATCGGATAAAGCTAGCTTGGTGATGATGAGCCAATGTGGGGCGTCAATGATGTGATAAAGAAATTGACTCAGCTTATATGACGGTACTCATCGTTCAAACCCGTTCACCTAATAACGAGTCCGACCTGACTCCGTCTCCCACGAATCAGCCGAGGCCTTGCAAGGGATATTAACACACACATGTCCATGGAAATATAAAAGAACACGCTGAACATACACGAGACCTCATATCTTACATATATTCACATGAAATGTACATATGTAGTTCCAAACTAAAGTTAAGTACAGGGAACAACTGCCTGGGACAAACCCCCAAGGCACAACAAAAAGAAAATTACTTTGCTGGTGGCGTAGGCTCGACTTTGCTGCGATGCGGTCCCGAACTAGAAGAGGGACGAGAACCCTCCTGCTCTCCTTCACCTGGAAGAAGAAGGGGTGAGCCTCACAAGTCACTAGCTCAGTAGGGAAACTCCCCTAAAAGTTGAAAGAACGATAATCACACAATAGCATAAATAAGGCTTATATTCAAATAAAAGGTAACACAACCTACACATGGTACTACAACTATAAATAAATAAACCATTTCCGAATATGTGCATGGTACAACTTTTAATAAATAAATGGCAATTCACATACACGTGTACAAGCTAGAGAAGGGCACGCCGCACACGAGTCATGAGAACTGGTTTGCGACACCAGCCACTGACCTAGACAAACCACACAAAACTACCTCTCAATCTCGCAGCCACAGACGAAAAGTCCAGCTAGCACTCCATGTCAACAAGTCAAGAATTGTGGAGACCAACCAACACCACTCCTGCAAACCACACGGCTGTAGGCCCATGCCTGGCACCTTTAGGGACTCATGCCCGAGCTCCCTACAGTGAGGCACTGAAAAACCAGACTAGCTGGGGACCAGTACGTCTATTGGTGTTCGTCCCCCAACCACGAGAGCGCTACAAGCGACCGCACACCCACAAACACGAGTCACTACCCATTGTCGTCTTTCCCTCCACCGGATGTACAACTCAAACTCAGGAGTGAGGGTGTCCAGGAAAATGACACAAACCCTGATGGGTACACATCGTACTGGGACAAACCCTGAGCACCACGTGCTTGGCTCACAATGAACCTGGGGTATCCGACTCGAGAGGTAACCACGGAAGGCATTAAACAACCCAACTTGCTATGCACACAAATCCATGCAACCTCGACATTTCGAATGATGTTAGGTACTGATGCACCGCTTACACGCTATAAATAACCTAAACAACACCGTACAAGTAATGTGCAACCCGAAAGAGATGGACTGGCCACAAAGCCCAACATCTCGAGTGGCCACACTCTAAAATGCGACGAACATAATGAACGCTATTAAGACATTGAATCACGATGGACTAACACGTCACCTTTCATTTATGAATCACAACCGGACAAGTTGTCGCGTTAAAAACGTGATGTCTGGCTCCGTCGCCTATCAAACCAAAGATTTACACCCTATTCCTTCATTCCGAAAATCACACTAACACCCCATACATGATGTAAAAGCTGTAAATAACATTCTACACAGTAACCTAAGCATGCTTACTACTGAACATAAGTAATTCCATATTCCAAATACCTCAAACCTAATCCACACAATCAAAACAAGGAGAAAGTCCCCCTATCAATAGGAAAACACATGAACAACACTGCCTGGGCGTTTCCCGCGCTCCGAAGCACCTCCTCGTGCCGGAAACATGGCAGAGAACACACGAACAACCCCAAATCGCCAGCCAAAACCTCTACAAAGCTCCCCTCTAGCTGAATAGTGCACTGTTTGGCCAAGGCCTAGAGCCAAAACATAGAATAGGCTAAGTCACGATGTATCGGGCCTTCGCGTTTAAAACGCGACGTACCTAGCCGTCGCAATTAAGCCGTGACGCCCCTGCATGCGCCACACGATGCACATGCAGCCACGCCCACTGAAAGCGGTGATTGAATTGCAAGGTAACATGTGGTTGCATTCATGAAGAATCGTGATGACTGTGTTGGTCGCGTTCTTAACGAGCGCGCCAGAGGTCTATTGGGCTAAGGTTTTCCAACCCCCCAGCCTCACACGCTACTACACACACAACCACACTCACCCATACTGAGCAAAACACAACCAATGGGCCATACTTTGGCCCCAAACCCATAAAACTACGATTCAGAAGTTCAAGATATTATAGCTTACGGGTCAGAAATGGGTTCTACAGATTGCCCCTCCTTGATGCCTGCTTTGCAAGGGAGTGGAGCGATGATGGAGAAGAGATGGCATGAAATGACAATGTAGTGGAATGAAGCAGAATGATATGAAAAGAGGGCATCAAGGTAAAGAGACACTCATTCTGAATGAATAAGCAGCGAGAAGTATCCATAGATCTTTGAACATGGCTGGAACAGAGTGCACGGATGGCTCCAATCTGGGACGAATAAAGATTAAAAGAAAAGAAATGATCAACCTCTTGATGAAGAGGTACCCTGGCCATGTTAGGCTTGTAGGTTTCGTTCATTAGTGTATAGGTGCTTGCCCGGCGGGTTGATTCGACTCTAGCCTTCGAGCGGTTCACGGCTAATGAGCGGATCAATGGGGAATGAGATGATTGACATAATGAATGGGGATGAGAGAAATCCTAAACAGGAACCATACTGGCAAACTGGACTGAGAAACTAGCTCAAGGAGAACTTTCAAATTCAGAGTGGAATGGAATTTCCTTGTTCGTGAAAGTGAAGATTTGGTTGGACATCATTGCGAAGCTGACTTTGACTAATCATGAAACGTGAAGCTCAAAGTCCTACATGATGCATGCTGGGCTAAAAGAAAAGAAATCATAAAATTAATATGCAAAGAAAAGGAGAAAATAACAAATACTCAAGGATAATATTGCTAGACCAAATGAGCAAGGGTCAAGACACTTCACATCCTCGGCGTAAGATAGAATCCATCGTCCCCGGGCCATACAATGTAATGGCCTATCCAACGATTAATAGTGTGCACTTAGATCATCCTCGTTTTTGTTGAAGGGGAACTTAGATCCCAGAACACACTGAGAACCAGCCGGTCCTTGAGATGATATAATAGAGTAGATACCATATAGTAATGCAGAGAGTAAGCTTAGGATTACTTAGCTGAACTTACCTGACGAGCCATCTTTTGATTATCTGATTCTCTAATTTTTTGTGAATTTTCTATTTTTTCTGATTTTTCTATGAATTTTCAAGATATATAAGGACAAGATATAGATCAAAATTTGCACCAAAAGAATCAAAGAATTTGAGCATAAGTGAAAGAAGACATCTTGAATTGGCAAAAACAATCATGATAATGCTAAAACATAAGCCAACAAATGTCATACAAATAATGCGACAAGATGCCTATCGCTACCTTGTTCAGAAGGCGACGACATTCTTGTCGCGATCAGGTGGCGACGTGTCGATACGTCGTGACCTCAGTTTCTGCATCCAGAATTGAATTGGCAACCCGAGAGCACCTGTTTGCTTCCTATTTGGACTCTTGAAGCTTCCTAGTTCTTTTTTTTTTTAAATAAAAATGGTCCTCAGGGTCTTAGTCTAGGAGAGTGCACCCTCCCCCAGAGGGGGAGAATGTCCCCACTCCACCAGAGAAGAATCTGGCCAGGAATATATATAATATGGAGATAAAGTACAAGTTGACAAATCGGTCACAGTAATCTACCATGAAAGAGACCGGTTTTGTCCAAGACAATAGGGCCTTTACACATATGAGGAACGCAGCCAGACCCCCAAAACACCTTATTCTCCTTAGACAGGCAACCATAGTTAGCTAAAGCATCCGCCATCTGGTTAGACTCTCGATATAGATGATTGAAGAAGAGATTATTGCTTTGTATCATAGCATCTGCATCCCTCCACCAACGGTAAGCTTGCCACGAGGGGCATCTTCCAGATTTGAATGATTTAACCAAGGCTAATGAATCATAATTAACCATAGATATCCGAAGACCAAGGAAATCTGCCACTCGAAGACCATCACAAAGAGCTCTCATTTCTGCGATCATACTATTCCCTGGACCATAGTAGTGGGCAAAGGCCACCAAAACTGATCCTCTCCTATCCTGGATAACTCCTCCTCCTCCACAATCACCTGAATTACCCTTGCTAGCGCCATCCACATTCAAACAATAATCAATTATAGGAGGCATCCAACGGATGAGCTTTAGTTGCTTGGTTGAGAAGATAGGAGAGAAACCAAACCACTGAAAAACTTGTAGCTCATTAGAGGAAGGCGCCACTTTAAACTGAATCTTAGCAAGAGAATGAGCAACCATAAATTTGATATTGTTAATCTCTGTCCCAGCTGAAGGCCTTTTGGAATCAAACCTGGCCCCACATCTCCCCTTCCAAATCTCCCAAAGCATGAGAAGTAGGCAGTGAATAGAGATAAAACCAAATGGAGATGAGATATTTGTGGCAGTAAGGAAGCTCTTGAAGCTTCCTAGTTCGGTTCTAACTCCTTTTGAGCTTTCTAAACCTTCTCCCACCATGAATAGGAGTGTTAGATGCCTATAAATGAGGGTGTGGAGGTCAAATTCGGAGTTCAGAACCCTTCTTCTTCTCTTCAAGCTCTCAAACCTCTCATGGCTATGAAGAGAGCTCCAAGTGATTCCATGGGTGGTGAGGCTTCCTATGATGGTCCCAAGCACGCCCGAACGTCCTTCAAAGAGCTCATGAGGCTGATGAAGGTTTCGAACCACTTGAGCGGCAAATTCTAGTGTGAGAGAGGTATGTAAAGTGATTTTTCAATTTCTGTGAATTTCAACTCCGAATTTTCTATGTTAATGCAACTTTCTTCTCCTTCTCCTCTCTTTTTATTTTTTCCTTCTTCTCTTTCAGCTCTTTCTTGGCTCCCGCCGTTACTTTAAGCTCAATTGGTTAGCACCCATGATCAAGGTCTTGCTTATGCATGTAATCCACGCCTTGAGAGAGTGGGGTTTAGAGGGTATCTTGATAGCTACCCATAACTTCCATAAGATATCCTTTGATTAGCATAGCATAACTGCATTGATAGAGCTATGACACCCACAAACTTATACCTTCCTTTTTCCCAAATTTGAGGCTACCATCTTATTACAGTAGGTTGAAGCTTTCATGGCTTTTCGCAAGACTACACGAGGAGAAGAGCACAAATCATGCTATACTGTTGAATGCATTGATCCTAAACTCATCTTAGGTGAATTCATGATGGATCCCAAAGATGTCTATACCATGATTAGCCCACAACATGTTAACCTGGTCCCCTTGTCTAAGTGGGTCATATCTCATTGCAAAAACAAGTGTGAGAATTACCAAGAGATAGCTAAAGCCGTAGCCATTTGCTTGTGTGGTATGGTTCTCTTCCCATCTAGAGATCACCTCTTACATCATGCAAAGTTGAGCGCCATTAGGGGGGTATGGAGTGGACTTTCCCTCTCTCATGCGGTTCTAGCCTTCCTTTATGCGGGACTTACATCGGTGGCTTTGGAGGGCCCACTCTTTGGCTCTATGATCCTATTAAATTGCTGGTTGGGAGTGAGGATCATATTTAAACCTGTAGAAAATCCCACTATGGAAATTCGGATCTTTGGGTGCCATCTTTTGTGCTTCATTGGTGGAGCGGCCAAATTCTCCGATCATGATGTATGCTGGACGACGGATAAGAATACTTGGAGTGCATGGCGGCTATACCTCAACACACTTCCGATGGAGCACCTCACCATGGACATAGCGGCACTACGTGGAGTGGACATAAAACTTCCCCTTGGACGTGGATTGGACATACAACTCGTGGGGAAGATGGTGTTGGTTCTCTACAATTCACATAGGTGCTACCTTCAGGTTGGGAAGCCTCGAACGAAGCTACTCCACCCATCACACCTGCCTCCTATGAAAGCTAGGCGCTTGGGAGATCCAGAGGACGAGTAGGCTGTGCAGAGCGTGCTAGTGATGTGGTGTGTGTGTGCCACTCATGTTCTACCACCCACAGTACCCGCAGAGCACGAGATGTATCAGGTGTACCTCAGAAAGTATAGAGAGATTTAGCCACTTGGGGACTGTGAGCTTGTGAGAGAGACTTGATTGTATTTTTTAGTATTTTTGCAAGATTTGTTGTATTGGAAGCATGATAGATGTATTAGACTCTTTATCATGATTTTTCAGATTTTATATGATGTATTCCTTGGAGAATTAGCAATGAAAATATGAATTTAGGAAGATTCTGTGCACAGACTGAGAAGGCGACAGATTGGCCGTCGCGACCTTGAACCCGATAGGTCAATGGTCACGACCTGAGTTGAGAAGGTGACAGGTATCTGTCGCGACCTAGACTGAACGCGACGCATATCTTGTCGTGACCATAGACCCGAAGCCATTTGAATTTCGGCCCCCACAGACGCTTCTCCTTTCCCCCTTTTCTCTTCTCTCTTCTTCCTTTCCTCCGGCGACTGAGAACCCTTTTCTCTTCCTCCTCCGGCGAGTCTCTGTCGGCGGCGACAACCTCTGCCCTTCTTCCTATCCTTTCCTTCTTCTTCCCTCCCTTCCCTTGCCTCTTCCCTATTTGCTCGAGGCCATGGAGGGTGGTGGAGGTAATGGAGGCGATGGCGGTGAGTGGCCGACGCGATCGAAACGAGTGATTAGCCGGTGGCGAATGGCCGAGGGGCCCTCCACCGTGAGGGGATATGAGGCACTGGCCACCTTGATGAAAGTGGACCCCAAAGAAGCATCTGGTGAAGAGGAGGCCGTCGGCCCCAAGAAGGCAGGTGGCCAAACCCTCCCCCCTATGTGTGATTAGTGGGAATGAAAAGCAGATAGGGGTGTTTATCACCCATTGTAGGGTCCTTGGCCTATGGTGAAACCATCGGAGAACATTCACTGGCCGTCCTCGGGCACCCTGTGAACATGACAAGAAGGCTGTCGCATTACCAGGGAGAACGTGACACCATGGGTCTCACGTTCAGAAAGCGACGGTTTGATACGTCGCCTTCTGAAAGCATAACGCAACACCCATGGTGTCGCGTTCAGAAGGCGACAGTACCCATGTTGCGACCTGAACATATTGCTAATATGTGGATTTTTTACTGACTTGTGCAATTTCTTGGCTGTTTTGCAGAGCGAGTTGCGGTCCCAACTGGGATGGGCCGTAGTCCGGGTAGTGTACCAGGGACTATTGGACTTCTAGAGGACCTGACTGGAGCAGATGGGGTTCGGCCCATTCCTCAGACTAGATGAGCTTACACCAGACATGGCATTGATCCAAGCACTGAAGGAGAGATGGGACCTCGAGTGCCACGCCTTTCTCTTTCCATGGGGTCACATGATCCCCTCACTAGAGGATGTGGCACGGATCACAAGCTTGAAGCGGTGATAGGGGTGACCTACACATGCTACCAAGAGTTGGTAGACAGGCTCCTGGGATTGGAGTTGACACGAGGGAGATTGTCCTTGCTGTCGAGGACGAGGCTACATGTGAGCCCGGGAGTGGTGGACACTCTCCACTTGACGGGAGAGGGCCAGGCAGAGTACATGGCCAGACTGATGGAGGATGCCAGAACGACACTGGCAGAGGAGGAGGGAGCAGTAGTCGACTGAGATTTGAGACGCTTCCTGATCCTCGTGATCGAGAAGCTCATCTTGGGGACTCGAGGAGACCCAGTGAGTCGTAGATTCCTGCCCCTGCTGGAGGACCTGACCCAGGTAGGGAGCTATGTGTGGGGTGCGGCTCTTCTGGCCCACCTCTTCAATAGCCTGGGCACCTCCGGTAGGGAGACAGGGGTGGCCGGCTTCTTCCCCTTCCTACAGGTACACTACTCGCCTTTACCCTTATTTATTTTCTTGCTTTATTATAATTGACTGTATCACTGACCATCTTCTTTTGTAGGTGTGGGCCTACTACTACCTACCCTCCCTTGGCTGGGGAGTGCCGAGGCGATCGAGCACTATACTGCTCCTACAACGCTGGTGGTTTCACTGAGACGAGCCGTCCCTGCACTTACAGGTGACCCTCATCCAGGATGCCCTAGACACTATCCCCTTCAGGCACGTGAGTACTTCTCCACTTGCAACCTTTTACTTTCTTTCTCATTGACAAGTGACTAATGAGTTTTTATATGTGATGTGCAGGTTGAGAGGACTCCCTATGCTGGGGATGAGGACGTAGACCAGCCGTGGGTGGAGGAGGGCCGCCCCTACTTCAGTAGGGAGATTTGGCTTCATGCTTTCAACACGGTGGTACCACTCCACCTGCGGCTGGTTGCGAGGACACTGGGGCTCCACCAGGCAGTAGTGGAGTTCCCGACTCGATAGAGGGAGAGGCCAGGCCACAGCTTCCATGGGATCTAGCAGGTCACGAACTAGCTAGAGCGGGCTCGGGAGTAGCTGGAGGACTGGTGGCAGCGGGGTCGAGAGGTGACCTCCGAGGCTACCAGCGAGGAGGACTACTTCTGTGCCTTTGCATGGAGGTATGGGGCCCAAGTGTATAGGGGTACCCAACGCCCGGTGAGTACAATTAATTTAGCCTTTTCTAAATATTTTGATCATTAATTCCTTGGCTAACTTGACCTGTGTTTGCAGCTCAACCCCAAGGGCATGATCACCTCTCTTGAGGGCGTTCTTCACTCCACCATCTAGCAGAGGGACGATCTTCAACGAACTGTGACCGAGCTGGTGAGTGCTCTACTACATGTCTCTCACATTCTTAACTTTAGTTATCTAACTCTTGTGCTTTTCTATTGAAGCATGATGAGCTGGAGTGGGTGGCACTTCCACCTCTCGCGACGAGCCTGGCCGTTTCGCGTTGGAGGGCCAGCCGACATTGCCATTGGCCTGGGCGGAGGAGGCCATGGCCCAGCTACATGAGCGGGTGAGCTACTAACTTCATGTCCCTTCTACCTTGTTTCTTTATTGACACATGTTTTGACTCGTAGGTGGCTGAGCTGAGAGGTGCTCTAGCACGGACGGCTACGCTAGAGATAGAGATGGCGGAGGTGCGCCTATGCCCCCAGGCAGACAAGGCGACAGGACTGCGTCGAGAGATCGACGAGCTCCACTTACAACTGGGGACTGAGTGACAGACTGTTTTGGTGCTCTGGGCGAAGATGAGGGGGCTGGAGAGGGCCCTATCGCTGGTCGGCTGTAGCCGCCCATCGGCCAGCAAGAGTGGTTCCCCTAGCGGCTTGATGGGGCACTACTTGACAGGTTACTCCGGATGATGAAGGAATGAGGAGGAGGCAAGACGACATGAGGGGACATCCGAGGGGAGCATGACGGGACTGAGGGAGATGCCCCTCCACCCTCTTGCCCACCTGAGGGTACAGGGGAGAGTGGTTGAGGACTTGTACTCTTTTCACTTTTTTGTTTATCATGTATTATGATGATGTGTAGATATAATGGTATAGAATGAAATCCTTTTTGTCTATGGAATGTGATTGTGTGACAGTGACAAGTAAGATATGCGTGCGACTTTCGTTCTTTTGTTACGACCTGCACACTTAAGAAGACCATGAAAATAAGTTAGATCCGTTCTTCGACTTAGCCCCTTGCCTTGAGTATGATGAGTGACCAACCTTGTTAAGGGTCAAGGGGCTAAGCCTTATTAAATAGGCAAAAAGACATAAGTAAACAAACGATATGCATGAATGAATCAGTAAAAGATTTTAGGGGTTTTGAAATCACTTGATTTGAAAAATATTTTTTTGAAGTTTTGAAATATTTGAATTTTTTTGGCGTTTTGAAATATTTGATTTTTTGGAATTTTGAAATATTCGATTTTTGGAGTTTTCAAATATTTGATTTTTTTGAAATTTTGAAAGGCGCCTAAATCCAGCATTAGCCATTCCTAAAATAAGGCGTGCGAGACGGAAGGTACTCACCCTTTTGGGCCACAACACATAGACCAATTCAAACCGCTGGTTAGGAATCTTGGTCACTTCCCCTTTCGCCAAGGGCATTACTAGGATATGATGTGCGCTTAGGAGTGACATGCCATGAGCAACTGCCCCTAGTCGACAGTGCGGCTACCTAGGCCATACTTAAGAGACGACCCAATCTTATAGATGAAAGTGGAAGATTATTTAAGGAAAGTCTAATGTAGGTTTAAGGACGTTGGGTTCGGCTTCTTCCCACAGCATACCCCTCAAAGATTAGGTTTGTTGCGTAGGGACTTTGTGGTCTTTTCTTATGGACTTATACTGTCTGGGGCATGCGTACAACCGGGCTCATGAGCGTCCCGCGGGGACTTTTCCACACTTTGCCATGCCCCTATTCTATCATGTATTTTCCTTTCTTTCATTTTCTTCTTTGTCTCTTTGCTTTTGCTATTTTCATACTTGACTGTAACTGTTTAAGACTTCCTCTTGTCAGGGTATACTTAAGGTTGATGGCCTCGCCCTTACAACCCTTGCCCCTACACTTCGACTGATTTGGGAGAGAATGACATTTGCACTGCTTAAACAGGGCCTACATAGCTACGATATCTACTAAGTGCAACTGCCAAGGCTTGCCATGTGTGTGTGTGTCGGTCCTAACTTAAGGCAACCCTTGACAACTGGGGAAGGAACTTCGGACTCTTAACAGAGGGTTATCCCTAATCTAAGTGTTGTGGCCTCACACCTATAGACCTAGGGATAGAATCTTTTAAGGTACAACCCATTCCACGGATGTGACAATTCTGCGCCTTTAGCATTGATTAGGCGATAGGCACTTCCTGAATACACCTCTTTCACTACGTACGGACCTTCCCAATTCGGCTGTAATTTAGACCTTGGACCTCTGGGTTTGATAAAAATACATTTCAAGACCATATGACCCTCATGGAATTTTTGTTCAATTATCTTCTTTTCAAAAGACCTTGAGATTAGCCTTTGATATGAGAGCACGTGATCGGCTGCCATTAGCCACCTTTCATCTAAGAGTTCCAATTGGACTAGCAACGCCTCTCGACATTCGTCAAGATTAAGTTCCTTATCAAGTTGGACTCTTAGTGAAGGGATTAAGATCTCTTATGGGACTACTGCCTCCATCCCATAAGTGAAAGCATACTGGGTTTGCCCCGTAGGAGTACAGACAGAAGTACGATAAGCCCATAGAGCCTTTATTAACTTTCCTGGCCAATTAGCAAATTTATGCAATTCACAAGTTTTCTTCAACATTTTAAGAAGGGTTTTATTAGTTGCTTCAGCTTGGCCATTGCCTTGTGGGTAATGTGGAGATGAATGATGCAGAGTGATGATGTATTTCTTACAGAGGTCCTGAAGTTCTTTCGAGATGAATTGCAGCCCATCATATGTGACGATGCTGCTTGGCACTCCAAATCGCGAGATGATATTCTTCATGATAAAGTGGCATACCATGGATGCTTTGATTTCTGTAAACGCTTCTGCTTCTGCCCACTTGGTGTAATACTCAGTTGTTGTTAGGATAAATGACTTTTGCTTAGTTTGAGCATTAGAATCACCAAGGGGGCCAACAATATCAAAAGCCGACATGGAGAATGGCCAAGGTATGGAGAGTGGATGAAGTGAGGATGAAGGAGCATGAATTCTATCAGCATGGAGTTGGCATTTGACACACCTACAGACGTAGATGGCACAGTCTTCTTCTAGGGTTGGCCAGTAGTAGCCTTGCCTATTGATCTTCTTAGTAAGCATCTGACTGTTGACATGCCCTCCGCATTCACTAGCATGGGCACCTTCTACCACTTTCCAAGCTTCATCATCATTAAGACATCTCAAAAGAACCCCATTAAGAGCCCACCTGTACAGAATTCCTCCAATGACTGTGTACCTTAGGGCGGCTCTTCTTATGGCCTTGCGATCCTTTGAGTTTTCCCCTTCGGGATATGATCCATCCTTACAGTACTGCTCAATCTCAAAATGCCATGGCAATTCCTTTTCATCTAAGATCTCCTCGAGCTCAGCTAGCATGATCTGTTGCACTTCTCTCTTCCTAGCCCTCTCTTCTAAGGTTGTCCTAAGGTTCTTGAACTAGGGATCTTGGGGAGATGGAATATCGAGCCGTTGGACGACAATTGTCTCAGTCCGATGGCTCAGAGGGAAGAACAGAGAAGAGGCTAGTGACGCCAAGGCATCAGCCAGGATATTTTGTGAGCAAGGAGTGTGGACATAGATAAGCTTGCGAAATTGCCTTGCCAACAACGTGACCAAATCTTGATATGGTTTAAGCTTTGGGTCACGAGTGCGGTAAGTTGAGAGCACCTACTGCAGAACAAGCTGAGAGTCTCCTATAATTCTAAGGTGGGATGCACCCAAGATATAAGCACGCTTAAGCCCAGCTAGGAGAGCTTCATACTCAGACATGTTGTTAGTGGCGGAAAAGGTGAGTTGAAAAGCTATAGGGATGGTAATACCCTCTGGAGTGAGCAACACGACTCCAATGCCCCGTCTTTAGAGTTGAGCGCACCATCAAAATGGAGGGACCAGAAGGGATCTTTGGAAATGACCGAGAGCTCTTCATTGGGAAACTTCTCTCGGATGGAATCGCTGTGAGGCAACGAAAAATGGGCAAGGTGCTCGGTGATGGTATATCCTTTGATGGCCTTTTGGACTACAAAAGAGATGTCAAATTGGGAAAGGAAGCTCTGCTAGCGTGCAAGCCGATCAGAGAGAACGAGTTTTTTCTAAGAGATACCTGAGTGGATCCATCCTCGAGATCAGCTTGACCTTGTGGGCAAGAAAGTAGTGTTTAAGCTTTTGAACTACCCACACGAGCGCGGCACAAGTTTTGTCCGCAGTGGTGTATTTGGCTTCTGTGGTGTTGAAAAGTCTAGAGAGATAGTATGCTGCCCTTTCTTTCCTTGATTCATCATGTTGTGCAAGGACAACACCTAGGGAGTCCTCAATGATTGAGAGGTATAGGATTAGTGGTTTCCCAGGTACAGGAGGTTGCAAAACTGAGGGATTTATGAGATACCTCTTCAAATCGTCAAAGGCTTCACAACACTTGTCATTCCATTTGAACTTTGCCCCTCCTTTCAAAAGGTCATAGAATGTGCGACATCTTTGTGAATGCTGTGATATGAATCTTCTAATGAATTGCAAACGCCCAATAAAACCTCTTAGCTGTGAAATATTCTTTGGAGGCGGCATTTTCACAATAGCCTTAGCCTTGTTTGGATCGATCTCAGTTCCCCGCTTACTGACGATGAAACCTTGCAACTTTCCTGATGATACCCTGAACACACACTTCTTTGGGTTCATTCTCAGTTGGTATTCCCTTGATCTTTGCAACACCTTGGTGAGGATCGGGGGGTGTTCTCTCCTTATTCTTGACTTCACCAAGATGTCATCCACGTATACTTCTACATAGACATGCATCATGTCGTGGAAGATAGCCATCATCGCCCATTGATAAGTAGCCTCAACATTCTTTACCCCAAATGGCATGACTACATAACAGTATGTACCCCAATGCGTGGTGAAGGAGGTTTTCTCTTGATCTTCAGGAGCTAGATGGATTTAGTTATAGCCAGAGTACCCATCCATGAATGAGAGAGTCTCATACCCAGTAGTGTTATCAATCAATACATCAATGTGAGGAAGCGGGAAGTCATCATTGGGACATGCCCTATTTAGGTCCCAAAAGTCAATACAAACTCTAACTTTTCCATCCTTCTTCATGACTGGGACTATGTTCGCTACCCAGCTAAGATAAAGCACTACCTTGATGAATCTAGCTTTGTGTAGTTTGTCCACTTCCTCCATCTTCAGGGCCATCAGTGGGTGGAATCTTCTAAGCTTTTGCTTTATGGTCTTTGCCCCTTCTTTCAACAGAAGTCGATGTTCCACTAATGAGGGGTCTAGGCCGGGCATGTCCTCATATGACTAAGCAAATGTGTCTTTGTATTCCCTCAGAATTTGCACTAGTTTCTCTTCTTCTCCAAGAGGGAGATTCGCTGCATTCATCACAAGCCTGGGCTTTTCTTCTGTTCCAAGGTTGACTTCCTTAGTAGGTTCATCTATCGCCGTTGTAGGCTCATCAAGTCTTCTTACACACTAGTGTACATTTTGGTTGTGTCGTCTATTTCGGTATCCTCTTCATCAATTGGGTCCTCATCATTCATGATTTCATAAACACCAAATCCGTCGTCCATGAACACCCCATCCTACACATCTCCTTTTCTAACACCACTGCTTCTTTCGTGAACTCCTCTATTAGCAGCAGTGCTTGACATCACCAAGCTAACTCTTGAAGGTATCTTAGGGGAATAGCCTTGCCCCGTTGCATCCTAGGGTGATGCTTGGACTTGGCGGGTGGTGGGTTGACCTGACTCCCTACCCTAGACTCGCCTAAACTAGGACTAGACTCTTCTAACCTAGATGACTCTACCTGATTAGACGACTCTACATGACTAGTTGAGGACATGGGGTCCTCAAAGAGGATGGAATTTAGTGAAGGAGTGGAAGGGGAAGCCCCAGTTGAGGGGTTCCCCTGATCAGAAAGGTGAAGGAGGTATGCTGGCTCCTCGACCTCAATGTGCATTTCAAAATCAGCATTTTTTTTTGGGACTAATAGAGAGCATGCAACATGAGAGTGTGATCTCGTAGTCGCTTGTGTTAGATTCCAGGTAGTGAGAACTGAGTGTGGGAGGCCAGGAGTGAAGTTGTTGCACATGGCTGCCAAGACTTGGGGAGAGAGATGAATGATTGTGGGTGGGGATGGAGGAATGAGACTTGGAAGGGTGGAGCACAGGAGTGATGGATGGATAGCCAGGCATGTGCCCCTCCATAGCTCGTCCACTGTCTTCTCTTCTTCATAAGGAATATCCAGTTCTCCCACGTCCATGGCATCATTCATCAATTGCCGCTTGGATGTGATCGATGTGGGAGGCTCTAACAGTTCAGCTGCAACTGGTGGCCATGTTCCTTCTTCATCCCAGAAGAGACGGCTGAAGGCTATAGTGATGTCCTCCATATCGAACCAATGATATCATTCAGCCTCTGGGTCTCTTGTCTTCCTTCTTTTCCCTGGTCAGAGTGTTTCTAGTGCCTTATCTGTAAGCATGGGGGCCATGAGCTGAGAGAAATTCTTGCCATGTACATCAAGCTGTGAAAGCTCTGCCTCAACCACCACAGTGTTATACTCGGGTTGGGTTGGGCCTTTGATAAAATGACACCACAGTGTCCATGTGAGTGGTTGGTGGTCGGCCTTAAGAGTGGATGTGCTGGATGACCATGGCTTGGACTTCTTCCTGTAACCAAGTCTCCATCGGCTCTTCATCACAATGTCTGGGATAGGCTTGGTGATGCCTTGCAACTCTGCCCCTAGGCCTTGTAGGATCAAATAGGTAGGATGAAGAAATCTAGAAGGGGGGGGGGGGGGGTTGAATAGATCTATCACCAATTACTGCGAAAGCTTAAGCAATCTAAAATTACTTCAAATTATTGATCCATTCAGACAAAAAATCTCACTAATCTGATGTGTGAGTGTGTGTGGTTTTGTGTGAAGTAATTAGACAAGTAGTGAATGCGAAATCCTATGCAAGCATCTAGCATAGAAAAACAGATTAAACCACTGCACATGAAATTTTTTAGGTGGTTCGGAAATCACACTAGTGATTCCTACATCCACCTCTCACACAATGAGGCCACACTACTCAATTTTGAGTACAACACACACTTAAGCTCGACGGCTTAAACCACACACAAAGAGCATGATGGCTCAGACCACACACACAAATAGAGCACGACGGCTCAGAACACACATGAGCATGATGGCTCAAACCACACTAGCTAGATCAAATTCACAAGAAATCAGATCCTCTAGCACTGATCTGATTCACAGCCTTAAACGCACACAGAGATATCCACAGAACGCATGTACAGATCTCACAAAAGCTCAAATACAAAAACAAGATGAACACTCCAAGAAATAAATGAAAGAGAGGTGAATTGGATGTTCCTCGATGAAGAAGTTTTGCAGAAGCTTGAATTGAAGACACTTGAAAGAATTCAGTGGAGATCTTCTTCAATTCACGATGCTCTACTTCAGTGGCTTCTGAATTGCCAGTCCTTCTTCTTCCTCTGCAGCTCTTCTTCCCGATCTGCTTTTCTTTCAGCACTTCACTACTTGGCCTTGATCCCCATGTCCCCTTGGATGGAATCGTTGGATGGCTGGAGGGCTTGGTGCTTCAAATGAGATAGAACCTTTTATAGCTTCTGTGTAGTCCCATATACATGAAAGAGATGTGCATAGAAACCTAGAATGCACCCTAGGCTGCCACGTGTCCAAAACGTCCTTTACCACATTGCCATTTGGATGAAAGGGCATTTTGGTAATTATAGAATCTCCCATAAAGATCTCAGAAAGAAATCACAACCATTGGATATCATGCTCTGCACATTTCTAGGTTTTAACAAAATGTGAGTCGACTCTAGTTTCCAAGTGAGTCGACATTACTGACCAAATAACAGTTCTAGCTTACTGGCATAACACTAGAGTCAACCTGACAGACAGCTAGAGTCAACCTCTTGTGTATTCCATCAAATAAGGTTCATTGGAAGGATACTAGTGTTGTCCTTATTTTCAACTAGAGTCGACACTGTTGTCACTTGTTCTTCAGAAACTTGCTAGGTAGACTTTGTGAGTCGACCTGTCTGTCAACTAGAGTTGACACTACTATAATGTTTTCTTCGGGAGCTTGCTGGGCAGACTTTGAGAGTCGACTTTATTGTCAACTAGAGTTGAATCTACTTTGACAAAACTTTGTAAACCTGTATATATGAAGAGTGGATCATCACAACATGTTATTATCATTAAGATATGAAATATTAAGTATCAAAAACATGTGTTTAGTCATTATTGTGATATATACAATATGTTCAATATGTCATGATCAAAATCAAAGTATGAGTGATGTTCATTAGTCATCATTAAAAATCATCATTAAGAGATTCAAATACACACTCAACACAACATTCTCCCCGTTCTTGATGATGACAAAATAAATGCTTAATCTCTTTTTCTCTTCATACTTTTTCTTCCAAAAGCTCATTTTCAATTTCTCCCTCATCCTTGCAATTTCTCCCTCACATCCCTGCAATTTCTCTCCCTTTTTGACTGCATCAAAAAGATAGACATGAAAATATAGATGGTAGGAGTTCAGGAAATGAAGTGGTGAAATGGAATGTTCAAGAATGATCAAAATAAATGAGGCGAAGTAATTGACATATGAGAGAGATTATTGTGTTTGTGATTTTGCATCAAAGTTTAATTACAAGGACACACTCAACACAAAGTATAGCAAAATATAATGATCTGAATGTAGTTAAAATAATAATACAAATGTGAGTCAGCGTGACCTATATGAGTGAGCAGAAGTATTTAACAAGGAGGTTATGAGCTTTAAATTTAACACAATGTAGAATAATAGGTTTAAATTCAGTATACATGAACTTTATTCTGGTCTTGAGATTTTTCTGTCATGTCTATTTGAAGTTCCTTTCATTTGTACTGGAAAATAAATACAAGAATAAATTAGTTAAATCTCACATTTCAGTGCAAGAGATCACATTTATCAGATGCAAGACCTCCTGATTACTTAGTAGTTTAACTTTCATTATCTTATACAGAGTTGAAAATTTTGTTTTCCACTTTCTGACGCGAGAAAAATCACTTTTTAGGTGAGATGGCCTGGTTACTCAGTGGTTTAAGAATTTGCATTGCTCTTTTTGTATCTTTCCAGATAGTTGTTCATTTACTTTTAATGTTCTGCAGGATTATATTTGCTTTGACCAAAAAAGTCATGGCTACGAATGTAGAGAGATTATTCTAAACATGTGATGAAAATGAAGCTTAAACTTGCACATGTTAAATATTAATGCCAATCATGTGCCTACAAGTGTTTTGCAAGTCATTTTAAAGACATTCAGCATTAAGATAGCACAACCTTGATATGAAAGCGAATCTTTGAAATTAAACTAAATGTACAATTAGTTTAGTTTCAATGTCTTTAGTCTCTCATATGAAAATAGCACAAAGACTCAAAAATTTGATAATTGGGGATCAAGATAGATAACAGTGACAAGAGAAATGAGTGAAGAATTGACAATGACTCCCCCTTCATGTAGCTCCCCCTCACAAGGTGAACAGAAGATTATTGATGAAGGAAGAATTAAGTGAAGTGAAAGTACAATCATCAAGAGTGTTTTATTGAAAGACAAGACTCCCCCTCAACAACTGCATAAAAAGGCTCTTGATACTTGACAGAGACTATACTCACGCATAGTGAAAGTGTCCAGACAAGGCTGACTTATCTTTCGTCAAATCACTATTTTTTATTCCAAGAATGCCAATGCAATGTGAGAAGTATGAATTTATTTGCAAGAGCAAGAAGACTTTTATTTGCAAGAACACAAAGATTTTATTTGCAAAAAGAGATGGAAGATGTTAAGGATGTGGATGTTGCACAAACCAAGCTCTCTCCTTAAAGATGAAAAATCTATTTTTTGAAAGAGCCTTAGTGAAAATATCTGCAGCTTATTTTTCTGTTTCAATGAAGTGAAACTCAAATGATTTCTTAGCAACCTCATCTCTTAGAAACTGGTGTCTTATTTCAATGTGTTTTGTTCGTGAATGCTGAATTGAGTTTTTAGACAAATTGATTGCACTAGTGTTATCACACAGAATAGGAATACAACCCAATTTGTGATTATAGCCTAGGAGCTGGTGTTTCACCCAAAGAATTTGAGTGCTACAACAACCAGCCGCAATATATTCAGCCTCTGTAGTGGATAGAGCTACTGAATGTTGCTTTTTAGAAGCCCAAGAAACTAGGCATCCACCTAGATATAAATAAGCCACTAGTATTTTTTCTATCAAGCTTGCAACCAGCATAATCAGCATCACAATAAGCAATTAAATCTAATTTGCAACCAGCAGGATACCATATTCCAAGTTCACATGTTCCAATAAGATATTTAAAAATTCTTTTGACAGCTAACATATGACTTTCTTTAGGATTGGCTTGAAATCTAGCACACATGCACACACTAAATTGAATATCTAGTCTAGAGGTTGTGAGATAAAGTAGTGAACCAATCATACCTCTGTAGGTCTTTGGATCTACTGACTTACCAAATGAATCTTCCTCTAATCTTACATTTATTGTCATAGGTGTGTTTGAGTGCTTGAGGTGCTGAAAATCAAATCTCTTCAGAAGTTCTTTCACATACTTTGTTTGGCTTATAAATATTCCTTCACTGGTTTGATGTACCTGCAATCCCAAAAAGAATTGTAAGTCACCCATCAAACTCATATCAAATTCAGTTTTCATATAATTAGCAAATTCAGTGCATAGGGCTTTGTTTGTAGACCCAAAAATTATGTCATCAACATAGATTTGGACAACAATGATCTAATTATTGATAATTCTTGTAAATAAAGTTTGGTCTACATTAACTCTTGTGTATCCTTTATTCAGCAAAAATGAGCTCAAGCGGTCATACTTAGCTCTTGGAGCTTGCTTAAGACCATAAAGAGCCTTATTAAGTTTGAAAACATGATCAGGATATTTTCATTCTCAAATCCCGGAGGTTGTTCCACAAAAATATGTAAACCATTCATTTTCACATTTTGATAAACTTTAATTTCAAAGATGATGCAAAAGCAAGAAAAATTCTCACACTTCTAGTCTAGCTACCGGGGCATATGATTCTCAAAGTCAATGCCAAAATCTTGATTTTACCCCTTGGCAACTAGTCTAGCTTTATTCCTTACAACCTGTCCATTTTCATTCAATTTATTTATGAATACTCATCTAGTGCCAATCACAGATTGATGACTAGGTCTAGGTACTCTGTCAAACTGATGAAGTTCATCATGCATTGCATTAATTCAATCTTCACTGGTTAGAGCTTCATCAATGGACTAAGGTTCAATCTGGGAAATTAGTACCAATAGGTCTTCATTTATTACATTCTGAAAAGATGATCTAGTTCTAACTCTATCTTGCAAATTACCTACTACATTCTCAATAGGATGTTCTCTTAGGAGTCTGGTTTTAGAAATTACCTCTTGAGTTTCATTCAATTCTGGAACAATATTACTGATCCAATTGTGGTAGGTGTTGGATTGTCCAGATTTTCAAATGCATCTTTAGGCTCCTCAATGGTGGAGAAGACTTGACAATGAAGTCATCTTCTTCATAATTTTGTAGAGTCCTGCAGAATGTAGAGTGATCAGATTTATAAGAATTTTCATCAAAGACTACATGTGGAGACTCTTCCACAATTTTATTCTTAAGAATGTAAACTCTATATGCTCTACCGATTTCAGAATAACAAGAAAAATTGCTTCATGACTCTTAGCATCAAATTTGTCAAGATTTTCTTTATTGTTGTTATGTATAAAGCACTTGTAACTAAAAACTTTAAAATAAGACACAATGGGTTTTTTTTTTGTTTTTCAAAAGCTCATAAGGAGTTTTTCTGAATTTTGGTTTGACCAATGCTCTGTTTAAGATGTGATTTGTTGTGTTCACAACTTCAGCCCAGAAGGATTTAGACAATTTACTTTCCAAGAGCATGGATCTTGTCATTTTCACAAGAGTTATATTCTTTCTTTCCACAAATCCATTTTGTTCTGGAGTTCTTGGAGAAGAGAATCTGTGGAAAATGTTCAATTTAGCACATAAATCATAAAAGCCTTGTTCTCAAATTCACCTCCATGATCAGTCAAAATGAACTTTATTTTGTGTGAAGAACCCATTAAGGCAGTGTTACAGAATTTCCTGAATTCATGACAAGTATCATTTTTGTGGGATAGAAAGATAACCCAAGTATATCTAGTAAAATCATCAATGATGACAAATCCATATCGTTTGCCAATAAGACTAAGAATTCTTGTTGGCCCAAAAAGGTCCATATGAAGTAATTCTAGTGGCTTAGAAGTAAGTACATCATTGAAAATTTTAAAATGTTTTCTAGTTTGTTTTCCTTGAGCACATATCCCACAAAGTTGATTCTCAACATTTAGAAATGATTCAAGAAGTCCTTTAATCAGATTTAGCCTTAAAAGTTTATTTATGGTATTGAAGCTTGCATGACCAAGTCTCTTGTGTCATGTCCATCCAATTTCATCTTTATTAGCAACCAAACATATGTTTTTAGCAAAATTTCTATCAAGATTTATCATGTATGCATTGTTCTCTCTTTTTCTAAAGAGTTTTATTTTCTCAGATGAAGAATCAATTATTTTGCAGAAGTTTGATTCAAAAATAACTTGTGACCTTGTCACACAAGGGCTTTTGCTTAAAAGATTATAGTCTAAACCCTAACTAACAAAAATTTTCAATTGAGTTTGAGGAGGATTTACCAACTTTCCAGATCCAATTATTTTCCGTTTGTTTTTACCTCCAATGTGACAAATCCTCCTTCTCTTTCAATCAGAAATGAGAACTTTGTTATGTCTCCAGTCATGTGCCGTGAACACCTACTATTAAGAAACCACACATTGAAATTAGGTGCACGACCTTCCTACACAAATCAGATCAGAGTAGAAAAGATTTTGGTACCCAAACATTATTAGGACCATCAGTTTGTTTGAGCAGAAACAATAAGTCTTTTCTAACCCACACTTGAGTTAGTTTTGGTTTGTGTTTTATTTCTGAAATGATTTCTCTTTTTGGTATTTTAACATTTTGATTTGGAATAAAAACACCAGTGTTTTTCCTTTCATAAGAATGGAAATTATGCATTTTGGTATGATTGTTTATGTATGGAAATTCAGACCAAAAGTTCGTTATATCTTGGAAAATTGGATGAAAGAATGGAATTATACCAATGAGGATCGTAGTACCATTGGTTCCATGAATTGATCCAATTGGATGATATGGTGCCATGGATCTCCAATCATTATCATGAAAGTGTTTTTATAATTTTTCAGGTTTTGTTTGAATTTTTGTTATCATCATTTTGCTGTTCAGAAATAGAGAGGTCTACCTATGTTGAGCTAGTGTCGACTCAGTGACCACAGTTTCAACTTATGGTTAACTTGTGTCGACCTTTCTACAGCATGTGTCGACCTGTTTTGTTCTTTTGATTGGACCATTTCTTTTATTCGATTTTTTTAATTTTTAGATGTTTCCTTTAAAACTTGTTAGTTTTTATTTTCTGAACTATTGCTTTTGACAAATTTTATCAAATGAATTTTTGAAGATTTTTCTTTCTTTTCAGTAACTTTATTTTTCATTGATTTTTCTGTGGTAAATCACAATCCATATTTTTCAGCATTCATTGTTAGTCCCAATAAATCATCAAGGTTTTACTTTCCATTTGTGAAGTTCTTTATCACTTGAACCTTTGTAAGCCAACAATTTTTTAAGTTTCTAAATTTCATCAATTGCTCGTTGTTTTTCTTTTGTTGCATTTGCTTCTCTCAGTGAGCTTTACCAAATCAATGTTAGCCTTTTGAGAGGTAGTTTGAATTCATCCAATTCATTCAGAAGTTCTTCTTTTTATCACTTAGTTCAAAAAATTCATTTTCAAGTTCAGATATGCTTCTAGTTAAAGAAGTATCAGCATGACATTTTCAATTCTTTCAGACTTTAATTTCTTTCTTATTTTAGAGTATTTTTCAACCAAGACAACATATGCATCTTCCCATCATCAACAGTGTATTGCTCAAATGAAGAACTTACCTTGCTATCATTGTTGTTTGCCATAAAGATATTCCTCATTTTCAGAACTTGAGGAATTCTCCCTCATCTTCACTTTGGTCTTCATCTGACCAAGTTGCTAGCATTGCTTTTGGCTTTTTCATTTTGATGTTCTTTTTTGTATTCTTGTGCATTCTTCTTGAGCTCAGGACAATCACCCTTCATATGTCCTGGTTTGTTGCACCTGTACACAATAACAACTTCATCAGTTTTTCATTCTTCCAGTATTAATGTTTGAAGAAGAAGCATTCTTTTTTCCATAATAGTATTTATTCTTTCCATTGAATTTTCTTCTTCTTGATTTTAAAAATTTTCTGGATTGTTTGGTCATGAGGGCAATCTCATCCTCATCAGATTCAGACTCTTCAGAATTAGATTTTTCTTGAATTTTCTTCTTGTGATTTGATGAAGCCTTAAGTGCTACTGGTTTGGCTTTAAGCATGTGTTCTTCAATCCTTTTCAGATTTATTTCATATGTCATTAGAGATCCTATGAGTTCATCCAAAGATATTTTAGATAAATCCTTAGAATTTTCAATCACAGTAGCTTTTGTGTGGCAAATTGATGATAAAGAGCGCAAGATTTTTCTTGCCAGATCAGTATCAGTGTACTCCTTACTAATGCCTTCAGTCTATTGACAATTATCATAAAGCTAGCAAATATTTCAGAAATTGATTCATCAGTTTTCATCATAAACAATTCATATTCAGAAACAAGTATGTTTGCTTTGGTTTCCCTAACTTGAGATGTTCCTTCATATATTAATTCAAGTTTATCCCACATTTCCTTAGCGGATTTGCACATGGATATTCTTGAATATTCTTTAGGGTGAACAACACACTGAAGCATATTCATGGCACTATAGTTGAGAGTTTCTTTCCTAATTTGCTCTCTAGTCCAGTTCTCTTCATTCCCATGGTTTTTATAGGGACCCTTATCAACTATCTTCCAGATTTCATAATTTTGAGCCCATAGAAAAACTTGCATGCAATTTTTCCAGTAAGAGTAATCAAATCTATCAAAATATGGTGGTTTATTTATAGAGTGGCCCTCAGTGACAAAACCTTGAGAATCCATGGATCAAGATAAGAAGCAGTAGATGAGCAAGCAGACAATTCAGTAGATAGAATACACAGACCAAATAGAGGCAATTAAATAAGATCAGAATCAGAAATTAACCTGCTCTGTTACCAATTGTAGGATCGAATAGGTAGGATGAACAGATCTAGAAGGGGGGGGGGGGGGGTTGAATAGATCTTTCACCAATTACTGCAGAAGCTCAAGTAATCTAAAAATACTTCAAATTATAGATCCATTTAGACAGAAAATCTCACTGATCTGATGTGTGAGTGTGTGTACTTTTTGTGTGAGCAGCAATTGGACAAGTAGTGAATGCGAAATCCTATGCAAGCATCTAGCATAGAAAAATAGATCAAACCACTGCACAGGAGATTTTTTAGGTGGTTCGAAATCACACCAGTAATTCCTACATCCACCCCTCATATAGTGAGGCCACACTACTCAATTCTGAGTACAACACACACTTCAGCTCGACGGCTCAAACCACACACATAGAGCACGACGGCTCAGACCACACACACAAATAGAGCACGACAGTTCAGACCACACACATGAGCACGATGGCTCAAACCACACTAGCTAGATCAAATCCATAGGAAATTAGATCCTCTAGCACTGATATGATTCACAGCCTTAAACGCACATAGAAATCTACACAGAATGCATGTACAGATCTCATAAAAGCTCAAATACAAAAACAAGATGAAAACTCCAAGAAATAAATGAAAGAGAGGTGAACTGGATGTTCCTCGATGAAGAAGATTTGCAGAAGCTTGAATTGAAGACACTTGAAGGAATTCAGTGGAGATCTTCTTCGATTCATGATGCTCTGCTTCAGTGGTTTCTGAATTTCCAGTCCTTCTTCTTCCTCTGCTGCTCTTCTTCCCGATCAGCTCCTCTTTGAGCACTTCACCGCTTGGCCTTGATCCCCACGTCCCCTTGGATGGAATCATTGGATGGCTGGAGGGCTTGGTGCTTCATATGAGATAGAACCTTTTATAGCCTCTATGTAGTCCCATATACATGAAAGAGATGTGCACGGAAACCTAGAATACACCCTAGGCTGCTACGTGTCCAAAAAGTCCTTTACCACATTGCCACTTGGATGAAAGGGCATTTTGGTAATTATAGAATCTCCCATAAAGATCTCAGAAAGAAATCACAACCATTGAATATCATGCTCTGCACATTTCTGGGTTTTCACAAAATGTGAGTCGACTCTAATTTCCAAGTGAGTCGACACTACTGACCAAATAACAGTTCCAGCTTACTGGCATAACACTAGAGTCGACCTGATAGATAGCTAGAGTCGACCTGATCAACACCTAGAGTCAACCTGATCAACAGCTAGAGTCGACCTCCTTTGTATTCCTTCAAATAAGGTTCACTGGAACGATACTAGTGTTGACCTTATTTTCAACTAGAGTTGACACTACTGTCACTTGTTCCTCAGGAACTTACTGGGCAGACTTTGTGAGTCGACCTGTCTATCAACTAGAGTTGACACTACTGTAACTTTTTCTTCAGGAGCTTGCAGGGTAGACTTTGAGAGTCGACCATATTGTCAACTAGAGTTGACTGTACTTTGACAAAACTTTGTAAACCTGTATATATGAAGAGTGGATCATCACAACATGTCATTATCATAAGATATGAAATATTAAGTATCAAAAACATGTGTTTAGTCATTATTGTGATATATACAATATGTTCAATATATCATCATCAAAATCAAAGTATGAGTGGTGTTTATTAATCATCATTAAAAATCATCAATAAGAGATTCAAATACACACTCAACACAACAGCCTTTTCCTTCTTCATAGCCTAGCTTCATCATGATCTGCCACCCTTTAGTGTTTAATGGCTTCTTTCTCTTGACATCATTGACTTGTGCCTGGCTGGCCTCTTTCTTGGAGTGGAATGAGTAGGCACAAGGATAGTTAATGTCCAGCACAGAGACATCAAGCTTGTTGGCGGGCCATATAGCTGGAAGTAGGGTGTCGTTGATGGCGTCGACTGTGTGGGCAGTGGCTATGCTTTTGACTTTAATGACCTGTCCTTGGAAAGGGAACTTCAAACATTGAAGTGCAGTGGACGGGACACCCCTAGTGCTTCTAACCATGGACGTCCTAGGATAGCCTTGAACATGGGGTCGATATCAAGTACATAGAAATTGACAGTGACAGCTAGCGGCCGCAGCTCGGCTTGTACAGTCACCATGCCATGGCAGGATCTCCTGGAATTGTCTTAAGTAGCTATGGTGGTTGGTGTTCGTCTTAGCAATCCCTTCGACACATCACACGCCCTTAGAGTGCTCAGTGGACAGACATTGATTGATGCCCTAGTGTCGACCAGTGCTGCCCCTATTGCCACATGGTTGATGACCAGGGTGACACAAAGTGGGAGCCTTCTGGCTTTTGGGGGTGCTAGCCCATTTTCAGAAAATGTGATGGCCGGCCCATGGGTTACCATGGCTAATGCACTTGGTAGTTTGTCAACAACCATGTCCTCATTCACCACTACCCTTTTTAGGAAATTTCTCAAAGCCTCTTGGTGCTCTTTGGATTTCTTTATCAATTCTAGTATTGAGATTTTGGCGGTACATGATCTAGATGCTTGAGGATGTCATAGTGTGTGCCGGACAGTGGCTCAATCACCCCCTCTTCTTGCCCTTGCTGTTGAGGTTGTTGCTCATGTGGTTGTAGAACCTATTGGGGATTGTTTTGGCTAGTGGAGGAAGTGGAGATGGGTGGATAGGGGATAGGGCCAACAGAAGACTCGTCCACTCCGTAGGGTAGTTGGTTGGGTAACAGGTTGTCAGGTGGAGGATAAAGTGGCGGCTGAAGGTTGACCCAGCCCAGGTGGTGGTAAGATGATGGGTGTGGTGGTGGTTATGATGGATGGTGGTGGCATGATGACAGGTGGAGTGAGTGGTGTGGTTGGTGGCAAAATGATGGAAGGTCTAGCGACTGGCATGGGTGCTGAACCGACGGGCAGTATGATGGTGTTGGCCTAGGAAACTAAAGGAGGGATTGGTTGAGGGGCCATGGTGGCCGGTTGTATTGTCTGAGGTTGTTAAGGATATTGGTGGTTAATGGCCATCATCTTCTGAACATTGGGTTCATCATCGTACATCCAGTTCGCTTGAGGAGGGGGGTGGTGGACAATGGGGTTCACCTGGGCTAGTGGTTGTGGTAGATTGGGAGCTAGCAGGTGGTTTGGTAGTGGGTTCTGGACAATCCCTAGGTCTTGCAACAGCTGTTGTTGTTTCTACTATTGAGGGGGTGACTGGCACTGCTACCTTCGCTGTTGTTTCTGCCTCTGCCTTTCTTTTATATCTCCGATCACTATTCGGAGAGTTGTCCAGTCTAGCCTGTTCTGCTCATGGAGAACACTAGATCTTTGAATGTGAAGCACTTCTCGATGGTATGCCTTGGCTGTCGATGGAACATGTAGTACCTCGACTGGTCCACACTTGGGTTCAATGGCCTTTCTGGAGGGAGTTTGATGACATCTGTGGAGATCAAGGCCAAGAAGATATCACGGAGTGTCTCAGGGAGTGGTGAATATTGTGTTCTCCTTGAACCTTGGGGATGCCTTGGTTGGGAGCCATCAAGAGGTGGTACTTGGTGGTATTGGCATTGCTGGCCTTGTGACAAGTTAGTGGGATTCTGACCCTGGATAGTATAGGATTGGCGGTTGTTGTTCTGGCCGACAGGGTTGAAGGCACTCACCTGCTCGTTGACTTGAACACCCTCAGTAACTGGCCCTTGAGGTTTTCTTTGGAAGCGGGATTTTTGGGGCTTGAACATAGAATGTATAGAGGAGTGTTTGAGCTGAGTTTTGATGAACCGAGCCCGCTGTAGAGCTAATGCATGGTAGTGATATCATTCATTGCTAAGATGTTTTTATAGGAGGGAGTTAGAAGAAGAACGTGAGAACCAGCAACATGACGAATTGCTCTGGGGTTCAGGGCTTCCTTCCCCGATTTTGGCCCAGGCCGCTGCCCCCTGGGGTGGCTGGCGGCACCTTTCTGGCGGGGTTCCGCCTATCTTCTGGGGTCGCTTGGGCCTTATGGCGGCTTCTGCTGTGGTAGGGGCGGTTGGTGATGGTTCAGTTGATGGTGCGGCTTCGTCTGAGAGGCGGTCTTATGCCCAGATTATTGCAGCTACAAAGCCGCCCCCTCCTGTTAACATCGGTGTTAAACCTCCGAGCTTCACAGATTCTGGATAGCCGACAGTCTTCTTCTCCTGAGAGGAGGTAGGTATGTCTATCAAGACTTTAAAGTTGGCTCTGATTGTCAGATGTGCTTATGGTCGGAGCTCTATCCTGGAGTTCAAATCCTGCCTCTCCCAAAGGCTCTTATTAAAAGGGGATTTCATCATCAATGTTTTAAATCATAGACACCTGCTTCTGGGATTTTTTGTTGAGGAAGATTATCTAAAAGTTATTATGAGGAGAAGCCTGTACATTAAAGGTCTTCTGTATCTATTCTTCAAGTGGGATGCCCAGTTTGATTTTAATGTAGATCCTACCATTATCCCTATCTGGGTTGGTTTTCTGATGTTACCTGTTAATTATTATTATGAGGATTTCTTGAAGTCTATTACAGGTAATCTGGGTCAGGTTCTGAGGATCTATGAGCCTACTATAGAATTCCGACGTTATGTATTGGTTGTGGATCAGATGGTTTCTGGCAAAAGATAAATTACAATAGAATTCCGACATTATGTGGATTCTGCCACAACTAGGCCATGCTGATTCTGAATGTATCAAAAAGCATAAGAAATCAGATGTGCAAGAGGCTCCTCCTAAGACCTTGGCTATTCAAGAGCACATGCAGAAGGATGTTAATACCACGAAAAGAACATGGCATCAGAAGGAGGTCCGGTGGAACCTGTAAATCCGGAGTTGGGCAACATGTTCTCTCCACTTCTTGAGGGGGTCATGTGGCAAGGAGGGTCGTGAAGAAACTATTACTAGAGTCCTGGACTCAGGCCATGATCTTGAAACGGATTCTCGCAATGCTTTTGAGATCCAGATGTTCAAGTTATTGCTACCCCGATTACCACGACGTTGCATGGGGTGCATGGCAATGTTACTGTGCATGGGTGCATGGCACTGTTACTGAGTGCTTGATTGTGAATGATGAGTCCACGGTGGCCGGTGGGGGCGTTGCCAGGGAGTCTCTATCGATGGCTCCCATCGAGGAAGAAGGTACTTTGGACGACATCCCTTCTTAGTCTGGCATTTCCATACATAAGCTGACATATATTTCCTTAATGATGGCTTCTAATTTGGCTACCAAAGAGAATATTTTCATGCCGAAGACTATTGTTTCAAAGGAGAGTATTGTCCAAAAGAAGGTTGGATCTTGGACAAGATCGAAGGCTAAGGCCACTGGGGGTTCCTAGGGGTATTCTTCTTCATGAATAGTTCCATCGTATTTTGGAATATCAGAGGCATTTCCAACTTAGCCTTAAAGCATTCGCTACGGAGGATTATTAGAATGTATAATACTGATTTTGTTGCCATTGCGGAGCCTCTGGTCCCATTAGATAGGGCAGATTCTTTGTGCAGATATCTTTGTATGGACTCTTTCACAGGAAACAACGGCGAGGCTTCCAAAATATGGGTTTTCTGGCAAAACCATTCGTTCCACACTGTTAGTAGCTTTGATCAGCAGATCACTTTAGCAACTTTGAAGGATGACAGTGTTTATTTTATGATTACTATGGTTTATGCTAGCTGTAATGCTAGCAGCAGCAGGTTGCTCTATGATGATATCCTAAATCTGTCGAGTAATGTGGACATTCCTTGGATTATTGGAGGTGACTTCAACTGTATTAGTCAGCCGTTTGAGAAGGTGGGGGGGCTACCTACCAATATGCAAGCCATGGTCGACTTCAATGCTTTCATCTCTGCAACCTGTCTTTCTAATGGCGGCTATATAGGTCCTCATTTCACTTGGTCTAACAACAGGACTGGGCAAGCGGCTGTTAAAGCTAGATTGGATTGAGTTCTCTTGAACTCTCTTTGTGATTGCATGTTTTCGGGGATTTAGGTGAGACACCTACACAGAGGTCCTTCGGATCATGCTCCTATGCTGGTTGGTTTTTCTAATAGTACTCGAGCTCTTGCTAGGTTTATTTTTTAGTATATGTGGACATCTCATGGTTCTTTCAAGGACATTTTTCAAGATGCATGGGGAGGGGTAGTTGGGTGGAATCCTAACCCTTTTGTTACACTGCATCTTAAGCTGAAGGTGGTTAGGTGTGCTTTACATACTGGAACAAGAGAACTTTCGGTAATATTAATGACAATGTGAAAAGACAAAAGGAGGAGGTCAAGGCCATGCAAGAGGCATTTGATAGAAATCCTACGCCATCCAACAGATCTACTCCTGCAGCTGCTAATGCAAATCTCAGGAGGGCCACGTGTTGCCCAGCTAGCAAGCCCAGAGGGGGGGTGAATGGGATTCTTTAAAATTTGATTATCTAAGCCTATCAACAAAAAAACATTTAAACAATACATTGCGTTTGGCAGTTAGTGTTAATCGTAGAAACAATAATAGACATACGGAAAGCAAACACACTGCACAAGGATTTTTATCCTGGTTCAGATCTCCTCTCCACAGGAGTCCTATGTCCAGTCCCTGAGTAACACCTCAGGATTCCACTACCCAAGGGTACAGTCCCCCTCAAGGACACTTACAAATCCAGCCACAGTTGGCCTTCTCTTCTCAACCAGAAGAGGTACAATACACCCTGAACCTCAGGTCTTCCTTCTATACGAAGGGAACGCAAACACCTGTCAACCACATATCCTCTCTTCAACCTAGGAGAGGAACAACACAACAAAGTGTTGAAGAGAAGGACAAGCCCCTAGACCAAGCTAATAGAACAATGCTTGATATGAAGCAAGAACTGAGACGAAGAGATCTACAAAGAGGAACTCTCTCAGTACACAAATGCGCTCTCAAGGATTTACACTAGACGCAAAGAGATAAGAGCTTAAACAAAGGAATGAGGCTTGGCTCTTTCTGATGCTCGTCAAATTCTCAGATGAAGGCTCGAAAAAAAAAAAAAGCTTTCGTACTCTTCTTGTTGTTGTTCTTTGGAGTCCTCAGTCATCAATATGTATCTTCTTTTTGAAAACTAGACGTTGAAGTATCCGTTGTCTCTAAGCTCTAGTATACATTAGACTGAATGGTCTTGTAGAGCTTCTAGTCAACGGTCCATGCATGCAAAGAGAAGATCCTTCTCGATATCCTTTATCTTTCATTTTGTCCAACGTTGTAAATGGTTGTGCTGTTAGAGACCTGCACACAATAAATGCTGAATGATAGACAGCTACACTGTCTCTTGTTGTCAGTCAATGTTAGGACGAATATACATCAAAATAGAAATGCCATTCTGCTTTCTAAAAAGATGTTTCCAATATAAGCATAGGATCAGAAGATATTTGAGCATGCATTGTGCAGTGAAATGTTCAGTCATAATAAATGCATGGATATCAGTGAAAAGCGAGAGAAGACCTTGACATTCAAAATATTTGAAATATGTTTAAATATCAAGTCGTTATCACTCATGAAATCGTTGTAAGTACGACTTATGAAATCACTGTGAATGATTCATTTATGTAAATTGTTGCACGTGTATAAGTAAATCGATGCGAACATAAATCGTTATATAATCATAACCAAATCCTTGTAGAGACAAATCGTTATGAGCAAATTGTTATAAACAAGTCGTTATAACCAAATCGTTGTCTCACTTATCGAGTCGATGTAGTGATCAAATCAATGTTTTGTTTTATCGAATCGTTACACAGACCAAGTCGTTGTTGTGACTTATCGAATCATTACAACAAGCAAATCGTTGTGTAACCTATCGAGCCGTTATAATGACCAAGTCGTTGTTATAACTTGTCGAATGGTTATGAAGACTAAATCGATGTGAAACTTATCGAATCGTTATAAAAACCAAATCGTTGTTCTCACTTATCAAATCGTTGTAGAAACTGAATCGTTGTGAGAGCAAATCGTTGTTCATACTTATCAAATCGTTGTGAGAGCAAATCGTTGTTCTCACTTTTCAAATCGTTGTAGAAACTGAATCGTTGTGTGTGCAAATCGTTGTTCTCACTTATCAAATCGTTGTGAGAGCAAGTCATTGTTCTCACTTTTCAAATCATTATGAGAAACCGAATCATTGTGAAAGTAAATCGTTGTTCTCACTTATCAAATCGTTGTGAGAGCAATCGTTACGCCCACTAAGCGAATCGTTGTGAGGTCGAAATCGTTACGCCCACTAAGCGAATCGTTGTGAGATCGAAATTGTTACGCCCACTAAGCGAATCATTGTGAGATCAAAATCGTTACGCCAACTAAGCGGATCGTTGTGAGGTCGAAATCGATATGCCCACTAAGCGAATCGTTGTGAGGTCAAAATCGATATGCCCACTTATCAAATCCTTATGAAAATTAAATCGATAGTAGTAAGGAAATCGTTATGAGACCGGAATCAGTATGACACTACAAATCCTTATGAAATCAATATGTTTCTAATGAAATCATTGTAGCATATAAAGAGTCGATATGTACTTAGAGAAATTTTCTGCTCTGTAATTTTAAAAGTTAGAAAGTAAGAAATACTTACATATTTTCTTGATTTCGCCTGATTTACTTCTTGTGTCTAAGCTTCATGAAAACTTGTTAGATGACACTTTATTGAAGTTTTGTTAATCACCAAAAATATATAACTCATAAAATTATTTGGGGATGAACTGATCATCAATCTCCCCTTTTTGATGATGACAAAACATAACACAAAAGCATAGATGATTTTAAATAAATCTAAGTGAATTTTCTGAAATGAAGTTAGAAATGTATTTCAGAAACACAGATATTTCTCCCCCTTTTGTCATTATTAAGCAAAAAGAGACCATAATGAGACAAGAGAGAGAGAAAAAAAAAGAAATAAGAGAGCAAGAAGAGAATTTGCACTAATCTTGAGGGGGATAGGGAGATAGTAAGCAGGACACAAAAGAGAGGCATGACGGGTTATAATTGCCCAGCCAGGCGTTCTGCTCTTCAAAGTGAGCTTGAAAGGCCCCAAACTCAATAGAATAGGAAGGTTCCATGACAGGAACCATCCTCTGGATGTGCAGTTGCTTCTGATCTGAAAGGAAGGGACCATATGCATTTTGGCCAAGAGACATTTTGAGGAGGCTAATGGTGCCAAAACTGGCATGCTGAAGGAACTGATCAATTGAAATAGGATAGAAGACCTGCTTCTGCTTCAGTTCAAGTCTCATGGCAACATAAACCTTGTATCTCTCAACCCATGTTGCAAATGGATCTCGAAGAAGGTGAATATAGTTCATGTCAAAAAATTCAGCCGCTGAAACAGAGGGTTTATGTTCTCTGGCTTGAGAGACATTCAGATCATCAAGTTGCTGAGCTGACAGAGGGTAAAATCTGGCCCATTCTGCTGGAGATAACCTCTCGCATTCAGACAAGAGAGGGCAAGAACGTCTGAACTGATATGGCCCAGAATGTATTCTCTGAACAAAAATCTATTGAAAGCAACTAGATGTCCTTTTTGCACATGAATTCTCCCCATGACTCTGGTAAAACGCTCAAAGATGATGGAGCCAACATCTTAGTCCATGATCAGAGAATGAAGAGGAGGGAGGAGTACTACATCAGGTATCTGTAAAGTGGCAAAGTCCACTTGAATGGAGTCGGTATGAGCATTATTGAACCTAAGAGCACGAATAGCTTCCCGAAATTGACCAAGCTTAACTTTAGGGAGATGATTGAGATAGCGATAGTTGTTGAACATCTGAAAATTCCTGATCATTTTTATCTCTTTCTGAACAAATGGAGCCCAGGTGTCCTTGTGAAGAATCTGGAACCACTCAGATAGCAACAAGGGGTGATCCCGGGGAGGGAACCTGGCTGACTTAGTGAGAAGAAATTTATTGTACAAGGTCTTGTTACCCTGAGCCCACTGCTCTTCAGATTTGGCTTCAGTCATGGAGAAGATTTTTGACTGTTCAGCCTTGGATAGAGAGGTGAGAGGAAGAATGAGAGTGAGATGATCCGAAAGGTTGAGATGTGGAAGACCAATAATGGTCGCAAAAGTGACCTTCTGAAGAAATTCTTTATACATCGGTTTGTTTTTATGAACTACTGTAAGAGAAAACTAAAGGGGTGGGTAACAAGGTTCAGGAGAAACAGAATGAGTGGAGGTTAGTCTTCTTTTCTTGGGGACAGGGCTAGAAGAGCCTGTCCTATGAACATGAGTACCAACCTTCAAGACTGAACGAAGGATAGCTTCTTCAAATTCATCTTTGATGGCCCTGAGGAAGGGGGCATCAATTTGAGCACTCTCCGGAATAATAGAGATAAAGGAGGGAGGAGTAGGAGGATGAAGGAAGGAGTGAGTGGTAGTGGGAGGAACATCAGTTGGTCCATAAGAGGAAGGACTAGAAGAGGAAGCCCCAACTGAAGAGGAGGCTGGAGGAACCTCAAAAGAAGGAGGAGGTGGAGGAATGTGAGTGGAAGAAACATGAGATGAGGAGGACTGGGAAGGAAAGGGTGTAGGAGAGGAAATGGTTTTGGGAATGCGTTGTTTGAAGGTGGGAGGAGCTGGAGGTGCTGTGGAAGATGATGGTGGAGAAGGAGGGCTGGAGCTGGAAGTGGAGAAGGAGCAGGGGGCTCTGGAGCTACAACTTGCTCTTCTCCTCTGACAGGCTCAGCCACTGAATCCACTGGCCCGGGTGGCCCAGACAAAACTTCAGCTGGCCCTGATGGCCCTGACTCCACAGCCTCAGCTGACCCTGAAGCTACCACTTCTTCAACAATAATTGGCCCTGATGGCTGACCTTCATCAACAACTGAAGGCCCTGAAGACCCAGAGAGCTCTGCCTCCTTTGGCCCTGATGGCCCACCATTTTCTTGACTTGGCCCAGATGGCCCTTAGCTGCCAACATGTTCTGCAGTAGAAGGAGCAGGAGGGGCATCAATGACCTGCGCCCTCACCAAGTCTGTAAGAGCAGCTACAGACTCCTTAATGCTTATGAGCTCACTTCGCACCCATCTAACTGCATTTCTGACCATGCCCATCTCCTTAGCTGAAGTACTCTGGCTTATAAAGATAGATGCAATGTTGGATTTCACAGAGCATAAGATCTTTCCTTGTTCATCCATTCTATCAATTAAAGGCTTCAGATTGATCTTCAAGTGCTTTCTCTTCAGCCTTCTTATGTGGTTTTCTGGTTAAGAGGGGAATTTCAGGAGCCGTTTCTTTTCCCTTGCCACTAGCCCTAGCAACGGGCTCCACATTATCAACATTAGCCTCTTCATCTGAGGCGCTTTCCACAACTCCTTCTCTGAACAGATCATCAATGGGGACACTAGCAGTGTGCTCCCCCTGAGGTGCAGCTTCCATCACAATTGACTGCTCCCCCTCAATAGGAGCATCCTCCATAACAACATTTTGAATGTGGCCTGGTGCCACAACTTCAGCTTCTTGATCACCACTGATAACTGGCTCCCCCTGAGTGCTGGGAATGGAGTCTAGTACATCCCTAAGTTTTGAAGCTATACGGGATGGTGGAGGCACATCCTCTACAATTTGCCCTACAGGCTCAATTTCCTCTGAAGGAATGTCCTCAATTCTACTTTCAGAGACCACTGGCTCTTGAAGACTAACTTCTTCTGCATTTGCTTGATCAATTGCTGTTGCTGCTGCTGCTTGGTCTTCTTGGACCACTGAAGTTTTAGCCCTGATTTCTTCCTGCTGCACTTGGACCATTGGCACTTCTGGCCTTGCAATCTCTTACTCAACTTGAACTGTTGTTCTGCTGCCTCTTCTTGGACCTCAGGGACTTCATCAATAATGGCCTCGCCCTCTGCTTCTAAGGTCTTGGTCCACATACCACCAACAAGAGAGAATCCACTTTTCTTAAGATTCCTGGACCGGATAGCTTGGCCCATCTTCTCTGAAATTGCCCCACTTAGATTTATCCCGAAGTGCTGGAAAATCTTGGTTAATAAGTGGGCATAGGGAAGGGACACATTCAACTTACTCTTCTTGTCCCAAACCTGAGAAGATGCAAACTTCATCCTTTCCAAAATCACCTCTGCCATGTTTATGCTCTGGTTCTGGATAGCCCAGAACATCATATCGGAGTCCGCCTTGGCACATGTAGAAAAGGTGGCACTCCTAGGAACCAATATCTAATAAACTATAAAATGTAGTATGCGGTTGAAAGTGTTCAACTGATTAATATCTATTTTCCCGTCCTTCAATTTGAACTCAGAACCGACAATCCCCAAGCCTTTCGCCTGAATGTCGACAATGTGTACACCACAGTGACCGGTGGTACAAACACCAAACAATGATGCCAATCGATCATATGTGATCCTAATCTGGGTTCCCTTGACAGCGGATGTCAAAGACCCATCCTCTTCAGACTTCAAACATACATAGAACGCTTTGACCAGGTCTGGATAACTCACCTTTGATAGAGTTGCCATCTTCGTCCATTTCATTCTTTCCATAGCTGCTACAATGATGTGCATTCCATTCTTCTCCAAATCTGCAATGTCTACTGCTTTGTTCCCGCACAACTTGGTCTTCACTGTTGTAAACCTTTCCTGCTGCTCGGTGGTGAGGAACGCAGCTCCATAGCCCCCGACGATGCCGGAAACTCCAGAAGCGGCCATGGTTTTGAGTGGGAAAATGTTCTGGATGGTTGGAAGGAAGATTGGAGCAGAAACCCACAAGAAATTTCTCGCGGGAAAGAGTGGAAGCTTTGAAATCGCACGAAGTCAATGCCGGAGTCGATAGGGTTATCGTCTTAGGCAAGTTGAAAGAGATGAGAGCGGGAGGTGAATCGTTGTGACACAGATTTCAGGTTATATCAGATAAAGGTAAGGTGACTTTTGAGAGGATGGCACCATAAATGCGGAAAACGACAAAACAGAGATAGGTTCAAGATGAATAAATACCTTTAAAGTAATGAACCGTCAAAGATTTTTATGACACAAGCGATCTTTAAGGATTTAGCTTACTTTTAGGAGAGAGAATAATTGAAATTCTGAAATAATTATTATTTCAGTTATTTATAGACAACTCTGTCACAAATTACACATGCCTAATTCCCTTCTAAGAGACGTAAATCTCTCTTCAGGTAAGACTTTTATGAATATATCTGCTAACTGATTTTGCGTATCTATAAAGGAAATATCTATATTACCATTGGCTACATGATCACGAATAAAATGATATCTAACCTCTATATGCTTTGTTCTTGAGTGCTGAACTGGATTCTTGGTAAGATTTATCGCACTGGTGTTGTCGCACAGCAAGGGAATTGCCTTGATGTGTAGCCCATAATCCTCAAGTTGCTGCTTGATCCGTAGGAGTTGTGTACAGCAGCTTCCAGCAGCCACGTACTCAGCTTCAGCTGTTGACAGTGCTACTGAATTTTGTTTCTTTGAGGACCATGAAATCAAACAACTTGCAAGAAATTGACAACATCCACTGGTGCTTTTCCTATCTATCTTGCATCCAGCGTAATCAGCATCAGAGTATCCTACTAAATTTCTTTTACATGATTTTGGATACCACAATCCTATATCATGAGTTCTTTCTAAGTATCTAAAGATACGTTTGACACTAATTAAATGAGACTCTCTAGGGTCTGTCTGATACCTAGCACACATGCATACACTAAACAATATATCAGGCCTACATGTTGTCAAATAAAGTAATGAACCTATCATATCTCTGTAGAGCTTTTAGTCTACTTTCTTACCATCCTTGTCACTGTCTAGCCTTGTAGATGTGCTCATTGGTGTTGACAGTGGCTTGGCGTTTTCAAAACCAAATTTCTTTAGTAGCTCTTTGGTGTACTGGCTTGACAAATGTGGGAGCCTTCTTTTCCTTGCTTGATTTGCAATCCGAGGAAATAATTAAGTTCCCCATCATGCTCATTTCAAATTCTCCCTGCATAAGCTTTTCAAAGTACTTGCAAAGAGATTCATCAGTAGAACCAAATATTATATCATCAACATAGATTTGAACAAGTAACACATTTTTAACTTTAGACTTAATGAATAATGTGCTATCTACTTTTCCTCTAATAAATCCATGGTTTAACAAAAATGCACTTAATCGTTCATACCATGCTCTAGGTGCTTGTTCAAACCATATAAAGCCTTATGCAATTTAAATACATGATTTGGAAAATCGATATCATCAAAACCAGAAGGTTGTTCTACATAAACTTTCTCTTTGATGTAACCATTTAGAAAAACTTATTTTACATCCATTTGAAAAAGTTTTAAATCCAATGCAGATGCATAAGCAAGTAAAATTCTAATTGCCTCAAGTCTAGCTACTGGTGCATAGGTTTCATCGAAATCTATGCCTTCCTCTTGAGAATAGCCTAGAGCTACCAATATGGCCTTGTTTCTAGTGATCACACCAGCTTCATCCATTTTGTTCCTGAACACCCATTTGGTGCCAATCATAGGATGATCTGATGGTCTTAGAACAAGGGACCATACTTGGTTTCTCTTGAACTGATTAAGTTCATCTTGCATGGCTAATATCCAAGATTCATCAGACAGTGCTTCATTGACTGTCTTAGGCTCTATTTGAGATACAAAGGCTAAATAATCATATGGGATTACGTTACCTCTAGTTCTTACCCCAACCGATGGATCTCCAATAATGTTATCCAACGGATGATCTTTCTTGTATCTCCATTCCTTTGGAAGATTATCATGTGATATATCTTTTTGTTGTAGATCTTCCAAGGGTGGATCTTCCTTGTCCTCAATGGATGTATTCTTTAACTTCTTGGACACTTCATCTGCATCATCAACATCACCGTCTACTTCCTTTCTCAAGGAAGGGTTAGTTTCATCAAAAATAACATGCATTGTTTGTTCAATTAATAAACTATGCTTATTAAATACTCTATATCCTTTGGGTTTAGAAGCATACCCCATGAATATACCTTCATCTGATTTTGAATATAGCTTACCAATGTCCCTTTTTCCGTTGTTGTGGATGAAACACAGACATCCAAAGATTCTGAAGTGGCTGATCTTTGTCTTCTTCTGCTTGTAGAGCTCGTATGCAGTCTTTTTCAGGATTGGCCTGATCATTACTTGTTGATAATATAGCACGCTGTGTTGATGGCTTCCGCCCAAAAATATCTTGGTAAATCATACTCTGACAGCATTGTTCTATCCATGTCCAATAAAGTTCGATTCTTTCTCTTAGAAAATCCATTTTGTTGTGGTATCCTTGGTGCTGAGAAGTTGTGCTCTATCCCTAGATCATCACAGAACTTAGCAAATCTTTCATTTTGAAACTCTCCTCTATGATCTGATCAGATGCTGATGATGCTATACTTTTTGTCCTTCTGAACCTTCCTACTGAAACTTCCAAAACTGTCAAACATGTCGTCCTTATGATCCAGGAAGGATACCCAAGTGAATCTGGAGTAATCATCCACTATGACAAATTCAAAGTTCTTTCCTCCAAGACTTGTGGTCCTCATTGGTCTAAACAAATCCATGTGTAATAATTCCAAAGGTTTTAAAGTTGTTTCCACTGTCTTTGACTTTAAGGATGACTTAGTGTGCTTTCCTTTTGCACATGGCCCACATACACTATCCATTCTTGTGCTTACCTTGGGTAGGCCTTCCACCAAGTTTTTCTTGATTAACTTTCTTATGCCATCCAAGCTACAATGACCCAATCTTCGGTGCTAAAGTTCAGTTGACTGCTCTTTGTTTGCTTCCAAACAGACATCTTTATCTTTCAAGTCTTCTAGATGAAGTACATATAAGTTCTTTTCCCTGCAGGCATCAAACACGACTATACCATCCTTCATGATACCACACTTTGAATCTTGAAACTTGATCTAATGTCCTTTGTCACACAACTGGCTGATGCTGATAAGATTGTGTTTAAGTCCTTTTACATAAAGTACATCTTCAATGAGTAATTTTCCTTTACTGCCAACTGATCCACAACCTATGACTGTCCCTTTTCCATTATCTCCATATGTCACTGTACCTTCTTCAGCTTCAAGGTGAGAGAACAACTTCCTGTTACCAGATGTGTGCCTTGAGCACCCACTATCTAGGTACCATTTAGATGCTCGAAGGCTTCCCTGCAATGAAAACACTAAGCTTTAGGTACCCAAGTTCTTTTGGGTCCTAATGGCTTAGTATCATCAATTTTCCTCTTAATTATCCATCTTTTATGTTTAGTTGGGCAGGTTTTTTTAATATGACCTAGTTTGTTGCAGTGGCTACAACACGATATTTTACTTACCTTTTCATTTGGAATATATTTAAAGTTTGACTATATGCAGTATCTTGTTCGGCTATGAACTTAGGTGTTGGATATATTTTAGGGTACACTATTGTTTCTTCATTATCAGATGGAGTATAACCTAATCCATGTTTCTTTTTACCTGACCTTCTAGCACTTTTCAGTATCAATGTTGTTTTACCATTTGTAAATTTTTCTTAGGTGCTTGATAATTTTTCATTTTCTATTGTTAATGTGTTAATTTCTTGTTTTAATTTATTTACCATTTCTTGGTTTTCCAATCTTGCTATTTGTTCATTTTTATTTTTCAGATCCTCACATAATAAATCGTTTCTTCTTTTTAGCTCAGTAATTTGTTTTTCAAGTTACTCATTTTCAGATTTCAAATCTGAGTTTGTATTTTCCAAGCAAGCATGAATTTTCTTACTAACTTTTAATAATTTACACACATATTTATATTTACTATAAATGTCACGTTCCGAGAATTTTGCAGTGGATATTAATAATGTGGAATAATTCGAGTCGATATTCCGAGATGTGAACAGTCGGCAAATAAGCCTCTAGCTGGCACGCACTAAATGTATAACAACATACATCATCATAGGGCCCAAATATTAAACTCAACTAATCTTGTATTCAAATCTCAACTCATTATATTTCAAATGGAAACTATTACAGGACTAAGACTCAATAAAAACAAAAGTACATAATACCTCACTTCCTACTACATTGTTCTAACACTCAAAATAAACTAACTATAGATAGACTCATAATTGGAATGCTCATCACTCGGACGCATTCCCATCCTCGACTTGCTCCTCCTCTTGCACTTCATAGTCACCTAGATTGGGTAAAAGTAGGGGAATGAGCAAACTAGCCCAGTAGGATTTATATCTCAATGTGCGGCCAATGATATAAGTGATTAGCAATTTAGAACTAGGTAAGCACGATGAATGTCATGATATGCATGTACGAATAAAACTCATTACAATATGATACATGAACAAGCTAGATAGAGTGATCATGATAGAACAAGATTTTTGAACAAGATGACAAGATAGAACTAGTAATAGATCACATTGTACAAGCACGCAAGATTTCACTTGATGTCAAGAACGCAAGATATCACTAATTACATTAAATGTAGGATGGCCATATCACGCAAGCAAGCAAGCACGCACGAGCATGATAATGTAACACTAATCAGGCACATAGACACTATTGTACACCAAGAAAAGATCCATCAAGAATGTACACCAGGACACGTGTATGTGGTTATTGTATCTATCATTCAACACGACACACACGACTTCCAGCGCAGATGCAATGCCAGTAATCATTATACCCCATGGTTAAAAGTATATTTATGACTCTACATCATTGGGGCTAGACTGGAGCCCTTGGACACTCGCTGTGCCTGGTCAGCTTCTCACTTAAATTTTAAATATAGATACCCACAGTCATTAATAATGGCCAATGAGAGTTTCAATAAGTAAGCATGTGTAATGTCATGTTCATGATGATGACGAAAATAAGTAATAAGTAAATTGAACATGATTTCATGATAACAATGGTCAAGAGATAAATTTGGCAGTAGAACGACACGATTTATACTTTGGTTCAATCTTTACATTAATAGCTTTAGTCTAGATTGTAAATCACACTCATGAGAACAAGATGAGAGAGGAAGTGCACGCTATCTCCAGGGAACTTCAATAGTACAACCAACTCGTCGGCCATGTGGGAGTCCATGGTCAGAGGAGATTTACGGAGGCCTTGGAGAAAAGGTCGCTAGTCTACCGATTTGGAATGACCGGTAGAGAGCTTCCAATTTCCCAAGAAAGGCTGCCTAGATGTGCAAGTGTGTAGTGATGTACGCGTCTCAATCCAAAATCCATCAGTTTCAAACTCGTGGAAAACACTTAGCATGATAACATGACATGACATGAAACTATGCGCTTTAACTAAACATGGATTGCAAGATTTTAAGATAACAAATTATCATTTTAATAAGCTAGAACAGTACAAAGAGTGAATGAAAAGTTACATGAATGGTCACGTCATTAAGGAAGCAATTAGAATAATGTTTGTGTACTTAAAGCTTTTTAAATGAGTTAAACACTTTTAAGCTATTAAAAAGATATCAATGACACACTGGATTCCATGTTAAATAGACCTCGGGTAGACCTTGAATATGCCTCCAACACAGTGGACGCACTTCGGTACACATTGCACAGTGAAAACCAGCGAAACGGGGAAAAGTCAAAATTACGTCCAAGAGGGTGGCCGCCTTCATGATTGAAATGCGTTGGGGGTCTCGGACGCGTCTGCAGGAAATCATAAAAAAACACTTGGGCGGGAAAAGCCTCTGAAACGCGTCGGGGTCAGACGCCGCGTTTCAGAGCGGCCCGGACTCCCAAGTGGCACGTAGACCCACGCGGGGCGTGGACTGGTCAACATTCAAATCGTGTTCGGGGATGCAGACGCCTTTCATGGGATCACGTCGCTCCTGGGCGACGCGATACCAGGCCCTTGAATCGAGTCCATCTGCCTGGACGCAGTTCAGGCTCAGATCGAAAACGTAGAAAAAACTGCACACAGAGGGGTTCGATTGTGCAACGCTTATATCTCCTAAACTAGGGCTCTTCATATAAAAGGCTCAACATGAAAGTTGTTGGGAATATGACAAAGGAGAGAACTATGATTTTTAAATAATTTTAAACGGCCTTGGGATACATGATAAATTGACTTAAACTGGAAAAGACCCTAACATGCGCGACTTTGGCAAAACGCTTATAATTCAAAATCTACTCATTGGAATTCGATGAAACCAATTAGACATGAAACTAGACTTGCTGCTCTACACATTGATATAAGATTTGTTAAGGTTTGGCCTGAGAAATCCTACCTTCTAGGTTGATGAAGTCTCATTCTTCAGAAATCCCTTATTCAGACTACTATTTGAAGAACGCTTAATACTTCATGTATACTACATGAAAATTGGGCATTCCAGTTGGGTTAGGAAGTATCCTTCACCCTCTTTCCAGGGGTATAAGCCTTGCAAGGTTTGGTTATGGTTTGACTCACCTTTGGTCGACTCTAAGAGGACGGTTTGCACAGGCTGAAGCAGACAAAAAGGGGCAGAAGATGACCTTCTTGTGGTCGATCCACAGCTCCCCAGCCGCCCAACACTCCTCCACACGACCCCAACAAGTTGTAAATTCAACCCTAGGGTTTGGGTGAAGAGTATTTAGGCAACCAAGGTGTTTAGGAGTCCTATTGTGACAAGGAAACCCCTCGAGCAGCCAGCTGCAAATGGCATTCCGGCACTACCCCATGGATCTATTTGCCCATTTCCTAACCAACAACAGCACCCATGACACTTGGATTTGGCAGCCTGCTCAGAATGGTAAATTTTCTGCCAAGTCAGTCAGATCCATCCTCACCTCTGAAGCTGATCACCAGTGGGCTGTCCTTTGGGCACCGTATATTCCCCTCAAGTGGTCGGTTTTGGTTTGGCGAATAATCCTCAATATCTTACCTGTTGATGGGACTGTGAAAGAGCAGGGAGCCCCTCTGGCCTCCAAATGTTCCTACTACTCAGATCCTCAAGAGGAGACTGCCCTCCACCTGTTTTTCACAGGTAACATAGCTACCCAGCTCTGGTCCACCCTGTTCCACCTTCTGCACTTCAGTAACACCAACATGGCAAAAGTGGCGGATTGTCTCACTGCTTACTTAGCTCGCCGGGAACCTGATGCTGCTGCTGCTCACCTTATTCATTGCACTTTCATGGCAGTCCTCTGGGAAACCTGGTGCAGCCGCAACAAGGCTAGATTCCAAGACCACGTGATGTCTGCCAAGTACATTATCAATCGTAGCAAGCTCGCCGTCCATGCAATCTGCATTTCATATAACTTTCAGAAAATTCCGCAGGAGTGGGCAACTGCTCTTGGTCAAGTTATCAATGCGAAGGACAAACTTCAAACCAAAACTCCTAGGATTGTGTGCTGGTCCACTCCTCCTTCCGGAAGACTAAAACTGAACGTCGACGGAGCATTCAGATCGGCGTCGGGAGAAGTTGGCGGTGGGGGCATTATTCGAGACCATGAAGGCAACCTGTGCTGTGCATTTGCCCATGCTTACCATGGGCTAAACTCCAATTTGGCTGCTGAAGCTTTGGCTCTGAGGGATGGCATTGCCATGTGTAGCAGAATTGGTATTCATGAAGTGATGGTCGAGACAGATTTCCAGAACCTCCTTCAGATCGTGACTGACCAGCAAACACACCATTGGGACCTTGCATGCATCCTCCAAGACATCACCTCCATGACTCAAATTGTGCAGGCTGCAATCACTCACACTCCCCGAGAAGCCAACAAAGTAGTGGACAGCTTAGCAAACTTTGCCTTTTCTTGTCCCTCACTGGTCACTTGGAATGTATGGGGCGACCTACCCCTTCTTGTGAAGGACCTCTACCACCAAGATAAGGTGGGGAATCCTTCTCTTAGGCCTTAGGCCACTTTTGTACCTTCTCTTATCTCATATATGAAAATCTAATCCCTAGCCGCTGTGGGGAAGGTAGTGGCCTCTCACACTGTGAGGTTGCCCCTACCTACCTCTTTTGGTTCGGCTACATTAAAAAAAAAAAGTTGCGGTTTTGGCTTATTAGTTTCCTAATTTGAGGATTTCTTCCTCCATTAGAGTGTGTGAGGCTTTAGGAAACCTCCCACCATATTTAAGCACAAATTGGGTTGCCAAGAATGCAAGATCTCATCCCAATTCAACTCTAATTATCTCTTTCTAATTTTAGCTTATTTAAGCTACGAATTACCATACATTTTCTTACTTTATTTGATTTTTGGGTCATATGTGGTCCCTTGGCCTAATTAAGATATTGGGTCATTAATATGTAATGTTGGGAGTCTCTCCAACACTTTTATTTAATTTTTGGTTGCGTCGTATTTCTGTGTTAACGGTTTTCCGACTTGTTTCCTAATTGGGATAATCGGTCACAATAACTCTTAAACCTAGCCCAAATGATTTGTATTGACCTAAATTTCTTGATGGGTCGTTAGAGGATATTATTTGAAGTCCATATATGATTTTTATTTAATTTTCTGACTCATCCAAGTACGTGTGATAATGATTTTTCGACTTATTCATGAATTACGATAATAAGTCACAAAACACTTTAAACTTGGTTAATCTGATTTTTTTTGGCACAAATTTTTTTGTGGAACGTTTAGTAATAATGTTTAGGGTTGATTTATAATTTTTACGGAATTTTCCGATGTGTTTTAGAACATACGATGATGATATGTATGTTTAAATACTCTGGTATTATGGAAATTATTTATTTTCATTTATTTTAAATTTTTTATATTATTAATTTTTCCGGGGTGCTACACCCTCCCCCACTTAAGAGAATTTGGTCCCCTAATTCATAGATCATTAGTTGGCTTTTGAATGTTATGATTCTTGAGGTCGTTTCAGATTTAATTCCTTTAACTTGTTTCGACATCGTGGATGCTAGTCCATCATCTACACCTATAGCCACCGTATTATCTATTTGGTTCCTTTCACTCCTGTTTTCTTTCACGGTTGTTATAACTCCATCTTAATCCACCAGATCAAGTAGGGTATAACCACTAGATTATTCCTTTTCAATTTCTCCTTAATTATCTCCCCCACTTAAATATGTACTAATAAGAAAAGCATCTTAAGATCAGTCTAGGGGTTTAACAATCATACCTCCTTCCGGAAGCTCTGCTTGCGTCATTGCATTCACCCGTCCTTGACACTTTAACACTCCTTGGTTCCTTCCAGCTTGGTCTTTTAGCATGGGATAGTTCGGTATACGATGTTCATGACTCCCACATCGCAGGCAAGCCCCGGCCTTCTTCCAGCAATTGTCCGCTTGGTGCCTAGGCTTGTAGCAAAATTTACAATATTCCACTGTCGTTGTTTCTTCTACTTTGATCTTTTTCTCCATACCATAGTCCTTCACAGTGGTTGGCCTTTTTTTATTGTTGGAGTTGTTGTTATTGTTGTTGTTGTGGAAAGTTCCAGTTGTATCGCCTGATCTTCTTTTTATTAAGGTCGGTTTTGAGATGTCTTTCCCCTTTAAGACTTCCACCTTAGCCATCGTGTCTTCCACCAGTTGGGCTCTTTGGACCATCTCAGTGTAGGTTTGGTTGTTGTGTGGTCCGAGCTTCTCAATGAACATAGGCCTGGGCCCATCCATGAAACTGTTTGCCTTCAGTCTTTCAGTTCCCACCAGGTGTGGGGTATACACAGCCAGACGCGCGAACTGAGCCTCATACTCAGCTACGAACATTCCTTTCTATTTTAGTGCGGCAAACTCCGCTACCTTCTTCTCCTTAACCCTCTCCGAGAAGTACTTTTCTCAGAAAATTTCCAGGAATCTGGCCCACTCCAGTTCAGCTACATTAGGCAGATGGGCCGATGTGGCCTTCCACCATGCTTGAGCATCCTTGGTAAATTGAAAAGTGGCTAGTACCACCTTCTCCCTGTTAGTGCATTGCATCACTTGAAAAATTCGTTCTATCTCCTCTTCCCAATTCTCTGCCTCGTCTGGGTCAAGGGACCCAGAGAAATGAGGAGGGTTTAAACTCATAAAATTCTGGTGCAGATCACCGGCTCCATTCCTTGCAGCTGCAGCCTGATTTCCAGCCTGAACCACATTTTTTAAAGTCTGAGTCAATCCAGCCATGGTGTCTTTCATAGCTTGCCACTGGTTGTGAGCCATTGTAGTTGAGTGTAAGAGTTATGAAGGTTCCTGAGAAAAGGATGGAAACCAATTAATGTCTCTAGATACATTATCAGAGTCAATGGGTAGGAGTGTTTTGTTCATTCTAACATATTCCCAGTCTCTACCCATTCTCACCAGGTACTATATTTAATTTCCATGATCTAGGTTCCATAGGTATCTCATAATTCTGAGACGTATATCCTATTTGGTATCCTAGGCTCTGATTCCACTAAACGGTCACGTCCCGAGAATTTGGCAGTGGATATTAATAATGCGGAATAATTCGAGTCGATATCCCGAGAGGTGAACAGTCGGAAAATAAGCCTCTAGCTAGCACGCACTAAATGTATAACAACATACATCATCATAGGGCCCAAATATTGAACTCAACTAATCTTGTATTCAAATCTCAACTCGTTATATTTCAAATGGAAACTATTACAGGACTAAGACTCAATAGAAGCAAAAGTACATAATACCTCACTTCCTACTACATTGTTCTAACACTAAAATAATCTAACTATAATATACTTATAATTGGAATGCTCATCACTCGGACACATTCCCATCCTCGACTTGCTCCTCCTCTTGAACTTCATAGTCACCTAGATTGGGTAAAAGTAGGGGAATGAGAAAACTAGCCCAGTAGGATTTATACCTCAATGTGCAGGCAATGATATAAGTGATTAGTAGTTTAGAACTAGGTAAGCACGATGAATGTCATGATATGCATGTACGAATAAAACTCATTAAAACATGATACATGAACAAGCTAGATAAAGTGATCACGATAGAACAAGATTTTTGAACAAGATGACAAGATAGAACTAGCAATAGATCACTTTGTACAAGCACGCAAGATTTCACTTGATGTCAAGAATGCAAGATATCACTAATTGCATTAAATGTAGGATGGCCATATCACGCAAGCAAGCAAGCACGCACTAGCATGATAATGTAACACTAATAAGGCACGTAGACACTAATGTACACCAAGAAAAGATCCATCAAGAATGTACACCAGGACACGTGTATGTGGTTATTGTACCTATCATTCAACACGACACGCATGACTCCCAGCGCAGATGCAACGCCAGTAATCATTATACCCCATGGTTAATAGTATATTTATGACTCTCCGTCATTGGGGCTAGACTGGAGCCCTTGGACACTCGCTGTGCCCGGTCAGCATCTCACTTAAATTTTAACTGTAGATACCCACAGTCATTAATAATGGCCAATGAGAGTTTCAATAAGTTAGCATGTGTAATGTCATGTTCATGATGATGACGAGAACAAGTAATAAGTAAATTGAACATGATTTCATGATAACAATGGTCAAGAGATAAATTTGGCACCATAACGGCATGATTTATACTTTGGTTAATCTTTACATTAATGGCTTTAGTCAAGATTGTAAATCACACTTACGAGAACAAGATGAGAGAGGAAGTGCACGCAATCTCCAGGGAACTTCAATGGTACAACCAACTCGTCGGCCGTGTGGGAATCCATGGTCAGAGGAGATTTGCAGAGGCCTTGGAGAAAAGGTCGCTAGTCTACCGATTCGGAATGGCCGATAGAGAGCTTCCAATTTCCCAAGAAAGGCTGCCTAGATGTGCAAGCGTGTAGTGATGTACACGTCTCAATCCAAAATCTATCGGTTTCAAACTCGCAGAAAGCACTTTGCATGATAACATGACATGACATGAAACTATGCGCTTTAACTAAACATGGATTACATGATTTAAAGATAACATATTATCATTTTAATAATCTAGAACAGTACAAAGAGTGAATCAAAAGTTACATGAATGGTCACGTCATTAAGAAAGCAATTAGAATAATGTTTGTGTACTTAAAGCTTTTTAAATGAGTTAAACACTTTTAAGCTGTTAAACAGATATCATGTAATGATCAGACCCAAGATATGCAAATGACACATTGGATACCATGTTAAACAGACCTCGGGTAGACCTTGAATATGCGTCCAATACAGTGGACGCACTTCGGTATACATTGCACAGTGAAAACCAGAGAAACAGGGAAAAGTCAAAATCGCATCCAAGAGGGTGGCCGCCTTCATGATTGAAACGCGTCGGCGGTCTTGGACACGTCTGCAAGAAATCATACAAAAAACACTTGGGCGGGAAAAGCCTCAAAACGTGTCGGGGTCGGACGCCGCGTTTCAGAGTGGCGCACAGACCCACGCAGGGCGTGGACTGGTCAACGTTCAAATCACATCCGGGGATACGAACACCTTTCATGGGATCGTGTCACTCTTGGGCGACGCGATACCAGGCCCTTGAATCGAGTGCACCTTCTTGGACGCGGTTCAGGCTCAAACCGAAAACACAGGAAAAACTGCACACAGAGGGGTTCATTGGTGCAACGCTTATATCTCCTAAACTAGGGATCTTCGGACAAAAGGCTTAACACAAAAGTTGTTGGGAACATGACAAAGGAGAGAGCTATGATTTTTAAATAATTTTAAACGGCCTCGCGATACATGATAAATCGACTTAAACCAAAAAAGACCCTAACATGCGTGACTTTGACAAAACGCTTATAATTCAAAATCTACTCATTGCAATTTGATGAAACCAATTAGACATGAAACTAGATTTGATGCTCTACACATTGATATAAGATTTGTTAAGGTTTGGCCTAAGAAAACCTACCTTCTAGGTTGATGAAGTCTCGTTCTTCAGAAATCCCTTGTTCAGACCACTGTTTGAAGAACGCTTAATACTCCGTGTATACTACATGAAAATTGGGCATTCTAGTTGGGTTAGGAAGTATCCTTGACCCTCTTTCCGGGGGTATAAGCCTTGCAAGGTTTGGTTATGGTTTGACTCACCTTTGGTCGACTCCAAGAGGACGGTTTGCACAGGCTGAAGCAGACGAAAAGGGGAAGAAGATGACCTTCTTGTGGTGGATCCACAGCTCCCCAGCTGCCCAGCACTCCTCCACACGACCCCAACAAGTTGTAAATTTGACCCTAGGGTTTGGGTGAAGAGTATTTAAGCAACCAAGGTGTTTAGGAGTCCTATTGTAACAAGGAAAGCCAAGTTGCGGTTTTAGCTTATTAGTTTCCTAATTTGAGGATTTCTTCCTCCATTAGAGTGCGTGAGGCTTTAGGAAACCTCCCACCATAGTTAAGCACGAATTGGGTTGCCAAGAATGCAAGATCTCTTCCCAATTCAACTCTAATTACCTCTTTCTAATTTCAGCTTATTTAAGTTACGAATTACCATGCATTTTCTTGCTTTATTTGATTTTTGGGTCATATGTGGTCCATTGGCCGAATTAAGATATTGGGTCATTAATATATAATGTTGGGAGTCTCTCCAACACTTTTATATAATTTTTAGTTGCGTCGTATTTCCGTGTTAACGGTTTCCGACTTGTTTCCTAATTGGGATAATCGATCACAATACCTCTTAAACCTAGCCCAAATGATTTGTATTGACCCAAATTTATTGATGGGTCATTAGAGGATATTATTTTAAGTTCATATATGATTTTTATTTAATTTTATGACTCATCCAAGTACGTGTGATAATGATTTTTTGGCTTATTCATGAATTACGATAATAAGTCGCAAAACACTTTAAACTTGGCTAATCCGATTTTTCTTGGCACAAATTTCTTTGTGGAACGTTTAGTAATAATGTTTAGGGTTGATTTATAATTTTTACGGAATTTTTTGATGTGTTTTAGAACATACGATGATGATAGATATGTTTAAATACTCTAGTATTATGGAAATTATTTATTTCCATTTATTTTGAATTTTTTATGTAATTAAAATTTTCGGGGTGCTACAATAAAGTTCATTAAAGGCATCTTCTAAACTATCGTATTCAGATTCATTGCATGAAGAAAAGATGAGTCAGATGATACCTTTTCTTCAATGTTAGCCATGAAGGCCAAGTTGGCCTTTTCCTCTTCTTCTTCACTTGAGCTCGACTCACTGTCAGAGTTGCTGCTGTTATCCCATGCTGCTGCCATGGCCTTCTTCTTATATCTTCTGAATTTCTTGGAACTATCCTTCTTTTTCAGCTCAGTTTTCTTTAGTTTTGGACATTCAGCTTTGATATGTCTGGGCTTCTTGCATTCGTAGCAGATAGGTTCATTCTTCTTTACATCTCCGACTTCAGGCTTCTTGAAACCTTTTTCTTTCTTAAAATATCTCCTTCCAGACTGATATTTCTTTTTCTTGGCTAACATGCGTTGTAGTCTTCTGGATAGAAGTGCTTCTTCATCATCACTGCCTTCATTGCCGACATTATCATCTGAAGATTCTTCTGTTGCACTTCTTCTGCCTTGAGAGCATTGGAGTTTTTCCTTCTTCTTGATGATTCTCCCAATCTCTCCATGTTGATCTCATGGGCCATTAGGGACCCAATGAGTTTCTCCAATGACATTCTCTTCAAGTCATTGGCCTCTTCTATCACTGTCACTTTGGGAGTCCATGAAGCTGGTAGGGATCTTAGGATTTTTCTGACCATATCTCCCATTTCATATGTCTTTCCAAGACCAGCTTACCCATTAGTGATGTCTATAAATCTGTTGTACATCTGGGTTATTGTCATGCGCTAATAAAAGGCTATTTATCGGAAGTGACAGAAAACAGGTACAAAAGGTTATATTAATTTATCCATTCATAACATCATAAGCGGAAGTTTATTACACAAGTGCTCCTCATAACCACTAAGAGAGGAGAAGATCAAAAACAAACTCTTTCTAATACATCTTATTTTATACTACTAAAAGAAAACAATATAAAGTTTGCTTGGCTTGACACGGCCATTCACTCTGCACACATTCCCTTAAGCTTCACCCCCATCTGAATTACTTGAAAAGAGTAGGGAATAGTGAGCTAACTAGCTCAGTAGAATTCAATCCATAATTCAAATTCATAGTTCCGGAGTGTACACATGTTAATCAAGACAAGGATAGGACAGACATCAAAGAGATAGTACCAGATTTCAGAATAGTAAACTTGATACAATAACAGTAAAACTCAGGTCATATTCAAATATATAGCTCAAGAATTGATTCATATATCAGTTACACAGTACAGGACTTATGATGACCGTATTCAGAAAGTATTTGATGCAATGCCAGACATCCAGATGCCCTTTATCATTCCACGTGGTCCGAAAATGAATTCGGGTGCTCCTCCCAGGACTGGACTAGCCCTGTTTGCACAGGCATATAAATCACAGGGGGTACAAAGACCCAATAAATGTCATCATCAATTATTCACATCTCCTAAGGTGTTCAAGCATATGAACTCTCAGGTGATCAGATTTTATAAACTCAGTTACCGAGTACTAAAGAATAGACTCAATCGGAGTGCTATTCGAAATTGACAACTTTAAGACTAATTAAAGGGAAGTTAAGGTACACAAAGTGGGTGAATTTTTCAGTAGCATGACATTAAATATCAAGGTAAATGAGAGGGTAACTTTCTTGGATTTTAGGATGAAGTTTTAGCATGGATTCAGACATGAAAGAATGCAGAAATTTGAATCAGGACTGTAGCTGTCGACAGCCAGGAAGGGGCTGTCGACAGGTAGCAGCAGACAGAGCTCAGGATTTCTGGTTCTGTGGGTATCTGTCGACAGCAAGGGGCTGGCTGTCGACAGATAGCTACAGTCCAGACATCTAGAGTTCTGGAAAACATGCGCCTATCGACAGCTTTGGGCTGGCTGTCGATAGGTAGCAGCAGAACTTCTAGAAATGATTTGTAAATCTATTCTAAGAACCCTAATTATAGAACTTATAAACCAAAACATGTTTTATATCAAATGGAAGAGTCTAATTGGAGTTCTCACAGTGGTTCATAAACTGAACAAGCGAGATGAAACGAGAGGTTTACAATTCAAGCTTGTCTAGCTAGAAACTAGACATAATGTAGTACTGAAAGCCTGATCTTGTTAACAATGGTTTATTGGGAAGATTCCTACAAGATAAACACTAAAACTCCAAGTGTTTCATGGATTAAAATCAAGGCTTGGAGTACCTAACAATTATGTAAAAGTTGTCACATAGTTGTTTAGACATTAAAACTTCTACATGACTCCAGATCATGAACAAAGATCAAAGGTAGAGGAAGAGGATAGGAATTGATTTCTAAAATAGAACCAAGTTGTTCCTTTCCCAACAAGAGTAATTCTATCATGACAGGAAGGAAAACAGAGAATCACAAGTATAACAACTTATCCGTTCCGCACGAATTCCTTGTTACATATGGAGAACCGAATTGAACGAGAGGGATATGAATCCTACCTTACTAAATAGATGAACTTGCAGGTCTCCATGATGAAGATCCTACACCCAACAAGAGAAGAGTTCCCACAGAATTGATGGGGTGTTGGCCAAAAGACACTCCACAGGTGGAAGCAGCAACACCGTACTCCAACAGCTAGGAGCCAAACCAACAGAAGAAACAACTCCAGCAATAGCAACCGTCTCTAGGTAAGGGCAGTAGTAGTAGAGAAAACCAAGGACAAGAGCTGAATAAGGTGCAAGAATAGGAGAAAACCCAAGAAGCTTGCATTTGGAAAGGCTCCCTTGCTGTTTACGGAGTGGGTTTTCTAACCCAAGCTCACTTCATGCACACTGCCACGCATGCTCACAGGTGTTGGGGGGTAAAACCATTTTAGCACCCACAGACACCTATCTCATGCAAATCATGCAAGTTACACATGGTAACTAACGTGTTACCTTCTCCCTTAGGTACGTTGGCCTCCCCAATGCCTCCTACGTAGGCAGCCCATAATTCAAAGGAAAATTCCTCCCATAATTAATCTAAAATTCAACTGGTCTATTAGACTTGATGTAAACATGTCCAAACAAAGTCCGTTTGTACTAAAATTTCAACCATAGACTAATGTGATAGTTTTACAAATTATGGTGGTTTTAATTTAATTTTTTGAATTTATTTTACAGTACGTGAAAAATCACCCGAAAAATGGTCGCGTCGACTTAATCTCAAAATTCGAATGTCGAAAAATTTGGATATTTATATTTCTGAGATCTCCACATTTTTCTGAAAATTATTGTGTTCTCGAATTTCATTTTCGTTACCGTTTTTCAGTGTCGCCCTGTGGGAGTGCACACGTCCGAGTACGACACTAGGGTAACATTAGTTAATACTAATCATTCCCAAATATCAATTATTACAATTTATGACTAATGCTTAAGTCTAATAACTTTATTATTCATGTTTTTCAACAAACAAAAATATTCGGTGTGTTACAACTCTCCCCACTAAAACAAATTTGGTCCTCCAAATTTAATTACATAAGTATAAGATTACTGACCTGGAAATAATTCTGGATACTTGTTCATGATGGCATCTTCCAATTCCCATGTTGCCTCTTCTTTTCCCCGCTTATTCCACTGAATTTTTAGTAAAGGAACTTCCTTATTCCGAAGTTGCTTGATTTTTCGATTGAAGATTTGTACTGGTCTTTCTTCATATGCCAAATTTCTTTATACATTCAGATCTTGATATCCAATAATATGTTCTAGATCATATACATACTTTCTTAACATTGACACATGAAAGATATCATGTACATTGGATAATTGCGGTGGAAGTGCCAGTTGGTATGTCATTTCACCAACTCTCTTCAATATTTCAAAAGGTCCAATGTATCTTGGACTCAATTTTCCCTTGATACCAAATCTTTTGATTCTTCTCCAGGGTGATACTTTAAGAAACACATGTTCCCCTTGCTGAAATTCTAACTCCCTTCTATGTCGATCGGCATAGCTTTTCTGTCGATCTTGAGCAGCTTTCATCCGATCTTGTACCAACTTGATAACTTCTGTCGTCTCTTGGATCATTTCTGGTCCAAGAATATACGTTTCTTTTAGTTCTATCCAACATAATGGTGATCTACATTGCCGACCATACAAAGCTTCGAAAGGTGCCATTCGAATGGTAGACTGGTAGCTATTGTTATATGCAAATTCCATAATTTCTAGGTGAGTGTTCCAGTCATTTCCGAACTCTAATACACAAGCACGGCACATATCCTCAACAATTTGATTCACCCGTTCGGTCTGTCCATCTGTTTGAGGGTGAAATGCAGTACTAAATTTTAATTTAGTTCCCAAAGCATCTTGCAACTCTCTCCAAAAATGCGAAGTAAATCTTGCATCTCGGTCAGAAACTATGTTCTTTGGAATTCCATGCAACCATACAATTTCCTTCATATATTGTGCTGCCAAAATATTAACAGACCATCTTGTCTTTATTGCTAAGAAATGAGCTGATTTGGTAAGTCTGTCAATGATTACCCAAATAGCATCAAATCCACTCCGTGTTTTGGGTAATCCCACAATAAAATACATACCAATGCTATCCCATTTCCACTCTGGTATCTCAAGTGGTTTTAATTTTCCTGCAGGTTTCTGGTGTTCTGCCTTAATTTTCTGACATGTCAAACATTTTGCAAAAAATTCCACAATATCCTTTTTCATGTTGCACCACCAAAAATGCTTCTTCAAATCCTGATACATTTTGACAGCTCCGGGGTGAATAGTGTAGTGAGATCGATGAGCTTCTTCTAAGATCTGTTTCTTGATTTCGGGATTATCCGGTACACACAATTTGTCCCGGAATCGAAGATTCCCAAGAACATCTTCATTAAAATCAAGTTTAGAAGCCAATTTTTCTCTGATTCCTACCAGTATAGGGTCATTGTCTTGTTGCTCTTTAATTTGCTTCAGCAAATCTGACTGTACTATCAAGTTATTAATTACAACCCTTTCTTCTTGGGTTTCAACTTTTAAGCTCAAGGTAGAAAATTCCTCTAACAATTTCCATTCCCTTACTTGCAACCAAAATATCTTGGCTATAGGATTTCTACTGAGTGTGTCAGCCACAGTGTTTCCTTTTCCTGGATGGTATTCAATCTTGAAATCATAGTCTTTGATATATTCCATCCATCTCCTTTGTCTCATGTTCAGTTCTTTTTGTGAAAACAAATACTTGAGACTCTTATGATCAGAGTACACTATGAATTGGTTATCATATAGGTAGTGTCTCTAAAGCTTAAGAGCGAAGACCACAGCGGCCAATTCGAAATCATGTACTGGGTAATTCCTCTCATGAGTCTTCAACTGTCTTGATGCATAGGCAATAACTCTTCCATCTTGCATTAATACACAACCCAGTCCAATGTTGGAAGCATCGGTATAAACCTCAAATAATTTTCCCTCTACCAGCAAAGCTAGAATTGGTGCAGACGACAGACATTCTTTTAACAATTGGAATGCTTCCTCACAATTCTCATTCCAAAAAAATGCAGTTCCTTTTCTAGTCAACTGTGTAAGAGGTGAGGCAATTCTAGAAAAATCTTTGACAAATCGCCGGTAGTAACAAGCCATGCCCAGAAAACTTCTTACTTCAGTGAGATTCTTAGGTTGCTCCCATTTCTGTATGGTTTCAATCTTTGAAGAGTCTACTGATAGACCTTCTTTAGAAATAATATGTCCTAAGAACATCACTTCTTTCAACCAAAATTCACACTTGCTAAACTTTGCATATAACTTGTTGTCTCGTAACAATTGCAAAGTGATCCGTAGATGAGCTTCATGCTCCTCCATACTTTTGGAGTAGATCAGTATATCATCAATGAATACAACCACAAACTGATCTAAATAAGACCTGAACACATCATTCATCAGACGCATAAATGCAGCTGGTGCGTTTTTCAATCCAAACGGCATCACCACAAATTCATAATGTCCATATCTTGTTCGAAAAGTCGTTTTATTAATATCTGATTCTTGAATTCTAAGCTGATGATATCCGGACCTTAAATCAATCTTGGAGAAACATTGAGCTCCAGACAACTGATCAAATAGATCATCAATTCTCGGAAGTGGGTACTTATTCTTTATAGTCAATTGATTTAACTACCGATAATCTATGCATAACCGCATAGATCCATCTTTCTTTTTAACAAACAGTACCGGAGCACCCCAAGGTGAGGTACTAGGTCTAATAAATCCCTTCTCTAACAATTCCAACAATTGCCTTTTTAGTTCTTTCAATTCTTCTATTGACATTCGGTACGGCGTTCTTGAGATAGGCGTAGCTCTTGGTACTAATTCAATTGAAAAATTCACCTCTCTATTAGGTGGTATGCCAGGTAGCTCTTCAGGGAAAACATCAAGAAATTCTCTTACTACCGGAATATCTTCCAATCCTGCAATGCTCTGATTTAATAGGGTCACGGAAGCCAAATACCCTTGGCAACCCTTCTGTACTAACTTACAAGCTTTCACTGCTGAAATTATTGGTATTCTTTTGGTTTGGGGTTTATCAAAAGTTATAGAATAATTTTCCTCTCCTAGGAAAATCACTTGTCTCAATTGGCAATCTAAGTTTGCATGGTATTTAGATAATCAATCAACCCCAAGGATTACATCATAATCCCACATTTCTAAACATATCAAATCACCGGGTAAATCATGTCCTTTGACAATGATCTAGCTAGCAGGGTAATATTCTTTAAGCTTTTTACCCTCACTTAAAGGAGTTGCAACCTCAAGTTGTGTGGGTAAAGGGACTGACTTTACTTCCAAGAATTTAGCAAACTCATAGCTAATGAAAGAGTGCGTAGCTCCAGAATCAAACAACACAAATGCAGGTTTTGAGTTTACTAACAATGTACCTTCAATCAATCCGCCTTTCTGCGGGGATTCAGGTTCCATTTCCTGAATGGCTTGCAGTCTTCCTTGCTTTACTTGGGGGTTCTTATTTGTTGGTGCTATCTTGGCCATTGGGCAGTCCGGGATTCGGTGTTGAGTGCTTCCACAACGGAAACATGCACCCAATTTACGCCAACAATTCTCAACCTTATGCCCATACGATGGCAATGCTTACAAACATCCTTACTCCCTACCGTAGCCTTGCCTGCCTTCTTAGTAGTTTGCTGAACCTTCGGGGCATTCCCCGACTCATACTTCCTTTTTCGATCTGAAGACCCTTCTCCAGATTTCCCTCTAATCTTATCTACAGTTTCATTCGCAGCTTCCAGTGCCAAAGCTCTCTTAACCATTTCTAAATAAGTAGTGATCAGGTGAGGAGTTAGCTGTGTAATAAAATTAGGATGCAGTCCGTTCATAAACCTTTTAGCCTTCAATTTCTCTGTGGTTATAAGATGTGGAGCATACTTTGACAACCGGGCAAATTGGGCCTCATACTCCGATAGCGACATCCGTAATTGTTTTAAACCTGCAAACTCATTTGCTTTCTTCTTCTGAACTACCTCAGAGAAATATTGTTCATTGAACAGTTCCACAAACTCTTCCCAACTAACTTGATTTGAATCCTCCAGAGTAGCTTCCACAGTTTCCCACCAAGCACGGGCATCCCGATCTAACTGGAATGTAGTTAGACGAACCTTTTCCTCTTACGTACACTTAATCATTCTGAATATCCTTTCAATGTCTTTTAGCCAAATCTAAGCTTCATCCGGATCCGTACTCCCTGCAAATCTCGGAGGGTCCAGGCTTCAAAAATTCTTACACAAGCTTGTCCCATTGTGACTGTTATTTTTGGCTACCACCTTCATTACTCGGGTTAGATCATGCATAGAACTCTCCATCTTCCTCCAATTAGCGTCACCTCCATCCATTACTAAATGGAGAAAGTAGCTGAAACATCCAATAATACACACATTAATTTTCACAATCATTCCAAGCTTACATCCTTCACATACACCATTCAAATTCACAGAACACACCATCTTTATAAACAAGTCAAATATTTACATTACAATACATTCCCATGTATCCTCGAAATATCATAACCTTTTCCTTCCAAGTTGTCATACTTACAAAATTCCAACCCCCACTAATCTCTCACTCCATATACACATTGGAGTTAGGTATATACAACCAACATTTATACAAAAGGAGAGGTTTACGAAAAGAAGGACAAGTTGCCTAAGTCCTTTCTAGTTATGGGTCAGGTCTATAACAGATTCTGCAGGTGGTGGCTGCTGTGCTTCTCCGGCTCCATGGTATAATTCCCTTGCCGCATCGGTTAAAGCTTCCCAATACCCTTCAAACTGGTGAAGCAGCATATCTTGCCCCAGCCTGAGATTGTCCAACCTACACATAACTTGAGTCATGACATCCAGTGAAGCACCAAGATTGCTGGCAAAGAAAGCACCCGCAGTCAAATTAAGCACTTCTTCCTTAATTTGCATATGAGCTTCCTGCTGGGCTCGAGCATACAGCTCAATGTTTTGATGTAGCATTTCTAGCGCTGCCACCATCCTATCTTGGGCATTCATGTCCATTCTGAAATAGTTAACAGGTTAAGCATTTACATAGCTACAAAAATCATGCCAACTGATCCCATATTTCTACCCCAACATACTGGTTTTCCTAGGTTTATCGACCTAATGCTCTGATACCAAATTATCTGTCACATCCTAATAAAAGGCTATTTATCGGAAGTGACAGAAAACAGGTACAAAAGGTGATATTAATTTATCAATTCATAACATCATAAGCGGAAGTTTATTACACAAGTGATCCTCATAACCACTAAGAGAGGAGAAGATAAAAAACAAACTCTTTCTAATACATCTTATTTTATACTACTAAAAGAAAACAGTAGAAAGTTTGCTTGGCTTGACACATCCATTCACTCTGCACACATTCCCTTAAGCTTCACCCCCATCTGAATTACCTGAAAAGAGTAGGGAATAGTGAGCTAACTAGCTCAGTAGAATTCAATCCATAATTCAAATTCATAGTTCCGAAGTGTACACATGATAATCAAGATAAGGATAGGACAGACATCAAAGAGATAGTACCAGATTTCAGAACAGTAAACTTGATACAATAACAGTAAAACTCAGGTCATATTCAGATATATAGCTCAAGAATTGATTCATATATCAGTTACACAGTACAGGACTTATGATGACCGTATTCAGAAAGTATTTGATGCAATGCCAGACATCCAGATGCCCTTTATCATTCCACGTGGTCCGAAAATGAATTCGGGTGCTCCTCCCTGGACTGGACCAGCCCTATTTGCACAGGCATATAAATCACAGGGGGTACAAAGACCCAATAAATGTCATCATCAATTATTCACATCTCATAAGGTGTTCAAGCATATGAACTCTCAGGTGATCAGATTTTCTAAACTCAGTTACCGAGTACCGAAGAATAGACTCAATCAGACTGCTATTCGAAATTGACAACTTTAAGACTAATTCAAGGGATGTTAAGGTACACAAAGTGGGTGAATTTTGCAGTAGCATGACAGTAAATATCAAGGTAAATGAGAGGGTAACTTTCTTGGCTTTTAGGATGAAGTTTTAGCATGGATTCAGACATGAAAGAATGTAGAAATTTGAATCAGGATTGTAGCTGTCGACAGTCAGGAAGGGGCTGTCGACAGGTAGCAGCAGATAGAGCTCAGAATTTCTGGTTCTGTGGGTATCTATCGACAGCAAGGGGCTGGCTGTCAACAGATAGCTACAGTCCAGACATCTGGAGTTCTGGAAAACATGCGCCTGTCAACAACTTTGGGCTGGTTGTCTACAGGTAGCAGCAGAACTTCCAGAAATGATTTGTAAATCTATTCTAAGCACCCTAATTATAGAACTTATAAACCAAGACATGTTTTATATCAAATGGAAGAGTCTAATTGGAGTTCTTACAGTGGTTTATAAATTGAACAAGCGAGATGAAACGAGAGGTTTACAATTCAAGCTTATCTAGCTAGAAACTAAACATAATGTAGTACTGGAAGCCTGATCTTGTTAACAATGGTTTATTGGGAAGATTCCTACAAGATAAACACTAAAACTCAAAGTGTTTCATGGATTAAAATCAAGGCTTGGAGTACCTAACAATTAAGTTAAAGTTGTCACATAGTTCTTTAGACATTAAAACTTCTACATGACTCCAGATCATGAACAAAGATCAAAGGTAGAAGAAGAGGATAGGAATTGGTTTCTAAAATAGAACCAAGTTGTTCCTTTCCCAACAAGAGTAATTCTATCATGACTGGAAGGAAAACAGAGAATCACAAGTATAACAACTTATCCGTTCCTCATGAATTCCTTGTTACATATGGAGAACCGAATTGAACCAGAGGGATATGAATCCTACCTTACTAAATAGATGAACTTGCAGGTCTCCTTGATGAAGATCCTACACCCAGCAAGAGAAGAGTTCCCACAGAATTGATGGGGTGTTGGCCAAAAGACACTCCACAGGTGGAAGCAGCAACACTGTACTCCAACAGCTAGGAGCCAAACCAACAGAAGAAACAACTCCAGCAATAGCAACCGTCTCCAGGTAAGGGCAGTAGTAGTAGAGAAAATCAAGGACAAGAGCTGAATAAGGTGCAAGAACAGGAGAAAACCCAAGAAGCTTGCGTTTGGAAAGGCTCCCTTGCTTTTTACGGAGTGGGTTTTGTAACCCCAAGCTCACTTCATGCACACTGCCACGCATGCTCACAGGTGTTGGGGGGTAAAACCATTTTACCACCCACAGACACCTAACTCATGCAAATCATGCAAGTTACACATGGTAACTAACGTGTTACCTTCTCCCTTAGGTATGCTGGCCTCCCCAATGCCTCCCACGTAGGCAGCCCATAATTCAAATGAAAATTCCTCCCGTAATTAATCTAAAATTCAACTGATCTATTGGACTTGATGTAAACATGTCCAAACAAAGTCCTTTTGTACTAAAATTTCAACCAAAGACTAATGTGATGGTTTTACAAATTATGGATATTTTAGTTTAATTTTTAGAATTTATTTTACAGTACATGAAAAATCACCCGGAAAATGGTCGCGTCGACTTAATCTCAAAATTCTAATGTCGAAAAAATCAGATATTTATATTTCTAAGATCTCCACATTTTTCTGGAAATTATGGTGTTCTCGGATTTCATTTTCGTTACTATTTTTCAGTGTCGCTCTGTGGGAACGCACACATCCAAGTACGACACTGGGGTATCGTTAGTTAATACTAATCATTCCCAAATATAAATTATTACAATTTATGACTAATGCTTAAGTCCAATAACTTTATTATTGATATTTTTCAACAAATAAAAATATTCGGGGTGTTACAGTTATTGACTCTCCGGGCTGTATCTGGAACCTTTCATACTGTGTTACCAGAATATGTATTCTAGTCTCGTTCACTTTGTTAGTGCCTTCATAAGTGATTCTTAGCTTCTTCCACATTTCCATGACGGATTTGCAGGCGGAGATCTCGTTGAACTCCTTCTTGCTAAGAGCACAACATAGTATACTCTTGGCCTTGCAGTTGAGAGAAATTTTCTTCTTATCATCTTCAGTCCACTTGTCTTTGTCATTTGTAACTAGAAGGTCTCCTTGTTCTACAATCGACCAAATCTGATAATCAAGCCCTTGTAGGAAGAACTCCATTCTTGTTTTCCAGTAAGTGTAGTCTTCACCATCGAACAATGGTGGCCTGTTGACTGATTGAGCTTCGAAGTGACCTTGGGTTGCCATTTGATCTTTTCTATTCAGATCGTTGGATCTTCTTTGTCAAAGAGACTTGCTCTGATACCACTTGTTGCCCAGCTAGCAAGCCCAGAGGGGGGTGAATGGGATTCTTTAAAATTTGATTATCTAAACCTGTCAACAAAAAAACGTTTAAACAATACACTGCATTTGGAGGTTAGTGTTAATCGTAGAAACAATAACAGACACACGGAAAGCAAACACACTGCACAAGGATTTTTATCCTGGTTCGGATCTCCTCTCCACAGGAGTCCTACATCCATTCCCTGAGCAACACATCAGGATTCCACTACCCAAGGGTATAGTCCCCCTCAAGAACACTCACACATCCAGCCACAGTTGGCCTTCTCTTCTCAACCGGAAGAGGTACAATACACCATGAACCTCAGGTCTTCCTTCTATACGAAGGGAACACAAACACCTGTCAACCACAGGTGCTCTCTTCAACCTAGAAGAGGAACAACACAACAAAGTGTTGAAGAGAAGGACAAGCCCCTAGGCCAAGCTAACTGAGAGGAAGAGATCTACAAAGAGGAACTCTCTCAGTACACAAATGCTCTCTCAAGGATTTACACTAGATGCAGAGAGCTAAGAGCTTAAACAAAGGAATGAGGCTTGGCTCTTTCTGATGCTCGTCAAATTCTCAGATGAAGGCTCGAAAAAAAAAAACTTTCGTATTCTTGTTGTTGTTGTTCTTTGGAGTCCTCAGTCTTCAATATATATCTTCTTTTTGAAAACTAGACGTTGAAGTATCCGTTGTTTCTAATCTTTGGTATACATTAGACTGAATGATCTTTTAGAGCTTCTAGTCAATGGTCCATGCATGCAAAGAGATGATCCTTCTCGATATCCTTTATCTTTCATTTTGTCCAACGTTGTAAATGGTTGTGCTGTCAGAGACCTGCACACAATAAATGCTGAATGATAGACAGCTACACTGTCTCTTGTTGTCAGTCAATGTTAGGACGAATATACATCAAAATAGAAATGCCATTCTACTATCTAAAAGATGTTTCCAATATAAGCATAGGAATAGAAGATATTTGAGCATGCATTGTGCAGTGAAATGTTCAGTCATAATAAATGGATGGATATCGGAGAAAAGCGAGGGAAGATCTTGACATTTAAAATATTTGAATTATGTTTAAATATCAAGTCATTATCACTCATGAAATCATTGTAAGTACGACTTATGAAATCGCTGTGAATGAGTCATTGTTTATGTAAATTGTTGCACGTGTATAAGTAAATCGATGCGAACATAAATCATTATATAATCATAACTAAATCATTGTAGAGACAAATCTTTATGAGAGTATAAGCAAATTGTTATAAAAAAGTCATTATAACCAAATCGTTGTCTCACTTATCGAGTCAATGTAGTGATCAAATCGATGTTTTGTTTTATCGAATCGTTACATAGACCAAGTCGTTGTTGTGACTTATCGAATCGTTACAGCAAGCAAATCGTTGTGTAACTTATCGAGTCGTTATAATGACCAAGTCGTTGTTGTAACTTGTCGAATCGTTAACCTGACTAAATCGATGTGAAACTTATCGAATCGTTATAAAAACCAAATCGTTGTTCTCACTTATAAAATCGTTGTGGAAACTGAATCGTTGTGAGAGTAAATTGTTGTTCACACTTATCAAATCGCTGTGAGAGCAAATCGTTGTTCTCACTTTTCAAATCGTTGTAAAAACTGAATCGTTGTGAGAGCAAATCGTTGTTCTTACTTATCAAATCATCGTGAGAGCAAATCGTTGTTCTCACTTTTCAGATCGTTATGAGAAACTGAATTGTTGTCAAAGCAAATCGTTGTTCTCACTTATCAAATCGTTGTGAGAGCAAATAGTTACGCCCACTAAGCGAATCGTTGTGAGGTCGAAATCGTTACGCCGACTAAGCGAATCGTTGTGAGATCGAAATCGTTACACCTACTAAGCAAATCGTTGTGAGATCGAAATTGTTACGCCCACTAAGCGAATCGTTGTGAGGTCGAAATCGATATGCCCACTAAGCAAATCGTTGTGAGGTCGAAATCGATATGCCCACTTATCAAATCCTTATGAAAATTAAATCGATAGAAGTAAAGAAATTGTTATGAGACCGGAATCAGTATGACACTACAAATCCTTATGAAATCAATATGATTCTAATGAAATCGTTGTAGCATATAAAGAGTCGATGTGTACTTGGAGAAATTTCTTGCTCTGTAATTTTAAAAGCTAGAAAGTAAGAAATACTTACATCTTTTCTTGATTTTGCCTGATTTACTTCTTGTGCCTAAGCTTCATGAAAACTTGTTAGATGACACTTTATTGAAGTTTTGTTAATCACCAAAATAGATATATAACTCATAAAATTATATGGGGATGAACTGATCATCACCATGCATTGTGTGGAGGTGTTCTGGGATCAAAAAGCTCAGCTTGAGTGGTTGAACAATGGTGACAATAACACAAATTTTTATCATGCGGTGGTTGAAGGCAACAGGAGACGCAATTGCATTCACAGGCTTAAAGTTAATGGGAGTTGGAATGAGGACCAGGATGAGCTTAGAAATGAGGCAGTTATTTTCTTTGAAGGCCTCATGCATTCATCGGATCATGTGATTGATGAGTCCCTTCTTCAAGTTATCCCTTTGCTTATTTCAGATGATCAAAATCTTACTCTGTGTGCTCCTGCAAGCAAGAATGATATTAAGAGAGCGGTGTGGAGTTTGAATGGAAATAGTGCTCTAGGGCCGGATGGATTTACAAGGGAATTCATTACTTCGTGCTGGGATATTCTCGACCAAGATGTTATTGCTGCAGTCTTGGGCTTCTTCCAGAGTTTTCCTTTTTTTAGAGGGGTCACGTCCTCCTTGATTGCTCTAGTCCCCAAACAGTAGCATCCTGTTACCTTCAGTTACTTTAGACCTGTTAGCCTTTGCAATTTCTGTTATAAAATAGCCTCCAGGATCATCTGTGATCGGTTGAATGATATATTACCTGTGATAATTTTAGAGGAGCAAGGTGCTTTTGTCAAGGGCAAGTTTATCCTGGATAATGTCTCTTTGTCTAGGCAGCTTGTCAGGGATCTTGGTCAGAAAGTCAGAGGGAGCAATGTTATATTTAAGTTGGATATTAGGAAAGCATATGACAGTGTAGAATGGGACTTCTTATTTGCTGTTCTAAGGAAGTTTGGTTTCTCTTATAGATTCATTTCTTACATTGGTATGATACTATCTAATTGTTGGTTCTCTGTCCTCTTTAATGGTTCCCCCACTGGCTATTTCAAATCTACCAGGGACTTAAGGCAAGTCGATCCTATTGCCCCAGCCTTATTTATTATCATGGAAGAACCTCTTAGCAGAGGTCTCAAGCATCTGGTTTCTAGTGGTCATCTTCTACTGTATGCTGGGCCTAGAGGCTGCTCGCCTTTATCCCATTTATTGTATGCTGATGATACCCTTATTTTTCTGAATGTAGGGATTAATAATGTTAGGAGATTGATCTTGTTCTTGAAGAAGTATGCGCAGTCCTTGGTCAGCAAATTAATTCTAGCACGAGTTGTTTCATGATTTCTGACAAGGCTTCTCCTCAGACCATTAACAGAATAAGGGAGTTAACTGGGTACATGAGGCAAAGAGGCCCACTCACCTACTTGGGGGTTCCTTTGAGACTTGGAAGGGTTCTAACTGCAGATTATAAATCTCTTATTAATAAAGTGAATGGTTGTAATACCCTAGATTTTTTTAAAAAATAAATAATATTAATAATAATAAAAACAAAAATATTAAATTAGATATTGGATCGAAAATAGAAGGTAAAGGTAAAAGTATAACCCGAATAATGTTGAATTTGACAATATCCATTAATCTCTAAAGGTGAATCCCCATAAATTAAATTCCAATAAAATAAAGATAAGTAATGGGCTTTATCAAATGGTTCATATAAAAGTTAATGGGCCAAGCTAGGAGTTGGGTTATGGAATAAAAGGAAATACCCAAGAAATTTGTGACCATAATTGTAGGGAAAATAGGAAAGGGTAAATTAGGGATTTAAACCATGGTAATTAGCCATGAAAGGTAACCCAATTCGTGACCGATCATAGTAAGCATCATCTAATGGCCATCCCACTCCAATTGGGAGGAGAGATCTCCAAAAAAAGGAAGGGAACCATCCATAACCGCACCCCACCCTTCCTAGTTGCGTTAGGACTTGAAATAAACCCTAGATCTATAAGCATTCGTCCTAAGACTAAAGGGGAAGGTTCATTAACGTGTTGGGGTCGTGGGAGACTGTGCTAGGGCACCATGAGAAGAGGAGAATGGTTGGAGAACCAAGCTCTTCCTCAACCGGGCTTTGCTACGGCCTTGCAATTGTTTGGCCTTAGATCTTCACAAAGGTAGGTATTCTCAGGCCAAAGATGAATCTAAATCATACCATCTTGTAGTACATCTTGTCTAGTTTCATACGCAAGTGATTAGCCCAATTTTCATCATGTATCCATCGAGTTATAAGTGTTTTCCCATCATCTTGCAAGTCTGTACCGTTTCTTGTTCATGCTAGTTTGCACGCCTAACGAGAGCAAATTGATTTGGTCCAAAAGCATAGTTCTCTTCTACTTGATCTCCCCTACAAGTTTGTGTTCACCACTTTGTCCCAAGTGCCCTAGTTTGTGAGTTATAAGCGTTGCATGAAGATCGCTGCTTGATTTCGTTGTTTTCGGTTAGAGCCTTGAATTGCGACCGAGCTAGGCGACGTGATTCAAGCGACTGGTATCGCGTCAAACATGTCTGTCGCATTTACCTGAAAGGCGACTGCCCATGTCGTCGCATTTTAGCCTCGTCCTGTACATCAAACTGTGTGCCCGTTGACTGTTAGAAGACCTCTGAAACGCACCGCTAAGGTCGTCGCATTTCACTATAGTTTCCCGCCTCTAGGAAATCGTGCGTTTTGAATAATCAGGGTTTGCATGAATGCGACGGTACTTGTTGTCGCGTTTCTGACAGCCTGTTAAACGCGACCATCATACCCGTTGCAATTTACCTGTATTATTCCAACAACGATTTCTGTTCTATTTAAATGATTAATTAGACTTGTTAAGCATGTTTACCCCATGTATTACTGTGTAACGAACAGTAATTAATCATGTTAATAAACTTTGATATATTACATGTTTTCTTAATTTAAAAGCTATTGTGTACGACTATTCCATGCTCTCATGATTTCATACACTTGCACACACCAAACGATTATCCTTGCCATGAAACCATGCAGAAAATACTTGAATAAATTATCTAGTAATTTACTTCAATAAGTGCACATTATTCACCCATGATAATAATGACATTGTCTCCATTTTCTTACGTGGATTTGGATTACCGATATCACCGCTCCACTGTTCTAGAATTCCTCTAGAACGTCGAGCAACTCGTTTTCTCTACACACTACTCTCTTGACAAGTTGGAACCTCTTTATCAGACATTCCGTTCTAGTAGACAAGGGACCTTTTTTAAGACCTCCGTAAGACTCCGTACTCTGTGGATTCCCTCATGGAGACCGAGCTGGTTGTACTCTAACACCTATAACACTTTTAGGGATCAATATGGTCCAAACGACTTCAGAAGTTCTCTCTTATCTTGAATCACGCCGGACCTCTGGACCTGTGCATTATGTGGCCAGTGGAAGGGTTAGTGAATTCCACCTGACTGCCAACACCAAATGCGCATGTTGTGGAACTATTACTATCGCATGTTTAATCGACGTTTATGTGCAATGACCTATAGTTGTCATCCATACTCCACTCGCTCATCTATTCACACTCTCTCTACTATCTCGTCTATTCATCTAGTACTATCATCTATTTCTTGGTACTCTCTATTGGCCATTTGACTGATTTTCTAAGATAACAAACATAACTAATGCCAGGCAATATTATAAAGGGCTCGATTTGGTCTTGGGAGGAGCACCTGAAAAGTGCCATTTGCCCACAGGAGTTTAATGATAAGGATGCTCGGCATTACATCCAAGTTCCATACTATCTACATTAATCAAAGACAATCAAAAGTGCTATATTCTCTCGTTGTTTATTGACAAACAAAGTGCTATACTCTCTCTCGGCTATCTACGGATAACCAAAGTGCAATACTATCTCGATTGACGGAAGTTAATCAAAGTGCTATACTATTTCGATTGATGAAAATCAATCAAAGTGCAATTTATTCTCTATATGGTCAACTACTCTCTCTCTCCTAGCCATACATGTTACTTGCTATTGCTTGACAATGACGTTATTGTTTTTCTATCGCTCTCTATCATAATTTGATTTCTTGTGCTATACTTGATTCATGTGCTATTTGAACCATGCTGCTTAATTTATTGCTTCATTGACTATACTTGACTCTCTCTCTCTATCATTAGTGACTCTGCTTTTAATACATTAAACATGTAAAGCATGCCCGCACCATAAGATATAAATCCTATTGGGCGTTATCGCTCACCCTACGTGTAGCAACCTGAATTTTTCAAAAAATAAAAATATAATAATATTAAAAGATTAAGTCAATTGGAAAATCGAAGGAAAGAGAATTAAGTAAAATCCACTAAATGAAAAGAAGTAATGGGCTTTGTTAAATGGACCCTCTAAAATTTAGTGGGCCAAAATAGGGATTTTAAAAGGTGGAATAATAGGAAAATACACTATATTTGTAACTTAAATATTACTTAAATGGAAAAAGAGTAATAAAGTATTAAAATAAGTAGTTTGAGTTGGAATTGGATTCCTAACTCTACCCTAATGGCTTGGCCACGAATTTAGCTCCCATCCTAACCCAAATAGGAAGTGGAAAGCTTGGAAGGTGGAATTAAATAAAGAAAACTCAGAATTTAATAGGGGTTAGAGTCCTATTAGGAAATAGAAACAAAGGAGAGATAAATACTCTCCAATCTACCCATGGCTGGCCCTAACACGTTGCTGGGACTTGCTGGACCTGGAGGAGAGGCCATGGAGGAGGAGATCTCATGTGGAGAATGCTGCTCAAGTCCCCAACCCCCATTCTTGAAGTTCTAAGCCCTAGAAGATTAAACGAGCGAAAGGTAGGCGTTCTCACAAGCAAAATCTAATTAAACTTGTCTGTAGATTGTTCCAACCATCAGGAACAAAACCCCTCTCGTTTCATAATTTTCCATCGAGCCAATCTTTTGTTCTTGATTTTTGATGTTCTATAACTTTCATGAACCCGACCATTCTTATTAATTCTAGATCTTCATGCATACTCATCCCCATGCCACAAATTTTTTACTGAGGATACTGATGATTGTTAGGAGTCTTTTGCCCCTAAAACCCCTAATTTTCATGGACCCTACTTCATGAATTAAATCGTTCATCTCTACTGTACATAGATTCATGTTACTTCATGTTTAACTTGTTAGAACTATGACGATACCATGATAGTTTTCAAATTCCTATTTACTGAAAGTACTCTTGCATGTCTAGATTCGTTTGCAATAGGTTTCAAGAATTTTCATTGCTTGTGCAATTAGTTATGAATTTTTGAAGCACCCTGTGTCAAAACAAGGAAGGTTTGGACTGCAATTCAAGACCTGTCCTTTTCCCCCTCGGCCTTAGGCACAGGACATGAGAATGCAACAGCCCGATGGGTCACGTTCTTAGGGCCCATCGCGATGCAGTCTCTGTCGTGTTCTGAACGCGACAGGTAGTATTGTCGCTGGATTCCTGACTTGACAGCCCTGTCGCGACCCATGAACGGCCATGTCGCGTTCTGTACTTGACCTGTCGCGACCCTTACAAGAGTACGTCGCGTTCTGGATTTTTGCATCAAAATCCTAAAATTTTGCAAGTCTTGACCTTCTACAGTAATCTCTTACCCTCTTTAATTGTCTTAAAGACCAGTAAACGAAGTGGTTAAATTTGAATAAATTATTAAGTTAATTAAAAGTCATCCACGTGATAATTACATCTCCATGTTTCTCTTGTCACATGTGCACACACTTTGAACCATCTGATATGGCTTAATTTGGCATGAAAATATCTCACAATAAATCTTGTAATTTACTTCAATAATATATTTAAATTGCCATATTTTTAAAATGAACTTGTCTTGGTTTCATGCGATGTTTGGAATACCGTTATTGATGCTCCACTGTTCTAGAATTCCTCTAGAATGTCGGGCACTTATTTCTATATAAACAGTTTCTCTTGACTTGGACGAACTCTTTGTCGGATACTCCTTCTGTCGGACTAGTGAATCCTTGTTCAAGGCCTCCGTAAGTCTCCTCTGTCCATGGGTTCCCACATGGTCGACGAACTAGTTGTACCCTAACACCTATAATACCCTTTAGGGATCAATATGATCCAAACGGCTATTAGAAATTCGCTCTTATCTTAAATCTCGCCGAACCTCTAGACCTATGCTTAACATGGCCAGTGGAAGGTAATGAATTCCACCTGAGTGCCAACACCAATCGTGCATGTTGTGCAACTGTTACTACCACCCGTTACTCGACGTTACGTGTGCTATGACCTGTAGCTCTCATCTCTACTCGATTCGCTCACCTGTTCACACTCTCTCTACTATCTCGTCTATTCATCTAGTACCCTCATCTATTTCTTGGTACTCTCTATTGGCCATTGACTGATTGTCTAAAGATAAACAATACAACCAATGCCTAGCAATATATAAAGGGCCCGGTCTGGTCCTGGGATGTGCGCCCGAAAGTGCTATTTGCCCATGGGAGTTAAATGACTAGAGTGTTTGGCATTACACTCGAGTGCTATCTATCTCGACTATCTAAATGGCAATCAAAGTGCTATATCTCTCGTTGTCTGCATGATAATCAAAAGTCCTATACTATACTCGTTGTGCTATTGATATACTTGTGCTATTTATGCTATGGCTATCTTGCTATTGTGCTATACTTGACGCTTGTGCTATATTTGGAAACTTCTGCTATTTTCAATTTCGTGCTATTCATGCTATCTCTTACATTACTTGACTCTCTCGCTCTATCACTAGTTGCTCTGCCTTTTTAATACATTAATCATGTAAAGCCTACTTGATCCTGAGATTTAAGTCCTACTGGGCATTATCGCTCACCTTGTGTTATTTGTCGTTGTGTTCTCAGGTGAGACCGAGGATGAACCTAACACTCAAGAGGACAGGAATGACCAAGAGTGAAGTCAAGAGTACCCTAGCGTCTTAGTATTATGATAGAGTCTTAGTTTAGTCTTTTACTTTTATTCAATGCAATTGGGCCCTATAGAATGGCTCTGATATTAGTGGTTGTAACTAGATATTGGAAATTATTAATGAGAAGAATTTGCTTTAGTGTTTATTTCTTGTTTAATGGTATGATGTCTAGTACTCGCTCTGTACTCGTTCATTTGAAACTGCCTCGCGTTCTGATATTCCGCGTCAGGGCGTGATAGTTTTGTGGTATCAGAGCCTAGGTTATTCTTAAGTATAGGATGATCTAGGTTGACCAGTCTTGACTAGAGTCAATTATCCTACCTATGTGAGATGTGGTTAGAACCATGGGTAACTAGCTAAAATGAACTCACACACGCACAAATTAAATTCCACATCAATCTCATAACAGTAAGTTACCTTTGTAGGAACTAAGCAATCAAGACGACTACTGAACATGCTCAAATGAGGGGCATGCAACAGACCATCCAAGAACTGACTCGTGCAATTATGCAAGCTACCCAAGGAGGTGGAAACCGCGGCGGTATAGGCGAGCTGCATCGTAACTTTAGGAGCCTGAACCCACCTAGGTTCAGTGGATCCACAGATCTAGATGAGGCAGAACATTGCCTAAAGGAGACAAAAAGAATTTTCCATGTTATGCAATGTGCAGTAGGGGATAAGCTGCTACTAGCTACATTCCAACTGGAGAAGGACGCCCGCGCGTGGTGGGAGTCAGTCAAAGCGACCAGAGCGAATGGTCAATTTACTTGGGCCGAATTCAAGGAGGCTTTTAACTCCAAGTATTTCACGGAGCACGTCCAAGAGAAGAAGGACGCGGAGTTTGTTCCTCTTAAATAGAGGAGCTTGACGGTGGCCGAGTATGAAGCCCAGTTTTCAAGACTGGCACGTTATGCTGAGCATCTGGTGAATACTGAAAGGATGAAGGCTAAGTGCTTTCTCAATAGCCTTAATCCAAAATACATCACTCAACTGGCCCCTCTCGACATCCAAACCTATGCCGAGATCGTAAAGAAAGCTCAACTACTAGAAGATGCTACAGACTTCACTGACCGTATCAAAGGGAAGTTTGTGAAAAAGGAAATGACATCTGGTCAATCATCTGCTAAGCCAAACAATGGCAAAATGCGTCCCTTCAACATCACGAAGGGACCCAGCCAAGAAAGGAACCCAAGACTATTGTCCCCAACACTCAGGCAAAAAGTAACTGCAAGCACTGTGACAAGCCAGGTCACACAGCTGACGAATGTTGGAGGAAAGTCACCGCATGTCTGCACTGTGGAAGCCACGAGCACCGCATCCCCGAGTGCCCGCTAGTGAAGGAGAATGAGAGGTGCACCAATGTGCCTAAGAAACAGGGCAGACTGCAAGCCCTGCATGATGAAGAGCCCACTGAGGAAGGTGGCATGGTGGAAGGTACCCTACATGTCTTCTCCTTATCAACATTTGTTTTATTAGAGCAACACATTCATTCATATCTCAAAAATTTACTGATACTCTGAATGCTAAACCTACACCCATGGGATGTGAATTCTCTGTCACCACACCACTAGGAGAGAGAGAGAAATTGAATAAATACTTCTCATCTGCCGATGTAATGATCGGAGAACATAACTTAAAAGCCGACCTGGTGTGTATGCCCATGGAAGGCTATGATGTAATTTTGGGAGCCGACTGGTTGTCCACTTATGGGGCAAGTGTCGACTGTAAGAAAGGGAAGGTTACTTTTAGTGAGTTCCCTAAGTTGTCATTCATCGAGATTAGACATAGGAGACGAATGTCTCTAGTCTCTGCCATAAAGGCCCATAATATGATAAGGAAAGGTTGCATTGCCTTCCTCACGGCCATAATAGTGAAAAAGAAGGGTTCTAAGATAGAAGACATCCGCATAGTCTAGGATTTCCCAGATGTGTTCCCTGAAGATCTACCAGGGATTCCCCGGGAACGAGATGTCAACTTCGCCATAGAGTTGATCCCTGGAGCTGCCCCGGTATCGCGTCAACCGTATCGGATGTCACCTGCCGAGTTAAAGGAATTGAAGGCGCAACTGATGGAGCTATTAGAGAAGGGGTTCATCAGACCAAGTACTTCACCATGTGGAGCACCTGTGCTATTCATTAAAAAGAAAGATGGATCGATGAGACTATGCATCGACTATCATCAACTCAATTAGCTGACCATCAAGAATAAGTATCCATTGCCTCGGGTCGATGAACTGTTCAACCAAATATCTAGAGCTCAATATTTCTCCAAGATCGGTCTTCGATCTGGCTATCATCAAATGAGGATCAAGGATGACAATATCTTCAAAATGGCTTTCATTAGTAGGCATGGACACTATGAATTCATTGTTATGCCTTTTGGTCTAACCAATGCTCCTGCAGCCTTTATGCAACTCATGAACAACATATATCGGCCATACCTTGACAAGTTCGAGGTCATCTTCATCGACGATATCCTTATATATTCAAAGACCAAAGAAGAACATGAAGAACATCTGAAGATAGCACTACAAGTCATACGAGACAACAAACTATACGCAAAGCTGAGCAAGTGTGAATTCTAGCTCAAGGAAGTGTCCTTCTTGGGCCATGTCATCTCAAAGGACGACATCTCCGTTGATCCCTCCAAAGTCGAAGTTGTACTCAATTGGGAGAGACCAACCAACGTCACAGAAATTAGAAGTTTCTTAGGACTGGCTGGTTACTACAGGCGGTTCATAAAGGACTTCTCAAAGATCGCCGTTCCTCTCATGCGTCTGACACGAAAGGAGAATCCCTACTCCTGGAGTAAAGAGTGTGAGAAGAGTTTTCAGACTCTAAAAGATTGTCTTACCTCAACACCTATTCTTGCTCTTCCAATAGAAGGAGAAGGTTTCTCTGTCTATACTGATGCCTCAGGAATTGGGCTAGGTTGTGTATTGATGCAAAAGGAGAAATTGCCTATTCTTCAAGACAACTGAAGACGCATGAGGTCAACTACCTTGTGCATGATTTAGAGTTGGCTGCCGTGATCTTCGCCTTAAAAATCTGGAGACATTATCTATATGGAGAGCAATTCACTGTCTACTCAGACCATAAGAGCTTGAAGTATTTATTCTCCCAGAAGGAACTCAACATGAGACAGAGAAGATGGCTAGAATACCTAAAGATTTTGACTTCAACATCCAATACCATCAAGGCAAAGGAAACGTCGTGGCTGATGCTCTTAGTAGAAAGCCAATGGCATCTGTATCGAGTCTAAATCTTGGCAAGATGCAACTACTGGAACAATTCGCAAGGCTAGACTTGAGTATTGAACATAGGGATGATCGAGTCTTGGTTGCCAACATCAAGATTCAATCTGACATGCTGGAAGAAATTAAAGCCCAACAAGATAGCGATCCATTCTTGGTTTGCATCCAGGAAACTGTAGACACCCATTTCTGACCCACAAGTCGAGCAAAATCTCTTGTCGTATTATTGACGCCCCACGTTGGCTCATCATCGTCAAGCTGGCTTTCTCCGATCATGACATCATTTCCATTAGTTCATCGCCCTGGAGGACCCTTCCTGGTCCAATCAATCTCTTTCACTATAAGCTCTCTGAGTATAAGTCCGACATTTCATCTTGAAGGCCGTGCATGGCTGATTGGACACATTACATGCCGAAATGCAGAAAAGACCAGAAGGCGACAGGCCCTAGTCGCCTTCCTGAAAAAGGCATACCCCAAGTCGCATTGGTAATTCTATATTTTAAATCCCTCAGAAAATCGAAAATAACTCAAGTTCACCTTCCATATGTGGAAGGCGACATGTCGAGGTGTCGCATTCAGAAGGCGACACCAAGGCCGTCGCATTCTGGGCCTTAAACAGGAAACTCAATCCGAGGCTGATTTGGACCCATGCTATTGATGGTAATTGCTTCTTTTGGACGTCCAAATCGAGTCCAAATCCTCTCAAATTCGGATGAGACCTTCCTAACATGCTCCTTTCCGAGTTCCAATGGCCCTTGCACAGCCATACTTGCCCATAGTCGGACTCTTGCCCATTATTTCTCTCAGAACTTGTCCGGGAATAATCACCCATAAAAACCTTATTTCTCCATATTTTTGGGCAAGGCCGGAGCCATTAGTTCGGGAATCCAGAGAGCTTCATCTTCCAAGAAGAGCGTCTTCTCTCCAGACGACTCAGAAGAGCCCTCCAGGGCATTTTCCCAGCGGCTATTCAATTCTCCCCCCCTTTTCCTCTTTCTTTCATCAATTTCATGCATGCATAGTTCGTTTTTTCTTCTAGTTTAATATTAGAACACGAAACACACACCCATCCTTAACACCCCCAGGGGTTAAAAGCCCCAATCTTGTGAGTTCCCCCCATAATAGTTCATGTACATGCACTTTTCATTGAATAGATCTATTGCACACGAATTCTAATGGGTTTTCTTTGTGTTTGAATCATCTTGGCAGGTGTTTGAAGGCTAGAACGAAGTGAGGCTCCTGTCCCTTGGCCGGCTGAGGAGCAGGAAGACGAGAATCCACATCTCTGTCCCTCTGAAGAGAAGGCGACAAGGCCACTGTCGCGTTCAAGAAGGCGCCTTAGCCTCTGTCGCGTTCAGGAGAAAGGAAGGCGACACTGCATCTGTCACTTTACCAGGTACGCCTTCCCTTCACCTTTTCTTTTCCAAGGTAGTCAGCCCTCCACGTCTACATCTCCGAGGCGATTACTCTGGTGGCGATCACGGTCAGTTCTTAATCCCTATACTCGTAATTTTTAATTCAAAGGGGATACAAATCCCGTGATTACACCTTTTGGCGATCACGGTGGGACCACTTGTGCCCATCACGCTCGTTCTTCCTTTCCCTGCCGTCCTTGTCATCTAACGGGTGTTGTGTTTACCAGTTTTTTTGTGTTTAGTTCTGTTCTTTTTAGGTTTGTTAGTGCTCTGCTGGTCTGGGTGAGAAGGCGACATACTGCACGTCGCAATCGGCGTAGCGACGCGTGCTACGTCGCGATCAGGTTAGTATACAGTTTACCTTGCCCGTTCCTTTTCGTGATCTGTGAAGAAGGCGACGTGGCCGCTGTCGCAATCAGGAAGGCGACTAGACCATCGTCGCTACCAGGTACGCAGTCTGTCCGTACACCTATTTCCTTTGGTTGAATACTGTTCGAGCCTGTAAAGAAAGCGACGTGGCTGTTGTCGCTACACAGAAGGCGACGGGGTGATAGTCGCATTCAGGTCAGTGCCCTGGTCCATTGACTTTTCTTGCAAATTTGGGTTGGCTTTCACATACTCCATCCAGATTTCATCATATCATGCCTCTTCCATGTTATTGAGAGATTGCCAGTCTTGTATTTTATAGGATTGATTGATTTTTCGTGCATAATTAGGGTTTAATCACTTTCTGTCCACTGCGAGAAGGAAAGCGACAGGCATTGTGTCGCGATCTTGGTCGCGACATCAATCTTGTCGCCTTCTTCCTCTGAGGGTGATTAGTCCTAATTCTCGTTGTGTTAGTACTAGGATTAGAATTTTGCATGCACTCCGGTGCACATAGGACTTGCATACATCGCTCCATATTCGTAGCATAGGTTTCCTCCTCAGCGACGTTCGCTCTCTCGGCCACATACTCCTTGTGTCCAACTAGAGCGCGCGCTTGAGGGCCTCCGTAAGTCCCCGTTGACCGTGGATTCCCACACGGCCGCCGGGCTGGTTGTACCCGTCGCCACCTAGGATCCAGTCTAGACTCATTTGGCAAGGAAGAGAGAACTCTAGTCATACCCGAAGTTGGAAGCCCTCTCCCATCTAGGAAACCCTTCCTTATTTGGAGAGAACTTGCTAAAAGTCAAAATCACTAAGAGGCAAACCTGAACCAAATAAAAGAAACCATCATCATTGCCAACTGCTTGCTTTGGGTGAGACGTTTTCTCTTTCCTTTTTTGTCTGCATAGGATTGTTTGTTTAGGAAACTAAGAGTCTGTCTAGGTTAGGTTGTCTCTCAAATCTGGAAAGGCTTTCCCCGTCTCTCTCCACCCACTTTCCGAGTATGGAGTCTTTCTTGAACCCAATTTACAATGGTGAGAATCCCGACACTGCCTTTCATAATTCCCGGGATTACGAGGAGTCTCTACCCCATATCTCTTTGACGAGGTGGCCCGGCCTTGGGTCGCCACCGTCCATACCTCTGAGGGTCACCGTCGTGACGAGGGCAGCCCGTCTCGGAACACCCACCCTCCTCAGTCAGATGATCAAGCTGCTCAGCTTCTGCGTCTAATTCCACAGCTTGATCAGTCTCAAATTCAAACTCTCATGACGGCTCTCAAAGGAAAGGCCGCCTCCTCACCCTCACCCAGAGCAGGCGCATCACGCCCTGCAGCAGCTACTTCCGGCCCCCACGTCTCCATGGGACAAGCCGACAACACCCCCATCCGGCCGCGGACTATCCGATTCACGCCCTTCGAGTCTGAGCACTACATTCCCCGTGAGTCGAGGCCCCGGTCTCCACCTTACCAGCCGTGTTACTCCCCTCACCGTCCTGAGCCACGCGCCAGGCCCACCTCTCGTGCCTCATCCGTCTACGCTCAGCCATCCGCCGCACCGGACATGATGTCCGAGTGGGCGTCCATCAAGAAGGAGCTCCAAGAGCTCCGCAAGCAAGTCGACCCTAGGCAGCACCACGATGTGCACATGCCTAATTTCAATGGTCTGTGGGTTCCCTCTCCATCCGAGCTGCCAAAGTACCGAAAATACAATGGCTCAGGCAATCCGTATATCCACATCAAGGACTTCATCTATGAGTCCACGCCTTACCAGCATGACCGCCGTCTTATGGCATATCTCTTCCGCCGGTCGCTGGACGGGCACGCTCTGGATTAGTTCTATTCCCTGTTACCCGAGGACGCTGAAGACTTCGCTGTGGTGAAGGCTAAGTTCCTCGAGCAATTCCAAGATAGAGTCGGCCCTGAATATTCACTCACAGATCTCATGGCCGAAAAGATGAAGCCTGATGAGGATTTCGCCACATACGCCGATAGGTGGAGACAAATGGCCACTAGAGTTCCGGGGTACCTTCCAGAAGGGGAGAAGGTGAAGATCATCATTGCTAATGCCACACCTGCTTTTAGAAACATTCTGGCGATGAATGACATCGTCACCATGCATCAACTCTACAGCCGGGCCCGGTTCATCCAGACCCAGCTCAAAGACTCCCCGATCCACTCCATGTTCGAACCCCAGAAGCCTAGGTTCCAAAGAAAGCCTCAGGGTCCAGTTACCGAGGGCGTCCAGGTGAATGAGCAAGTGAGCGCGTTCAACCCTGCCGGCTAGAGCCAAAACCACCAACCGTACAATGCCCAGGGTCAGAACCCCACCCAGCCACCCCAGGGGCAGCAACAACGCCAATACAATCAAGTGCCGCCTCCTGATGGTTCTCAGCCAAGGCGTCCCATGGGTCCCAGAAGAACCCACTACCCACCGCTGCCGGAGACCCTCTCCGACATATTCTTGGCCTTGCTCTCCACCGATGCCATTAGGCTCCCTCCTGAGAGACCCCTGAACCCGAGCGTAGATCAAACTCGGTATTGTGTGTTCCATAGGCAGCCTGGTCATACCATCGACCAGTGCTTTACATTTAAGGACTTGGTGTATGACTTGCATGAGCAGCACAGAATAGATTGGACAGCCCTCCGGCAAGTAATCGGAGACATCAAAGAGAGGCAGAGACAGCAGCAGCAGCAAAGGCAGCAGCGTCAACCACCCCCTCAACAACAACAGCAGCAACAACACCAGCAGCCGTTGCAGGACCTCGGGATCGTCCACAACCCCTTACCTAACCATCCACCAGCTCCGAACCCACCACCACCACAACAACCTGCCCAGGTAAACCCCATCGTCCACCACCCTCCTCCGCAAGCAAACTGGACGTACGATGATGAGCTGGACGTTCAGCAGATGATGGCCATTAACCAATATCCTATCCAATCCCAAACAACACAACCAGCCTACGCGGCTCCCCAGTCAGTCCCTTCTGTAGTTTCCATGGCCAACGCCGTCATACTGCCCGTCAGTTCAGCATCCGCGCCAGCTGTTAGCTCACCCATCATCTTACCCTTCGCTCCACCTGTCTCCATCCCTCTACCCCCTATCATATCCGCTCCCTCACCCATCATCCTACCACCCCCTGGGCCGGACCAACCCTCCGCCGCAACATTGTCCTCCGCCAGACAGCCATCCACCAATCCAACCACCCTACGGAGCGGGCGAGTCTTCCGCCGCCCATACCCACCTATCTCCACCACCACCACTTCCACAAACCCCCAACAGGTCCTGCAGCCGCCACAGCAACAGCAAGCTCAGCAACAAGATGAGGGGCTGATTGAGCCATTGCCTGGAACCCATTATGACATCCTCAAGTACCTGGACCACGTGCCAGCCAAGATCTCCATTCTGGAGCTGATAAAGAAGTCTAAAGAGCACCAAGAAGCCCTGAGGAATTTCCTGCAGAAGGTGGTAGTAAATGAAGACATGATGGCAGACAAGCTACCCAGTGCCCTGGCCACGGTGACTCGCGGGCCGGCAATCACATTTGCAGAGAATGAATTAGCCCCCAGAAGCCAGGAGGCTCCCCCTCTGTGTCACCCTAGTCATCAACCATATAGCAGTGGGAGCGGCACTGGTCGATACGGGGGCATCCATAAATGTCTGCCCGCTAAGCACCCTAGGGCCTGTGAGTTATCAGAAAGTATGCTGAGGCCGACGCCCACCACCATTGCCGCATACGACAATTCTAGAAGATCCTGCCACGGCATGGTGACTGTGCAAGCCGAACTGGGACCCCTCGCCATCACAGTGGACTTCTACGTCCTAGATATCGATCCCATGTTCAAGGCAATCCTGGGACGTCCATGGTTAGAGTCACTAGGGGCTGTACCATCTACCGCACATCAGTGCTTAAAGTTCCCCTTCCAAGGGCGAATTATCAAGGTCAAAAGCATAGCCACCGCCCACTCTGTAGATGCTCTCCACGATACCCACCTCCCAGCTGTATGGCCAGCCAATAAACCCATCGTCTCGGTGCTAGATATCAACTACCCCTGGAGCTACACGTTCCAGTCCCAGCGAGAGGTCAACCTAGCCCAGGTCAATGCGGTAAAAAGAAAAGAGCCACTAAGCACAAAGGGGTGGCAAATTATGATGAAGTTGGGGTATGAGGAAGGCAAGGGCCTAGGGGCAGAGCTACAAGGTATAGTCAAACCCATCCCCGACGTTGTCATGAAAAGCCGATGGGGCTTAGGGTATAGGGAGAAGTCCAAACCATGGTCATCCAGCACATCCACTCTCAAGGCCGACCGAGAGCCACTCACCTGGACACTCTGGTGTCACTTCATCAGGGGGCCTACCCAACCTGGATACAACACCGTGGTAGTCGAGGCAGAACTCTCACAGCACGAGGTGCATGGCCGGAACTTCTCTCGGCACATGGCCCCGTTGCTGACCTACAGAGCCTTAGAAGCCCTCCGTCCGACCAGGAGGAGAAAGACCGGAGACCCAGAGGCTGAGTGGTATAGATGGTTCGACATAGAAGACATCACCATCGCCTTCAGCCGACTGTTCTGGGAAGAGGAGAGAACCTGGCCGCCAGCTGCGGAAGAATTGCTAGATCCACCCGTTGCCATCACATCCAAAAGGCAGCTCATGAGCGATGCCTCAGACATAGGAGAACCGGACATCCCCTACGAGGAGGGGAAAACCGTTGATGAACTCTGGAGAGGCACCTGCCTAGCCATCCACCCATCCCTCCTGGAGTCCCTCCTTCCCAGCCTAGTCCCATCCTCTCCTCCTTTACTGATCCAGCTGACTCCCCAGCTCCTTACGGCGGCGCACAGCCTTCTCACACCCCAGCTCCCACCGGCTGTCCTCTCCGCCCTTCGAGCTGATCCAGGTGACCACGAGGTCACCCTCTCCTGTTGCATGCTCTCCTCCGATCTCCAAAAAAAAACGTCCACTTTCAAATGCACGTTGAGGTCGAGGAGCCGGCATACGTCCTGCACTCTGCTGATCAGGGGCACCCCTCGCTGAGGGTCCCCTCCTGCTCCTTCATTAGGAGCCATTCTCTTCGAGGACACCATGTCCTCCCCCAGTCCTGTAGAGTCGTCTAGTTTAGGAGAGTCTAGGGTAGGTGAGTCTAGAGTAGATAGGCCTAGGATAGAGAGTCAGGTCAGCCTGCCATCCGCCAGTTCCAAGCACCGTCCTAGGAAGCAGCGGGGAAAAGCTATTCCCCGGAGATATCTTCAAGAGCTAGCTCGGCGGTGTCAAGCGCTATTATTGATAGAGGAATTCACAAAGGAAGCACTGGTGTTTGAAGAGGTGTTTGAGCAAGATGGGGTGTTCATAGACGACGGATTTGGCGTCTACGAAATCATGAATGATGAGGACCCGATCGAGGAAGAGGATAGCGAAGTAGATGACGCTGCCGAGAAATATGCCAGCGGAGTCAGGAGATTTGATGAACCCACAGCGGCAGTGGATGAACCTACTAAGGAAGTCAACCTCGGAACAGAAGAAGACCCTAGGATTGTGATAATCTCAGCAAACCTCCCTCCTGATGAAGAAGAGGAATTGGTGCAAATCTTAAGGGAGTACAAGGATTCATTCGCCTGGTCTTATGAGGACATGCCCGGCCTAGATCCCTCTCTAGTGGAGCACCGACTAGTACTGAAAGAAGGGGCAAAGGCAATCAAGCAGAAACTCCGAAGGTTCCACCCACTCACAGCCCTGAAGATGAAGGACGAAGTAGACAAACTCCATAAGGCTAGATTCATCAGGGTAGTGCTATATCCGAACTGGGTGGCCAATATAGTCCCTGTCATGAAGAAAGACGGCAAAGTCAGAATCTGCATCGACTTCAGGGATCTGAATAGGGCATGTCCGAAGGATGACTTCCCGCTTCCTCATCTCGATGTGCTAATCGATAACACTGCTGGGTATGAGACCCTCTCATTCATGGATGGGTACTCAGGCTACAACCAGATCCGTCTCGCTCCTGAAGATCAAGAAAAGACATCCTTCACCACGCCCTGGGGAACATACTGTTACGTAGTCATGCCATTTGGGCTGAAGAATGCTGGTGCTACCTACCAGAGGGCGATGATGGCCATATTCCACGATATGATTCATGTTTATGTTGAGGTCTATGTGGATGACATCTTGGTGAAGTCAAGAACCAGGAGAGAACACCCCGAGATCTTAGCCAAGGTGCTGCAGAGAGCTAGGGAGTATCAGCTGAAGATGAATCCAAAGAAGTGTGTGTTCGGGGTATCATCAGGTAAGCTGCTAGGCTTCATAGTCAGTAAGCGGGGCATTGAGATCGATCCGAACAAGGCCAAGGCAATAGCAGAGATGCCTCCTCCAAAGAATATCGCACAATTAAGAGGGCTAATCGGGCGTTTGCAATTCATCAGAAGATTTATCTCCCAGCATTCGCAAAGATGCCGCCCATTTTATGATCTCCTGAAAGGAGGGGCAAAATTCGAATGGAATGATAAATGCCAAGCAGCCTCCGATGAGCTGAAGAGTTATCTCATGAATCCCCCAGTCTTATAGCCTCCTGTACCTGAAAAGCCGCTAATCCTATATCTCTCAGTCATTGAGGACTCCCTAGGAGCTGTCCTGGCACAACATGACGAGTCTGGGAAAGAAAGGGCAGCATACTACCTCTCTAGGCTCTTCAACCCTGCTGAATCCAAGCTCACCACCGCGGACAAAACTTGTGCCGCACTCGTGTGGGTAGTCCAAAAGCTCAAGCACTACTTCTTAGCCCACGAGGTCAAGCTGATCTCAAGGATGGATCCACTCCGTTATCTTCTTGAAAAGCCCGTCCTTTCTGATCGGCTGGCACGCTGGCAGAGTTTCCTCTCCCAGTTTGACATATCCTTTGTGGTCCAAAAGGCCGTCAAGGGGTATGCCATCGCCGAGCATCTAGCCCATCTCCCGCTCCCTCACAGCGACTCCCTCCGAGAAGGGTTCCCCGATGAGGAACTCTCAGTCATAATCAAAGACCCCTTCTGGTCCCTTCATTTCGATGGTGCACTCAACTCTCAGGGACGGGGCATTGGAGCCGTGCTGCTTACCCCGGAAGGTATCACCATCCCCTTTGCATATCAACTCACCTTCCCCGCTACCAACAATATGTCAGAGTATGAGGCTCTCCTTGCTGGTCTCAAGCATGCTTATCTGCTGGGGGCATCTCACCTCAGAATTATAGGAGATTCTCAGCTCTCCTGCGGCAGGTGCTCTCAACTTACCGCACTCGTGATCCCAAAGCTCAAGCCATATCAAGACCTGGTCACGTTGCTGGCAAGGCAGTTCCGTAAGCTTATCTATATCCACACTCCTCGTTCTCAAAATATCCTGGCTGACGCACTGGCGTCGCTAGCCTCATCTCTATCCTTCCCTCTGAGCCGCCGGACTGAGACAATCATCGTCCAGCGTCTCGATGTCCCATCCACCCAGGACCCTTGGTTTAGCGACCTCAGGGCAACCTTAGAAGAGAAGGCTAGGAGAAGAGGAGCGCAGCAAGTCATGTTAACTGAGCTCGAGGAGATCTTGAATGAAGAAGAACTGCCATGGTACTTTGAGATAGAGCAGTACTGCAGGGATGGAACATATCCTGAAGGGGCAAGCGCAGAAGACCGCAGGGCCATCAGAAGAGCCGCCTTAAGGTACACAGTTGTCGGAGAAGTTCTGTACAGGCGAGCCCTTAATGGAGTCCTTTTAAGGTGCCTTACCGATGACGAAGCTTGGAAGGTGGTGGAAGGGGCCCATGCTAGCGAATGCGGCGGGCACGTCAACAGTCAGATGCTAGCGAAGAAGATCATTAGGCAGGGCTATTACTGGCCAACCCTAGAAGAAGACTGTACCATCTACGTCCGTAGGTGTGTTAAGTGTCAACTCCATGCCGATAAGATCCATGCCCCTTCCTCATCACTACACCCACTCTCTACACCATGGCCATTCTCCATGTGGGCTTTCGACATTGTCGGTCCTCTTGGTGATTCTAATGCTCAAACCAAACAAAAGTCATTTATCCTAACTGCGACTGAGTATTACACCAAGTGGGCGGAAGCTGAAGCCTTCACAGAAATCAAAGCATCCACGGTGTGCCGCTTCATCATGAGAAACATCATCTCGCGGTTCGGAGTGCCAAGCAGCATCGTCACGGACAATGGGCCGCAATTCATCGCACAAGAGCTCCAGGACCTCTGTAAGAAATACAACATCACGCTGCATCATTCATCGCCGTATTACCCACAAGGCAATGGCCAAGCTGAAGCAACTAACAAAACCCTTCTTAAAATCCTAAAGAAAACCTGTGAGTCGCATAAATTCGCCGACTGGCCAGAGAAGCTGATAGAGGCTCTATGGGCCTACCGCACCTCCGTCCGCACTCCCACGGGACAAACCCCGTACGCTCTCACCTACGGGATGGAGGCGGTAGTTCCATATGAGATCCTAATTCCTTCACTAAGAGTCCAATTAGACAAGGAACTTAATCTTGATGAACGTCGAGAGGCGTTACTAGTCCAATTGGAACTCTTAGATGAAAGGCGGCTTATGGCAGCCGACCATGTGCTTTCCTACCAAAGGCGAATCTCAAGGTCTTTCAAAAGAAGGTAATTGAGCGAAAATTCCAAGAGGGTGATATGGTCTTGAAACGCATCTTTATCAAACCCGGAGGTCCTAGGTCCAAACTGCAACCCAACTGGGAGGGTCCGTACGTTGTGAGGGAGGTCTACCCTGGAAATGCATATCGCTTAATCAATGCTGAGGGCGTCGAGTTATCACATCCGTGGAACGGGTTGTACCTCAAACGTTTCTATCCTTAGGCCTATAGGTGTGAGGCCGCAACACCTAGATCGGGGAGTAGCCCCATGTTGGGAGTCTAAGATACCTCTCTAATCGCCAAGGGCTGCTCTAAGTTAGGATTAACACACACGCACACGGCAAGCCCGGATAACTACACTCGGTGGTGCTGCAATTATGCGGGCCCTGCTCTAGCGATGCGCGGTCATTCTCTCCTAATCGGTCGAAGTGTAGGGGCAAAAGGGTCGTAAGGGTGAGGTCGTCAACCTGCAGCATACCCCGACGAGAGGAAGTCTCAAACAGGGACGGTCAAAATGACAAAAAAAGGGGAAAGAAGCAAAGAAATGAAAAGAAAATCCATAATACAATAGGGGCATGGCAAAGAGTGGCAAAGTCCCCGCGGGACACTAATGAGCCCGGTCGTACGCATGCCCCAAGGCAAAGCAAGTCCATGATAAAAGACCATAAAGTCCCTCCACAACAGACCCAATCTCCGAATGGTATGCTGTAGAAAGTAGCCGAACCCAACATCCTCGTACCCACACAAGACTTTCCTTAAAATACTCTTCCGTTTCTCCCTACAAGGCTGAGTCACCTCTAGGGTGGGGCTTAACTAGTCGCAGCATCAACTAAGCGTGGGTTTTCCGAGGCGTTGTCACCCCTTACGCACGTCCTAACTTAGAAAGCCCTGTGGCGAGAACCAGAGGTGATCAAGATTTCTAACCAGCAGCTCGAATCGGTTTAAGTGTTGTAGCCCGAAGATGCGAGTACCTTCCGTCTCGCGTGTCTTATTTTAGGAAGGGCCAACACCGGCTTTAGGCGCTAACAAAAAAAACAAAAAAATCAAATATTTCCAAAACTCAAAAAAACCAAATATTTCCAAAACTAAAAAAAAATCAAATATTTCCAAAACTCCAAAAAAAAAAATCAAATATTTCCAAAACTCCAAAAAAATAAAAAATTTCCAAAACTCTAAAAATCGAATATTCCAAAAAAAATCTCAAAACATTAAATGATTCCAAGACGTTTGCATACATGCATTTCATTTGTTTATTCGCATCTTTTGCCTATTTAACAAGGCTTAGCCCCTTGACAAATTATCAAGGTCGCTCACCCGTCGCATTTTTAAGGCAAGGGGCTAAGCCTAAGAACAGATCTGACTTGTTTCGTGGTTGTCTAAGTGTGCAGGACGGAAAAGAAAGCGGCACTCATATCTCACTCGTCACTCTCACTCAGTCACAAACCAAAAAACAAGAGTTCCATTTCATTCCATTCTATTCATGTACAAAAGAAAAGAGCAAAAGTACAGACCCTCAACCCTCAGCCGCTCTCCCCGTACCCTCAGGCGGGCGGGGAGACGGAGGGGCCATCACTCTCGGCCCTGTCTCACTCCCCTCGGGCGCCCTCTCGCGCGTCGCCGCTCCTCCTCCTCGTTCCTCCGCCGTCCGGAGGAACCGTCAGATAATGCCCAGCGGACCCGCTCGGGATACCGCTCCGGCTGGTCACTGATCGGCTGCGCCCGACCAGCGCCAGGGCCCTCTCTAGCCCCCTCATCTCGGATCGCAGCATGTCGCTGCGATGCCGCTCCTTCCAAGCTGCGTGCGAAGGTCGCCAGCCTCGGCGCGCAGTCGCACCGCCTCCTCCGCGTCCTGCTGCCAGCGCGCCGCCGCCTCCGCCTCCTGGCGCCACCGTGTCGCCTCCGCTGCCTCGGGGCGTAGGCGTAGCTCCGCCATCTCCGCCTCCAGCACGGTCGTCCGCGCCAGGGCGGTCCTCAGCTCCTGCTCCTGCAATGCCAAACATCCTGTCAGATTTCACCAAAAGAGCAAAACTCAAGGGGCATCTAGAGTAAGAAACCTACCCGCTCCCGCAGCTGGACGAGGGCGTCCTCCGCTCGAGCCGCCGCCGCCGCTAGCTGGCCCTCCAAGACGGAGCGGCCAGGGTTCTCCCGAGAGGAAGAGGCACCGCCCACCATCTGCTGGGCCCTCTCCAACTCCCCCCTCTGCAAAAGAAACACCACAGGGTCAGTCAACCAAAATTAGAAGGGAAGGGTGTAAAGTTACTCACCAGCTGATCCACCACGGCCTGGAGATCATCCCGCTGCTGGATAGTAGAATGGAGGACGCCCTCGAGCGAGGCAATCCGTCCCTCGGGGTCAAGCTGCAAAACACAAGTCAAAATCAGTCACATAATTAATTAAAGAATTTAAAACAGACTGAAAGCGGTAAAACTCACCGGTCGTCGGGTCCCGGTACACCTGGGCTCCATACCGCCGGGCATAGGCCCGGTAGTAGTCCTCGTCACTGGCAGCCTCAGAGACCACCTCCTTCCCTCGCCGCTCCCAATCGTCCAGCTGCTCCCGGACCCGGACCGTCCAGTCCGTGACCTGCTGGATTCCCCGGAAGCTGCGACCGGGCCTCTCCCATGACCTCTGTCCGGTCGGAAACTCCACCACCGCCTGGTGGAGTCCCAGTGTCTGCGCCACTAACCGGTGGTGGAGCGGGACCACTGTGTTATAACAGTGAAGCCAAATGTCCCTACCGAAGTAAGGACGGCCCCGCTCCACCCACGGCTGGGTGGCGTCGTCCTCCCCGACGTAGGGAGTCCACTATACCTGCACACCACAAGTCAAAACACGTCAGTCAACTACCAGAAGAGCAATCAAAGTAGAAAGGTTAAGGCTAGAAGTACTCACATGTCCGAAGGGGATGGTGTCCATCGCGTCGTGAATCATGGTCACCTGGCGCCGCAGGGACCGCTCATCTCGGCAAAACCGCCAGCGTTGTAAGAGCAGTACAGCGCCGCGTCGCCTCGCCACCCCACGGCCTAGGGAGGGGAGGTGGTAGTAAGCCCACACCTACGAGAGCAACACAAGTCAGTACCACAGTCAATAAACAAGCAGGAAAAGCAGCAAAGGGCAAGGGTAGAAACGTACCTGTAGAAGTGGGAAGAAGCCTGCGACACTCGTCACCCTGCTAGAGGTGCCCAGACTGTCGAAGAGGTGGGCCAGGAGGGCCGCACCCCATGCGTAGTTGCCCACGCTGGACAGATCCTCCAGCAGGGGCAAGCAACGGCAGCTCACCGGGTCCCCTCTGGTCCCCAGGATCAGCTTCCCGATCACCAGCGTCAGGAATCGCCGCAGGTCCCTGTCCGCTGCCTCTCCCTCCTCCTCCGCCATCGCCGCTCTCGCGTCATCTGTCATCCGCTCCATATGCTCCGCCTGCCCCTCGCCCGTCTGGCGGCGTGCACTCGTCACGCCCAGGCTCGCCTGCAGCGCCGTCCGCTGCACTAGCGAGGACCTCTCTCCCCGCACCTCCAATCCCAGTAGCCTCTCCACCGGCTCCTGATAACTGGTATAGGTGGTCCCAGTCACCGCCTGGCCGTCCACTCTCAGGCCGGTGATCCGTACCACGTCCTCTAACATGGGGACCATGTGCCCCCACGGAAAGAGGAACGCGTGGCACTCTGGGTCCCACCGCTCCTTCAGCGCCTGGATGAGAGCCACATCCGGCGCTAGCTCCTCTAACCTCAAGAAAGGGCCGAAGCCCATGCTCTCCAATCGGCGTACCTGGAAGTCCGGCAGGCCGTCATAAATCGCTCGGATCACTGCCCACCCGAGTCGGGACCGCAACTCAGTCTGCAAGGCAAACACCAAAAGGGTCAGAAGTCGGAAGAAAAGGCGCAGATCACTCTCTGTCCTATTAAGACGACAGGGGGTCCGTCGCCTTCTTAAGGTGACAGAACCCCCGTCGCCTTAAGGGACACTCATTGCGACATGTGCCCTGTCGCCTTCCGTAAGGCGACATAGCGGGATGTCGCCTTCTTTCTGGTAATACGACAGGGGGTCTGTCGCATTACCAGGGCCGAACCGAGACGGAATCTCCTCCGTTTTTCGGCCGTTTCCTCGGGCAAACCGCCCTACAATCGGGTGCTCCGCACCCCCCACATCCCACATTCAAGGTGAAGGGTTCGGAGACCTACCTTCTTGGGCCCGACCGGTTCGTCCTCGTCGCCCGGCATCGCCACGGGCTCCTCCTCCATCGGCACGGCCGGGGAAGCCTCCGTGGCCGCCGTCGAGCTCCCCTCACCCGGTTGCCGGCGCCGGATGGATTTCTTCCGTCGCCGCCCCCCGCCATCGCCGCCTTGGCCTTCTCCGCCACCCTCCATCGACAGTCACCGAGGGGAGAGAGAGGAAGTTTGGAGAGAGAGGGAGATAGGAGAGTGAGAGAGGAAGGAGAGAGAGAGAGAGAGCTCGCCGGAGTAGGGTCACCGGAGAGAGGAAGGCCGGAAGGAAGGGAATCGCCGGATAGGAGGAAGAGGAAGAAAGTTTGAAAGAGAGAAAGAGGAAGAAAGGGCGCTCGGCCCGAATTCAAACCGCCCCGGGACCTGTGAACGCGACAAGGTATGTGTCGCCTTCTACCCAGGTGGCGACATTGGTCATGTCGCCTTCACTTTTATGGTGGCGACCGTTGACCTGTCGTCTTCTTTATTGCGACATAGCTTATGTCGCCTTCTTAAACCAGTGCAAAAACTTCTAAAAAATTCAATGCTCATTGCAATAATCCAATGCTTACAATCAATAACATGTCTCACTCTCCTTACATCAAGCATCAATCTCCTATTACATCAAGCCCACCAAGTCCCATCAAAACATCGAAAGTACGGTCAAGTCTCTCTCCATAGCTCACGGTCCCCTCAGTGGCCGGATCTTCTCGTGCTCCAGGAGGTACGCCTGGTACGTCTCCCGGTCCTCGTCAAGTCTCGGCGGGAGTGCATGGGTAGCGCACGCCCTCCACAAGGCCAGCGCGCTCCGCACGGCCTGCTCATCCTCCGGGTTCCCCAAGCGTCGCTTCTTCACAGGAGGTAGGTGCGATGGTGGAAGTACTCTCGTCCTTGGCTTCCCGATCTGTAGGTAGCACCGCTGCGGGTTGTAGAGCACGGTCGCCATGTTCCCGATGAGTTGCAAATCCAAGCCGCGTCCGAGTGGTAGTCGGATCTCCGTTCCACGAAGTGCCGCTATGCCCAAAGCGAAGTGCTCCACTGGTAGGGTGCTGAAGTAAAGGCGCCACGCACTCCTCGTCTTCTTGTCGGCCGTCCTGCATAAAACTTTGTCCGAAAATTTGGCCGCGCCGCCAATGAAGTTCAAAGGATGACACCCGAAGATCCTACTGTCGGTGGTGGGGTTGTCTACCGGTTTAAACTTTATCCTCACACCCAACCAACACTCCAATAGGATCATAGAGCCGTAAAGGAAACCTCCCGTGGAAGCCGAAGTGAGACCCGAGTAAAGGTACGCCAAGACGGCGTGAGAGAGTGAAAGTCCTCGCCATGCCCCACTAATCGCACTAAGGCTAGCATAGTCTATGAGGTGATCCCCGGACGGGAAGAGCACCACCCCGCATAAGCATATGGCCACGGCCTTTGCAATTTCCCGGTGGTCCACGCTCTTATCCTTGCACTTGGATATGACCCACTTAGACAATGGTACTAAATGTATGAATTGTGGGCTAATTATGGTGTAGACATCTCCCGAGTCGGTCATGAACTCTCCAAGTATAAGCTTCGGGTTGATGGGCTCAATCGTATAGCTTATGTTTTGCTCATCCCCGGTTTTGTCTTGGGAAGAGCAAGGAAGGATTCGACCTCCTCTAGAAGGACGGTCGCCTCAAACTTAGGGAAGATGAAGGTATGGGTTTGTGGGTGCCATAATTCTATAAGGGCCGTGATACTATGCCAATCAAAGGAAATCTTGTGGTAGTTGTGAGCCGCTATCAAAACCCCACCCAAACCCCACTCTCTCAAGAACCTAATGACATACATGGGTAAGGACTTGATCATCGGGGCGATCCAATTGAGCTTAGAATAACGGCGAGAGCCGGGGAAAAGCTAGAGAAGAAAGGAAAAGAAAGGAAAAGAAGGAGAGGAAGAACAGAAATTTGATGAGCAAATTCGGAATTAAAATCATTGGAAATTCAAAACATCGCAAACTTACCTCTCTCACTTCCTCGCTCCGGCTCAGATGATTGGGGACGTCCGTCACCCTCATGAGAGCTTCATACACCGTCCGAGCACGCTTCGGACCTTCGTAAGCCGCCTCCCCACCCATGGGATCAAGAGGAGCTCTCTTCATGGCCATGAGAGCTTGCAAAGCTTGAAGAAGAGAAGAGAGAGATGAGAGCTCCGAATTTGGCCTCTCATCCCCTTTATTTATAGAGCTATAATACTCCTATTCATGCTAGGAAAGGGTAGGGAAGACCCATTAGGAGTAGGACCTTGAGTGGGGAGCAATAGGAGTCCAAGTAGGGGTCAAAATCAAACCATATGCTGAAGGCTTTTGAGCTCGGGCTGAGAAAACTGCGAATGCGACATATCGATCTGTCGCCTTCAAGGTGGCGACAGGCCTAGTGTCGCCTTCTTCAGTTAAGCATCGCGACAAGCCCTATGTCGCCTTCTGACCAGTCTGTGCTGTCTTGCTTATTCTTCTGTGACTGTTCATAATATTTGCACATATGCTTTGATGTCATTGTTTGGTGCATTGTATCATGTCTATCTTATTGCTTTGATTATTGAAAATCGATAAAAAATCAGAAAATTCAGAAAATCAAAAGACGCATGCGTCAGGTAAGTCAGGTAAGTATCTCTAACCCTAATTCCTTCGCATTATTACATGGTATCTACACTATTATATCAGCTCAAGGACCGGCTGGTTCCCAGTGTGTTTCAGGATCTGAGTTCCCCTTCATCAAAAACGAGGATGATCTAGATGCACGCTGCTAATCGCTGGATAGGCCGTTGGGTGATATGACTCGGGGACGACGGATTCTATCGCACGACGGGGATGCGAAGTGTCTTGACCCTTGCTTATATTGTCTAGCAATATTATCCTTGAATATTTGTTATTTTCTCTCTTTCTTTGCATTCGCTTTTATGATTTCCTTTTTCTTTAGCCCAACATGCATCATGTAGGAATTTTTGAGCTTCACGAATCATGATTCGTCAAAGTCAGCTTCTCAATGATGTCCCAATCCAAATCCTCGTTTCCAGACAAGAATTCCATTCCAAATTTGAAAGTTTTCCTCGAGCTTGCTGCTCGGTTCAGTCCGCCAATGATGGTTCCTATGCAGGATTCCTCTCATCACCATTCCTTATAACAGCCATCCCTTTATCCCCGATCCGCTCATTAGTCGTGACCCGCTCGAAGGCTAGAGTCGAATTGACCCGCCGAGCAGCACCTATCCCCTAATGAACGAAACCTGCACGCTAAAGATAGCCAGGGTACCTCTTGAATCAGGAGGTTGATCATTCTTTTCTTTTGAATTTTATTCGTCCCTAGTAGGAACCATCCTTGCGTTCTGTTCTTAGCCATGTTCGAGGTTAGCCGGATGATTCTCACTGCTTATTCGTCCAGAATGGGTGTCTCTTTACCTTGATGCCCGCTTTTCAGCTCATTCTGCTTCATTCCGCTACATCTCCATTTCATGCCACTTTCGCTCCATCACCGCTCCACTCCCTTGCAAAGCAGGCATCAAGGAGGGGCAATCTGTAGACACCCATTTCTGACCCACAAGTCGAGCAAAATCTCTTGTCGTATTATTGACGCCCCACGTTGGCTCATCATCGTCAAGCTGGCTTTCTCCGATCATGACATCATTTCCATTAGTTCATCGCCCTGGAGGACCCTTCCTGGTCCAATCAATCTCTTTCACTATAAGCTCTCTGAGTATAAGTCCGACATTTCATCTTGAAGGCCGTGCATGGCTGATTGGACACATTACAAGCCGAAATGCAGAAAAGACCAGAAGGCGACAGGCCCTTGGTCGCCTTCCTGAAAAAGGCATACCCCATGTCGCATTGGTAATTCTATATTTTAAATCCCTCAGAAAATCGAAAATAACTCAAGTTCACCTTCCATATGAGGAAGGCGACATGTCGAGGTGTCGCATTCAGAAGGCGACACCAAGGCCGTCGCATTCTGGGCCTTAAACAGGAAACTCAATCCGAGGCTGATTTGGACCCATGCTATTTATGGTAATTGCTTCTTTTGGACGTCCAAATCGAGTCCAAATCCTCTCAAATTCGGATGAGACCTTCCTAACATGCTCCTTTCCGAGTTCCAATGGCCCTTGCACAGCCATACTTGCCCATAGTCAGACTCTTGCCCATTATTCCTCTCAGAACTTGTCCGGGAATAATCACCCATAAAAACCTTATTTCTCCATCTTTTTGGGCAAGGTCGGAGCCATTAGTTCGGGAATCCAGAGAGCTTCATCTTCCAAGAAGAGCGTCTTCTCTCCAGATGACTCAGAAGAGCCCTCCAGGGCGTTTTCCCAGCGGCTATTCAATTCTCCTCCCCTTTTCCTCTTTCTTTCATCAATTTCATGCATGCATAGTTCGTTTTTTTCTTCTAGTTTAATATTAGAACACGAAACACACACCCATCCTTAACACCCCCAGGGGTTAAAAGCCCCAATCCTGTGAGTTCCCCCCATAATAGTTCATGTACATGCACTTTTCATTGAATAGATCTATTGCACACGAATTCTAATGGGTTTTCTTTGTGTTTGAATCATCTTGGCAGGTGTTTGAAGGCTAGAACGAAGTGAGGCTCCTGTCCCTTGGCCGGCTGAGGAGCAGGAAGACGAGAATCCACATCTTTGTCCCTCTGAAGAGAAGGCGACAAGGCCACTGTCGCGTTCAAGAAGGCGCCTTAGCCTCTGTCGCGTTCAGGAGAAAGGAAGGCGACACTGCATCTGTCACTTTACCAGGTACGCCTTCCCTTCACCTTTTCTTTTCCAAGGTAGTCAGCCCTCCACGTCTACATCTCCGAGGCGATTACTCTGGTGGCGATCACAGTCAGTTCTTAATCCCTATACTCGTAATTTTTAATTCAAAGGGGATACAAATCCCGTGATTACAGAGACCTTAGCTGAAAGACTAGACTTTGCTATGACCGAAGATGGAAGGCTAGTATTTCAAGGAAGGACATGCGTCCCCGACAATGAAGAACTGAAGAGAAGGTTAATGGATGAAGCTCACAAGACAAAGTACACTATTTATCCTGGAGGTACCAAGATGTATCAAGACATGAAAAGAACGTTTTGGTGGCCGAATATGAAGAGAGAGATAGCCGAACATGTTGCTCACTGCCTTACTTGCCAACAGGTAAAGGCGGAACACCTGTGCCCTGTTGGCGTACTCAAACCCTTACATATTCTGGAATGGAAATGGGAAAGCATTGGCATGGAATTCATCATGGGTTTACCCATGACTCGTGGTGGACTCAACGCCATATGGGTCATTGTCGACTGATTAACCAAATCCGCTCACTTCCTCCCTATAAAGAGTAATTGGTCGGTAGAGGTACTAGCTGCTTTATATGTCAACGAGATAGTTAAATTGCATGGAGTTCCATCATCTATTGACTCGATCGAGATTCGAGATTTACGTCCCACTTCTAGAAAGGACTGCAAAGTGCACTCGGTACTAAACTCAATTTTAGTACCGCTTTTCATCCACAAACTGATGGGCAGACCGAAAGAACCAACCAAATTGTAGAAGACATGTTGACAGCCTGCACCATAGACTTCCAAGGTTATTGGAATGAGCACCTATCTCTACTAGAGTTCGCCTATAACAACAGTTACCAGGCGAGTATTAAAATGGCACCGTTTGAAGCACTATATGACAGAAACTGTAGATCTCCTGCATGCTGGAATGAGGTGGGAGAACAGTGATGGCTAGGCCCAGACATGGTGCAAAATACAACAAGAGACATTCAGGTGATCAGAGACCGACTTAAGATTGCTCAGTCCAGGTAGAATAGCTATGCTGACCAGAGAAGGCGAGATTTGGAATTTCAATTGGGTGACCATGTGCTCTTAAAAGTATCGCCTACTCGAGGTATCCAAAGATTTGGTGTAAAAGGGAAGCTCAGTCCTAGATTCATCGGTCCTTTTGAAGTGCTCGAAAGGGTCGGTGAGGTTGCATACCGACTGGCGTTGCCACCAAACTTGGCATGTGTACACAATGTGTTCCATGTCTCCATGCTTAGGAAATATGTATATGATCCTATGCATATCATTTGCCATGAGAAGTTGGTGCTGAATAAGGACATGACATACGAAGAGAAGCCGATCAAGATCCTAGAACGAAAGGTGCAGCAACTCAAGAACCATCCCATCCATGCGGTTAAAGTTCTATGGAATAATCGTGGAGTGGAAGAAGCCACATGGGAACCTGAAGGAATCATAAGACAGAACTACCCCGATCTTTTTGGTAAGACATTCTCTCCATTATGATCTTATGAATTTGGGGACCAAATTCTTTTAAGAGGGGGAGGATGTAGCAACTTGGATTTTTCAAAAATAAAAATTTAATAATATTAAAAAATTAAGTCAATTGGAAAATCAAAGGAAAGAGAAGTAAGTAAAACCCACTAAATAAAAAGAAGTAATGAGCTTTGTTAAATGGACCCTCTAAAATTTAGTGGGCCAAAATGGGGATTTTAAAAGATGGAATAATAGGAAAATACCTTAAATTCGTAACTTAAATATTACTTAAATAAAAAAGGGTAATAAAGCATTAAAATAAGTAGTTTGAGTTGGAATTGGATTCATAACTCTACCCTAATGGCTTGGCTACGAATTTAGCTCCCATCGTAACCCAAATAGGAAGTGGAAAGCTTGGAAGGTGGAATTAAATAAAGAAAACTCAGAATTTAATAGGATTAGAGTCCTATTAGGAAATAGAAATAAAGGAGACATAAATACTCTCCAATCTCTCCATGGTCGGCTCTAACATGTTGCTGGGTCTTGCTGGACCTGGAGGAGAGGCCAAGGAGGAGGAGATCTCATGGGGAGAAGGCTGCTCAAGTCCCCAACCCCTGTTCTTCAAGTTCTAAGTCCTAGAAGATTAAATGAGCCAAAGGTAGGCGTTCTCACAAGCAAAATCTAATTAAACTCGCCTGTAGATTGTTCCAACCATCAGGAACAAAACTCCTCTCGTTTCATAACTTTCCATCGAGCCAATCTTTTGTTCTTGATTTTTGAAGTTCTGTAACTTTCATGAACCTGACCATTCTTATTAATTCTAGATCTTCATGCATACTGATCCCCATGCCACCAAATTTTTACTGGGGATACTGATGATTGTTAGGAGTCTTTTTCCCCTGAAAGCCCTAATTTTCATCCACCCTACTTCGTGAATTAAATTGTTCATCTCTACTGTACATAGATTCATGTTACTTCATGTTTAACTTGTTAGAACCATGAAGAGACCATGACAGTTTTCAAATTCCTATTTACTGGAAGTACTCTTGCATGTCTAGATTTGTTTAGAACTAGTTTCAAGAATTTTCATCACTTGTGCAATTAGTTATGCATTTTTGAAGCACCCTGTGTCAAAAAAAGGAAGGTTTGGACCGTAATCCAAGACCTGTCCTTTTCTCGCTCGGCCTCAGGCACTGAATCTGAGAACGCGACGGCCCGATGGGTTGCGTTCACAGGGCCCATTGTGACGCAGCCTCTGTTGCGTTCTGTTCGTGACAGGCAGTACTGTCGCGATCTGGATTTCTGACCTGACAGCCCTGTCGCGACCCATGAACGGCCATGTCACGTTCTGTACTTGACACGTCGCGACCCTTACAATAGTACGTCGTGTTCTGCTTTTTGCATCAAAATCCTGAAATTTTGCAAGTCTTGACTTTCTACAGTAATCTCTTACCCTTGTTAATTGTCTTAAAGACCAGTAAACGAAGTGGTTAAATTTGAATAAATTATTATGTAAATTAAAAGTCATCCACATGATAATTACATCTCCATGATTCTCTTGTCACATGTGCACACACTTTGAACGATCCGATATGGCTTAACTTGGCATGAAAATATCTCATAATAAATCAGGTAATTTACTTCAATAATATATTTAAATTGACATATTTTTAAAATGAACTTGTCTTCGTTTCATGCAATGTTTGGAATACCGTTACCGACGCTCCATTGTTCTAGAATTCCTCTAGAACGTCTGGCACTTGTTTCTATATACACACTTTCTCTTGACTTGGACGAACTCTCCATCGGATACTCCTTCTATTGAACCAGTGAATCCTTGTTCAAGGCCTCCGTAAGTCTCCTCTGTCCATGGGTTTCCACATGGTCGATGAGCTGGTTGTACCCTAACACCTATGATACCCTTTACGGATCAATATGATCCAAACGACTATTAGAAATTCACTCTTATCTTAAATCACGCCGAACCTCTGGACCTGTGCTTAACATGGCTAGTGGAAGGTAGTGAATTCCACCTGACTGCCAACACTAATCGCGCGTGTTGTGTAACTGTTACTATCGCCCGTTACTCGACGTTACGTGTGCTATGACCTGTAGCTCTCATCTATACTCGATTCGCTCATCTGTTCACACTCTCTCTACTATCTCGTCTATTCATCTAGTACCCTCATCTATTTCTTGGCACTCTCTATTGGCCATTGACTGATTATCTAAAGATAAACAATATAACCAATGCCTGGCAATATATAAATGGCCTAGTCTGGTCCTGGGATCTGCGCCCGAAAGTGCTATTTACCCATGGGAGTTAAATGACTAGAGTGTTTGGCATTACACTCGAGTGCTATCTATCTCAACTATCTAAATGACAATCAAAGTGCTATATTCTCTCATTGTCTACATGATAATCAAAAGTGCTATACTATACTCGTTGTGCTATTGATATACTTGTGCTATTTGTGCTATGGCCATCTTGCTATTGTTCTATACTCGACGATTGTGCTATATTTGGAAACTTGTGCTATTTTCAATTTTGTGCTATTCATGCTATCTCTTACATTACTCGACTCTCTCGCTCTATCACTAGTTGCTCTGCCTTTTAATACATTAATCATTTAAAGCCTACTTAATCCTGAGATTTAAGTCCTACTGGGCGTTATCGCTCACCCTGTGTTATTTGTCGTTGTGTTCTCAGGTGAGGACAGGAATGACCAAGAGTGAAGTCAAGAGTACCCTAGCATCTTAGTATTATGATAGAGTCTTAGTTTAGTGTTTTTACTTTTATTCAATGTAATTGGGTTCTATAGAATGGCTCTGATATTAGTGGTTGTAACTAGACATTGGAAATTATTAATGAGAAGAATTTGCTTTAGTGTTTATTTCTTATTCAATGGTACGATGTCTAGTACTCACTCTGTACCCGTTTATTTGCAACTGCCTCACGTTCCGATATTCCGCGCCGGGGTGTGACAATTTTGTGGTATCAGAGCCTAGGTTATTCTTAAGTATAGGATGATCTAGGTTGACCAGCCTTGACTAGAGTCAATTATCCTACCAATGTGAGATGTAGTTAGAACCATGGGTAACTAGCTAAAATGAACTCACACACGCACGAATTAAATTCCACGTCAATATCATAACAGTAAGTTACTTTTGTAGGAACTAAGCAATCAAGACGATTGCTGAACATGCTCAAATGAGGGGCATGCAATAGACCATCCAAGAACTGACTCGTGCAATTATGCAAGCTACCCAAGGAGGTGGAAACCGCAGCAGTTCAGGCGAGCTGCATCGTAACTTTTAAAGCCTGAACCCACCTAGGTTCAGTGGATCCACGGATCCGGATGAGGCCGAACATTGGCTAAAGGAGACGAAAAGAATTTTCCATGTAGCAGGGGATAAGCTGCTACTAGCTACATTCATGTTTGAAATGCAATGCGTAACTTACAATTATGCGGTAAGCAATAAGGCGTTCTATATCTGTTTGAAATCAGAAGAAGATGGGTCTCTTTCTTCCCTTGTCAACGGTAAATCTATTCACATCACTCATGACTTGTTAGAAAGGCTGTTTGGTGTTTCTAAAGTAGGGCACAGTCTAGTCAACTCAGTAGACATACATGCTAAGGGCCTTAAAATCATTAGAGAGGAGTACAAGCTAAGGGATGGCAAAATAGATATAAATCAGTTCAATGCATTCAACAGAGTACTGCACTTCATTGTCTGTCAAATTTTAGTACCTCGCAGTGCTACCTTCTCTTCCTGTACGAAAGGAGATGCATATGCTATGTTTTGACCCATACAGAAGCAGGATGTAAACATGGCACAGATTATAGTTGAAAGGATGAAGTCTGCTACTGAGGTCATTTGGGATAAGAAGAACAAGTTGGCAGTATCCCTTCCTTATGCTCACTTGCTTACCAATATTTTCGGACATTTTAAGATTGATTTGAAAGGAGAACTGATGGAGAAGATGGGTCAGCCCGTTCGCACCAGAAACCTGAAGAAGAGTGGTTTCTCATTGGTAGGAAATGCTTGGACTAAGACTTCTGTGGCTGAAGGAGAAGCTATTATCGGAGAGGCCTCTACTGCTGAAGCTCCACCTGTTCAAGAAGATGAGGCTGTAGTTAGAGAGGATGAGCCTACTGCTTCAGTAAGGAGGATTGAAGACATTGCTCCTGAGCACATTGAGCCCTTTGGGGATTCAACTATAAGTGATGTACCTGCCCCTATCATTGAGCCTCCTGCTATTCAAGAACCCTCTATCAGCCATATTGTAGAAGAGTCTGCACATATTGAGGGGGAGCATACTAAAATTACTATTGAAGAAACCCATTGTGCTCCAGTTGAAGAAACTGTTGTTGGAAGAGTTCAAGAAGAAGAAATTCCAGATGTTGTGGCACTAGGCCAATTTGAAGATGTTGGGTTGAGTGTGAACTTTATACATTTCCCCTCATAATTTTGATGATGACAAGTTGTGATTTTAATGCACAAATAAGTGGAACATGTTAAATGCATCACACATGCAATAACAATATTCAAAAAGTATGTTTCCAAACACATTTATCATTTATATTCATGATAATACATTGGACTAATGATTTTTGTTTTTATTTCTCAGGGACATACAATTCTTGCAAGGGTAGTGTCGACACACCCCTACTGGTGTCGACACAATGCTTCAAACCCAAGGCAAAATGATGAAGAAATGGTCAAGTGGTGTCGACATAGGATCAAGTTGTGTCGACACTAGATTCAGCACCCAGAAGGCCTGTTTGCCAGTTCTGTACAGTGTGTCGACACAGCCTGAAGTAGTGTCGACACTAGAGACCCTTCCCAAAGAACCTTTTGTGCCAGTTTGGGATAGTGTGTCGACCTGCCCCATGGGCAGGTTGACACACTCTGAAAACTTTTTCACAAGTCACATCTGGACATGTAGCACTCTAGGGATCATGTGGATCGGCCTTGGATCATGTGCCCACGACCCCCAAGGGTACTTTTGAACACATTGGGCTATAAATACCCTCCAATTGGCCATCCAACCAACAAGAGAACCTCCAAGAGCCTTCCAAAAGTTGGTTTGGCGGCAAGAAGTGTTCTCCTCCCTGATCTTGCTCCCCGTGTGCTTCTTCAACCCAATTTCCACTTCTCAAGCACAAGAAGTGAAGACTGATCCAAGATGAAGTAGTGAAATCACTTCCAAGGGTGTAGATCAAGTAGAAGCAGCCAATTGTGAAGATTTCAAGGAAGATCCCAAAGCACAAGTTGTAGAGCATCGGTTAGGGACTTCAAGGGATCAAGCTTCTTCACAATTCAGCCTCTACAAGGGAGTATACTTGAAGAACAAGGATCTTACACTCAATTCCTCAATTCCCCTTGTTTCTTCTAAGTCATTCTTGAGATTGTGCATGAACTGTTGCATCAATCTTCTTGAATGAACTTTTATAGATCAGATCATTACTAGAGGATCTGGATCTTTGTGTTTTTGTTCTAGCAAGTTGTTTGTGAGCCTGTGTGCTCAGTGTTGAGTCATTGTACTCAGTTGTGGTTGAGAAGTTGTGCTCAGGTGTCTAGAGTAGTCTTGCTCTAGAGGTTGTGTGAGTTGTAGAAATCAGTGTGTTGGAGTTGTCAGGCTCCAATGTGTGGTGTATCCAAGTTGTGTAGTGGATCCTTACAGTGTGAGGGGTGGATGTAGGAATCACGTGGTGTGATTTCGAACCACCTAAAAATCTTTGTGCAGTGGTTTGTTTGTGATTCAAATTCACTTTGTGCTAGATGTATGCATAGGGTTTTTCGAATTCACTTCTAATCAACTTGATCTCACACTCTAATCATATAATTCACACAATCACTCATCAGATCTGTAAAGTGTTGTGACGGCCCTCATTATACCGGTACGGTTATACCAACCCACGTCGGTATAGCGAGAGTCCTCACAGTGGGACATTTACCCAAACGATACATACAACTGAGATACACGCGAATATACAACAGAGTAGCGGAAGTAAAAGACAACTGCCTCATTCATTCATCATCCACATTTAACATACATGAAGTTTGCAATTAACAATAAAGAACTAAAAGTTCACATAATTTAAATTGCTGAAATATAAATACATAATGTCCACACTTATACATTCTTTTCATGATACTCTAATACAGCGTTCAAATTACATACTATGAAATGCACAAGTCACAAAGAAACTCCAAAGACTAATCTCCGCGCTGGGAGTCCGTCTCCACTGTCTCCTCCAACGGTGCCACGTCACCAACTACACCTGTACGCCGAAGCAAGGAGTGAGTCTAAAGACTCAGCAAGCGACACTACTCATAACATACACGTATAAGTCATAGCGGTTTCTACATACACATTCACAATTTTCAACACATGGCATGCTAGACATTTGAAAGTTTCAACCTATCATGAAAGTTTTACAATTTAATACATGGATCATGCTTTCAAATTTCTAAGAATAAAACTTACCTATCACATGCTCTCTATTCAATTTACTCGTGAAACTTTGCCTTTAAAGAACCAAGACATGAGAGCTACCAACATGAACATTGTGCATATATGAAAGGAAAACACGACTAGCATGGATCTTACATGTTTTTAAACACACATACATAGACATTTTCACATTCTTTAAGTTGCTGGTTTCACATGGTTTAATGGCTGTAAACCTATACATGAGAGCTACCATGTTGCTTAAAACATATCATGTGAACAACCAATCATGCTATTTTGTACCCTTGCTCATCAATTATCCCTAACATGGATTCTAGACATTTTTGCACATATAAACATGATGATAACAACATGAAATTACTGGTTTCACATGGTTTCAGATTTGTCTCACATGGATTTAAATATCATATCCTCACATTTAGAATTTCACATTTTCTTTACACAAGTTTCCTCTTTCACATGGATGCACTTTGCACATACACATTCACATTGTTCACTTACACATTTACACATGAACACATACACATTACACATTACACATTACACATTACACATTTTAGGTGCCGTGACACATAGTCCAAACCACCAAAGAAGGACATATACACATCACATTACACATAGACGCCATCTAGGCATTCCAATGGCGACTCTTGGACTGCGCAGACCGGGAGAACAAGTCTCCACCCTAACCAGTGGTACTTGTCCACCTCCAGGATTTCCCCCTAATGCCCTTAGGGTCACTTACACATTGAACTTTCTCATGGGGACTTTTCCCTGATACAGTTCCACTGCCCTCTACGGAAGCAGTGTCACATTGGCACAGTTACACATTTACACATTTTACCGATTTACACATGGTTTTACATATATCACTTTTCATCTCATTCACTTTCTCACTCACATACATATCTCTATTTTTCCTGACATAGCACTATAGATTTCAGGAGTTTAACACACAGTACTTGCACTAATCAAGTTGGGTTTAAATAATATCTAACCACATTACGATAACATACATAGATTATTACATTTCACATGAAAAATACATAACTCCTTATATACTGGTCCAAATGACCTGAAATTTTAACCACATGCTATTTTCGGGTTCAAGGTCATACATTCAATTTTTCAGATTTTTCTGAGCTAAATAGAATTTACAGAAATTCAAATACCTATTTCGCATGCCATTCACAATTTAGGTCGATATGGACTTATACACACAAGTCAAAATTTTAGCAAGCTACTGTCTGAACAGAGACTACCGTTATATGCATGATTTGAGAATACAGAATTACCCTAAATCATACAACTATAGATCGATCACCACAAATCATTCTTACATGCCTTTTTATTTACCGAACCGAATTTATTAGCAATTTATACAAGCATGGACAATTTACCAAAATTGAGTATACATATACTGATCTAGTAATCTTCATGATCTGACAAAACTGAGGCATTCAGACTAATCCTAATCATGAAACATGGATTGGCAAGATTATCAACAAATCATGCTCACAAATTCACGGAATACAACTTTCTAACATCCACCACCACACATCACACTCATCCACACACCACATTTAACAATATACATAGTGTATAGGGTTACCATATATCCTCATCACGGAAACCATACCGAAAATAGTTGTATAGGAAGGGCAGAACAGGTCACTGTTCTGTCCAGAGGAACTTGGCGGCGGTCTCTGGCCGCTGACTCAGTGTCAGCGGCATGGTCGATGGACGCCAAGCATGATCTCAGCGTCCATTGACCTTGCCGTCAATGCAGGTCTATGCAGAAACACAGACCCGAGCTCTCAAGTTGGGTGAATGTGAGGGTCTAGGACTCGAGGGAAAAATATATAAAATTGTAGAATCGACCTAGACACATACGGGGACATTATGGTTAGGTCACTTGCCTTTTAGAAATTGCTCCAATGGATCTAGGGTGCTGGTGAAGCCCTCCTTGGGCAGTCCCAAGAAGGTGCAGAATGTCCTCCTAGATCTTCTTCCTCCGGGCTCCTGGATGATCTCCACATCAAGGGGATGTCGGGGAAGCCTCCTCCTTTGCTCCAGCTATCCTCTTGTCGTGAAAGATGGCTGGATCTAGATCCAGGAAGTCGGATCTTTGGGTGAAAAGAGTGGGTTTTCTCACAGCTCAGAAACTAGGGTTTTTCTCCTGGTTTCTCTCTTTCAAAGGTGAAGAGAGGGGTGGGAGAAGGCAGATCCAGGTTCAGACATATGGGGAGGCCTCTCTCCCACTCACAGGGTGACAAGACAGCTCTCAGAGCCGTTGGGGACAGCTCCCCAATGGCTGAGCTTTCTTGTTTCCAGAATTTCTAGCTTTGCTGCGCATGCAGGCCAGAGAAATAGGCGTCCATATCATTAGACGCCAGGATTAGTGTTGGCGTCCATGTCTGGACGCTGACACCACCTCAACGGCTAGGGGTTGACGGCAATAAGGCCTTCGGCCAGAACTCTAAAATATGCAGAAAACCATGCATACCATGCATATATACATGCAATATGTATATGGTAGTGTATCCATACTATCACCATTCAATACATGCATTATTTACATATAGTATAAACACATGCACACGTAATTGTACTAATTAATACGTACGTAAGTATGTATATACATACACAAGCACAAACATACATACACAAATACAAATAATGCGACGGAAATTACAAGTGCTCTTTCAAATTGCCTCTGATTCAAAGCATTGATTTAAATTGGCTAAGCTTCTGCAGTTTTTGGCTTAGATCTATTCAACCCCCCCCCTGTAGATCTGATCCAACCTATTTTCGATCCTACAGAAGATATTCCTATGGAAGATGCTCCTGCTCAGGGGGAGCCGACTGCTAGTGCCTCTGTAGGTCAATTTCAAGAAGGCCTAGTGGAAGATGTTTCTGATGAGGATAATGATGACAATGTTCACCAGCACACCAGTTTTACAGCAGTACATGTTGAGCCAGCTGTTGGTCCTGGAGGAAAAGGGAAAAGTGTTGCCAACAATATTCCTATGCTCACTAGTAGGGCACACAACTAATCCAGGAAGAAGAAGATCCATGTTCATCTGGAACTAGTTATTGCTCGGTTGAATGCTCAAGGAGAAATTTTGTGCTCTCTCCAGTCTGATGTAACTTCAATTTTTCTCAGCTAGAGCACTCAAGCAAAGGACATTTGAGTAGTCAAGTCTGAGCTCCATGATATAAGAAGTAAATTGAGCAGTTTGAAGAATGTGGTGACTGACCTTGCACAATTTGTGAGGGAGCACATATCAGCTCAAGCCCCTCCTGTCCCATTTAAGTCTATACCAGAGACTGCTGTAGGGCCATCTGGGCCTCCTCAACCAGAACAGCCAGTCCAGTCAGTGCCAGCTGAGTCAGTTGCTGGGCCATCAGGGCCATCAGTAGAGGAAGCCGGGCCATTAGGGCCATCAGTAGAGGAAGCTGGGCCATCAGGGCCATCTGAGCAAGTGGAAACAGTGGCTGGGCCATCCAGGCCTCAAGTATTTATAGTGGAAGCTTGTGCCCTCAGGGCCTTCTGATTCTTCAGTTCTTCAGACTCCAGCTCCCTCCTCCCCATCTGCTCCTTTCACTGCCCCACTTGCTCCAGAACCTTCAAAGAAACCCCTTCCTAAACATATTTCTTCTCCTACTCCTTTCCTTACTGAATCCTCTTCCTCACCAACTCCCTCCTCATCTATTCCTCCTCCAACTTTTGAGGCACCTCCAACCTCTTCTTCTGGTCCCTCATCTGCTGGTCCCTCCTATGCTGGACCATCCACTCAACCTCCTCCCACTTCATCTTTCTCCTCTCTTCATCCACCTACTCCACCATCTTTCATCACTCTCATTCCTGAGGGTGCTAGTATCATTCGCCATACTGTGCAAGATATCAAAGATGAGTTTGAAGAGGCTATCCTTCGCACAGTTCTATCTGTCTCTGCTCATATCCACAGGACTTATTCTCAGCCTTCTCCCAGTCCTGCCTCTAAGAAAAGGAAAATCTCTAAAGAGCTTGTTTTCCCTTCCTCTCAAGCTCTCTTTCCTCCTCTGTGGTACTCTTTTTCAGTTGTCCACAGAAGAAAGTCCCTATATTCTGAATATCTCCAAAAATGTACATTTGCTACAACTTTTGGCCTCCCTTACCTAAATCTCTCTGAACATCTCAATCTCATTCTTCCTATCTCTCTTGTGCCCAATCCTGACCAATCCAAAATCCTTTCTTCAGCTGAGTCCAAGACTGAAGATCAGTGGGCAAAGTCAAGTAAAGCACTCTACAAAAAATTTGAGGTTTCCAGGGCCAACAGATTTCCACCTTCAGACCATCCTCTTACTTTGTCTGAATGGTTTATCTATCAGCACAGATCCTCCTGGGGTCCTTTCATTCAGAAGGAGATCAAGATGATCAGGAAGTTCCATATGTATAATGACTACTGCTTCGACAATGGCCTTCCTGAAGCCCAGCTTAGTCAGTTCAGGGCAGCTATCTACATTCTCTGAACAAAAAATCCAGTCAATGTACCTCTTCGAGTGGATTTTGCTTCCTTGAAGATGCCTGGCATCACATTTTCCCTCAACTACATTTTCTCCTCATGGACTCTGATGTGGGTGCCATAATCTTTGAGAGGTATGCCAGAGTTAAGGCTCGGATCTTTATTTAGAAGGGAGCCCCTCTTGCCTTCCATCGCTTTCTACTCAGAGAATATCATAGGGGATACATAAAGTCTACTGTTTTAGCTCCCCTACTAGAAGAATCTGAGAGATTCCTCAACTATTAATGGTGTAAAGTCTACCATCAGATAGCTCTTCAGCTAAATTAGATGAATTCCTCCTTAGCTCAGTCAAATCTACCGATTCTGTCTCTTGAGCAGTTTATGCATCTCAACTACATCAATTTAGTTTCTGATCCCTACTCTATCTGGGTTGAGAGATACAAGATCTTTGAAGCTTTGCAGAATGAACTGAAGGATCATAAGCTCCATTATCCTATCTTCATAGATAAGTTTCTTTAGCATGCCAGTTTTGGGACTGCTGGCTTCAACAAGTCGTCTCTTAGTGCTGATGAATACACTCTATTTATTGAAGATCAGAGACAACTTCACATCAAGAGACTCAGTCCAGAGATGAGGCCTTCCTATAACATTAGTTGGGGTGTCTTTCAAGACCTTTTTGAAGAGCAGAAAGCCCAAGCTTGGCAGCTCATTACTCGCCATGCTTCCCTTCTGTCTCCTGCCTTCTATATTTCTGACCCTCACTAATTACTAAAATTTACATCTTTGGCTCCCATTTATCTTTGTCTCTTTCTTTCTATTTTTATCTTCTGTTTATTTATTCCTTTTTGCTTAATGATAAAAAGGGGGAGAACACAATTTTGAAGAACATACTTTAGAAATTATGCAACTCTTTATGTTTTGTCATCACCAAAAAGGGGAGATTGATGATCAGTCCATCTCCATATAATTTGTTATTTATTATATGTATTTTTGGTGATTAACAAAACTCTAGAAATTATGGACTAACATTGTTTTCTAAGATTTTTCAACAGGTCTCAAATAAAACAAACTCAGTAAGTTATCTACACTCATGTTCTTCGAAGTCTATTACATATGAATTGTCTAAGTATACATCGACTTCTATTAAAAGCTCAAATCGATTACTATTCTGTTTCTACATCGGTTTCACTTAAACAACGACTACCTTGTTAAAACATCGATTTCAGAAAGAGCATCGATTTCACTTAAGTATCGACTTCATATTAGAACATCGATTTCAGTTCGAACATTGATTTCATTTCTACATCGATTTCACTTAAACATCGATTTCATGAAGAATATCAACTTCATATTAGAACATCGATTTCGGTTCAAACATCGATTTCACTTAAACATTGATTTCATGTAGAATATCGACTTCATATTAGAACATCGATTTTGGTTCAAACATCGATTTCGTTTCTACATCGATTTCACTTAAACATCGATTTCACTTGAACATCGACTTTAGTTAAACAATGATTTCATACAAAATATTAATTTCATTACATCTATACATGGATTATGTACACATCAATTTCATATCAACATGGATTACATCTAAACATAGATTTGATGACCAGTCCATCCCCATATAATTTTATTTAATTATATGCAATTTTTGTGATTAACAAAACTCTAACAAATTATTTTCTAACAAGTTTTTATGAAGCTCAGTTACAAAAATAAATCAAGCCAAATATGTAAGTAATTTTCTCACTGTACTATTTGAAGTTCATAGCATGCATTTCCTCTAAGTCCACATCGATTTCCTTTATAAGCATAACGATTCTATCGTTACAACGATTTCCTTAGTGATGAAAAGATTTGGGCTTTATAACGATTTGATAAGTTTCACAATGATTTGGTCATCACAACAACTTGATAAGTGAAACATTGATTTGATAGCTATAATGATTTGCTTTCACTTAAAGAACGATTTGATCGCATAACGATTTGATAAGTTTGTGAAACAACGATTTCAGTCTCACAACGATTCGTTATGTGAAACAACGATTTCGGTCTCACAACAATTTGATAAGTTTGTGAAACAACAATTTCGGTCCTACAACGATTTGTTAAGTGAAACAACGATTTCGGTCTCACAACGATTCGTTAAGTGAAACAACGATTTCGGTCTCACAACGATTTGATAAGTTTGTGAAACAATGATTTCAGTCTCACAACGATTCGTTAAGTGAAACAATGATTTTGGTCGCACAACGATTCGCTAAGTGAAACAACGATTTCGGTCTCATAACGACTCGTAAAGTGTAACAACAATTTGCATCTTAGAACGATTCGATAAGTTACACAACGATTTGGTCGCCATAACGATTTGCTTATGATTGAACAATGATTTATTCAAATAACGATTTACTTACAATTGAACAACGATTTGCTTAAACAATGATTTGCTTATAATTGAACAACGATTTGTTCAAACAACGATTTGCTTACTCGCGTACAACGATTTGTATACACAATGATTTCATAAGTTGTACAACTATTTCTTTGTCATAACGATTTCATGGATTACATCGATTTCAAACATATTTTCAAATATTGTGAAAGCCAAAAGTCTTCCCACGTGCATCACTAATATCCATGCATTTAATGTGATTGTACACCTCTCTGCACGTTGCATATCTGGGTGCCTTCTATTCCTATGTTTCTATAACAAACACTTTTTAGGATAGCAGAATGGCATTTCTATTTTAGTGTACATTCTTACTGCATGGTTTCTAACGTTGACTGACAAGCATAGAGATAGTCTAGCTGTCTGTGCTTCGACATTTATTATGTGCAGGTCATATCTTAGAACGTTGGACAACCAGAAGCTAAGGAATATCTGGATGAATCTTCTCTTTGCGTGCATGGCTCCAGAGCATTAAATGGATGCAAGCTTACCTGTCGCGCACAATGGACCATCTTGTCTAACGTGCTTCATGCTTAGAGACAATGACCATTCCAACGACTATATTCTCAAGAGAAGATATATAGAGGGCTGAAGACTCCCAGTTGAGGTGTTCAACAACTTGAACATTTGAGTGATAGAGCCTTCAAGAAAAGTGTTCATCATCGAAGAAGAGCTTCTTCCCTCACTTCACAATTTTCTTCAACTCTTGCTCTCTATCTTTCATTGTCTAGACATTCTTTGAGAGCCTTGTAGGTTTGAGAGTTTTCTTCTAGTGGAAATCTTTCTCTCTCAGACTTAGCCTCAGATCAAGCATTTGTTGTAAGCTTGATCTAGGGGCATTTCGCCTTGTAAACATTTTCTGTGTGTATTCCTCTTCGAGCTGTGAAGAGAAGACCTGTTGAAAATAGGTGGTGAGTATTCCCTTCGGTAAGGAAGGAAGACCTGTGTATCAGGGTGGTTGTATACCTCTTCGGGGTTAGAAGAGAAGGCCAACTACGGCTGGATGTGTTAGGGTCCTTAAGGGGGATAGTACCCTTGTTCGTGAAATCCCAAGTTGTTGCTTGGGGACTGAACGTAGGACTCCTTGGGATAGGAGGTCCGAACCAGGATAAAACTTCCTATGATTGTGTGTTTGTGTGTTTGTTATCTTGATTAACACTAACACTAACCATCGTCTCTAGTGATCTTCTTTAAAGCATTTTTGTTCACAGGTTTAAATCGAAAAGAATTTTTTAAAATCTCATTCACCCCCCCTGTGGGCTAGCTAGCTAGGCAACAAGTGGTATCAGAGCCAAGTCTCTTCGACAAAGAAGATCTCGCGATCTGAAGAGCAAAGTTAAATGGCAGCTCAAGGGTATGCAGAAGGTCAGTCAGTCAATAGACCACCTTTGTTCGATGGTGAAGATTACAACTACTGGAAGACAAGAATGGAATTCTTCCTTCAAGGTCTCAATTTTCTAATCTGGTCGATCATAGAGGAAAGAGATTTAGTTGTCCTTAACGATAGAGAAAATTGGACAGAAGATGATAAGAAGAAGATATCATTAAATTGTAAAGCAAAGAGTATTTTGTGTTGTGCGCTGAGCAAGAAAGAGTTTAATAGGATCTCAACATGCAAGTCTGCAATGGAAAAGTGGGAGAAGCTTAGAATAACCTATGAAGGAACAGACAAGGTCAAGGAGACAAGGATAGATATCTTGGTAGCTCAATATGAGCAATTTCAAATGCAGCCAGGAGAAACAATTACTCAGATGTACAGTGGATTCACTGATATTACAAATGGTCTGGCTGGTCTTGGAAAGAACTATGAGATGGGAGATATTGTACGAAAAATACTTAGATCCCTACGAGCCTCTTGGACTCCGAAGGTGACAGCCATAGAAGAAGCAAACGACTTGAGAAGGATGTCACTTGAAAAGCTTGTTGGGTCACTGATGGCCCACAAGATAAACATGGAAAGACTTGGGGAGTCTTCCAGCAGAAGGAAACACATCAATGCTCTCAAAGTTGATAAAGACACATATGGTGATGAATCAGATGGTGATAAAAGCTTCGGGAGCAGTGAAGACGAGGAAGCATTTCTCTCCAGAAGGTTGCAAAGAATCCTAGCCAAGAAGAAATACCAATCTGGAAGAAGATATTTCAAGAAAGGAAAAGATTTCAAGAAAACCAAAGTAAGGGACACTATGAAATCTGAACCTATTTGTTATGAATGTAAGAAACCTGGACATATCAAGGCTGAATGTCCGAAACTGAAGAAGACAGAGTTCAGGAAGAAAGACAACTCGAAGAAATTCAGAAGGTACAAAAAGAAAGCGATGGCAGCTGCATGAAGCAATGACAGCGACTCAGATAGTGAGTCTAGCTCCAGTGAAGAAGAAGAAGAAAAGGCCAACCTAGCCTTCATGGCAAATATAGAGGAAAAGGTAACCTCTGACTCCTCATTTACTTCCTGTAATGAATCAGATTCTGATAGTTTAGAAGAGGCTTTTAATGAGTTATATAGTAAATATAAAGATGTATGTAAAATATTAAAAACTACAAAGAAAAGTCATGCATGTTTAGAAATCACTAACTCAGATTTAAAATCTGAAAATGAGCAGTTAGAAAAATAAATTTCTGAATTAAAAAGGAGAAATGAATTATTATGTGAAGACTTGAGAAATAAAAATAAACAAATAACAAATCTAGAAAGTCAGGAAACAACAAGCAAACTTGAAAGGGAGGTTGACACACTAACCAAAGATATTGAATATCTAACTAACACCATTGAAAAATTCACAAATGGTAAATCAACCTTAATATTAAAAGGAGCTAGAAGATCAGGTAAGAAAAAGCATGGTTTAGGATATACTCCACTTGATAATGAAGAAACAATAGTACATCCTAAAATCTATCCAACCCCAAAATTTGTAGCTGAATAAGACACTGAGTATAAATCAAATTTTAAGCATATCCCAATTGAAAAGTAAGCAAAATATCCTGCTATAGTTATTGTAATAAATTAGGACATACTAAAATAATTTGTCTGACTAAACACCTAAAATGGATACTCAAAAGAAAAGGTGAGGAAACTAACCAGTAAGGACTCAAAAGAACTTGGGTACCTAAATCTTAGTGTTTCTATTGCAGGGATGTCTTAGAGCATCAAAATGGTACCTGGACAGCAGGTGCTTAAGGCACATGACAGGAAACAAAAAGCTCTTCTCACACATTGAAGATGAAGAAGGTACAGTAACTTATGGGGATAATGGAAAAGGAAAAGTGGTCGGTTGTGGATCAGTTGGCAGCGAAGGTAGAACCCTCATTAAAGATGTTCTGTGTGTTCAAGGGCTCAAGCATAATTTAATAAGTATCAGCCAGTTGTGTGACAGATTTCAAGAGTCAAAATGTCTTATTATGAAAGATGGAGTAACAGTGTTCGAAGCCTGCAGAGAAAAGAATTTATATGTGCTTCACCTGGAAGAGATAAATGATCAAGATGTATGCCTTGCAGCAAATAAAGATCAATCAGCTAAATTATGGCACAGGAGATTGGGTCACTGTAGTCTGAATGGAATCAGAAAATTTATCAAGAGAAATCTGGTAGAAGGTTTGCCCAAAATAAGCTCAAGGATAGAAGGTGTGTGTGAACCTTGTGCAAAAGGGAAGCATACAAAATCATCTTTCAAATCGAAGTCAGTTGTAACCACTTCCAAACCTTTAGAACTGTTGCATATGGATTTATTTGGGCCAATGAGAACAACCAATTTAGGAGGAAAGAATTTTGGATTCGCGATAGTGGATGATTATTCAAGATTTACATGGGTATCATTCTTGGATCATAAAGATGACACTTTCGAAAGTTTTGTGAAATTCAGTAAGAAAGTTCAGAAGGATAAGAAGTTCAGTATAATAAGTATCCGATTAGATCATGGAGGAGAATTTCAAAATGAAAAATTTACAGAATTCTATGATGGTCAAGGAATTGAGCATAACTTCTCAGCACCAAGGACACCACAGCAAAATGGAGTTGCTGAGAGAAAGAATAGAACATTGTTGAATATGGCCAGAACCATGCTGTCAGAGTATAATCTCCCAAGATATTTCTGGGCTGAAGCAATCAACACTGCATGCTACATAATAAATAGAGTGATGATCAGGCCAATCCTGAAGAAGACTGCATATGAGCTTTACAAGCAAAAGAAGCCAAAGATCAGTCATTTCAGAACTTTTGGCTGTCCATACTTCATCCACAACAATGGTAAAAGAGACATTGGTAAGTTAGATTCTAAATCTGATGAAGGTATATTTATGGGGTATGCTTCTAAGCCTAAAGGTTATAGAGTATTTAATAAATAAAGTTTATTAATTGAGAAAACTGTCCATGTTATTTTTGATGAATCTAACCCTTCCTTGAGAAAGGAAGTAGATAGTGACAATGATGATGCAGAAAACCTATCCAAGAAACTAAAGGATACATCTATCAAGGATAATGAAGATCCACCCTTGGAAGAACTACAACAAAAGGAAACTGTATATGAAGATCTTCTAAAGGAATAGAGATACGAGAAGGATCACCCAAAGGACAACATTATTGGAGATCCATCGGTTGGGGTAAGAACAAGAGGTAATGTTATTCCATGTGACTATCTAGCATTTGTTTCTCAAATTGAGCCGAAGATAGTCAATGATGCACTGTCTGATGAATCTTGGATTTTAGCTATGCAAGATGAACTTAATTAATTTTTAAGAGAAACCAAGTTTGGTCCCTTGTTCCGAGACCATCAGATCATCCTATTATTGACACCAAATGGGTGTTCAGAAATAAATTGGATGAAGCTGGTGTTATCACTAGAAACAAGGCTAGACTGGTTACTGAAGGCTATTCCCAAGAGGAAGGCATAGATTTCGATGAAACCTATGCACCAGTGGCTAGACTTGAGGCTATTAGAATTTTACTTGCATATGCATCTGCATGAGATTTAAAGCCTTTTCAAATGGATGTAAAATCTGCATTTTTAAATGGTTATATAAACGAGGAAGTCTATGTAGAACAACTTCCTGGTTTTGATGATGTAAGCTTTCCAAATCATGTTTTCAAACTGCATAAAGCTTTATATGGATTAAAGCAAGCACCTAGAGCATGGTATGAAAGGCTTAGTGTATTTTTATTAAATCATGGCTTTATCAGAGGACAGGTAGATAGCACATTGTTTATTAAATCTAAAGTCAAAAATATACTACTTGTGCAAATTTACATAGATGATATAATATTTGGATCTACTGATGAATCTCTGTGCAAGTACTTTGAAAAGCTTATACAGGGAGAATTCGAAATGAGCATGATGGGGGAGCTCAACTAGTTCCTTGGACTTCAAATCAAACAAGCCAAAGAAGGTACACACATCTTCTAAGCAAAATTTACCAAGGAATTATTAACGAAATTTGGATTCGATAATGCAAAGCCACTGTCAACACCAATGAGCACATCCACAAGGTTAGACAGTGATAAAGATGGTAAGAAACTAGACCAAAAGCTTTATAGAGATATGATAGGATCTTTACTTTATTTAACTGCTAGTAGACCTGATATTTTATTTAGTGTATACATGTGTGCAAGGTATCAGGCTGATCCTAAGAAATCTCATTTAATATCTATCAAAAGGATCTTTAGATATCTAGCTGAACCCATGATCTAGGTTTATGGTATCCAAAATCATGCAAAATTAATTTAGTAGGATATTCTGATGCTGACTATGCTGGATGCAAGGTAGATAGAAAAAGCATAGTGGAAGTTGTCAATTTCTTGCAGGATGCTTGATTTCATGGTCCTCAAAGAAGCAAAATTCAGTAGTACTGTCAACAGCTGAAGCTGAGTATGTGGCTGCTAGAAGCTGTTGTACACAACTCTTATGGATAAAACAGCAACTTGAGGATTATGGATTGCACATCAAGACAATTCCATTATTGTGCGACAACACCAGTGCAATAAATCTTACCAAGAATCCAATTCAGCACTCTAGAACCAAGCATATAGAGGGTAGATATCATTTTATTAGAGATCATGTAGCAAATGGCAATATAAATATTTCTTTTATAGATACTCTAAATCAGTTAGCAGACATCTTCACAAAGACCTTACCAGAAGAGAGATTTATGTCTCTTCCAAGGGAATTAGGCATGTGTAATTTTTGATAGATTTTTCTGTACACAACTAAAATAATAATATCTTCAGAATAATGTCTATTCTCTCCCCTGGATTTAAGTGAATCCCTTAATTGCGTGCTTCATAAATTGCTTTGACGGTTCATTATTTTATAAGGCTTTATCCTTTGCGAAATAGTCTCTTCGTTTGTCATTTTCTGCATTTATTGATGTGTCCTTTCAAAAGCAACTTTACCTTTTTCTTTAAATCCTGTAATCTATGCCAAACCGATTTTACCTTCTCTCTCATCTCTTTCGACTTGCCTGGAATGATAAGCCCTATCGATTCTGGCTCTCTTTCTCTGAGAGATTTCAAAGAATCCCTCTTCTCCCACCAAAATCTCTTGAGGGTTTCTGCTCTACTCCTTCCCACGATCATCCAGAACCTTTCCTTGTTCAATTCCATGGTAGTTTCTGGGGTCTCCAGCACTGTTGGCAGTTACAGCATCGCGTTCCTCACAGCAGAGCAGCAAGAGAGGTTTGCAGCGGTGAAGACCAAAGTCTGTGGAAACAAGGCAGTAGATGTAGTAGATTTGGAGAAGAATGGCATGCACAGTCTAGTGGCAGCTATGCAGAGGATGAAGTGGTCGAAAATGGCAACCATTTCTGAGGCAAGTTATCCGGACTTAGTGAAAGCTTTCTATATCTATTTAAAATCCGGAGAAGACGGGTCCTTGACCTCCACAGTCAAAGGTACCCCCATTCATATTACATATGATTTGTTATCAAGCTTGTTTGAAGTGTCTACCGTCAGTCGCAGTGGTGTAGATAGTGTTGATAACCATGCCAAAGGATTAGGGATCATCGGTACTGAATACAAGCTGAAGGACGGTAAAATCGACATCAACCAGCTGAACGCCTTCAATAGGATTTTGCATTTCATTGTTTGTCAGATTCTCGAGCTCAGGAGCGCAACTTTCTCCACATGCACTAAAGCTGATTCAGACATGATGTTCTGGGGGATTCAGAACCAAGACATTAATATGGCAGAGGTAATAATTGATAGAATGAAGTTTGCATCGGCTATGATTTGGGACATAAAGAACAAGCTCAATGGGTCTCTACCATATGCTCACTTGCTGACGAAGATTTTCTAGCATTTCAACATCAGTTTGAATGGTGAAGTTTCTGAGAAGATGGGCCAAGCTATCAGGTCCAGAAACTTGAAAAAGAGTGGTTTCTCACAAATAGCTGGAGTGTGGACCAAGACTTCAGTTGCAGAAGGAGAAGCTATCATCGGGGAAGCTCAAGAAGTTCCCTAAATTCCTTAGGCAGAAGCAAAGGTACAGATAAGGGTTGCAGCCCCAGCAGCTGTTCCAGCAGTCCAACATCGGCAAGAAGAAGTCAGGATAGAGATGCCAGTAATCCAAGAAGAGAAAGAAGTAGCAGCAGTAGATGTCAGAGTTGAAGATTCAGTGGTCAGCGAAAGCAGAATGGAGGATATTCCTCCTGATCACACTGAGCCCGTTGGGCAAGTTTCAGGGGTTGTCACCCCCTCCTCAATTGTAGCATCTGTGCTTAGAGATGTGCTGGAATCTATCACCAGCACTCAGGGGGAGCAAGAAGAATCTACTGCTGAAGTTGTGGCACTAGGCCATAGTATAGATGTTCCCATGGAAGATGCTCCTTCTTAGGGGGAGCAAGTGTTTGACCAGGATGTAGAGATTCAGGGGGAGTACACAGCAAGTGCCCCTAATGATCAGCTCAAGGAAGGTATTGTGGAGAGCACCTCGATGAGGATAATGTAGAAAATATGGAGCCAGTTGTTGGCAAAAGTGTTAAAGGTAAATGTGTTGCCACTAAAATTCCACTTCTTTCTCATAAGGCTTACCGAAGATCAAAGAAGAAGAAGCTGAAGGTCAACATGAAGCCAGTAATTGACCGGTTGGATACTCATGGAGAAATCCTGTGTTCATTGCAGCATGAAGTTTCATTTATTTTTGTGAGCCAAAGCACAGGAGCCAAGCAGATTGGAGCAATGAAAGTTGAGCTCCAAGGTTTGAAGGTTGAGTTGGGTTGCATAAGACAATTAGTTCAAGATCTTTCAGTCTTTGTGAGGGAGCAATTACCCATTCCTACCCCTCCTGCTCCCCCTCAGGCTGTACCAACAAGCAGTTCAGGCCATCAGGGCCAAGAATTGAAGAAGAAGAAGAAGAAGTCCGGCCATCAGGGCCAGTTAGTGCTGAGGATGCAGGGCCATCAGGGCCAAAGATTGCTAATGAATCAAGGCAGTTTGAGAAAGTTCAGGTAGTTTCAGGGCCATCAGGGCACTCGGATGAGCAGTCAGAGTTACCAAGGCTAGTCATGGATGAGTCTGGGCCATCAGGGCCGGTGGAATCAGAAGCTGAACCTGCAAGAGTTGAAGACCAGGCTGTAGCCCCAGAGCCCCCTTCTTCCCTTCTTCAAACTCCAGCCCCTCCTTCTCCACCTTCATCCACCACTTCTCCTCCAGCTCCTGCCACCTTCAAACAATCCCTTTCCAAAAAACATTTATTCTCCTACACCATTTCCTACACAATCCTCCTCTTCTCCTGCTTCCTCCACCTTCATTCCTCCTCCTCCTTCTGAGGCACCTCTAGCATCCTCCTCCTCAGATAGAGCCTCCTCTTCTGGTCCTTCATCAGCTGGACCATCCTTACCACCTCCATCTACCTCTCATTCTTTCCTTCATCCTCCTACTACTCCCTCTTTTATTACAATCATCCCTGAGGGTACCCAACTTGAAGGTCATGAAATCCAGGACATTAAAGATGAGTTTGAAGTAGCAATACTTCGCTTAGTCCTGTTAGTTGGCACTCACATTCATAGGACAGGCTCTTCCAGCCATGTTCCTAAAAAGAGAAAACTATCTTCCACCCTTGCCACCTCTTCTGAGCCTTGTTTTCCACCTCTTTGGTTTTCTCTCACTGTTGAAAATTGAAGAAGGTCCATTTATTGTGAATTCCTCTAGAAATGCACATTTGCCACCCTTTTTGGTCTTCCCCTTCTACCTCTCACCGACCACTTAAACATTGTTCTCCCTCTCTCTTCTCTTTCCAAAGCCAAACAGTCAAAAATCTTCTCTATGACTGAGGCTAAATTTGAAGATCAGTGGGCTCGGGGGCATCAATCCTTATACAGGCAATTCCTATCTGCCCGCTCTGCCAGATTCCAACCCAGGGATCACCCACTCACTCTCTCTGAGTGGTTTGTGGTTCATCACAAAAGTATCTGAGGTTCATTTATTCAAAAGGAAATCAAGCTCATCTGCTACTTCCAGATGTTCACTGATTATTTCTATCTCAATAATCTACCTGAAGTTCAACTTGGTCAATTCCGGCAAGCTATTTCTAGTCTTGGTTCAGATGATGCTCATACCACATCCATCCAGGTAGATTTTGCCACTTTGGAAATTCCAGATGTTGTGTTTCTGCCTCCACTCCACTGCCTAGTCATGGAATCTGCCATGGGATCATTGATTTTTGAAAGATTTGCAAGGGTATTGGGCATACTTTCAGTGCAGAAAGGTGGTTCACTTTCTTTCCACAGATTTGTCTTCAGGGTATATCATCAGGGTCATATCAAGTCTGATGTTCTTGCCCCTCTTTTATCTGAATGTGAGCGCTTATCTCCGTCTGATTGGGAAAAGCTTTACCTCCTCACTGCTCAGCAGCTTACTGCTCTCAATGCTTCTAAGACCTCATCAAATCAACCTCTTTTGTCTACTACAGAATTTCTAGATCTGAATTTCATTCACCTTGTTCGAGACCCTTATAATACATGGGTTGAGAGATACAATGTGTATGTGGCTATGAAAAAGGAACTGAAACAACAACAAATATTCTACCCCATAACCATAGATAAGTTCCTCCAGCATGCCAGCTTTGGCACCTCTACCTTCTACAAATCTTCTCTTGGCAGAAACGAATATGGCACTTTCATAGAAGCTCAGAGGCAACTGCACATCTAGAGGATGGCTCCTGTTATGGGACCCTCCTACTCTATGGTCTATGGAGCTTTTCAACAATATTTTGAAGAGCCGGAATGCAAAGCATGGCCGATTATTATTCTCTATGCCTCCCTTTTGTCCCCTGCCTTTTATCATTCTGTACCCCCATAGTCTTGAATATAGTGGTTTCTTTGGCTTCCATTTATCTTTATTCTCTTCTTTCTATTGCTTTAGTATCTTTTTGCTTAATGACAAAAAGGGGGAGAAAATAAAAAATTCTGAAATACAAGTCAACAAATTTACTTAAGTATAGTAAGTTCATTTCTGCACATTATGTGTTATGTTTTGTTATGATTTTGTCATCACCAAAAAGGGGGAGATTGATGATCAGTCCATCCCCATATAATTTTATTTAATTATATACAATTTTGGTGATTAACAAAACTCTAACAAATTATTTTCTAACAAGTTTTTATGAAGCTCAATTACAGAAAATAAATCAAGCCAAATATGTAAGTAATTTTCTCACTGTACTATTTGAAGTTCATAGCATGCATTTCCTCTAAGTCCACATCAATTTCCTTTATAAGCATAATGATTCTATCATTACAACGATTTCCTTAATGATCAAAAGATTTCGACTTTATAACGATTTGATAAGTTTCACAATGATTTGGTCATCACAACAACTTGATAAGTTAAACATCAATTTGATAGCTATAACGATTTGCTTTCACTTAAAGAACGATTTGATTGCACAACGATTTGATAAGTTTGTGAAACAAGGATTTTGATCTCACAACGATTCGTTAAGTGAAACAACGATTTCTGTCTCTCAACGATTCGTTAAGTGAAACAACGATTTCGGTCTCACAATGATTTGATAAGTTTGTGAAACAACAATTTCGGTCTCACAACGATTCGTTAAGTGAAACAACGATTTCAGTCTCAAAACGATTCGCTAAGTGAAACAACGATTTCAGTCTCACAACAACTCATAAAGTGTAACAACGATTTGCATCTTATAATGATTCGATAAGTTACACAATGATTTGGTCGCCGTAACGATTTGCTTATGATTGAACAACGATTTGTTCAAACAATGATTTTCTTATAATTGAACAACGATTTGTTCAAACAACGATTACTTATAATTGAACAATGATTTGTTCAAACAACGATTTGCTTATAATTGAACAACGATTTGCTTACTCGCGTAGAACGATTTGTATACACAACGATTTCATAAGTTGTACAACTATTTTTTTATCATAACGATTTCATGGATTACATCGATTTCAAACATATTTTCAAATATTGTGAAAGTCAAAATTCTTCCCACGTGCATCACTAATATCCATGCATTTAATGTGATTGTACACCTCTCTGCACGTTGCATATTTGGGTGCCTTCTATTCCTATGTTTCTATAGCAAACACTTTTCAGGATAGCAGAATGTCATTTCTATTTTAGTGTACATTCTTAAAGCATGGTTTCTAACGTTGACTGACAAGCATAGAGACAGTCTAGCTGTCTGTGCTTTGACATTTATTATGTGTAGGTCATATCATACAACGTTGGACAACCAGAAGTTAAGGAATATCTGGATGAATCTTCTCTTTGCGTGCATGGCTCTAGAGCATTAAATGGATGCAAGCTTACCTGTCGCGCACGATGCACCATGTTGTCTAACATGCTTCAAGCTTAGAGACAACGGCCATTCCAACGGCTATATTCTCAAGAGAAGATATATAGAGGGCTGAAGACTCCCAGTTGAGGTGTTCAACAACTTGAACATTTGAGTGATAGAGCCTTCAAGAAAAGTGTTCATCATCGAAGAACAGATTCTTCCCTCACTCCACAATTTTCTTCAACTCTTGCTCTCAGTCTTTCATTGTCTAGACATTCTTTGAGAGCCTTGTAGGTTTGAGAGTTTTCTTCTGTTAGGGATCGGATGGGTGGATGGATCAGATCTAGAAGGGGGGGTTGAATAGATCTAACACCAATTAACGTGGAAGCTTAAGCAATTAAAAATTACTTCGAATCAGAGATCAATTCACCCAAACAATTTACTGATCTGAAGTATGATTAGTGTGTGTAAGCAAATCCATTAGTAGTGTAAGCGAAAACCCTATGCATGCATCTATCGTAATACAAAGTCAAACCACAATTCAAACCACTGCACAAAGGATTTTTAGGTGGTTCGGAAATCACCTCCAGTGAGTCCTACGTCCACCCCTCGCACAGTGAGGCCACACTACTCAAAACCTTGAGTACAACTCACACTGGAGCATGACGACTCCAAACAACCTTGAGCACGACGGCTCAATACACAATCTTGAGTTCAATGGCTCACAAACTGAGCGCGACGGCTCAAACAATTATCGGAGTACGACGACTCCAAATTGAGCACGATGGCTCAAACCACACAGTGAGTGTGACGACTCACAAACCAAAGCTCGACGGCTCACAGTACAAAAGATAGATCAAACACAAAAGAGATCAGATCCTCTAGCAATGATCTGATTCAAGACAGTTTCGTACACAGAAATTTGTGCAGAACTTCATACACAAATCTCATTGACGAAATAAGGAAGAACAAACTCAGAAATAAGACAAATAGATGTAGAAAGAGTGTTGTTCGATGAAGAGGCCTTGAAGACGCTTCAATTGAGGAGCCTTGATGGAAATCGATGGAGATTCTCCTCAATTGGCGATGCTCTGCTTTGATGGCATCTAAAATGCCAGAAATCCTTCTTCTCCTGTGCCTCTTCAGTTGGATCTGCTCCCTTGCCTAGCACAACAACCTTCTCTCCAGGGATTCCCTTTGATTCCCACATCCTTCCTCTTAGAAGGATGGCTTGCAGCTTCTGGAGATGGAGACAGATCTGGAAAACCCCCTTTGGCCGCCAAAAAGCTTCTTCTGGAAGTGTATGGGCTCTCTTGCCTTTAGGGTTCAAGGAGCATGGGTATTTATAGCCCCATATGTCCATAACGTGCCTTGGGGTGCATGGGCACAGAACCCTAGGTCAAATCCCCTAAATCTCAAGCAGCCACGTGTTCAAAGAAATTCACGTTTTTGAGTTTCAGCTGGAGTGTGTCGACCTGACTTGATCTAGTGTCGACCTGATGGCAAACTGATCTGCTGGAAACTGGGTCTAGTGTCGACCTGACTTGATCTAGTGTCGACCTGACTTGATCCAGTGTCGACCTGCTGTCCCAGTCAGGCAAACTGATCTGCTGGAAACTGGGTCTAGTGTCGATCTGACTTGATTTAGTGTCGACACTACCAAGACAAAAATGTATGAACCTGAAAATATAAAGTGTAAACAATTAATACAAGATATTATCATTAAAATATGAGATATTAAACATCAAAAACATGTTTTCTAAGCATTATTGTGATATGTATCAAATGTATAACATGTTCAACATATCATCATCAAAATCACAATATGTCATCATTAAAATCACAATATGTTATCATTCAAATCACAACATGTCATCATTAAAATCACAACATGTCATCATTAAAATCACAACATGTCATCATTAAAATCATAATATCTCATCATTAAAATCACAATATGTCATCATTAAAATAATGATATGTCATTATCAAAATCAAAGTATGAGTGATGTTCATTGGTCATCATTAAAATGCAACTTTAGGAAATTCCAAAACACACTCAACCCAACAATCTCCCCCTTTTTGATGATGACAAAACATATCTCCCTTGACTGCAATAACTCCCCTTGTGTTTGTAGTGTTCTTCAATTCATGTTGAAGCTTCTGTTTTTCAGCTTTTAATTCAACAACTTCTTTTTCTGAAATTTGAAGTTTATTTAGCATGACATCCAAACCATTTTCATCTTGCTCTTTCATTTTCAAATTGTGCAATTTATTTTTCCAAATCAGAAATTTTATTACTTAAATTGCTACAATTATTATTCAATGGTTTGTCATGCAATAAGCATTCAATCTTCCTTTTTAGATGATGATTTTCTTCAACAAGTTGTTTGCATCTCTCATTTATTTGATGATCATGAGCCATGTTAGAAATCTGTTTGTTTAATTGATCATTATCAAATTAGAAGTTTTCATTGAGATTAATCAATTTTCCATTTTTATTTTCCAGATCAATAACTTTGATTTCAATAGCTCATGGTTTTCTTTCAATCCATTCAGTTTTTTTCACAGATTTGGACTTCATCTTCCAAATTCTCTTTCTCATAATTTAATTTTTCAACTTCATTTTTCAAATTCTCATTTTCTTCTGAAAATCTTTATCATTGTTCTGGAGCAATTCAAGTGTATTTGTCAAAATTTCAATTTCTTTAAGGCAATGTTTTAAAGTTTTTTTCAAATCTTTATTCTTAGTGTTCAACATTGCATTAAGATTTTGTATCTTCTCACAGAACTCAACCAATTCAGCATAAGACATGCCTTCATCTGCAACAGAATCAGAATTAAAATACATAGATAAGTCTTGAATTGATTTACCTGACCTGGTAGACCCATTTGAACTCTTGTGTTCTGAAGAAGATGAAGAATGCTCTGAGCTCTTAGAATGTGCAGTGAGAGCCACAACTTTATGAATTGTTGATTTTCTGGATTCATTGAGGCTCTTCTTTGCCATAAAGTACTTGTGAATTTCTTTTGCTCCTTTTCTTTGTGCTTCATTTGGCAAACTTGATGAAAGTGAGACTGGTGATTTCTCTGAAATTATAACAGGAAATTCATGCAAATTAAAGAGATTTGCCATTATATCAAAACTCAAAAGACTATTAGATCTAATCACAGTGAATCAATGTAACAAGGAATTAGATCTAACAATTAGAGTGGTTAACCCGCTCTAATACCAAATGTATGAATTAGAGCGATTAAGCACACAGAGATAGTGAAAGATCAAGCAAACAGTTCATGCAATTAACACAGAGATCAAACAGAAGCAATCAAATCAGATCAGTAACAGACATTAACCTGCTTTGATACCAATTGTTAGGGATCAGATGGGTGGATGGATCAGATCTATAAGGGGGGGTTGAATAGATCTAACACCAATTAACGCGGAAACTTAAGCAATTAAAAATTACTTCGAATCAGAGATCAATTCACCCAAACAATTTACTGATCTGAAGTGTGATTAGTGTGTGTGAGCAAATCCATTAGTAGTGTGAGCGAAAACCCTATGCATGCATCTATCGTAATACAAAGTCAAATCACAATTCAAACCACTGCACAAAGGATTTTTAGGTGGTTCGGAAATCACCTCCAGTGACTCCTACGTCCACCCCTCACACAGTGAGGCCACACTACTCAAAACCTTGAGTACAACTCACACTGGAGCATGACGACTCAAACCAACCTTGAGCACGACGGCTCAACACACAATCTTGAGTTCAACGACTCACAAACTGAGCGCGACGGCTCAAACAACTACCGGAGTACGACGACTCCAAATTGAGCACGACGGCTCAAACCACACAGTGAGTGCGACGACTCACAAACCAAAACTCGACGGCTCACAGTACAAAAGCTAGATCAAACACAAAAGAGATCAGATCCTCTAGCAATGATCTGATTCAAGACAGTTTCGTACACAAAAATTTATGCAGAACTTCATGCACAAATCTCATTGACGAAATAAGGAAGAACAAACTAAGAAATAAAACAAATAGATGTAGAAAGAGTGTTGTTCGATGAAGAGGCCTTGCAGACGCTTCAATTGAGGAGCCTTGATGGAAATCGATGGAGATTCTCTTCGATTGGCAATGCTCTGCTTTGATGGCATCTGAAATGCCAGAAATCCTTCTTCTCTGCGCCTCTTCAGTTGGATCTGCTCCCTTGCCTAGCACAGCAACCTTCTCTCCAGGGATTCCCTTTGATTCCCATGTCCTTCCTCTTGGAAGGATGGCTTGCAGCTTCTGGAGATGGAGACAGATCTAGAAAACCCCCTTTGGCCACCAAAAGGCTTCTTCTGGAAGTGTATGGGCTCTCTTGCCTTTGGGGTTTAAGGAGCATGGGTATTTATAGCCACATATGTCCATAAAGTGCCTTGGGGTGCATGGGCACGGAACCCTAGGTCATATCCCCTAAATCCCAAGCAGCCACGTGTTCAGAGAAATTCACGTTTTTGAGTTTCAGCCGGAGTGTGTCGACCGACTTGATCTAGTGTCGACCTGATGTCCCAGTCAGGCAAACTGATCTGCTGGAAACTGGGTCTAGTGTCGACCTGACTTGATCTAGTGTCGACACTACCAAGACAAAATGTGTGAACCTGAAAATATAAAGGTAAATAATTAATACAAGATATTATCATTAAAATATGAGATATTAAACATCAAAAATATGTTGTCTAAGCATTATTGTGATATGTATCAAATGTATAACATGTTCAACATATCATCATCAAAATCACAATATGTCATCATTAAAATCACAATATGTTATCATTAAAATCACAACATGTCATCATTAAAATCACAACATGTCATCATTAAAATCATAATATCTCATCATTAAAATCACAATATGTCATCATTAAATAATGATATGTCATCATCAAAATCAAAGTATGAGTGATGTTCATTGGTCATCATTAAAATTCAACTTTAGGAAATTCCAAAACACACTCAACCCAACATCTTCTAGTGGAAATATTTCTCTCTCAGACTTAGCCTCAGATCAAGCATTTGTTGTAAGCTTGGTCTAGGGGCATTTCACCATGTACACATTTTCTGTGTGTATTCCTCTTCGGGCTGTGAAGAGAAGACATGTTGAAAATAGGTGGTGAGTATTCCCTTCGGTAAGGAAGGAAGACCTATGTATCAGGGTGGTTGTATACCTCTTCGGGGTTAGAAGAGAAGGCCAGCTGTGGCTAGATGTGTAAGGGTCCTTAAGGGGGATAATACCCTTGTTAGTGAAATCCCAAGTTGTTGCTTGGGGACTGGACGTAGGACTCCTTGGGATAGGAGGTCCGAACCAGGATAAAATTTCCTGTCTTTGTGTGTTTGTGTGTTTTTTATCTTGATTAACACTAACACTAACCATCGTCTCTATTGATCTTCTTTAAATCATTTTTGTTGACAAGTTTAAATCGAAAAGAATTTTTAAAATCCCATTCACCCCCCCCCCCTAGGCTAGCTAGCTGGGCAACAAGATTATGATTATATCTCGACAATGATTTCATTCTAACAACGATTACACTCATAATGACTTCTCTTGAAAATCGGTTGTGTTGAATATCGACTATCTCCAAACATCAACTTCCCTTCTACCATGATTATGCTTTAGACAGTAAATGGATATTATTTTTATAATCTTTATAGATAATCTTGAATATATTCTATCCTCATGATATTAAAATATAATTTTCAAATCACTGTTGATTTCATATATTCCCGCGAACCTGTTGTATCTGTATACTCAAACATTTATTGTATGTAGTACAATATCTCTGCACGACATATCTTCATGCCACCATATTTATGTCACGTAAAGTAGAACTTTAAAGGATGACAGAATGGAACTTCCTATTTAGTATATCTTCTTACAACACAACTACTAACGTTGACTGACAGTTTAGACACAATTAAGTTGTCTACGCTTCAGCATTCATTACGTGCAGGTTTATGGTGGTCATATACGTTACAACGTCGGACCTGTCACTATGATAGAAGCAAGAAGAGATTCAAATAATCTTCCTCTTTGTATGTGTCTATCCCAGCATTTAATGGCTGCAGGTTTTCTTGATTCCTACATCGGACCAGACACATCCATCATGCATGAAGATGTGAGACAACAGATACTTCAACGGGTAAATCTTTCAAGTGAAGATAAATAGAAGACTGGTGACTCCATGAAGACACACCTTGACACCTTGAAGAAAAAAGATAGAAGAGCTTGTTCCTTGATTTAAAGAAACATTCTTCAGCTCTTTGCACTCCATAGCAACCTGTTCTAGTTTTTGAGAGCTCCTTGTAGATCTGAGAGACCTTCATTCTGTGTGAACCTCTTCGTCTCTTAGATTCTGCCTCAGATCAAGCAATCTCTATAAGCTTGGTCTAGGGGCCATCACCCTTTTATTCTTATTCTGAGTGCTCCTCTTCGTCTGTGAAGAGAAGACCTACTGTAGAGTGGGTGGTTGTTCCCTTTGGTATGAAGGAAGACCTGTTGCATCAGGTGATTTAGTACCTCTTCCTGTAGAAATGAGAAGGTCAGCTGCGGCTGGATGTGTAAGTGTCCTTAAGGGGAACTGTACCCTTAGGTTAGTGAAATCCCAAGTTGTTGCTTGGGGACTGGACATAGGACTCCTTATGATAGGAGATCTGAACCAGGATAAAATCCATGTTGTCTGTGTGATTGATCTTATTGTGTCTTCATTTATACTAACTCTAACCATTGAACTTAGTGTCTTCTGTCAAAGTGTTTTTATTTACAGGAATATTCTAAAAGAAATTTTCAGCAAGCCATTCACCCCCCTCTGGGCTTGCAACCTGGTCAACAAATTTGACTAAGCTTATGGTTCAGAAATGAGTGTCTACAATGCTGACTCTTCATCTTTGTGACAGGGGGATTAATTCATACTCTGTGTGTCTAGTTGCGAATCTCCTATCCACATTTTATTTGTTCTTCTTTGAACCAAGAACACTCTGTGTGGTTGGTGTGTGGTATGTGCGGCACATTAGACATCAGGTTATCTCGTCCCTGGAAACGAGGTGGGGTTGGTGTTGTCCCTGGAAACAATGGTGTGTGTGTGGTGAGGGTTTGTAGCTTGTACCTAGGTTAAACAAGTTTGTGGAAATTCTTACGGGGTGTGGGTAGTGGATGTAGGCACATAAGCGTGTGTTGGCCAAACCACTCTAAATCCTACGTGCAATTTGTGGTTTGATCCATCTTTTCAATCTCCGTTCTATGCACGTTAGGATAGTTGATTTTTCTATTTACTTGTTATATTTCTTTGTGCATCTCATATATTAGATTTGCTTAATTAAGTTTAATCTATTCTCTGCAAAAAAAGTTTTAAGTAGGCGATAACTAATTCAGCCCTCCCCTCTTGGTTGATCATTACACATACGTGCCCTATCAATTGGTATAAGAGTAAGGCTCTTGATCTTAATAGTGATCTTGTGTGCAATGGCCAACAAAGGATTTATGCCCAAGGGTCATTCTATCCAACGTCCACCTTTCTTTAATGGTAGCAACTACTCCTATTGAAAAAACCATATTCACGTCTTTCTCAAGGTTCAAGATTATGAGATTTGGTAAGTAGTGAGTACTAGTTCATATACACTGCCAGAGGATGAGGGAAAGTGGACTGAGGATAACATCAAGAAATCCAAAATTAATTTTAGTGCCATGAACATTATGCTATGTGTAATATTCCCTGATAAAGATTCTTGTGTCTCTATGTGCAGCTTAGCGAAGGAGATGTGGGATAAACTGAAGTTAATTTTTGAAGGCACATTTAAAGTCAGAAATACCAGAGCCAATCTCCTAGTGCATGAGTATGAGATGTTTAAGTTGAACCCTATTGAGAGCATCTCATAAATATTTGCACGGTTCACCAAGATCACCAACAGTCTGAAGGAACTTGGAAAGAATTACACAGACTCGGAGCTTGTGAGAAAAATCTTGAGAACCCTCCCACCAACATGGCATACGAAAGCCACGGTCATTGACGATTCTAAGAACTTGTCAAGCCTTACTATGGAGGAGTTGATCGGAAGTCTCATAACGTATGAGATAAAACTGAAAAGGGAGAAGGTCGAGCAACCTAGAACAAAAAAGAAGGACATTGCGTTGAAAACAAAGAAGTATGTGGCCAGCTCAGAGGAAAGCTCATCTAGTGGAGATGAAGAGGAAATGGCGAAGCTCGCCTGGAGCTTCAGAAAATTTATGAAGAAGAAGAAGCCCCAGTCCATCACATTCTCCAAAGATTTCATGGGTAAGTCCAAGCAAGGAGAACCCAACAAGAAGAATGAAATCATCTGTTATGAGTGCCAAGTATGTGACACATGAAATCTGAATGCCTGGTATTTTTGAAAAGGTAGAAAAAGGGGAAGAACCAAAAAGGTAAAGCTATGGTCTACAAGTGGAGCGATTCCCACCAGTCATCCTCCGAAGTCAGAGAGGCCGAAGAATCCAAGAATGAGGAGTGCAGTCTTATGGCTATTGAGGATGAATCTCCCGAGGTAAATTCTGATCGCGAATCCTTTACTCTTGAGGAGATGGAATCCATGTACTTTATTTTGCATGAGAAATATATAAAAAAATAAAAAAGGAATTAAGGGACTGAAAAAGAAGATTAATGATATCCTGCATAATGAATATCCTTGAGAATCATGTGATCTTTTAAGCTTACAATGCAATGTTCATCAGATGAGAATGATTCCTTGCTAAACAAAGTAACATCGTATGAAGAGGAATTTGAGTGCATGACTCATGATAAGTGATATTCTGAAAAGTTAGGCATGCATGAAAAGGAAATTAATTCTCTAAAACTAAATGAAGAACTAAAAATAAATTGCATGTTCTTGAAGAAAATGTTGAAATTTTAAAAATTTTGTCAAAACATTGCATGAAACATTAATGATATAAAATCTATTGTTTTCTAGATTCATGAAGGGGAAGCAAAAGCTTGATGAGGTGCTTAGTGTACAGTTAACCAATAGACATAGTTTAGGCTATTCCCCTAAAAATTAAAAGAACAAATCTCATAAGTCTAAAATAGTGACATCTTTTGATCATGCTTCTAATATGTCAAGCACATCACATCCTCATGTTAAAGAAAATTGCCATCCTAAGGAACTAATTCATGCCAAGAAAACTGAGCATGCTAAGAAACCATCACATTTGAAAAGGAAGAAAATTGTTTCTCACAATGTCATTCATAGGCAACATCCCACACAATGTATTTCAAACATCACATGTTATTTTTGTGGTGGGCATGGTCATATGAACTATACTTGTTCTTTAAGGAAAAAATATGCAGAAAATAAACTTAGTGTGGTTTAGGATGGATTTATTGCCTTCTAAGACTAGCGTTGTTATACCTAAAACCATTTGGGTACAAAAAAAATCCACTTGAGAATTGTGGTTGCAGGTGTCTTGAAAAATTAGAGCTGGAGCATCAATGTAAAACTCAAGGTACCGAAATTGTTCTGTAAGTATCATGTTTATTTCTATTACTGGGATTACAAGGTAAGACATGAATACTCTTATATACATTATTCTTTATTTTTTAAGATTTTGATTATGGGCTGCGCTTTTGTTTTCTTTCTATCAGAAAATTGAAAAATTAAAAAATCAAAAACACAAAAGGGTCATAAAATTTAGAGTTTCTTGCATGTTTATTTTTGAATGTCTATCTCGCATGTGTATGCATGTATTCTATATGTAAACACCCTCCTTGACTCCTTATATAGTCTATACTCCATTACTATTCTTATTGCATTGGCTTGAAACTTAGTGTGCATTATTTTGGCCATTAAGGGGGAGAATTTTAGTTTGGTTGCGTGCATACATTAAGGGGGTGCTAAATAGTTATGTATTTAACATGCTTCTCAAATACATTTGAAATTAAGTCCAACACACCAATGCACATGAATATGATTAATTGATATCACTTTGATGATATATGAAAATTTTTCTTAACACTTTTGTGATTCATAAAATCCACCTAATTTATAGTAACCATGAGGAAAAAAGCTACTTATCTCATGTTGAAAGTGAAAGAGAATTGAGTTTAGTAATCGGGTCTTTTCACCTCATATGTGATGCATTTAATTATATCTCACACATCACTTTTTATGGTTTTTAATTCTAAGTGGTCTTGAGAACTTAATTAAATACATGGTCTACGACATTGCTAATTCTTAGTGCATGTACTCTATCATCATCTCCATAGTGATATTCTCATATATCCACTCTGATCTTGAGCAAATTGCATCTCTTATCCCTATTAACACCCACTTTTTGATGATGTCAAAATGGGGAAAGAATATGTGATTTTATATTTTGGTTTGTGAGAGAGTTTGTTAAAAAGATAAATGGGAGAGTTAGAAGTCTTTTTGAGAGGGGGAGTAATATTGCATGACTGCCTGAATGCATGTGTCAATCAACAAGCAAAAAGAAAACACAAAAATGGAACAACAATTTGTATCACAAATTGATATTTCAAATCAAATGTTATGTTTTGTATGAAAATTCTACAGTGTTTTGTCATCATAAAAAAAGAGGGAGATTGTTGTACTCTATAGATATTTTGACGATCATAAATACTAACTCTAATTCATATTGATAACATCATAGCACACTAAGTCTAATTCATGTTGATGACCCAAGTGTTTGATTCATTTATATTTATATTTAGGGTCTAATTTGTGTGTTAAGTGTACAACAAGATAGGCCAAAAGTCATATTTGAAGTGGACTTCACAAAGGCCAAGACTTGGACAAAATAGAAATAGAAGATCGCCTGGAAAGTGATGAATTGACAGTTGGTCGACTGATCCAGGGTAATCGAATGACCGATTTTCCCAGAAACATTGGACTGAGACATTGAAGAAATCAGACGACCGATTCCTGAAGATTGGTCGACTGCTTTTCCAAGAAACTTTGGTCCAAGGACAATATAAGAATTGAATGACCGGTTATTGTAGGATCGAGAAATGATGTGGACAAGATCTAGAAGGGGGGGGGGGTTTGAATAGATCTATGCCAACTATTGTGGAAGCTTAGCCAATTTTGAAAAACTCTTTGAATCAGAGACAATTTGAAAATGAATTTCACAGATCTGAAGAGAAATTGAGTGAGTTGTGCAAAAGAAGTGTGTGAACTGGTTAATTAGATGTGAATTCGAAAGATCCTATGCATGCATCTAACGCAAGGTAAATTCAAACCACAATCAGACCACTGCACAGAGATTTTTAGGTGGTTCGGAAATCACACCATGTGATTCCTACATCCACCCCTCACACAGTGAGGATCCACTAAACAACCGGATACACCACACACACAGGAGCCTGACAACTCCAACACAGAGTTTTACAACTCACACAACCTCTAGAGCAAGACTACTCTAGAACCTGAGCACAATTGCTCAACCACAACTGAGTACGATGACTCAACACTGAGCACACAGGCTCACAACCACTTGCTAGATCACAAACACAAAGATCAGATCTCTAGCAACAATCTATCTAAGGAGGTTCATTCAAGAAGATTAATGCAACAGTTCATGCACAATCTCTAGAATGACCAAGAAGAGAAAAGGGGAAGAGGAATAGGGTGAAAAGTCCTTGTTCTTCACAAAGACTCCCTTGTAGAGGCTGAATTGTGAAGAGGCTCGATCACTTGAAGTCCCAGGCCGATGCTCTGCAACTTGGTCTTTGGGATCTTCCTTGAATTCTTCACAATGGTCTGCTTCTACTCGATCTGCATCCTTGGAAGTTGATCACATGGCTTCATCTTAGATCAATCTTCACTTCTTGTGCTTGGAGATGTGGAAATTGGGTTGAAGAGGCACAAGAGGAGCAAGAACAGGGAGGAGAACTCTCACTGTCGCCAAAAAGATTTCTGGAAGGCTCTTGGAGGCTCTCTCTTAGTTGGATGGCCAATTAGGAGAGTATTTATACCTAAAATATCCAAACGTACCCTTGGGGGTCGTGGGTACATGATCCAAGGCCGATCCACCCATTCCCTAGGGTGCCACGTGTCCAGGATAGACTTTAAGTCACATAGTTTCCAGTGTGTCGACCTGACTTGATCTAGTGTCGACACACTATCCCAGACTGGCAGACTGACTTCCCTGGGAGAGTCTCTAGTGTCGACACCACTTCATCTCGTGTCGACACACAGGAGAGTACTGCAAACAGGCCTTCTGGGAGAGGTCTCTAGTGTCGACACCATCTGGCTTAGTGTCGACACACTGTCCAGGCCTGTTGAGAGGGCTCACTGGGAACTGGGTCTAGTGTTGACCTGACTTGATCTAGTGTTGACACTACTTGACCATTTCTTCATCTTTTGGCTTAGGGCTTGGAGCATTGTGTCGACACCAGTATGGGGTGTGTCAACACTACCCTTGAAAGAATTGTATGTCCTGAGAAATAAACATGTAAATCATTAGTTCATTGATTTATCATGGATATAAGTAATAAATGTGTTGGGAAACATGCTTTTTAAATGTGGTCATAACATGTGTGGTGCATCTAACATGTTCCAATTATTGTGCATTAAATCACACCTTGTCATCATCAAATATGAGGGGAAATGAATTGTCTTCACACTCAACCCAAAAATCTCCCCCTTTTTGATGATGGCAACATAAGTTCATATGAAAATTCAAAGTTTCAATGAAATGTGATTTTAAGCTTTTTAGTTACTCAATCACTCAATTTGAAAAACATTGTTAGACATGAGCTATGTTTCATTTCCTTTTTATTTATTCACACTTGTCACAGACCTTTGAAAATATTTTAGTATCATTTGAAATTTGCACACATTAGAGACACAATGTTACTAATGATGAACTATTTTCACAAAAGGGCCAAGCAGCTTGACAAGCATCCATTCATTCAAATTCACATTCATGACATTCATTCAAAATTCAATCACATTCAATAAAAAGATGTTTCTTTTCATTTCAACCAGCAAATGCCATTTCATTCACAAAGAAGGAAACATTTCAGAAAATTTTTACAATCAACCAAGTAGAGAATCATCATTCCAAAAGAAACTTTCTATCTTTCTCCCCCTTTGACATCATCAAAATAAGATACATTAAGCAGGAGGAGGAGGAGGAATGGGAAGGAGAATGGCTTCAATGGACTTAAGTCTGGAGTCCATAGCATGAAGGCTTGTATGAATTTGCTTCTGCATGGTCGATAGTCTAGTGTGAAGAATTTCTTCTAGCCGTTGACTATTATCAGAAATTGTGTACTGAAGTGTGGACAAGTCAACTGAAGGCGGTTGTGCACTAGAAGATGAACTGCCAAGACCATATTTGTTGATGTTCTTCAGCTCCTTCTTGAGGTCAGTCATTTCACTGTCAATGTGAGCCTGACAGATTTTTCATGCTTTCCAGATCATCAACCAAATGAGCAAAGGATAATCTTGTCTTGGAAATATGGGTCAGTGTTTCTTTGGTGTTGAATACATCAGCCTGGGAATTTGCCAAAATTCCCTAAAGGACCATTTCCAACTTATCTTGATGTTCTTTCAGCTCAATAGAAGCATCTGCCAGGGTTCCAATCAACATATTAAACCTTTGGACTGCATGGTCTGAGGCTGCTTTTTGCTCAATGAATTTTGCAGACATTGTATTCCAACCTCTGTACCTTCAATTCAAAATTCTCTGTCATGTGCTGAATTGAGGTGTTGAAGGCATCAAATTTTTCATTCAGAAATGAGTATAATTCTGGTGGTACAGAAGGTCCACCAAAAGCATAGGAGGTTTGAACTTCAGGTTGGGGAGTGAAAGTAGGAGTATCCTGGGCAAGATGTGTGGGTGAAGAGTTGTGAAATGGAGGAGTGAGAGGTGCATCCTGGGGTATTGAAGTTCAGGTTCAATGTGAGGCTGATCCTCAGGAGCTAGAGGTTGTTCCTCTGGAATGTGAGGCTGGTCCTCATGAGCTTGAGGCTGGTCCTCATTAGCTGGAGGCTGGTCCTCAGGAGGAGGTCCACTACCTCTGGAGCCTCAAGAACTGGGGCCTCAACAACTACTGGCCCTCTCCTCACTTGGTCACCCTCAAGCCTGAATCCCATAAACTTTTGAACATGCTTAAAACAATAGATGTTGGATTTGGGAATCGACTGAGATTTCTCATTAACTAGAGACACACCGAAATGCTTAAAAACTGGAGTCAAGTGAGCTGCATAAGGAAGAGATCTATGGACATCTTTCCTGGTTGTCTCAGAAATAATTTGGTACATTATGACATGGAGATTGACCTTGATGTTCTTTTTCATGCAATAGAGGACAAACCGCTGAATATCCGTGAGTCTATCCCTTCCACCACCTTGAGGTGTGATGATAGTGGTGAGAATATGATGGATAAGTCTCAACACAGGTGGAAAGGTGTTTGTGTTGAACTTAGTGACATGTGTCTATCTTGGATCAGACTCATTAGCTTGCAATCCAGTCAAGATATTGTAAGCTTCATGAAGATCAAACTCAAAACTATGGTAATCGGCTCCTTCATCTGGAATTTTAAATAGGGTGGCTGCTACTGCTGTGGGCATATCAATCACAACACCTTTGACCTCAGACTTATAACCGTCATCAGTGCATTCCAAATTCATGTAGAATTCTTGTACAAGACGAGGATAAATGATCTGAAATTCAGAGATAAAAGGTAATCAAGTCTAGAATGAGAAGAAACTGTGAATTTCTGGAAATACAGCTACTAACTGAGTATCCGCCAAATTAACTGCCCTAGGTTTCAAAATCATCTTCCCTTCACTAACCGACTTGGAAGGGGTGGCCTCAGAAGATGAAGAGGACGATCCCTCAGAAGCGTCAGGAGAAGAAACCAAAATCCTTCGTCTAGGGTTTGCAGACCCCCTACCTCGAACAGAGGATGTCCTACCTCTCTTGGCAGAGGAAGGAGATGCAGAGGAAGGCCCTGGCTGCTCTGCAGGGTCATGGTGCCTCTTGCTTCTCCTCTCAGTAGGAGGTGCTTCTTCCGCCGGAATGGCCTAGCTGTGGCCTGGACCTTGCTCTATGGCGAGGGGCTTGCTTGGTGCCATGGAAGCAGAGAGAGTGGAAGAGCAGAGGATGGAGAGGAAGGAATGAAAGGAGAAGACAAGGATGGGTTGGAAGAGGAAGAAGGTGGAATGGTTGCCGTATTCAAAGGTGGAAGGCGGCCATGGGGTCGACCTGTTTAGAAAAAGGTTTCGAAGGTGCAATGTCTCGCAGGAACAAGAATACCCTTAACCGGCGCCCACACCTTGAATCACCCTAGGAGGGGTATGTGTCGACACTAAAAGAAGTTAGTGTCGACCTGGCTGAAGAGTGTGTCGACACTAGATGGGGTAGTGTCGACCTGGCCTGATGAAAAGTTGAGATGTGAGAATGGGAAAATTTGGTGAGCTTGGGAACACCTTTAAAATGATAAACAATGGGTGGGATTAACATTTCAAGGATTTGTAAGAGGCTAAAAAAATTCATTTGTCATATATTTCAGAAATTCAACACAATTCAAGTTTTACACACATCAACCAGATATGATCTTCAGAGACTTGAGCCATTAAAATGATAATTTGAGGGATATAATACATCCAACAATCAACCACAAACTACCATATTCTTCAAATTCAAAGAAATAAAAAATCTTTTAGAGTGAAATCAAGTGTGTTGAAAGTAACAAGTTTTGTAAAAATACTTGATGATGGATAGGGATGATTCTTTTAAACAATTCTCCTTTGATAGACATTTTGTTTTTGAATCAGACTATCAAATGTGATAAATCTTGTTCACTCCAGAACTAATGCTTTTTACACACTATAGTCCCTGGATACTAAAGATTTACCTATTATCAAGTCTCAAGGGGTAAATGATGACCTTTTGACATGAAATATACGTTTATCAAACGTCAATATTTCCAGTTACTCAGTCATCATCAAAAAGCAATATTTTTTTTTAAGTATTTTGATTTTGAACCCCTTTGAACAGAGATAGCAATAATGCCTCATGACATACATGACACTTCATTCATTGTGAAGGTGTGTAGTTTCTCAGCATATATGCCATTGCTCTGTTGAATTATGAGTTTTTGGAGAGTTTTGTAAGATTGAAATCATTTATATCCAACATCAGTTGCAAACATAGAAATATTTAAATTCAAGGTACACATTATCTTTCAGTCTTTGAAAGAAATTTGAATTTTTGTGATTTTGAAGAATATAGGTGAGAGTTGACAAAAAAAACAATAGTAGATCAATCAAAGAATCATTTTGAGTCTCTAGACACCTAAATGAAGACATCATGCAAGCAAAATGATGTAATTCAAGAAGAGTGTTAATTTTTTCAAAAGAAATGACTTGTGAATTCTCTACCTCCCCCTGAGATGAGGATTCCAATCACTTTTCATCAAACTAAAGATATGCAAGAATTTTGAGATTAGAAATGATTCTCTTTGAACAACAAAAGCTCCCCCTCAACAATTGCATTTTCATTTCTTGGTACTTGGCGGAGACACATACTCTCGCATAGTGAAAGTGTCCAGACAAGCATAACTTGTCCTTCTCCAAGTCACCATTTGATATACCAAGTTTCAACACAATGTGAGTTGAAGAATCCATTGTCAATAAGAAAGGAAGTGAAATTGAGAAAGATATGAACAATATGAATCAAGAGAGCAAAGGATGATGATGATACAAAGAACTCCCCCTCAGAAATGCCTAACACTCAACCCAAACCCAATGAGAGAGATCAAGAAAATGGACATTTACAAAGGCCAGCTCTCTCCTCAAAGATGAGAATCTACTGTCAGGAAGAGGTTTGGTGAAGATGTCAGCAATTTGTTTTCAGTTTCTATAAAGTGGAGTTCAAAGGATTTCTTTGCTACTTCATCCTTAAGAAATGATGCCTAATTTCAATATGTTTTGTTCTTGAATGCTGATTGGGTTTTTAGACAGATTTATGGCACTTGTGTTATCACATAGAATGGGAACACAACCTAACTCTTGGTTATAATCAAGAAGTTGATGTTTCACCCAAAGAATTTGAGTTCCACATCTACCTACTGCAACATACTCAGCATCTGCAGTTGATAGAGCAACTGAGTGTTGCTTCTTAGAAGCCCAAGAGATTAGGCACCCACCTAAGTATAAACACAAGCCCCTTGTGCTTTTTCTATCTAATTTACATCCAGGATAATCAGCATCACAATAGGCAATCAAATCTAACTTGCAACCAGCAGATACCAAATTCCAATATCACATGTTCCAACAGATACTTGAAAATTCTTTTAACAACTAACATGTGACTTTCCTTAGGTTTGATTGAAATCTAGCACACAAACACACACTAAGCTGAATATCAGGTCTAGAAGTTGTAAGATAGAGTAGAGAGCCAATCATACCTCTGTATGTCTTTGGGTCTACTGACTTACAAGTGAGTCTTCTCTAGCTTAGCATTAATTGCAATGGGTGTTTTGAATGCTTGAGGTTCTGGAAGTCAAACCTTTTCAGAAGTTCTTTGACATACTTGGTTTGACTTATGAAGATCCCCTCATTTGTTTGGTTAACCTGCAATCCCAAGAAAAACTATAAGTCTCCCATTAAGCTCATTTCAAATTCATCTTCATTTGATTTAAAAATTCAGTACACAGGCTTTTATGGTTAATCCAAATATTATGTCATCAACATAGAATTTGGACTGCAATTATTTGTTTATAACTTTTTGTGACATGTTTGATCAACATTTTCTCTTGAATATCCTTTTTCAAGCAAAAGGAACTCAAACGGTCAAGCTCTTGGAGCTTGTTTAAGACCATGAGAGACTTATGAAGCTTGAAAACATGATTATGATGTTTTTCATTTTCAAATCCTAGAGGTTGTTCAACAAAAACTTTTTCCTTTATGTATCCATTTAGAAAAGTACTTTTGACATCCATTTGATAAACTTTTAAATTTCATGGAGGAGGATGCAAAAGCAAGGAAAATTCTAACAGCTTCTAGTCTAGCTACAGGGGCATATGATTCTTCAAAGTCAATTCCAAATTCTTGATTGTACCCCTTCCAACTAGTCTAGCTTTATTTCTAATGACTTGACCATTCATTCAGTTTATTTCTGAAAACCCATCTAGTGCCAATGACTGTTTGGTCACTAGGTCTAGGTACTAATTCCATACGTGATTTCTTTCAAATTGATGAAGTTCATCATGCAGTGCATTGATCTAATCAGAACATAATAAAGCTTCATCAATGACTTTGGTTCAATTGGGATTAGAGCTAGTGGGTCTTCATCAATAACATGCAGGAATGATGATCTAGTCCTAACTTATCATGCAAATTGCCAACCACATTTTTTGGGAATTAGAGCTAGTGGGTCTTCATCAATAACATGCAGGAATGATGATCTAGTCCTAACTCTATCATGCAAATTGCCAACCACATTTTCTAATGGGTGATCTCTCAAAAATATTTTTCAAAATTACCTGTTGAGGGGTACTTAAATCTGGAACAACATTACCTGATCCACTTGAAGATGGTGACTGGATGTTCAAGTTCTCACCAATGTCTTCAAGTTCCTCAACAGTTGGTGAAGAGTTCACAATGAAATCATCCTCTTCACTGTCTTGACTTTCCCTGCAATTTAGAATTATTAGTTGAAAAGAATTTTCATCAAAAATAACATGTGGAGATTCTTCAACAGTTTTGTTTTTGAGAATGTACACTCTGAAAGCTCTTGACACTTCTGAATAGCCAAGAAAGATGGCTTCCTGACTTTTAGCATCAAACTTGTCAAGATTTTCTTTATTATTGTTGTGTACAAAACATTTACACCAAAAGATTTTGAAGTAAGACACAATTGGCCTTTTATCTTTCAACAATTCATAAGGGGTTTTCCTGATTTTTGGTCTGACCAATGCTCTATTGAGAATGTAGTTTACTGTATTTACAGCTTCAGCCCAGAAGGATTTGGGCAAATTACTTTCAAAGAGCATGGTTCTAGCCATTTCCATAAGAGTTCTATTCTTTCTTTCCACGACTCCATTTTGTTCTGGAGTTCTTGGTGAAGAAAACTTGTGAAATATGTGAACTTCAGCACATAAATCAGAAAAGGATTTGTTTTCAAACTCACCCCTATGATTAGTCAAAATGTTTTTGATTTTATATGGATAATTTGTTAAGGCAGTGGTACAGAAATTCCTGAACTCATGGCAAGTATCACTTTTGTGGGACAAGAAGACGATCGATTTGGAGATTTTGGTCGACCGACCTACCTAGTGAAGACCAAGCATCCGATTTCTGAAGGAAATCGAACGATCGATTTGGCAAAATTGGACGACTAACCTAGCTAGTGCAGTTTGGTTTGGGATAGCGACTATGTCGGATGGCTGACTTGGAAAAATCAAATGACAAATTTGGTGTTGTTTCTGAAGTAGAAGAAGAAGAAGACTAGTCGTAGAGCTATGTCCAGAATCAGACGACCAACTTGGTGAAATTGGTCAACCGATTACGGGAACGCAAGTTCCATATTTGGATAGGTCTCTTTCCAATTTTGGATTTGGACGAGTTTCCTTGTCATCACAGCCAAGATCAAGTCTTTGGCAAGTTGTTATATAAAGGGAGTCCTTTCCGTGTGTGTAGGTGAGAACAAACATAGTTGGATAATGATTTGCACCAAAGCTAGGGGAAAGGATAAACTAGCAGACTAGAGCACCTTCTAGGCGATTTCTTCAAGGGTTGCTTTGCGAGTTCAAGTTGTTGGATGTTAAGAAGATCGTGCATCCATAATGCAACGTCTAGGAAAGCCTGTGCAAGCTTTCGTGTTCTTCTCTGATGTTTCTCAACCACGCCAAAATAGGAGAATTCTGAAAATGCGAGTTTTTATTTTTCTTCTTGGGTTGAGATTTGTACTTCAATATATTTACACAAAATCATTGTGTATGTACTCGGTTTGTGAGCACGCCTTTGGTTGGTGTGTAGCGCATGCTACACATACATATCGGGTTGTCACATCCCCAGAAAACGAGGTGGGGCTTGTTTGTCCCAGAAAGAACCATGCATGTGAGGATTTACGCTTGTACTTGGGAAACAAGTTAGTAGAATCCTACGCACATAGGCGCACATGGGGGGGTGTTTGTAGAACCACTCTAAACCTACGTGCATGTATGGTTTGATCTGTTTTTCTTCTACCTCCGTTCTATGCTAGAATACTTGTTTTGTCTATATACTTGTTATATTCCACTATGCATATCACATAATGATTAATTAGTTGAGTTTAATCTATTTTGTGCAAAACATTTTTTTAATTGGGCGATAACCACTTCACCGCTACCCTCTTGGTCATCCATTGGATCCTTGCTCTTCAATTGTATCGAACTAGAGTTCTTGATCTATAGGGAGATCCTTTTTGCGATGGCCAATAAGGGATTCATGCCTGAAGTTTCTCTATCCAACATCCATTATTTTTTGATGGCAGTAATTATTCCTATTGGAAAACCATATGCACGTCTTTCTCAGGGCTCAAGATTATGAGATCTAGAAAGTTGTAAATATTGGTCCATATGCACTGCCAGCGGATAAGGGAAAGTGGACATAGGATCATTTTAAATATATTGCAATGTGCTATTCATCCTGATGAATATTTTAGTGCCTCCATGTGCACCTCAGTGAAGGAGATGTGGGATAAGCTCAAGTTGATGTATGAAGGCACTTCAAAAGCCAAAGAGACTAAACCAAATATTTTGGTCCATGAATTTAAGATGTTCAACATGAGCTATTGAAACAATCTCTAACATGTTTCCATGTCTCCCCAAGATCCCCAATGGACTGAAGTCTCTTCGCAAGAATTACACAGACACAGAGATCGTTCTTAAAATTCTATGATTCCTCCCACCAGCATGACACACCAAGGCCGTAGTCATAGAGGACTCCAAGAACCTGTCAACCTCACTGCGGAGGAGCTGATTGGGAGTCTCATGGCTTACAAGATCAACATAAAAAGGGAGAAGCTGAGCAACCATCGTCTGGAAAAAGGTTGTGCCTCTCAAAGCCAAAAAATCAAAGGCATACAGTTCTGAAGAAATTCCTCAAGTGAAGATGTAAAAGAAGTGGCAAAGGTAGCCCAAAACTTTAGGAAATTCCTGGAAAGCGAAGGCCACACATACAACATCCCATAAAGACTACAAAGGGAAAAATAAGAAAGAGATTCTGTAGAAAATAGAAATGATCTGCTATGAATGTCAGGTATTGGGCACATAAGATCAGAATGCCCAGTTTTTATGAAAAAGTAAACAAGGAGACGTCAAAGAAGCCCAAGGGCATGGTCGCCATGGGAAGTGACTCTGAGGAGTCAAAGTTCGGAGCAGAAGATGTCCAAGAGAAGAAGCGTGCAGCCTTATGGCTCCTGAGGATGAATCTCCGAGGTAAACCTCTGACCCATAATCTTTTACTCTTGAGAGATTGAACAAATGTTTCTACTTTGTATAGAGAATATAAGAAAGCTAAAATGAAAATAAGGGACTAAGATGAAATAAAAGGCTTTCTTCATGATGAAATTCCCTGTATATCATGTCATGAACTCAATTGAAATGGGAAATCTTCATGATGAAAATGAGACTATGCAAAGTAAAATTGAATTATTGAACAGAAATGGAATGTCTAGCTCATGATCATGGTTTTTTGAAAAAATAAGCATGCTTGAAACAGAATAAATCTCTTCAAGTTGAAATTATTTCTCTCAAAGAAAATAATCAAATTGATAGCATATCTCATGATCATGAATTCTTTAATGCTGTAGAGCAACAAGAAAGTTAAGAACTGGTGGTTTAGAATATTCTTGGGATATAAGATAACTGAACCTAAAAAATTGCTTTATGATCATGATGTGCTAGAAAAGAATCAAAAGCTTGAACTGAGATTGAAAGTTTGAACATAAATTCATGTGCTTGAAGAGAATGTTAAAAATTCTAAAAATTCTGTCAAGAAAATGCATGAAATAATTATCGGTTGTCACATCCCCAAAACGAGGTGGGGCTTGTGTTGTCCCCAGAAAGAACCATGCATGTGAGGGTTTACGCTTGTACTTGGGAAACAAGTTAGTAGAAATCCTACGCACATAGGCGCACATGGGGGGGTTTTTTAGAACCACTCTAAATCCTACGTGCATGTATGGTTTGATCTGTTTTTCTTCTACCTCCGTTCTATGCTAGAATACTTGTTTTTGTCTATATACTTGTTATATTCCACTATGCATATCACATAATAGATTTAATTAGTTGAGTTTAATCTATTTTGTGCAAACATTTTTTTAATTGGGCGATAACCACTTCACCGCTACCCTCTTGGTCATCCATTGGATCCTTGCTCTTCAATTGGTATCGACTAGAGTTCTTGATCTATAGGGAGATCCTTTTTGCGATGGCCAATAAGGGATTCATGCCTGAAAGTTTTCTCTATCCAACATCCATTATTTTTTTGATGGCAGTAATTATTCCTATTGGAAAACCATATGCACGTCTTTCTCAGGCTCAAGATTATGAGATCTAGAAATTTGTAAATATGGTCCATATGCACTGCCAGCGGATAGGGAAAGTGGACATAGGATCATTTTAATATATTGCAATGTGCTATTCATCCTGATGAATATTCTAGTGCCTCCATGTGCACCTCAGTGAAGGAGATGTGGGATAAGCTCAAGTTGAGGTATGAAGGCACTTCAAAAGCCAAAGAGACTAAACCAAATATTTTGGTCCATGAATTTAAGATGTTCAACATGAGCCCTATTGAAACAATCTCTAACATGTTTCCATGTCTCCCCAAGATCCCCAATGGACTGAAGGCTCTTCGCAAGAATTACACAGACACAGAGATCGTTCTTAAAATTCTATGATTCCTCCCACCAGCATGACACACCAAGGCCGTAGTCATAGAGGACTCCAAGAACCTGTCAAGCCTCACTGCGGAGGAGCTGATTGGGAGTCTCATGGCTTACAAGATCAACATAAAAAGGGAGGAAGCTGAGCAACCAATCGTCTGGAAAAAGGTTGTGCCTCTCAAAGCCAAAAAAATCAAAGGCATACAGTTCTGAAGAAAATTCCTCAAGTGAAGATGTAAAAGAAGTGGCAAAGGTAGCCCAAAACTTTAGGAAATTCCTGAGAAAGCGAAGGCCACAACATACAACATCCCATAAAGACTACAAAGGGAAAAATAAGAAAGAAGATTCTGTAGAAAAATAGAAATGATCTGCTATGAATGTCAAGGTATTGGGCACATGAGATCAGAATGCCCAGTTTTTATGAAAAAGTAGAACAAGGAGAAGTCAAAGAAGCCCAAGGGCATGGTCGCCATGGGAAGTGACTCTGAGGAGTCAAAGTTCGGAGCAGAAGATGTTCAAGAGAAGAAGCGTGCAGCCTTATGGCTCCTGAGGATGAATCTCTCGAGGTAAACTCTGACCCAGAATCTTTTACTCTTGAGGAGATTGAACAAATGTATTCTACTTTGTATGAGAAATATAAGAAAGCTAAAAATGAAAATAAGGGACTAAAGATGAAAATAAAAGGCTTTCTTCATGATGAAATTCCCTGTATATCATGTCATGAACTCAAATTGAAATGGGAAAATCTTCATGATGAAAATGAGACTATGCAAAGTAAAATTGAATTATATGAACAAGAAGGAATGTCTAGCTCATGATCATGGTTTTTTTTGAAAAAATAGCATGCTTGAAAATCAGAATAAATCTCTTCAAGTTGAAATTATTTCTCTCAAAGAAAATCAATCAATTGATAGCATATCTCATGATCATGAATTCTTTAATGCTGTAGAGCAACCAGAAAGTTAAGAACTGGTGGTTTAGAATGAATTCTTGGGATATAATAACTGAACCTAAAAAATTGCTTTATGATCATGATGTGCTAGAAAGAATCAAAAGCTTGAAACTGAGATTGAAAGTTTGAAACATAAATTCATGTGCTTGAAGAGAATGTTAAAAATTCAAAAAATTCTGTCAAGAAAATGCATGAAATAATAGATAATCTAAAATCATTTTTTCTAGACTCATGAAGGAAACACAAAAACTTGATGAAGTCCTTAGTGTTAAAGTGAACACTAATAGACATGGTTTAGACTATTCCCTTAAAAACTGTTGCCCAGATAGCAAGCCCAGAGGGGGGGGGGGGTGAATGGATTGCTAAAAATTCTTCTTCTTGTAATTCTTGTAAATAACACACTTGACTGATAGCACTAAGATCGATAGTTAGTGTAAGGCCCTCGAATTTCCATCGCATTATTTGTATTTGTGTGTGTGTATTTGTGCTTGTGTATGTATGTACATAATTACGACGTATTAATTAGTACAAGTGCGTGTGCATGTGCTTATATTAGATGTAAATAATGCATGTATTGAATGGTGATAGTATGGATACACTACCTTATACATATTGCATGTATATGCATGGTATGCATGGTTTTTCTGCATATTTTAGAGTTCTGGCCGAAGGCCACCTTGGCGTCAACCCCTAGCCATTGAGGTAGTGTCAGCGTCCAGACATGGACGCCACACTAATCCTGGCGTCCAGCGACATGGACGCCAATCTCTCTGGCCTGCATGCGCAGCAGAGCTGCAAACTTCTGAAACAAGAAAGCCAGCCATTGGGGGCTATCCCCAACGGCTCTGAGGGCTGTCAAGTCACCCTAAGAGTGGGATAAAGGCTTCTCCTTAAGTCTTAACCGGAGCTACCTTTCCCACCCCTCTCTTCACCCTTGCAAGAGAAAAGAGTAGAAAGAAAACCCTAGAAGAAAAAACTAAGAAAAACCCCACTTTTGCACCCAAAGATCAGGCTTCCTGGAGCTGGATCCGGCCATCTTCTCCGACAAGAAGATAGCTGGAGCAAAGGAGGAGGCTTCCCCGACATCCCCCTGCTGTGGAGATCATCCAGGAGCCCGGAGAAAGAAGATATAGGAGGCATTTCTGCACCTTCTTGGGACTGCCCAAGGAGGGCTTCACCAACACCCTAGACCCATTTAAGCATTTTCTAAAAGGCAAGTGACCTAACCATGATGTCGCCATATGAGTCTAGGTCAGGTTTTACAATTTTTGTACATTTTTCCCTCGAGTCCTAGACACACATTCACCCAATCTTGAGAGCTCGGGTCTATGTTTTTGCACAGACCTGCATCGACGGCAAGGTCACTGGACGCCGATATCACCTGGCCTGCTCCATCGCCATGCCGCTGACCCTGAGTCAGCGGCCAGAGACCGTCGCCAAGTTCCTCTGGACAGAACAGTGACCTGTTCTGCCCTTCCTATACAACTATTTTCGGTATGGTTTCCGTGATGAGGATATATGGTAACCCTATACTCTATGTATATTGTCAATTGTGGTGTGTGGATGAGTGTGATGTGTGATGGTGAATGTAGGAAATTTTATACCGTGAATGTGTAAGCATGAATTGTTAAAAATCTTGCCAACCCATGTTTCATGATTAGGATTAGTCTAAATGCCTTAGTCTTGTCTGATCATGAAGAGTAGTAGATCAGTGTACATGTACTCAGTTTTTGATGAATTATCCATGCTTGTATAAATTGCCAACAAACTCGGTTCGGTAAAAAAACGGCATGCAAGAATGATTTGTGGTGATCGATCTACAATTGTATGATTTAGAGTAAATCCTGTATTCTCAGATCATGTATGTGACAATAACCTCTGTTTAAACACAGTAAGTCAAAATTGCATAATGTGTTAAACCCCATGTTAACTTAAATTGTGAATAGCATGCTAAATAGGTGTTTTTATTACTGTAAATTCCATTTAGCTCAGAAAAATCTGAAAACTTGAGTGTATGACCCTGATCCCGAAAATAGCATGTGGTTAAAATTTCAGGTCATTTGGACCCGTATATAAGAAGTTATGTATTTTTCATGTGAAAGGCAATAATCTATTATGTTATCGTAATGTGATTAGATATTGCTTAACCTAACTTGAATGGTGAAATACTGTGTGTTAAGCTCCTAAAATCTGTAGTGCCATGTTAGGAAAATAGAGATGTGCATGTGAGTGAGAAAGTGAATGAGATGAAAAGTGATATGTGTAACCATGTGTAAAAATTGGTAAATTGTAAATGTGTAAATTGTGCCAAGTGTGACATTGCTTCACAGAGGGCAGTGGAACTATATCAGGGAAAAGTCCCCCTGAGAAAGTTCAGTGTGTAAGTGACCCTAGGGCATTAGGGGGAAATCCTGGAGGTGGACAAGTACCCACTGGTTAGGGTGAGACTTGTTCTCTCCGTCTGCGCAGTCCAAGAGTCGCCATTGGAATGCCTAGATGGCGTCTATGTGTAATGTGATGTGTATATGTCCTTCTTTGGTGGTTTGGACTATGTGTCACGGCACCTAAAATGTGTAATGTGAAATGTGTAATGTGTATGTGTTCATGTGTAAATGTGTAAGTGAACAATGTGAATGTGTATGTGCAAAGTGTAACCATGTGAAAGAGATAACTTGTGTAAGAAAATGTGAAATTCTGAATGTGAAAATATGTTGTTGAAATCCATGTGAGACAAATCTGAAGCCATGTGAAATCAGTGAATTCATGTCGTTATCATCATGTTATATGTGCAAAAATGTCTAGAATCCCTGTTATGGATAATTGATGAGCAAGTATGCAAGTGGCATTATTGGTTGTTCACATGATTTGTTTTAAGCGATATGTAGATCTCATGTGTAGGTTTACAGCCATTATTAAACCATGTGAAACCAGCATCTTAAAGCATGTGAAACTGTCTATGTATATACTTAAGAACATGTAAAACTCATGCTAGTTGTGTTTCCTTTCATATATGCACAATGTTCATGTTGGTAGCTCTCATTTCTTGGTCCTTAAAGACAAAATTTCATGAGTAAATTAAGTAGAGAGCATGTGATAGGTAAAGTTATTCTTAGAAATCTGAATGCATGATCCATGTATCAAATTGTAAAACTTTCATGATAGTTGAAACCTCAATAATTAGTATGCCATGTGTTGTAAATTTGAATGTGCATGTGAAACCCCTATGACTTATACGTGTATGTTATGAGTAGTGTTTCTTGCTGAGTCTTTGGACTCACTCCTTGCTTCGGCGTATAGGTGTAGTTGGTGACGTGGCACCTTTGGAGGAGACAGTGGAGAACGGACTCTGAGCGCGGAGATTAGCTAGTCTTTGGAGTTTCTTTGTGACTTGTGCATTCCATAGTATGTATTTGGACATTGTATTAGTAATATCATGAAAGGATGTATAAGTGTGGACATTATGTATTTAAATTTCAGCAATTTAAATTATGTGAACTTTTAGTTCCTTATTGTTAATTTCAAACTTCATGTATGTTAAATGTGGATGATGAATGAATGGAGACAGTTGTCCTTTTACTTCCGCTACTCTGTTGTATATTCGCGTGTATCTCAGCTGTATGTATCGTTTGGGTAAATGTCCCACTGTGAGGACTCTCGCTATACCGACGTGGGTTGGTATAACGTACCGGTATAATGAGGGCCGTCACAGAGATTGGTATCAGAGAAACCCGTTGAGATTGCACATGAATATACCTAAGTCATCATACCCATTGCATGCTAAGTATGTCCACATGTATAGAAAACACTAATGAGAAGTGAAAGATAGATAAGAAAATGGTTAGAAAACTTAGTAACCTAACTATAATGGTGGCTGAAATTTTATGATAGCCATGGCTTCGAGAGGTAGACGTGGTGGAGCGTCGGCCCGTGAGGACGAGCCGCGACATGATGATCAGGCGGAGCAACATGCCCCAGCACCACGAGGCCCTGTACTTCCCCCACCGCCGCCTGTGGACTACAGAGTATTCATGCAAGGTCTGGTGCAAGCCATGCAGACGCAGGCTCATACCCAGGCAGCACTCCAGGCACAGTTGGAGGCCCAGGTAGAATAATGAAACAACCAAATAGTTTGCTATTTAAATTGCATGATATTGTGTTTATTGTGTATTGTTATTGTTTAATGTAGTAGGCTCAGGCACCAGCTCAGAACCATGGTGGACCATCCATCATGGAGCGATTCAAGAGGATGACCCCACCCTCTTTTAAGGGGGAGAGTGATCCACTAATGACAGAAAGCTGGTTAAGGGAGACAAAGAAAATCTTCCGACCCATCAGGTGCCCGGATGAGGATAAGGTGACACTAGCCACCTACATGCTACAGGTAGACTTTTAATCTGGTATGTTTGTGTATTCTGCTTAAGTTAGAATTATTAGTTGGTACTTATGAGGGTGTATTGCAGGAGAGAGCGGATGTATAGTGGTCCTCCCTACTGCGTACACGCTTTGAGGACGGAGCAGTAGACGTGACGTGGGATGCGTTTGTGAGACTCTTCCGAGCCAAGTTCGTCCCAGAGCATATCCAGGACAAAATGGAGCAGGAATTTCTCTCCCTGACGCAAGGCTCCATGACCGTGTTGGAATACGAGGCAAAGTTTTCTGAACTTTCTAAATATGCACCGCATATCGTAGAGGATGAGCGCAGGAAGACCAAGAAGTTCGTGATGGGACTCAAGCCATCACTGCGGACGAGACTCGTGGCGTTTGACCACCGCATGCTAGACGAGGCCCTCAGTGCTGCCTGCAGGAAGGAGGGAGAAATGGAGCAATATCTGGAGGAAAAGAAGGCTTCGCAGAAGAGGCCAGCAGCGACATTCCAGCGGCAGGATAAGAAGAAGTCGGTGTACCAGACACCGCAGAAACCAGTGGCAGTCAGCAACTCTCAGGTACCTTCTGTACGTTCCCCTGGTGTGAAGAAAGAGTGTCCCCATTGTGGGAAGACACATGGTGGGTCCGAGTGTTGGTTGGTAGCGGGTAGATGCTTGAAGTGTGGGAGCAGTGACCACAAGATCAAAGATTGCCCAAGACTTCAGCAAGGAGCTCAGCGTGGAGCGCCAGCACCAGCAGTAGCGGCAGCCGCGCCAGCTACAGGAAGACCAGGAAGGCCTCGAGCCCCAGCTCGAGTGTTTGCTTTAGCTCGCGAGGACGCCGAGCAGGCGGAGCATGTCATCGAAGGTACAGTTTTGCTTTTCGGTGTGCACGCTCGGGTTTTGTTTGATACGGGTGCCACTCACTCGTTCATTTCCGAGCGGTTCGCTAGGCAGTTAGCCCTAGAGTCAGGCATAGAGTTTGAGGAGTTAGAGGTCCCTTTGTCTGTGCACACCCCTACGGGTACGTATCGACTAGAAAGTGCATTCCATCGTTACCTGTGTGCATTGAGGATAGAATCCTAGATGGTGTTTCTTCTTGCTAAAGATGAAGGACTATGATGTTATTCTTGGTCTGGATTGGCTAGAGGAGCACTACGCGTTAGGATTGTCATCAGAAGAAGATTGTTTTCCGCATTCCTGGCGAGGACGGTCTCTCATCCCTTGCAAAGAACTTAGCGAGAAAGTTAGTTATCTCTGCCATGAAGCGATGCGCATGGTGAACAAGGGTTGTGACGCATTTCTTGCCAGCGTTATTAGTACCCGATGCTGGTTCGTCACTGACTCTTGCAGAGATCGATGTTGCAGGATTTTCCAGATGTCTTTCCCCGATGACTTGTCTGGATTGCCACCGGATAGGGAGATAGAGTTCACTATAGAGTTGCTTCCAGGCACCTCTCCTATCTCAAAGGCCCCATATAGGATGGCACCTGCAGAAATAGCCGAGTTGAGGAAGCAATTGCAAGATTGCTCGATAAGGGATTCATTCGCCCTAGTTTTCCCCTTGGGGCGGACCGGAGTTAGTTCAAGAAACTTTGGATAAGATTCAGCTTATCAAAAAAAGGCTTGTTGCGGCACAGGATAGGCAGAAGAGTTATGCCGACAACAGGAGAAAGGATTGGAGTTCGAGGTTGGCGATCATGTCTTCTTGAAGATATCGCCTACTCGAGGTGTTGTCAGATTTGGCAGGCATAGCAAGCTAAGCCCTAGATTCATTGGCCCATATGAGATTCTCAGACGTTTGGGCAACGTGGCGTATGAGCTAGCATTACCCCCAGCTTTGGCTAGCGTTCACCCTGTATTCCACGTATCTATGCTCAGGAAGTATGTCAGGATCCTTCTCATGTGATTAGTCATGAGCCAATGGAGATCCAACCAGATCTTTCGTATGTCGAGCAACCAGTAGCCATTCTGACCGGAAGGTTCAACATCTCCGGAACAAGAGTATTGCGTCGGTGAAAGTTCTATGGCGGAACTTCTCACGTGAGGAGGCTACGTGGGAGCTTGAGGATGCGATGAAGAAGAAGTATCCCCTTTTGTTTGAGTAGTGTCATTCTAACTTCGAGGACGAAGTTTCTTTAAGGGGGAGAGGGTGTAAGGCCCTCGAATTTTCGTCGCATTATTTGTATTTGTGTGTGTGTATTTGTGCTTGTGTATGTATGTACATAATTACGTACGTATTAATTAGTACAAGTGCGTGTGCATGTGCTTATATTAGATGTAAATAATGCATGTATTGAATGGTGATAGTATGGATACACTACCTTATACATATTGCATGTATATATGCATGGTATGCATGGTTTTCTGCATATTTTAAAGTTCTGGCCGAAGGCCACCTTAGCGTCAACCCCTAGCCGTTGAGGTAGTGTCAGCGTCCAGACATGGACGCCAACACTAATCCTGGCGTCCAGCGACATGGACGCCAATCTCTCTGGCCTGCATGCGCAGCAGAGCTGCAAACTTCTGAAACAAGAAAGCCAGCCATTGGGGGGCTATCCCCAACGGCTCTGAGGGCTGTCAAGTCACCCTAAGAGTGGGATAAAGGCTTCTCCTTAAGTCTTAACCCGGAGCTACCTTTCCCACCCCTCTCTTCACCCTTGCAAGAGAAGAAAAGAGAGAAAGAAAACCCTAGAAGAAAAAACTGAGAAAAACCCCACTTTTGCACCCAAAGATCAGGCTTCCTGGAGCTGGATCCGACCATCTTCTCCGACAAGAAGATAGCTGGAGCAAAGGAGGAGGCTTCCCCGACATCCCCTGCTGTGGAGATCATCCAGGAGCCCGAGAAAAGAAGATCTAGGAGGCATTTCTGCACCTTCTTGGGACTGCCCAAGGAGGGCTTCACCAACACCCTAGACCCATTGAGCATTTTCTAAAAGGCAAGTGACCTAACCATGATGTCCACGTATGAGTCTAGGTTGGTTTTACAATTTTTGTACATTTTCCCTCGAGTCCTAGACCCTCACATTCACCCAATCTTGAGAGGTCGGGTCTGTGTTTCTGCACATACCTGCATTGACGGCAAGGTCACTGGACGCCGATATCATGCCTGGCCTGGCGTCCATCGACCATGCCGTTGACCCTGAGTCAGCGGCCAGAGACCGCCGCCAAGTTCCTCTGGACGGAACAGTGACCTGTTCTGCCCTTCCTATACAACTATTTTCGGTATGGTTTCCGTGATGAGGATATATGGTAACCCTATACTCTATGTATATTGTCAATTGTGGTGTGTGGATGAGTGTGATGTGTGATGGTGAATGTAGGAAATTTTATACCGTGAATGTGTAAGCATGAATTGTTGAAAATCTTGCCAACCCATGTTTCATGATTAGGATTAGTCTGAATGCCTTAGTCTTGTCTGATCATGAAGAGTAGTAGATCAGTGTACATGTACTCAGTTTTTGATGAATTATCCATGCTTGTATAAATTACCAATAAACTCGGTTCGGTAAATAAATGGCATGCAAGAATGATTTGTGGTGATCGATCTACAATTGTATGATTTAGAGTAAATCCTCTATTCTCAAATCATGTATGTGACAATAACCTCTGTTTAAACAGTAAGTGGCAAAATTGCATGATGTGTTAAACCCCATGTTAACTTAAATTGTGAATAGCATGCTAAATAGGTGTTTTATTTACTGTAAATTTCATTTAGCTCAGAAAAATCTGAAAAATTGAGTGTATGACCCTGAACCGAAAAATAGCATGTGGTTAAAATTTCAGGTCATTTGGACCAGTATATAAGAAGTTATGTATTTTTCATGTGAAAGGCAATAATCTATGTATGTTATCGTAATGTGATTAGATATTGCTTAAACCTAACTTGAATGGTGAAATTACTGTGTGTTAAGCTCCTGAAATCTGTAGTGCCATGTTAGGAAAAATAGAGATGTGCATGTGAGTGAGAAAGTGAATGAGATGAAAAGTGATATGTGTAAACCATGTGTAAAAAATCGGTAAAATGTGTAAATGTGTAAATTGTGCCAAGTGTGACATTGCTTCCACAGAGGGCAGTGGAACTATATCAGGGAAAAGTCCCCCTGATAAAGTTCATTGTGTAAGTGACCCTAAGGGTATTAGGGGGAAATCCTGGAGGTGGACAAGTACCACTGGTTAGGGTGGAGACTTGTTCTCCCGGTCTACGCAGTCCAAGAGTCGCCATTGGAATGCCTAGATGGCGTCTATGTGTAATGTGATGTGTATATGTCCTTCTTTGGTGGTTTGGACTATGTGTCACGGCACCTAAAATGTGTAATGTGTATGTGTTCATGTGTAAATGTGTAAGTTAACAATGTGAATGTGTATGTGCAAAGTGTAACCATGTGAAAGAGAAAACTTGTGTAAAGAAAATGTGAAATTTTGAATGTGAAAATATGTTGTTGAAATCCATGTGAGACAAATCTGAAGCCATGTGAAATCAGTGAATTCATGTCGTTATCATCATGTTTATATGTGCAAAAATGTCTAGAATCCATGTTATAGATAATTGATGAGCAAGTATGCAAGTGGCATGATTGGTTGTTCACATGATTTGTTTTAAGCGATATTGTAGCTCTCATGTGTAGGTTTACAGCCATTAAACCATGTGAAACCAGCATCTTAAAGCATGTGAAAATGTCTATGTATATACTTAAGAATATGTAAAACTCATGCTAGTTGTGTTTCCTTTCATATATGCACAATGTTCATGTTGGTAGCTCTCATGTCTTGGTCCTTTAAAGACAAAATTTCATGAGTAAATTAAGTAGAGAGCATGTGATAGGTAAAGTTATTCTTAGAAATCTGAAAGCATGATCCATGTATCAAATTGTAAAACTTTCATGATAGGTTGAAACCTTCAAATAATTAGTATGCCATGTGTTGTAAATTTTGAATGTGCATGTGGAAACCCCTACGACTTATACGTGTATGTTATGAGTAGTGTTGCTTGCTGAGTCTTTGGACTCACTCCTTGCTTCGGCGTATATGTGTAGTTGGTGACGTGGCACCTTTGGAGGAGACAATGGAGACGAACTCCGAGCGCGGAGATTAGCTAGTCTTTGGAGTTTCTTTGTGACTTGTGCATTCCATAGTATGTAGTTTGGACATTGTATTAGTAATATCATGAAAAGGATGTATAAGTGTTGACATTATGTATTTAAATTTCAGCAATTTAAATTATGTGAACTTTTAGTTCCTTATTGTTAATTTACAAATTCATGTATGTTAAATGTGGATGATGAATGAATGGAGACAGTTGTCTTTTACTTCCGCTACTCTGTTGTATATTCACGTGTATCTCAGCTGTATGTATCGTTTGGGTAAATGTCCCACTGTGAGGACTCTCGCTATACCGATGTGGGTTGGTATAACCATACCGGTATAATGAGGGCCGTCACAGTTAGAGTTAGTGTTAATTAAAACGAAGAGAAACAATCACACAAACAACGGGAAATTTTATCCTGGTTCGGATCTCCTATCCCAAGGAGTCCTACATCCAGTCCCCAAGCAACCACTTGGGATTCCACTAAACAAGGGTACAGCCCCCATAAGGACACTTACACATCCAGCAACAGCTGGCCTTCTCTTCTCTACCAGACGAGGATTGCTCCATCTGATGCAACAGATCTTCTCTTCACACCCGAAGAGGAATGCTCACAGAAAAGAATTGAAAGAGGAAGGCCCCAAGACCAAGCTTATAATCATTGCTTGATCTGAGGTGAAGTCTAAGAGACACAGAATTATCACAAGTGGATTCTCTCTCAGATCAATCCAAGCTCACAAAGGCATTGCAATATTCTATAGAGAGCAAGGAGCGACAGAAAGTTGGAATGGACGAGCTAGCTCGGGTTGTTCTTCAGGTGACTAAGATCTTCAAGTTTTTTTCAAAGGTTGAAAGAGTTGTCTTGTGCTTGGAGTCACAAGTCTTCTTTTATCTTCTTTGAAATATTTTGACCGTTGAAGTATCAGTTGAATTATATATTGTCTCACATCTTCATGCACGTTGGAGTGTTTGGTTCGAAGGAAAGAGCAAGTGAGCCTGCAGCCATTAATGCTTGGATAGACACACATACTGAAGAAAAGATTGTCTAAATCTTCCATCCTCTTGTCAGGTTGACAGGTCCATCTTTGAGACATGTGTTTCCACTGGAAATCCTGCACACAATAAATGCTGACATCTAGACAACTTATCTTTGTCTAAACTATCTGTCAATATTAATAGTTATGCTGTATGAAGATACACTAGAAGGGAAATGCCATTCTGTCATTGACTTTGTGTGAATAGGCAAGACAGGTAAAAGATATATCGTGCAGAGTTTTGTACTGTCACAATAAATGTTAGACAATGTGGGATACAACGTGCTTTCGCAGGAAAACTTTGAAATCCACAAAGATTTGAAATACACTTGAATATCATGTGGAATGGAACTAAAGAATGTTTAAAGAAGATTTAAACGAGAATGAATGACAACTGTCTTAAATGTAATCCCATTTTTAGACGGGCTGTAACCAGAGAGAGTTGATTATATAATCATAAGTTAAGTAAGAATGTAATCTATGTTGAAATCAAGTTGATGTGAGCATAATCCATGTATTAATGAAATCGATGCTCTGTAAAAAGTCATTGTTTAACTGAAGTCGATGTGCTGATGAATTCGTTGTTTGAAACGAAGTCGATGCAAGCATGAAGTCGTTGTTTCATATGAAGTCGTTGTTTAAGTGAAGCCGTTGTAGATATGAAGTCATTGTTTTACCGAAATTGATATTTAGCTTAAGAAATCGTTGTTCTATAAAAGAAGTCGATGAAACAACCAAATCGTTGTTTAAATGAGACGAAATCGTTGTAGCATTGAAATCGATGGTTATGAAGTCGTTGTATTGTTTAACTGAAACGAAATCGATGTTTCTTATGAAGTCGTTGTAGCGACGAAGTCGATGTTTAAGTGAAACATAATCGATGTTTCTATGAAGTCGATGTTTAAGTGAAACAGAATCGATGTTTCTATGAACTTGTTATAGGGACGAAGTCGATGTTTAAGTGAAATAGAATCGATGTTTCTATGAAGTCGTTGTAAGACCGAAATTGTTGTTTCACTTAAGAAATCAATGTTCTTCTTAAGAAATCGTTGTTCTATAAAACAAGTCGATGTGTACTTAGACAAAACATATGCATTGAGCTTCAAATAGGAGTGTGTGTAGACAACTTACATATTTTACTTGAATTATTTCCTGTGGATAAACTTCAAAAGATGTTGTTAGAAAATATTTTTCAGGGTTTTGTTAATCACCAAAAATACATATAATTAATAATAAATTACATGGAGATGGACTAATCATTAATCTCCCCCTTTTTGGTGATGACAAAATATAGAGAGTTGCATATATAAAAGACTAAAATTAATTGCGAAAAAATTTTAAGGTATGTATTTCAGAATATTTTTCTTCCCCTTTTTATCATTAAGCAAAAAGAACTAGATATAGACAGAAGATAAAATGGAAATAGACAAAGATAAATGGAGCCAAGAAGTGAAATTTCATTCATTAGAGGGGGTAGGCATGTAGAAGGCAGGAGACAATCTAGAAGCATGGCGAGTGATGATATGCCAAGCTTGAACTTCCTGCTCTTCAAAAAGATTTCTAAATACACCCCAACTAATATTATAAGATGGCCCCATCTCAGGACTAAGCCTCTTGATGTGGAGTAGTCTCTGATCTTCAATGAAGGTGGTATACTCCTAATTGCTAAGAGAGGACTTGTAGGGTCCGGCAGTCCCAAAGCTGGCATGCTGAAGATACTTGTCAATAGATAGAGGGTAGTGGAGCTTGTGAGCAAGCAAATCCTTCTTCAAGGCTATGAAGATCTTGTACCTCTCAACCCAAGTTGAATAGGGATTTGACACCAGATTTATGGAGTTGAGGTCCATGAATTTTTCTGGAGAGAGAATTGACTGATTCGACTTGTATAGGGATATATTTAGTTGCTCAAGCTGGATGGCTATCTCAAGATAAGCTTTGCACCATTCAGAGTTGTCAATTCTTTTAGACTCTGAGACGATAGGTGCTAAGACTGATGATTTGATGAATCCTCTTTGATATTCTCTGAAGATGAATCTATGGAAGGCAAGAGGAGTTCCCTTCTGAACGAATATCCTGGCCATGACTCTTGCAAATCTCTCAAAAATGATAGGACCCACTTCAGATTTCATAAAGAGAAAATGAAGCTTGGGGAGGAAGGCAACTTCTGGCATCTTCAAGGTTGCAAAATCAACTTGAAGAGGGGAGTTGACGGGATTCTCTGTGCGGAGTAGAGCAATGGCTCCTCTGAACTCTGAATTGACCAAGCTAGACCTCTGGCAGGCGATTGACAAAATAATAATCTTGGTACATTTGGAAGTGCTTGATGAATTTGATCTCCTTCTGAATGAAGGGACCCCAAGAATCTCTGTGCTGGCAAACAAACCACTCAGATAAGGTGAGTGGGTGATCTTTGGGTGGAAAGATGTTGATCCTGGCAACCTTGAATTTTCTGTAGAGTGCTTTGTTGGCCGTGGCCCACTGATCCTCAGTCTTGGACTCAGCAGTGGATCGGATTTTGGCTTGTTCAGCTTTGGGAAGACCCGAAGTAGGAAGAATATTGTTTAGATGTTCAGAAATGTTAAGGTAAGGAAGACCAAAAGTGGCTGCAAAAGTGCACTTTTGTAGATATTCAACATAGAGGGTTCTCTTCTGTTGACAACTGAAAGAGAATACCATAGAGGAGGAAAGAGAGTTTGATTGGAGGGGAAAGCAAGAGCTGAAGAGGTCTTTCTTTTCTTAGATGTAGGACTGGAGGGAGGTTGGGAATCAGTCCTGTGAATGTGACTAGAGACAGCAAGAACTGTGCGGAGGATGGCTTCTTCAAACTCATCCTTGATGTCATGCACAGAATGAGGAATGACATTGGCTTCTTTAGGAATGATGGTGATAAAGGAGGGTGGAGTAGGTAGATCAAATGAAGCAAAAGTTGAAGTAGGAGGTTGAGTGGATGGTCCAGCAGATCAGAGACCTACTGAGGAAGGACCAGCAGAAGAGGATGAGGCTGGAGGTGTCTCAGAGGTGGGATGAGGAATGGAGGAGGAAGGAGGAGGTGGTAGTAGGAGAAGATATATGTTTAGGAAGTGGTTTCTTGACGGTTTCACGTGCAGGAGGGGAAGTGAAGGATGTGGGTGGAGAGGAAGGGGTTGGAGTCTGAAGATTTGGAGATTCAGAAGGCTCTGGGGGCACAACAGCTTCCTATACAGATACTTGAGGCCCGGTTGGCCCTGCCACAGACTCCACTGGCACAGATGGCTCGGATGGCCCAACACTAGTACCTTCAACTGCACATGGCCCTGATGGCCCAACTTCCTCTGCAGATGGCCTTGGTGGCTCTGATTCTTCAACAAATGGCCCTGATGGCCCTAATTCTTCAACAAATGGCCCTGATGGCCCTGCACTAACCTCTGGTACAGACTGAGTCAGAGCAGGAGGGGCAGGAGCTGACAGATGCACCCTCACAAAATCTGATAAATCTGTTACTAGCTACTTGAGGCTACCCAACTCACTTCTCATCTTCTGAATCTCAGAATTGACTGCTCCAATCTCCTTAGCTCTAGTGCTCTGACTAATGAAAATAGAAGATATGTCTGATTGTAAGGAGCATATGATTTCCCCATGAGCATTCAGTCTAGCAATGATTGGCTTGATGTGCACATGAATTTTCTTCTTCCTGGATCTGTGGTGTGCTCTTCTGGTGAGTAGTGGAACATTAGGAGCAACACCTTTACTTCTACCTTCTTGGAACTGGTCTGTAGGGGCACTAGCAGTGGGCTCCCCCTGAATGTTTGGCTCCTCTTGGATTGCTGGCTCTCCCTGAGTTGGAGCATCTACCATATGAACATCTTCAGTGTGGCCTGGTGCCACAACCTCTGCAGTTGTATCTTCATGGCTCTCCTTCAGTGCAATTTCAACTTCAGGAACATTGGGGGTTTCTAGTATATCCATATCTTCAAGCTCCCCCTCAAACTGAGCAGTGCCTTCAACAATTATTTCTTCAACAATGGCAGGTGCAGGGACTGTAGGAGGAATAATTACTTCAATAGATTGCCCAATGGGCTCAATGTGTTAAGGTGCAATGTCCTCGATTCTTCTTGCAGGAGCAGGAGGCTCCTCTTCTCTAACTGCTGCTTCTTCTTCTTGAACTGGATGGTCTTTAGGGACTTCTCCAATGATGGCTTCACTCTCTGCCATTGAGGTCTTGGTCCATACATTTCCAATGAGGGAAAATCCACTCTTCTTCAGGTTCCTTGATCTGATTTGCTGACCCATCTTTTCCATCAGATCTCCTTTCAAGTCTATATCCAAGTGACTGAAAATTCTTGTCAGTAGATGAGCATAGGGAAGGGACACAACTAGCTTGTTCTTCCTGTCCCAAATTGATTCTACAACATACTTCATTCTTTCTATAATTACTTGAGCCATATTGATGTCTTGCTTCTAAATGGCCCAATACATCATGTCTGCATCTCCCTTGGTGCATGAAGAAAAGGTTGCACTTCTGGGTACCAAAATCTGACAAACTATGAAATGCAAGATCCTGTTGAAGGTGTTGAACTGATTGATATCTATCTTTCCATCCTTCAGTTTATATTTAGTTTCGATGATCCCTAATCCCTTGGCATGAATATCAAATGATTCAACCAAACTGTGCCCAACTGTGGACACCCCAAACGGCCTCTCCAACAGATCATGAGTAATGTGAATAGATGTACATTTTACTGTGGAGGTGAGTGAGCCATCTTCCTCTGTCTTCAAACAAGTGTAGAAAGCTTTTGCCAGATGCAGATAGATTGGTTCTGAGACTATTGAAATCCCTATCCATTTCAACCTCTGGAGAGCTTCAACCATACTGTGCATTCCATGCTTCTCCAGGTCTGCTAGATCCACTGCCTTGTTTCCACAGAGCTTGGTCTTCACGGCTGAATATCTCTCCTGTTGATCGGCCGTAAGGAAAGCAACACTGTAACCACCTACACTGCCGGAGCTCCCAGAAGCGGCCATGGAATCAAGCAAGGTAAGGTTCTGGAGGATCGTGGGAGAAGGAGAAACAGAACCCCTCAAGAAATTTGAGCGGGAAGGAATGGTTTCTTCGAAAGTATAGAGATGTTTGCCGGAGTCGATGAGGGTTTCACAGACTTTCACGTCGAACGAGATGTGAGAGAGGGAGAGAGTGAATCGGTGAGGGAAGGATTATGGTCATAATGGAGGGACATAAAGGTGCTTTTTGAAACAGCGGAGCAATAAATTTGGATAACGACAAAATGGGAGAAGATACCACAAGTAGAATGAATTTACTTAAATCTAGCGGGGAAAGATAAGTCTTATCCTGAAATTTATTATTTTATTCCAGTTACTTACAGATATATCTATTACAAATTGCACATGCCTAGCTCCCTTCTAAGAGACGTAAATCTCTCTTCAGGTAAGGCTTTTGTAAAGATATCTGCTAACTGATTTTGAGTATCTACAAATGAAATATTAATAATACCATTAGCTACATGATCTCTAATAAAATGATATCTAACCTCTATATGTTTTGTCATGGAGTGTTGTATTAGATTTTTCGTCAGATTTATTGCACTTGTGTTGTCACACAACAACGGGATGGTCTTGATGTGCAGTCCATAGTCTTCAAGCTGTTGTTTGATCCATAAGAGTTCAGTGCAACAGCTCCCAGTAGCTACATATTCAGCTTCAGCTGTTGATAGTGCTACTGAATTTTACTTCTTTGAAGACTAGGAAATAAAGCATTCTACAAGGAATTGACAACCACCACTGGTGCTTTTTCTATCTACTTTGCATCCAACATAGTCAGCATCCGAATATCCAACTAAACTAGTTTCACAAGATTTAGGATACCATAGTCCTAGGTCATGAGTTTTAGCTAAGTATCAAAAAAACCTTTTAACAGATATTAAATGAGATTCCTTAGGATCAGACTGATATCTTGCACACATGTATACACTAAATAAAATATCAGGTCTACTAGCTATTAAATAAAGCAATGACCTAATCATACCTCTATAAAGTTTTTGATCAACTTTCTTACCTCCCTGATCACTGTCTAACCTGGTGGATGTGCTCATAGTCAGCATCTGAATATCCAACTAAACTAGTTTCACAAGATTTAGGATACCATAGTCCTAGGTCATGAGTTTTAGCTATGTATCTAAAAATCCTTTTAACATATATTAAATGAGATTCCTTAGGATCAGACTGATATCTTGCACACATGTATGCACTAAATAAAATATTAGGTCTACAAGCTATTAAATAAAGCAATGACCCAATCATACCTCTATAAAGTTTTTGATCAACTTTCTTACCTTCCTGATCACTGTCTAACCTGGTGGATGTGCTCATTAGAGTGGACAGTGGCTTAGCATTATCAAACCCTAATTTCTTCAACAGTTCCTTGGTGTATTTTAGTTGACAAATGTGTGTACCTTCATTACTTTACTTGATTTGTAATCCAAGGAAATAGTTGAGCTCTCCCATCATACTCATTTCAAATTCTTCATGCATGAGCTTCTAAAAATACTTGCACAAGGATTCATCAGTAGATCCAAATATAATTTCATCTACATAAATTTACACAAGTAATGTATTTTTGACATTTGATTTAATAAACAATGTGCTACCTACTTGTCCTCTGATAAAACCATGATTTAGTAAGAATGCACTAAGTCTTTCATACCATACTCTAGGTGCTTGTTTTAAATCATACAATACTTTATGCAATTTAAAAACATGATTTGAAAAATCTAAATCATCAAAACCAGGAGGCTATTCCACATAGACTTCCTGCTTTATAAAACCATTTAAAAATGCTAATTTCACATCCATTTAAAAAAGTTTTAAATCTAAAACAGATGCATAAGCAAGTAATATTCGAATAGCCTCTAGTCTAGCCACTAGTGCATAGGTTTGATCAAAATCTATGCCTTCCTCTTGGGAATAGCCTTGAGTAACCAGTCTAGCCTTATTTCTAGTGATAACACCAGCTTCATCCAATTTGTTCCTCAACACCCATTTGGTACCCATCACAGGATGATCTGATAGTCTCAGAACAAGGGACCAAACTTGATTTCTCCTGAACTGATTAAGTTCATCTTGCATGGCTAGAATCCAAGATTCATCAGACAGTGCTACATTGACTATCTTCGGCTCTATTTGAGATACACAAGCTAAATGATCACATGGAATGATATTACATCTTGTTCTTACCCCAACTGATGGATCTTCAATGATGTCAATAGGGTGATCCTTTTTGTACCTCCATTCCTTTGGAAGATCATCATGGATAATGTCCTTCTGTTGTAATTCTTCCAAGGGTGGATCTTCACCATCCTTGATGGTAGATTCTTTCAGCTTCTGGGTAAGTTTATCTGTATCTTCATCATCACTTTTAGATTCCTTTCTCAAGGAAGGGTTAGATTCATCAAAAATAATATGAACAGTTTGTTCGATCAATAAACTTCTTTTATTAAAAACTCTTTAGCCTTTAAGTTTAGAAGTGTACCCCATAAAGATCCCTTCATCGGATTTGAGATCCAGCTTACCTATTTCTCTCTTACCATTGTTGTGAATGAAGCATGGACATCCAAACATTATGAGATGACTGATCTTGGGCTTTCTTTCCTTGTACAGCTCATATACAGTTTTCTTCAGGATTGACCTGATTATTACTCTATTTATAATGTAACATGCTGTATTTATAGCTTTTGCCCAGAAATATCTTGGATGGTTATATTTAGATAGCATGGTCCTAGCCATATCCAACAAGGTTCTATTCTTCCTCTCAGCTACTTCATTTTTCTGTGGTGTTCTAGGTGCTGAGAAATTGTGTTCTATACCTTGATCATTACATAATTCTGTAAATCTGTCATTTTGGAATTCTCCTCCATGATCTGAACGGATACTGATGATGCTGAATTTCTTATAATTTTGAACTATTTTGCTGAATTTCACAAAACTCTCAAATGTGTCATCTTTATGCTCAAGAAATGATACCCATGTGAATCTTGAATAATCATCAACTATGACAAATCCAAAGTTCTTTCGTCCCAACCTGGTAGTTCTCATTGGTCCAAACAGATCCATATGTAGTTGTTCTAGTGGTTTAGAGGTAGTGACTACTGTCTTTGATTTAAAGGAGGATTTTGTATGCTTCCCTTTTGCACATGGCTCACAAATACTGTCTAATCTTGAGTTAATCTTCAGCAGACCGTCTACTAGACCAAGTTTGATGAGTTTTCTTATTCCATCCATGTTGTAGTGACCTAATCTTCTGTGCCATAATTCAACATTCTGCTCTTTACTCGCTGCTAAATAGATGTCTTGATCCTTTAATTCTTCTAGATGCAGTACATATAAATTCTTTTCTCTGTTGGCTTCGAAGATAGTTGCACCATGTCTTGACCTTTGTCACACAGTTGACTGATGCTGATTAGATTGTGCTTGAGTCCTTTGACGCATAGAATGTCTTCTATCAGGATTCTATCTTGGCTTCCAATGGATCCGCAACCAATTACTGACCCTTTTCCATTATCACCATAGGTTACTGTACCTTCTTCATTTTTGATGTGCGAGAACAGTCTTTTGTTTCCTGTCATATGCCTTGAGCACCTGCTGTCCAGGTACCATTTTGATGCTCTAAGGCTTCCCCACAATAAGTCAATGAGATTTAGGTACCCAAGTTCTTTTGGGTCCTGATTGGTTAGCTTCTTCACAGTTCCTTTTGGGAATCCATTTTAGGTGTTTGGTAGTGCAAGTTATTGTAGTGTGGCCTAATTTGTTACAGTGTGTGCAGTAAGGAATATTGTTTATTATCCTATTTGGTTTATGGTTCTTATTTTTATTTATTTTATAATTAGAATTTTATTCAGCTACAAATTTTGGAGTAGGATACATTTTACGGTGAGTCACAGTTTCTTCATTGTCTGGTGGGGTATATCATAAGCCATACTTTTTCCGACCTGATCTTCTTGCTCCTTTTAATATTAAAGAGGATTTTCTATTAGTGAATTTTTCAACTGTGGCCATTAAATATTCATTATCTTTTGTTAGTGTGTTAATTTCACTTTTAAGTTTGATTATGCTTTCCTGATTTTCTAAGTTTGATATCTTTTCATTTTTATTCTTTATATCTTCACATAACAGTTCATTTCTTCTTTTTAATTCAGAATTTTGTTCTTCTAACTGTTCAGTTTCAAATTTTAGGTCTGAGTTAGTTATTTCGAGACATGCATAATTTTTCTTAGTTGTTTTTAACAATTTGCAGACATCTTTATATTTACTGTATAATTCATTAAAGCCATCTTCTAAGCTATCTGAATCTGGCTCGTTGCAAGAAGTAAAGGATGAGTCGGAAGTTACCTTATCATCAATATTTGCCATGAAGGCTAGGTTGGCCTTTTCTTCTACTTCTTCGCTGGAGCTTGACTCACTGTCTGAGTCACTTTCGTTATTCCATGCAGCAGCCATGGCCTTCTTCTTGTACCTTTTGAATTTCTTTGTGTTGTCCTTCTTCTTGAACTCAATTTTCTTTAATTTTGGACACTGGGCTTTGATGTGTCCAGGCTTCTTGCACTCGTAGCATATAGGTTTATGTCTCTTGACTTCTTTGCCTTCAGATCTTTTGAAGTCTTTACCTTTCTTGAAATACCTTCTTCCTGACTGGTATTTCTTTTTAGCTAGTATACGCTGCAGTCTTCTGGAGAGAAAGGCTTCTTCATCTTCACTACTGTCATTGCTTTTGTTACTTTTTGATTCACCATCAGATGTGTCTTCTGTGGCCTTGGGAGCATTGTTGTGCTTCTTCTTGTTGGAGGATTCTTCCAGCCTTTCCATGTTTATCTCGTGAGCCATCAAAGACCCAATGAGCTTTTCAAGCAACATTCTCCTAAGATCATTGGCTTCTTCTATAGTAGTAACCTTTGGAGTCCATGAGGTTGGTAGGGATCTTAGTATTTTTCTCACCATGTCTCCAATTTCAAAGGTTTTTCCAAGCCCAGCCAAACTGTTGGTGATGTCTTTGAATCTGCTGTACATTTGAGAGATGGACTCTTCAGACTGCATTTGAAATCTTTCGTATTGTGCTACCAGAATATCTATTCTTGTTTCCTTTACCTTGTCTGTTCCTTCATATGTGAGTCTTAGCTTTTCCCACATTTCCATAACCTACTTACAGGCTGAAATCCTGTTGAATTCTTTCTTACTGAGCGCACAACATAGTATACTTTTAGCTTTGCTGTTTTGAGATATTTTCTTCTTGTCTTCGTCTATCCATTTGTCTCTACTATTGGTTACCAAGAGGTCGCCTTCTTCAATAATTGACCAAAGCTAGAAATCGAGACCTTGAAGGAAGAACTCCATCCGAGTCTTCCAGTAGTTGTAATCTTCACCGTCGAACAGAGAAGGTCTGTTGACGGACTGACCTTCTGCATATCCTTGAGCTGCCATTTATCTTTGCTCTTAAGATCGTGAGATCTTCTTACTCGAAGAGACTTGGCTCTGATACCACTTGTTGCCCAGATAGCAAGCTCAGAGGGGGAGTGAATGGATTGCTAAAAATTCTTCTTTTATAATTCCTGTAAATAACACACTTGAGAGACAACACTAAGATCGATAGTTAGAGTTAGTGTTAATTAAAACGAATAGAAACAATCACACAAACAACATGAAATTTTATCCTGGTTCGGATCTCCTATCCCAAGGAGTCCTATGTCCAGTCTCCTAGCAACCACTTGGGATTCCACTAAACAAGGGTACAGTCCCCCTTAAGGACACTTACACATCCAGCAACAGCTGGCCTTCTCTTCTCTACCAGAAGAGGGATCGCTCCACCAGATGCAACATGTCTTCTCTTCACATCCGAAGAGGAATGCTCACAGAAAAGAATTGAAAGAGGAAGGCCCCAAGATTAAGCTTATAATCACTGCTTGATCTGAGGCGAAGTCTGAGAGACACAAGATTATCACAAGTGGATTCTCTCTTAGATCAAAGCAAGATCTCAAAGGCAATGCAATATTCTACAGAGAGCAAGGAGCTACAAAAGTTGGATTAGACGAGCTAGCTTTATTCCTTAGGTGACTAAGATCTTCAAGTTTTTTTCAAAGGTTGAAAGAGTTGTCTTGTGCTTGGAGTCACCAGTCTTCTTTTATCTTCTTTGAAATATTTTGACCGTTGAAGTATCCGTTGAAATATCTGTTGTCTCACATCTTCATGCATGTTGGAGTGTTTGGTTCGAAGGAAGGAGCAAGTGAGCCTGCAGCCATTAATGCTCGGATAGACAAACATACTCAAGGAAAGATTGTCTGAATCTTCCATCCTCTTGTCAGGTTGACAGGTCCATCTTTGAGACGTGTGTTTCCACCGAAAATCCTGCATACAATAAATGCTAACATCTAGACAACTTATCTTTGTCTAAACTATCAATCAATATTAGTAGTTGTGCTGTATAAAGATACACTGGAAGGGAAATGCCATTTTGTTATTGATTTTGTGTGAATAGGCAAGACAGGTATATCCTGCAGAGTTTTGTACTATCACAATAAATGTTAGACAATGTGGGATACAACATGCTTTCGCGGGAAAACTTTGAAATCCATAAAGATTTGAAATACATTTCAATATCATGTGGAACGGAACTAAAGAGTGTTTAAAGAAGATTTAAACGAGAATGAATGACAACTGTCTTAAATGTAATCACATTTTTAGACGGGCTGTAATCGGAGAGAGTTGATGATATAATCATAAGTCAAGTAAGAATGTAATCTATGTTGAAATCAAGTCGATGTGAGCATAATCCATGTATTAATGAAATCGATGCTCTGTACAAAGTCGTTGTTTAACTGAAGTCGATGTGCTGATGAATTCGTTGTTTGAAACGAAGTCGATGTAAGCATGAAGTCGTTGTTTTACCGAAATCGATGTTTAGCTTAAGAAATTGTTGTTCTATAAAAGAAGTCGATGAAACAACCAAATTGTTGTTTAAGTGAGATGAAATCGTTGTAGCAATGAAATCGATGCTTATGAAGTCGTCGTATTGTTTAAGTGAAACGAAATCAATGTTTCTTATGAAGTCCTTGTAGCGACAAAGTCGATGTTTAAGTGAAACAGAATCGATGTTTCTATGAAGTCGATGTTTAAGTGAAACATAATTGATGTTTCTATGAAGTCGTTGTAGCGACGAAGTCGATGTTTAAGTGAAACAGAATCGATGTTTCTATGAAGTCGTTGTAAGACCGAAATCATTGTTTCACTTATGAAATCGATGTTCTTCTTAAGAAATCGTTGTTCTATAAAAGAAGTTGATGTGTACTTGGACAAAACATATGCATTGAGCTTCAAATAGCCATGTGTGTAGACAACTTACAGATTTTGCTTGAATTATTTCCTGTTGATAAACTTTAGAAGATGTTGTTAGAAAATATTTTTCAGGGTTTTGTTAATCACCAAAAATACATATAATTAATAATAAATTACATGGAGATGGACTGATCATAAAAAAAAAGAACAAATCTGTTGAGTCTAAAATGAAAACATCATTTTCTTATGCCTCTATTGCTCCTAGCACTTCACCATCACATTCAAAGAAAATTGCTCATGTTAAAAAATCAGTTCATGCTAAGAAAACTGAGCAAGCCAAAAAACAAGTAAATGGTAAACACTTTGTGAAGGCTAAGAAGCATGTACAATCAATTAAACCCAAGCATGTTACACCCAATGTTTTTTATAGGCCACAGCCCACACAACGCATACCTAATGTCACTTGTTATTTTTGTGGTGGACATGGTCATATGAACAACATGGGTTGTATAATGGCTACTGCTTAGAGCATGCACTTCCATAATCATTCCCTAAGTGAATTCTTAACATACTACATTCTTGAGTTCAATTGCATCTTTTATCCCTATTATCCCCACTTTTTGATGCTATCAAAAAGGGGGAGAGAATATGTTGAGAACATATGTAGATTTTATATTTTGGTTTGGGGAGAGATTGTACAAAAGAAAAGGGAGAGTTTGCAGTATCCTAGAGAGGGGGAGCCATGTTGCATGACTAAATGCTTGCATGCATGTAAAAACAAAAAAAAAATCAATCTCAAATTGGTTGGCATATGAATGTGAATGTTGTGTTTTATGTGAAAAATCTACAAGTGTTTTGTCATCATCAAAAAAGGGGAGATTGTTGTACTCTATAGATTTTGATGATCACAAAAACATTAAGTTTATCTCCTATTGAGAAAATCACCTAAACACAAAGTATAATTCATGTTGATGACCAAAGTGTTTGAATTATCTATATTTGATTTGAGGGTCTAACTTGGGTTTTAAGTGTGCAGCAAAATATGTCAAAAGTCACATATGAAGTGGACTTTACAAAGACCAAGGCTTGGACAAAGCTGGCATAGAAGACTGACTGGATTTTTGCTCTTGTGCAGGAAATCTGTCAACCAATCTAAAGAAACCGGTCAACCGACCTAGCAAGTACAAACTGTGCTGTGACATTTAGAAGATTGGACGACCGACCTTCAAGAATTGGTTGACCCATTATGGGAAGCCAACCGATTGATGAAGGTGCTTCCTATTAGTAAAGTGAGGCTCCAAGTGATTAAAGAACAAAGGGACAATTGATTGAAGAACAAAGGGCCAAACGATTCATGACCAAGCAGGAAATCAAACAACCGATTTGGATATTTTGGTCGACGACCTACCTAGTGAAGATCATGTTGGATCTAGATGGCACTGTACATGTCTTGGGGGGGGGGGGGGTTGAATAGGACTTTTTGCAATTCCTGTTAAGATGGTTAATTTTGAAACACACTTAAATAGAAATAAAGATTAGTATAGGGTGTGAAATGAAATGAAGTCAGCGGAAACAATCACACACAAATGCACATAGATTTATCCTGGTTCAGACATCCTCTCCAATATGAGTCCTACATCTAGTTTCCAAGCACCTCTGGGGATTTTCCACTAACCGCCAAGAATACTTGACCTTCCCTTCAAAGAGGGGTATTAAAAACACTTGCACCCAAGCAAGTCTTCCCTTCTCTGAGGAGTATTACAACCTCCTACCGCAGTAGGTCCTCCCTTCTACAAAAGGAGAACTACAGGAAGCGAACCCCCTGCTAGTTTCTACACTGAAAAGAACACAGTTGTCTACTCAAAAAATGAGTAAACACATAAGATCAAGAAGAGATTACAAATAGGATTGAATGCTCTAACTCTTTTTGATTCTAAGAGTAGACAAGAGAAAATCTAGAGCTTCTAAACACCAATCAAAAACTGCTGAATGCAAGAGAGCATGGAAGTGATAGATTGAACAGATGACTCTCTTGAGATCTTGTACGCTCTTCTTCTTTCTGCGTGTGGTATATGGTGGTCTCTCTATGTACATCTCACAGTCTCTCTCTTTTGATCTCTTGATCTAGGATCATTATCTTCTTATTTGATTTTCGAATTTCAGCTCCTTAAATAGCCTTCAAATTCTTTAGATAGCCATTTGAATCTGGCCATTGGAGCTGTGACGTTTTGGTCTTGAAAAGATGGCTTAAGAGAAACACCTATGAGTCTTCTGTGCAACGACACATTGTTACTGTGGATAGCTTGCATGCTTCTGTAGGTAGCTGAGTTTTTACATGGTCAAGGAAAAATATGCAAGTACCTCCATTCTTTTGGACGCAGGTAAGATACAATAAAATATGTAAAATAGAAGATCACAGAAGAGATTTTAGACAAATAGATGTACAATGCATTTAAACACAGAAAGATGTTTGTATAGGTCATGTCCTCAAAACATGGAGTATTGACAGAAAGAGAGTTGTAGTAAGTGACTTCTGGCGGATAGGCCATAACGCTAATACTTGCCACTGCATTTTTCGTTGATCATCTGTCATGCAAGGTAAGAACTATATGTATGACAATAAGTGAGAGAGTAGATATGTATATCTTTCAAATTTCAAGACGATGGAACTGAGATTTTAAATTTGAATACCTTAGAATCAAATTTCTCGTGCTAAAACACTTGAACTTGATAACATAGAGAATACTTTTGCATTTTTATAAGTGTCACGCCCCGAATTTAGCAACAAAAATAAATCGAGAGCGTGACGATATAAGTATCATCAGTCGAGTAATTCAGAGCAACATCTAAGTATAACAAAAGACTTAAGACAGTAATAGTGCTAGCCAAATAATTCTTTATTTCATTACCTTCAATGCTAATTTACAACCTTTCATAATCAGAGCCAAAACATAGGGCCCAATATTGAAATTCAAATTACAACTGACTCAAGAGAAATAAACTAAGTATTACAAACTCTATTGACTCTAAACATGTTAGCTAACGTGCTACGTTGACAGGTACACTCTAAGAAGTTCTTCACTCCTCCCCAGCCCCATCATTCTCTATTTCTTCATAGCCATCATCTGAAATAATGTAAGAAGCAGGTGTGAGCGTACTAACTCCCAATAGGATTTACATATCATGGTGCGGGTATACTTTACATAAATTAACATTTTTATCAGGAAAGACACTATCATGCAATGCTCATGGCAAGAAGATCATGATATCGATATGGAACAATTTCCAAAAGGTATAACATGTACATGACAAGAGAACAATTCAGTAAATAAAATCCGATGACAATTACCATGTAGGATGGAACAATTATCAATGGGCTGAATGACAATATGATCATTTGTCAAATATAAGAGTATCAATAATCTATAACATGTACAGTGAATGGTGCAAGTTGAATCCATCGAATTCCAGTGAACAATGACATATTGGATTCAGTAACGGTGACATATACAATAGATTTGGCCATTGTTGGCCCACTTGGTACAATTGGTAGCACGCTATCTAGAAGGGGGGGGGTGAATAGATTCACTGCAGAAAATGAAACTTAAACACAAAAATTTCCACTTAAAACTTTGGTTAGATAGTGTGATAGAGAGTAGTAGTGCGGAAGTAAAGAAACAATCACACAAAGGAACATAAGGAATTTTATCCTAGTTCGACCCTTCCAAATGGAAGTCCTACATCCAGTCCCCAAGCAAAATCTTGGGATATCACTAACCGAAGTACAATCCCCCCAAGGATATACAAACCCCCAGCTCCCTTCTGGTCCACTTCCTTTCCAAGTAGGAAGGATACTCACTTCTATTACAGGTCAAGAAGCTAACCTTCTGGAACAAACCCTAGTGCGGTTCTGCTGACACTAACCCCAGCTAGGTTCTTCCCTTACCCAGAAGGAAGTGCTAAGAAGAGTCCCTTAGCTGGAGAGAAATCGCCAACAACCCAACTGGCCTTCTCTCCACACAAGAAGAGAAATACTGTATACAGTCCTACAGCTGGACATAAATCATTTTTAGAAAAGAAAGAATAGGCTGAGAGCTATTACAATGTCCACATAGGAACTCTAGCTCTCAGCTCACAGACTCTCCCCCAGATTTACAATGCACAGAGAGAGAATGAGGAAGAGAGGAAAGCGTGAATGCTAGGAGCTTCGGAATTCTTCAGCTCTAAAGGATTCTCTAGAAAGGGCTCGAGCTCTTCTCTCTTGCTTGAGTGTATGTGGAGTTGAGGCTTCTCACAGGATGTACACTCCTTCAAAGATTTTCAGGAAAAGGCTCTTGCCGATCTTCAGCCAAAATTCATCCTTTATATTTGAGCAGTTTTGAACAGATCCGTTGAAGGATGCAACGTTGGAGTCTTGGATCTGTTGGAGTTCTAGCCATTGCTTATCTTTCTATTCTTCTTCTTCTGACTAAAAGCCACATGGTGGTCTTCGAGGTCTGCAAGAATAGAAGAAAGTGTTTAGACCAGGGAAGTGTTTCTGTCAGAAGGCTCATACCTCTGTGTTTGCTGCTGACACCCAGAAGTGGTAGGTAATCTCTTTTTGTCTAACAGAAAGGAAGAGATCCTATGAGATAAGCAAAAAAGATTTTCTGTCAGAGAAATAGTAGGTTATGCATATGAAATGTATTTGAGTTTTCATTGGGTGCCAAAAAATATTTTGAAACATTTGAAATATAAAGGAAATTGATGTTTAAGTATAATAGAGTCGATGTGAAAGACAATTGATGTTCCAATGTAATTCATGTATGAAATCAATGTTTAAATAGAAATCGATGTTGAATGAAATCGATGTTTCCATGAAGTCGATGTTCTACTGAAGTTGTTGTTGAGTGAAATTGATGTTTAGATGAAGTTGATGTTCTACTGAAATCGTTGTTGAATGAAATCAATGTTTACATGAAGTCGATGTTCTACTGAAATCGTTGCTGAATGAAATTGATGTTCAACATAATTGTAATCGATGCTGAAGGAAGTCGATGTTTAAGTGAAGTCGGTGTTCAACTGAAATTGATGTTCTAATGAAATCGATGTTGAACCGAAATCGATATATGAGTGAAATCGATCATCAAATAGAATCAATATTTAAGTAAAAAGAGTCATAGTCAATGTATTTGTATAGTAATCGATGTGGCACCTAGTCAGTAATCGATATGCATTGAACAATAATCGATTTGGCTTTCTAGTGCAAATCATGAAGAGATAGTGCCATAACTTTATATTTATTATGAAAGAATGATATTAAATATATTTATGATATTTAATTAATCATGAGTTTTGTTATCACCAAAATATAAGGGTAAATTATAAGAGTGGTTCAACAACCATTTCACTTATAATAGTTTAATTAATCAATCAATCATTCAGTCATTCAATAACAATGTGAAAAGTACCTAGATCAATCTTGCAGTCAATTAGGTGATTTCCAGACACCTCAGTAGATCATATAGTTTCATGATTATAAGAATTTTAGGTCCTCCTCCCAAGACCAGAGTGGGCCCTTACATGCACAGGCATCAGTCGTAAACTGAAGTTCCAATAATTTTTTATAATTCCATTTTCATTTATGGCCAACATGATTTCCAAGAAATAGACAGTCATGTACTAAAGATCATGTCAGTAATTATAAGAAGAACAAGGCAAGTGAATATGATCCTGAGTAAATTTCAACAATATAATGACTTAATTTCATTAATTCAATCTTTACACTTAGAAGCTTGGTTTCCATGTATTAAAAATCACTCTCACGAGAAGTGGATGAGAACATAAGTGCTTTCAATCTTCTGGAGACTTCAATGGTACAACCAACTTGGTCTCCATGAGGGAATCCACGGAGTACAGACATTTACGGAGGTCTTAGTGGAAAGGTCCCCATTCTACCAGAATGGAATGACTAGTAGAGAGTTTCCAATTCCCCAAATATGGGTGCCTATGAGTGCAATGTGTCATGTAGAACGTGTCTCAATATTCACAATCCACTGGTTTAAAACATAGCGGAAAGCCGTTAACAAGAACATATGGCATGGTTTAAGACAATTAAGACCATTACATGATTTCATACCTTTTAACATGACACACTCTCAATTTGATATCAAGCTAGAGTATGAAGATATAACATAGCAATCACATGATAGAGAAAGTCAAACAATCCTTAAGAACAATTAGAATAGAGGTTCATGTTATTATAGCTTTCACATGGGTTGATGACTTTTAGGCCACTGAACAACTAAATAATATTATCACGGATCGAGACATACAACATGTTAAACTGTACAAGTAAGGAAGATAGTCTCGGGATGGCCACTTAATCACGACGGGTGCAGTCGTCGCAATTATCAAGACCGTACATAGTTTAAATAAGACTTCATTCATTTACTGCAAAATCATGAAATCTCAATGGGCATGTCGGTCACCTTCATATAGCGATAGGCCGACACGTTGCTACGAGATTTAAAACGTTAAGAGGTGCACAGTCGCCTTCATAACGTGAGTGCCAGCGAGTCGCTACAACCTCGAATGGTGACAACGTGAAGCATCGCATTCTATAAGTGTTTTAAAAATATAAATATAAAAAATTCACAAAAACCAAGGGCGAGAAAACATGGTCGAATCGCGACAGTATGATAGGTCGCGTTCTCTACCTGCACTGAAATCTATGTGGCACATAGTTTGATGTGCCTGGGCTATCGGACAGAACCTTGAACGCGATTGGATGGTCTATCATTATTAAGTGAATTGTGATGGGGTGGTATGCCACGTTCATGTGATGAGGAATGCAACATCTAGAGTGGTCGCATTCATTATTTTTGCCTGAGAACAACGTGATCGATGCAGTTAACACATGCTTGGCCTATAACTCAAAATTTAGGGCCCTTGGATAAAACTCTGAACATGAAAGTTGTAGAGGACGATGATTAGAAGAGAACTATGGTTTTGGGTTGACCCAATTTGACCTCGGTATGCATGAATCATGGTATAACACGAAAAGCCCTAACCGTGCGCGACTCTTGCAAAATTGCTTACTACAACTAGTATGCTTGATAAAAATTGGGCAAATTAAGTTCAAATGAAACTAGACTCGATGCTCCTTCATATGGTATATGATACATTTATTTTCGGCCAGAGAACACCTACCTTTGGTCGATTCTAAGATAGGTCTCCTTCAGGTCGATGCAGTATGAGAGTTGGATAAGAAGCACGGTTTGCGGTTGATCTCCTCCTCCTCTGGTGCCCTAGCTCACCTCCTCACGACTCCAACACGATGGTAATGTAGGATTGAATAGAGAGAATGAGCAAATCTAGAAGGGGGGGTTGAATAGATCTATTACCAATTAATGTGGAAGCTTAAGTAATTTAAAGTTACTTCGAATTAGAGATCCATTCAAACAAACAATCTAACTGATCTAATGTGTGAACGTGTGAATACAATGTGTGAAGCAATTAGACAGGTAGAGTGAAAACGAAATCCTATGCAAGCATCTAGCGTAGAAGAACAGATCAAACCATTGCATAGAGGATTTTTAGGTGGTTCGGAAATCACACCAGTGATTCCTACATCCACCCCTCACACAGTGAGGCCACACTACTCAAACCTGAGTACAACACACACTGGAGCATGATGACTACCAAACACCCTTGAGCATGATGGCTCAACACACAACCGTGAGTGCGACGACTCACAAACTGAGCACGACATCTCAAACCACACACATATGAGCACCACAACTCAAAAACAAACAAGCTAGATAAAATCCACAAGAAGTCAGATCCTCTAGCACTGATCTGATTCACAGCCTCAAATGCACACAGAAATCTACACAGAACTTCATGTACAGATCTTACAAAACTCACATACAAAAAACGAGATGAACACCCCAAGAAATAAGTGAGAGAGATGTGAATTGGATGTTCCTTGATGAAGAAGACTTGCAGAAGCTTGAATTGAAGACACTTGAAGGAATTCGATGGAGATCTTCTTCAATTCACGATGCTCTACTTCAGTGGCATCCAAATTGCATGTTCTTCTTCTTCCTTTGCTGCTCCTCTTCTCAATTTGCTCCTCTTTTAGCACTTCACTGCATGGCCTTGATTCCTACGTGCTCTTGGATGAAATGGCAGGAAGGTTGGAGGCTTGGCTGCTTTGGATCAGATAGGACCTTTTATAGCCTCTGTGCAGTCCCTTTTATGTGAAAGAGATGTGCACAGAAACCTAGAATGACCCCAGGCTGCCATGTGTCCAAAAAGTCCTTTACCACATTACCACTTGGATGAAATGGCATTTTGGTAATTATGGAATCTCCCAGAAAGATCTCATAATGAAATCACAGCCGTTGGATATCATGCTCTACACGTTTCTGGGTTTCCACGAAATGTGAGTCGACTCATATTTTCATGAGAGTCAACACTACTGGCCAAACATCAGTTCAGACTTACTGGCAGAACACTAGTGTCGACCTGACGGACAACTAGTGTCGACCTGAACAACAGGTAGAGTCAACCTGATCAACAGCTAGAGTCGACCTCCTATGTATTCCACCAAATCAGGTTCACTGGATGGATACTAGTGTCGACCTCATTTTCAGCTAGAGTCGACACTACTGACATTTGCTCTTCAGAAACTTGCTGGGTAGCCGTTAAGAGTCGACCTATCTGTCAACTGGAGTTGACACTATTGTGACTTTTTCTTCAGGAGCTTGCTGGGCAGACTGTTAGAGTCGACCTGTCTGTCAACTAGAGTTGACTCTACTTTGACAAGAACTTTGTAAACCTGTATGAATGAAGAGTAGACCATCAAAACATGTCATTAACAATAATATATGAGATATTAAATATTAAGAACATGTTGTTTGAACATTATTGTAATATATTCACTATGTTCAATATGTCATCATTAAAACCAATGTATGAGTGATGCTCATTGGTCAACATTAAAAATTCATCTTTAAGAAATTCCAATACACACTCAACACAACATTCTCTCCCTTTTGATGATGACAAAATAAATGCACAAACTTGGACTTTTCATATGTTTTCTCCCAAGAGCTCATATAAACTCATTCTCCCCCTGTCTGCAATTTCTCCCTCTACAATTTCTCCCTCATCATACTAATCATACCAATTTCCCTAACATACTAATTTCTCCCCCTTATTCTGCAATATTCTCCCCCTTTTTGACAACATCAAAAAGATAGACATGAAAAATATATATGGTAGGAGTTCAGAAAATGAAGTGGTGAAAAGGAATGTTCAAAATAAATGAGACAAAGTGATATGGACATATGAGAGAGATTATAGTGTTTTGTGATTGTGCATCAAAGTTTAATAAGAAAGACACACTCAACACAAAGTATAGAAACATATAATGATATGAATGTAGTTAAAATAATGGTGCAAATGTGAGTTGAAGTGACCTATATAAGTAAGCAGAAGTATTTAACAAACAAGTTAGAAGCTTTAGATGTAACACAATGTAGAATAACATGTCTAAATTCACTATACATGAACTGTATTCAGGTCTGGAGCTTTTCTGTCCTGCCTATTTGAATTTTCTTTCATTGTTAACTGGGAAAGAATACAAGAATAAATTAGTTAAATCTCAGTTTTCATTGCAAGAGATCACATTTATCAGATGCAAGACCTCCTAATTACTCAGTGGTTTAACATTCATAATCTTATACTGTCACGCCCCGACGCGGAATATCGGAATGTGAGGCAGTTGCAAATAAACAGGTACAGAGCATATAATAGACATCAAACCATTCGACAAAGAATAAATACTAAAGCAAATGCATTTCATTAATAATTCTTCAAATGTCTAGTTACAACCACTAATATCAGAGCCGATCTATAGGGCCCAATTACATTGAGTAAAAGCAAAAGACTAACTTAGACTCTAACATAGTACTAAGATACTAGGGTACTCTTGACTTCACTCTTGGTCGTTCCCATCCTCTTGAGTGTAAGTATCCCCCTCGGTCTCACCTGAGAACACATAACCAATAATGCAGGGTGAGCGATAACACCCAGTAGGACTTAAATCCCAGGATAAAACATGCTTTAAATGATTAATGTATTAAATGGCAGAGCAACGAAAGATAGAACGAGAGAGAGTCAAGCATGATAGCATGTGATTGAAATTGCACAAAGCACTCGAGTATAGCACGACAAGTACGATAACAGATTGGCCATATAACGAGATTACAAGTAAAGTTGCACAATAGTGCACAAGTCACGATAGCACGTGTTGGTCGATATTCTTTCTACCACAAGTTCAAGTAGTATATATATATCATGAATAAATGAATGATTGTCATAGATTAAATCTTGCGAGTCATGCGTTAGGTGTATGCCAATCACCAGATCATTTAGCCTTTCGGGCGCTCTCCCAAGGACCTGATCGGGCCCTTATAATGTTGCCTAGCATAGTCATGTTCTTATCTTAGACAATTACAAGATGACCAATAGAGTACCAAGAAATAGATGAGAGTACCAGATGAATAGACGAGATAGTAGAGTGAACGTGAATAGACGAGCAAGTAAAGTATAGATGAGAACTAAGGGTCATTGCACATGAAACATCGAGTAAACAGGCGATAGTAATAGTTGCACAACATGCGCAACTGGTGTTGGCAGTCAGGTGGGATTCACTACCTCTCTACTGGCCATGTTATGCACAGGTCCAAAGGTCTGGCGTGATTCAAGATAAGAACGAGAGCAAACTAAGGCCATTTGGATCTTACTGATCCCTAAGGGTATCATAGGGTTAGGGTACAACTAGCTCGTCGACCATGTGGGAATCCATGGACAGAGGAGACTTACGGAAACCTTGAAAAATGATTCACTAGTCCGGCAGAAGGAATATCCGACGGAGAGTTTGTCCAAGTCAAGAAAGTGTGTATATAGAAACAAGTGCTCGACGTTCCAGAGGAATTCTAGAATAGTAGAGCGTCAGAACAGTATTCCTAAAACATCGTGAGAAACAAAGACAAGCCTATTTAAAATAAATGGGACAACTTAAATACAATACTGAAATAAATTACCAGATAATTTATGAGATATTTCCATGTCAAGTCAAGTTATATTGGATGGTTCAAGTGTGTGCAAGTGTTATAGAAAATCATGGATATGCAAGGTCGTGTGAGTGACTATTAATTAATTAAAACATATCCAAATTTAACAACTTCGTTCACTGTGTTTAAGATAGTTAACAGAGCATGTAATTACTGTAGAAAATCAAGACTTGTAGAAATATGGGGTTTCCATGCAAAACTCCAAAAGGCGACATACCCCTGTAAGGGTCGCGACGGGGTATAGTCAGAATGCGACAGGGTGTTACACAGAACACGACGGGCCTGTCAGGACAGGGAGCCAGAATGCGACGGTGCCACCTGTCGCATTCAGAACACAACAGGTATTGTGTCACGATCGGCCCTGAGAGTGCGGCCTATCGGGCCATCGCGTTCTCAAGTCCTGTGCCTGAGTCCGAGCGGGAAAAGGACAGGCCTTGGATTGCGGTCCAAGCCTTCCCTGTTTTGACATATGATCATTCAAAGTTCAAGAACTAATTACATAGACAATGAAATTTCATGAAACTAGTTTTAAACGACTATAGACATGCAAGAGTATTCACAGTAAATAGGAATCTAAAAGTGGACATGGTCTCGGCATGTTTCAATCAAGTTATTCATGGAGAACATGGAACAGTGTACAGTTGAGATAAAAGAATTAATTCGAGCAGTAGGATGGATGAAAATTAGGGCTTTCAGGGGCAAACGATGCCTAACTATCATCAGTATCTCTAGTTAAAATTTCATGGCATGGGGACGAGTATACATAGAGATCTAGAACTAAGATGAAGGTTCGGGGTCATGATAGTTGCAGAACTTCAAAAATCAAGAATAAAATATTGACTCGATAAAAAATTATGAAACAAGAGGGGTTTTGTTCCTTTTGTGTGGAACAATCTACAGATGAAATTAATTAATTTTTGCTCGTGAGAATGCCTACCTTTGACTCGTTTGATCTTCTAGGGTTTAGAACTCGAAGTGCAGAGGTTGGAGCTCGGTCCAGCCTTTTCCCCATGAGTTCCACTTCTCCTTGGCCTCTTCTCCATGTCCAGCAAGCCTCAGCAATGAGTTAGGACCGGCCATGGAGGGTTTAAGAAGTATTTAAGCTCCTTGGGTTGTTATTTCCTAAGAGGACTCTAATTCCCCTTTAATTCTGAGATTTCCATATTTCTCTCCTCCTTCTAAGCTTGCCAACTCCTATAAGGGTTAGGGTGGGATGCAATTTCGTGGCCAACTAATTAGGGTAGGGTTAGAAATCCAATTCCAACCCAATCACTTATTTTAATACTTTAATACCCTTTTCTATTTAGGTAATATTTAAGATACGAATTTACGGTATTTTCCTATTATTCCTCTTTTAAAAATCCCTATTTTGACCCAATAAATTCTAGAGGGTCCATTTAATAAAGCCCATTGCTTCTTTTCATTTAATGGGTTTTAATTAATTCATTGCTTCTTTTCATTTAATGGGTTTTAATTAATTCCATTTCGTTTGAATTTCCCACTTCATTTATTTATTATTATTGTATTATTTTTATTATCATTATTTTTCAAAAAATCGGGTTGCTACATCCTCCCCTCTTAAAAAGAATTTGGACCCCAAATTCATATGACCAGAATGGAGAGAATGTTTTACCAAAAAGATCCGGGTAATTCCGCCTGATGATTCCTTCGGGTTCCCAGGTGGCTTCTTCCACTCCATGGTTATTCCACAATACTTTGACCACATGAATGGGACGGTTCCTGAGTTGTTGCACCTTCCGTTCTAGTATCTTGACTGGTCCTAGTTCAGCACCAACTTCTCATGGTGAATGATGTGCGTAGGAACATACACATATTTCCTAAGCATAGAGACATAGAACACATTGTGTACACATGCCAAATTCGGTGGCAACGCCAGCCGGTAAGCAACCTCACCAACCCTTTCGAGCACTTCAAAAGGACCGATGAATCTAGGACTGAGCTTTCCTTTTACACCAATCTTTGGATGCCACAGGTAGGTAATACCTTTAGGAATACATGGTCACAATCTTGAAATTCCAGATCTCTCCTTCTCTTGTCAGAATAGCTCTTTTGTCTGGACCAAGCAATCTTGAGCCGATCTCGAATCACTTGTATATCCCTAGTGTATTTTGTACCATGTCCGGACCCAACCATTGCTGTTCTCCAACTTCATTCCAGCATGCAGGAGATCTACAGTTTCTACCATAGAGTGTTTCGAACGGTGCCATCTTAATACTCGCCTGGTAACTGTTGTTATAGGCGAACTCAATTGTGGATAGGTGCTCATTCCAGTAGCCTTGGAAATCTATGGTGCAGGCTCTTAACATATCTTCTACTATCCGATTAGTTCTCTCAGTCTGCCCATCAGTCTGTGGGTGAAAAGCAGTATTAAAGTTGAGCTTAGTACCAAGTGTAGTTTGCAGTCCCTTCCAGAAACGAGAGGTGGATCTCGATTCGAGACAATCGTTGATGGTACACCATGCAATCTCACGATCTCTTTGACATATAGGGCAGCTAATACCTCTACAGACCACTTACTCTTTATGGGTAAGAAGTGTGCGGATTTGGTTAATCGGTCGACGATGACCCATATGGCGTCATGTCCACCATGAGTCTTAAGTAAACCCATGATGAAGTCCATGCCAATGCTTTCCCATTTCCATTCCGGAATATCTAATGGTCTGAGTATGCGTGTAGGGCGCATGTGTTCTGCCTTTACTCGTTGGCAAGTAAGGCAATGAGCGGCATGCTCGGCTACCTCTCTCTTCATATTCGGCCACCAAAATGTTCTTTTCATATCCTGATGCATTTTAGTACCTCTAGGATGAATAGTGTATTTCGTCTTGTGAGCTTTATCCATTAACTTCCTCTTCAATCCTTCATTATCTGGGACACATGTTCTTCCTTGGAATACGAGCCTTCCATCATTGGTCATAGCAAAATCAGGCTTCTTAGCTAAAGTCTCCTTGATATGAACCAAGAATGGATCACTATCTTGTTGAGCTTTGATCTCTTCTAAAATGTCAAATTGAATCTTGATATTGGCAACCAAGACTCGATCATCCCTATGTTCAATATTCAAGTCTAACCTTGTGAATTGTTCCAGTAGTTGCATCTCGCCAAGAACTAGACTTGATAGCGATGCCATCGGCTTTCTACTAAGAGCATTAGCCACAACATTTCCCTTGCATGGATGGTACTGGATGTTGAAGTGAAAATCTTTCAAGTATTCAAGCCATCTTCTCTTCCTCATGTTAAGTTCCTTCTGAGAGAATAAATACTTTAAGCTCTTATGGTCTGAGTAGACAGTGAACTGCTCACCATACAAATAGTGTCTCCAAATTTTCAAGGCAAAGACCAAGGCAGCCAACTCTAAATCATGCACAGGGTAGTTGACTTCATGCATCTTTAGTTGTCTTGAAGAGTAGGCGATGACTTTCTCCTTTGCATCAATACACAGCCTAGCCCAATTCTGGAGGTGTCGGTGTAGACAGAGAAACCTTCTCCCTCTATTGGAAGAGCGAGAACAGGTGCTGAGGTAGGACAGTCTTTTAGAGTTTGAAAACTTTTCTCACACTCTTTACTCCAGGAGTAGGGATCCTCCTTCCGTGTTAGACACGTGAGAGGAACAGCGATTTTGGAGAAGTCCTTTATGAACCGCCTGTAGTATCCAACCAGTCCTAAGAAGCTTCTGATTTTTGTTACGTTGGTTGGTCTCTCCCATCTGAGTACAGCTTCTACTTTGGAGGGATCAACGGAGATGCCGTCCTTTGAGATGACATGGCCTAAGAAGGACACTTCTTCGAGCCAGAATTCGCACTTGCTTAGCTTTGCGTATAGTTGGCTGTCTCGCAAGACTTGTAGTGCAATCTTCAGGTGTTCTTCATGCTCTTCTTTGGTCTTGGAGTATATGAGGATATCATCGATGAAGACGACCACGAACTTGTCAAGGTATGGCCTGTATATGTTGTTCATGAGTTGCATAAAGGCTGCAGGAACATTGGTTAGACCAAAAGGCATAACGATGAATTCATAGTGTCCATAGCTGCTCCTAAAAGCCATTTTGAAAATATCATCATCCTTGATCCTCATTTGATGATAACCAGATCGGAGGTCAATCTTGGAGAAATATTGAGCTCCAGATATCTGGTCGAACAGTTCATCAACCCTAGGCAATGGGTACTTGTTCTTGATGGTTAGCTGATTGAGTTGATAATAGTCGATGCATAGCCTCATCAATCTGTCCTTCTTCTTAACGAACAGCACAGGTGCTCCCCATGGGGACGTACTTGGTCTGATGAACCCCTTCTCTAATAGCTCCATTAGTTGTGCCTTCAGTTCCCTTAGCTCGGCAGGTGACATCTGGTATGGTTGACGCGACACCGGGGCAGCTCTAGGGATCAACTCAATGGTGAAGTTGACATCACGTTCAGGGGAATCCCTGGCAGATCTTCGGGAAACACATCTGTGTAATCCTAGACTATGTGAATGTCTTCTATCTTAGAACCCTTATTTTCAACTATTACGGCCGCAAGGAAAGCAAGACAACCTTTCCTTATCATATTGTGGGCCTTTATGGCGGAGACTAGAGACATCTATCTCTTATGTCTGATCCCAGTGAATGATAGGTTAGGGAAATCACTAAAGGTAACTTTCCCTTTCTGACATTCGACACTCACCCCATAAGTGGACAACTAGCCGGCTCCTAAGATCACATCATAGCCTTCCATAGGCATACACACCAGGTCGACTTTTAAGCTATGTTCTCCGATCATCACATCGGAAGATGGAAAGTATTTGTTTAGTTTCTCTTTCTCTCCCAATGGTGTTGTAATAGCAAATTCACATCCCATGGATATAAGTTTAATATTCAAAGTATCAGCAAAATTTTGAGATATGAATGAATGAGTTGCTCCAGTATCAAATAAGACAAATGCTGATAGAGAGAAAACTTGTAGGGTACTTTCCACAACTCCACCTTCCTCGGTGGTCTCCACTTGCTGGACAGCTTGCAGTCAGCCAGGCTTCTTTTGCCCAATCGGGCGTTTGTCTTTCTCCTGCTCCTTCAGCACAGGACACTCAGAAATGAGATGATTGTGATTTCTGCAGTGTAGGCAAGTGCTAGCTTTCCTCCAGCATTCCACAGCAATATGACCAGGTTTGTCACAATGCTCACAGGTGGTCTTGTTGGTGTTTGGGGGCATAGGTATCTTGGGCTTCCTTTCTTGATTCAGCCCTCCAGTGATGTTGAACGGCTGCTTCTTGTCACTGGTGGGCTTGCTTGAGGAACAGATGTCGGTTCCTTCTTGACCAGTCTACCCTTGATGCGATCGGTAAGGTCGGTCGCATCCTCCAGCAGCTGTGCTTTCTTGACCATCTCGGCATAAGTCTGGATGTCGAGTGGTGCAAGTTGTGTAATATATGAAGGCTTAAGCCGATTAAGAAATCGCCTCGCCTTCATTTTTTCTGTGCTAACAAGATGATTGGCATAATGTGCCAATCGGGAAAATTGCGCTTCATACTCAGCAATGGTAAGGTGCCTCTGCTTCAGCGCAGGAAATTCAGAGGCCTTCCTCTCCTGGACTCTTTCAGAAAAGTATTTGGAGTTAAAGTGCTCCTTGAATTCTTCCTAGGTGAACTGTGCATCGGCTCTGGTGGCCTCCATGGACTCCCACCATGCACGAGCGTCTCTTTCCAGCTGAAATGTGGCAAGTAATAGCTTATCCCCATCCGCGCATTGCATAACACGAAAAATATGTTCAATCTCCTTGAGCCAATTTTCTGCCTCGTCGGGATCAGTGGTCCCAATAAAACGAGGCGGGTTCAAGTTGCGGAAATTCCTATGCAGATCTCCGGCTCCTCGATTTCCATTGGCTCCAGCAGCCTGAAGTAGTGCTTGAGTGAGTGCTGGATAGTCTGCTGCATGTCACGGAGTTGTGCATGCTCTGCTGCCATTGCTATGGTTTATGTTCCTTCAAAATAGAAATTTTAATGTAAGATAATTAGGTTGCACTAAATTCGTGCATGTGTGAATTTATTTTATCTTATTACCCATGGTTCTACCCATCTCTCACATAGGTATGGATTTAAAGTCTAAGTCAAGACAGGTCAAACCTAGATCATCCTATACTTAAGAACAACCTAGGCTGTGATGCCATAAAATTGTCACGCCCCGACGCAGAATATCGGAACGTGAGGCAGTTGCAAATAAATGGGTACAGAGCATATAATAGACATCAAACCATTGGACAAAGAATAAATACTAAAGCAAATGCATTTCATTAATAATTCTTCAAATGTCTAGTTACAACCACTAATATCAGAGCTGATCTATAGGGCCCAATTACATTGAGTAAAAGCAAAAGACTAACTAAGACTCTAACATAGTACTAAGATACTAGGGTACACTTGACTTCACTCTTGGTCGTTCACATCCTCTTGAGTGTAAGTATCCCCCTCGGTCTCACCTGAGAACACATAACCAATAACGCAGGGTGAGCGATAACGCCCATTAGGACTTAAATCTCAGGATCAAGCATGTTTTAAATGATTAATGTATTAAATGGCAGAGCAACTAAAGATAGAACGAGAGAGAGTCAAGCACGATAGCATGTGATTGAAATAGCACAAAGCACTAGAGTATAGCATGACAAGTAAGATAACAGATTGGCCATATAATGAGATAACAAGTAAAGTTGCACAATAGTGCATAAGTCACGATAGCACGTGTTGGTCGATATTCTTTCTACCACAAGTTCAAGTAGTATATATATATCATGAATAAATGAATGATTGTCATAGATTAAATCTTGCGAGTCATGTGTTAGGTGTATGCCAATCACCCAGATCATTAGACCCCTGCAAGTTATAGCCTTTCGGGCGCTCACCCTAAGGACTAGATCTGGCCCTTATCATGTTGCCTAGCATAGTCATGTTTTTATCTTAGACAATCACAAGATGGCCAATAGAGTACCAAGAAATAGATGAGAGTACCAGATGAATAGACGAGATAGTAGAGTGAACGTCAATAGACGAGCAAGTAGAGTATAGATGAGAACTAAGGGCACATGAAACGTCGAGTAACCAGGCAATAGTAACAGCTGCACAACACGCACAATTGGTGTTGGCAGTCAGGTGGGATTCACTACCTTTCCATTGGCCATGTTATGCACAGGTCCAAAGGTCTGGCGTGATTCAAGATAAGAACGAGAGCAAACTAAGGCCATTTGGATCTTACTGATCCCTAAGGGTATCATAGGTGTTAGGGTACAACTAGCTCGTCGACCATGTGGGAATCCATGGACAGAGGAGACTTACGGAAACCTTGAAAAATGATTCACTAGTCCGGCAGAAGGAATATCCGACGGAGAGTTTGTCCAAGTCAAGAAAGTGTGTATATAGAAACAAGTGCTCGACGTTCCAAAGGAATTCTAGAACAGTGGAGCGTTGGAACGGTATTCCCAAAACATCGCGAGAAACAAAGATAAGCCTATTTAAAATAAATGGGACAACTTAAATACAATATGAAATAAATTACCAGATAATTTATGAGATATTTCCATGTCAAGTCAAGTTATATTGGATGGTTCAAGTGTGTGCAAGTGTTATAGAAAATCATGGATATGCAAGGTCGTGTGAGTGACTATTAATTAGTTAATTAAAACATATCCAAATTTAACAACTTCGTTTACTGTGTTTAAGATGGTTAATAGGGCATGTAGTTACTGTAGAAAATCAAGACTTGCAGAAATATGGGGTTTCCATGCAAAACTCCAGAAGGCGACGTACCCCTGTAAGGGTCACGATGCGGTACAGTCAGAACGCTACAGGGTGTTACACAAAACGTAACGGGCCTGTCAGGACAGGGAGCCAGAATGCGATGGTGCCGCCTGTCGCGTTCAGAACGCGACAGGTACGGTGTCTATAGCACCCCAAAAAATTTAGTGATTTAAAATTTTAAATAAATGGAAATAAATGATTTTCATAATATCAGAATATTCAAAACATACGTACCATTATCGTATGTGCAAGAACACAATGGAAAATTCTGTGAAAATTATAAATCAACCCCAAACATTATTCTTAAATGTTCCACGAAGAAATTCGTACAACGAAATATTCGATTGACCAAGTGTACGACACATTATGACAAATTATCCAAATTAGGAAACTAGGTCGGAAAACCATTAACACGGAAATGCGACGGGACCATAAAATTAAATAAAAATGTTGGAGAGACTTCCAACATTATATATTGATAACTCATTATCGATATTGGGCCAATGGATCACTTTTGGTCCAAAAATCAAATGAAACAAGAAAATACATGGAAATTCGTAACCCTAAATAAGCTGAAATTAGAAAGAGGCAATTAGGGTAAACATTAGATGCAATCATGCATTCTTGGCAACCCAAATTCGAGCCTAGCCATCCTTGGGGATTGCCTAATGGCCAAGGCACTCCAATGGAGGTAGAAATCTTAAAAATATAGAAGGTAATATACTGAAACCACAACTTTGCCTTCCTCGTTGCAATAGGACTCCTATAAGGCATAGTTGTTTAAATACTCTCCACCAAACCCTAGGGATGAGTTTCACAACTTGCTGGGTCGTGTGGAGGAGTTCTTGGCAGTTGGGGAGCTATGGAACGACCACAACAAACTCATCTTCTTCCCCATCGCGTCTGCTTTGACTTGTGCAAACTGTCCACTTGGAATCGACCAAAGGTAGGTCAAACCTAAATCCCATCAAGCAAGACTTATACCCCTGAAAAGAGGGCCAAGTCTACTTCCTAACCCAGCTGGAATGCACAACTTTCGTGCAGTATACTCGGAGTATTAGGCGTTCTTCAACTAGTGGTCGGAGCAAGGGTTTTCTGAAGAATGAAACTTCCTCAACACAAAAGATAGGTTTTCTTGGGCCAAACCATAACAGGTCATATATAATGTGTAGAGCATCAAGTCTAGTTTCATTCCCATTTGGTTTCATCAAATTCCAATGAGTACATTTTGAGTTATAGGCGTTTTGCCAAAGTCGCGCATGTCAGGGACTTTTCACATTCATGTCAATTTATTGTGCATCCCGAGACCATTTTAAATTATTTAAAAATCATAGTTCTCTTCTAATGCATGTTACCAACAAATTTCATGTTGGCACTTTTGTCCCAAGATCCCTAGTTTAGAAGATATAAGCGTTGCATGGATCGAGCACCTGTCAGACCAGGCGATGCGATTCCAGCGCCTGGTATCACGTTGACCTTGGCCGACGCGATTCATTAAATCGCGACCGCGACATCCGACACGATTCCCATGTTGACCGGTCAACATCCCGCAAGAGACCTCATGCCGCGTGGGAATCTATGCCTGTCTGAACCACGACGGGATACCCCGACGCGATTTAGGCTGTTTTCCCGCCCATTGCCATATTTAACATTTTTCATGAACGCGTCGGGTTCCCCCGACATGATTCACATCAAATCGCGACCACATAGGTTGATGCGATTTACCAGTTTTGTCTGTTTTGACTGTGCACTGTGTTATGAAGTGCGTCCACTGTGTAGGATGCGTATTTCAAGGCTTATTCGAGGTCTGTTTAACATGGTGTTGAGTTCATCATTTGCTTGTCTTTATTCTGGTCATTTCATGAGGTATGTTTAATGGCGTAAAAGTGTTTAACCCATTAAAAGCTATAGTTACACGAATGTTATTCTAATTGCTCCCTTAATGATGTGACTATTCATGTAACTTGTGATTCACTCTTCTTACTGTTCTAGCTTGTTAAAATGATAATTGTTATCTTAAAATATATTGCAAACCCATGTATAGTTAAATGCATAGTTTATTTCTTGCTATCATGTGAATTGTTTTCCGCAAGTTTGAAACCGATGGATTGTGAATTGAGACACGTGTTCACTACACACTTGCACATCTAGGCAGCCCTTTCTTGGGGATTTGGAAGATCTCTATCGGTCATTCCGTATCGGTAGACAAACGACCTTTTCTCTAAGACCTCTGTAAATCTCCGTACTTCATGGATTCCCTCATGAAGACCGAGTTGGTTGTACCGTTGAAGTTCCTTGGAGATAGCGTGCACTTCCTTTCTTCTCTTGTTCTCGTGAGTGTGATTTACAATATAGACTAAAGCCATTAATGTAAAGATTGAACTAAAGTACAAATTGTGCCGTTATGCTGCCGAATTTATCTCTTGACCATTGTATCATGGAATCATGTTCACACTAATTACTACTTGTTCTCGTCATCAGCATGAACATGACATTACACATGTTTACATATTGAAACCCTTATTGGCCATTATTAATGACTGTGGGCATCTACATTTAAAATTGAAATGAGATGCTGACTGGGCACGGCGAGTGTCCATGGTCTCCAGTCTAGCCCCAATGACGGAGAGTCATAAATATACTATTAACCATTGGGTATAATGATTACTGGAGTTGCATCTACGCAAGGAGTACTTGCCTGTTGAATGCTAGATACAATGACCACATACACGTGTCCTAGTGTGTATTTCAAGGTGGATCTTTCCTTGGTGTACATTAGTGTCTCGTGCCCAATTAGTGTTACATGATCGTGCTCGTGCGTGCTTGCTTGCTTGTGTGTTATGGCCATCCTGCAATTATGCAATTAAAGTGATATCTTGCGTGCTTGTTACATGCCTCGTTATTGATAATCTCTTGCTCGTTATTTCATTCTAAATCTTGCTCTATCATGATCACTCTATCTAGCTTGTTTAATGTATCATGTTTTAATGAGTTTCATTTGTACTTGCATATCATGACATTTATCGTGCTTACTTAGTTCTAAATTGCTAATCACTTATATCATTTCCCGCACATTGAGATATAAATCCTACTTGGCTAGTTTGCTCATCCCCTACTTTTAACCAATCTAGGTGATTATGAAATTCAAGAAGAGGAGCAAGTCGATGATGGGAATGCATCCGAGTTATGAGCATTCCAACAATGAGTTTAGTTATAGTAGTTTGTTTGAGTGTTAGTTTCATATAGTAGGAAGTTAGGTATTATGTAATTTGTTTTTATTGAGTCTTAGTCCTGTATTAGTTTTCATTTAGAATACAATGAGTTGAGATTTGAATACAAGATTAGTTGAGTTGAATATTTGGGCCCTATTCTGATGTTGTGTTGATACGCAATTAGTGCTTGCTAGCTAGAGGCTTATTTTCGACTGTCCATGTCTCGGGATATTGACTCGAATTATCCGAATTATTTATCCGCTGCGTAATTCTCGGGACGTGACAATATAGTGGTATCAGAGCCTAGGAAAACCAAATAGGATATGTCTCAGGATTAAGAGATACCTATGGAACCTAGGTCATGGAAATTAAATATAGTACCTGGCGAGAATGGGTAGAGACTGGGAAAAATGTTATAATGAACAAAACACTCCTGCCCATTAACTCTTATAAAGTATCTAGAGACATTAATTGGTTTCTATCCTTTTTCTCAGAAACCCTCATAACACTTACACTCAACTGTAATGGCTCGCAACAGGTGGCAAGCTATGCAAGAAACTGTAGCTGGTTTGACCCAAGCATTGTAGAATGTAGTTCAGGCTGGAAATCAGGCTGCAACTGCAAGGAACGGAGCTGGTGATCTGCACCGTAACTTTAGGAGTTTGAACCCTCCTCATTTTTCTGGATCACCTGACCCAGACAAGGCATAGAATTGGCAAGAGGAAATAGAAAGAATTTTTCAGATAATGCAAGCATGGTGGATGTGGGCTGGATTCTTGGAGATATTCCGAGGAAAATATTTCTCGGAGAGAGTTAAGGAAAAGAAGGCGGCAAAATTTGTCGCACTGAAGCAAAAAGGAATGTCTGTGGCTACGTATGAGGCTCAGTTCGCGCGTCTGGCTTTGTATGCCTCACGTCTAGTGGGCACAGAAAGACTAAAGGCTAATCGCTTCATGGATGGGCTCAGGCCCATGTTCATTGAGAAGCTCGGACCTCACAACATCCAAACATACACTGAGATGGTCCAAAGAGCCCAGCTGGTAGAGAACACGATGGCCAAAGTAGAAGGTATGAGGGGCAAGGACAACTCAAAGCCAGTCTTTGTCAAGAAGGGAGCACCTAATATTGCTCCAACTTTCTGCAACAATAACAACAACAAGAGGCCGAATGCTGGAACAGACAATGCTGTAGATAAGAAGGTCAAGGTAGAAGGAAGGCAGTTTGCTGAGAACCGCAAGTTCTGTGATAAACCAGGGTACTGAGCTGAAGAATGCTGGAAGAAGCTCGGGGCGTGCTTAAGATGTGGTGGTCGTGACCACCGTATTCCTGACTGTCCAATGCTAAAGAAACCAACCCTAGAAGACATTCCCATAGCCAGAGACTATCCTGATGTACTTCCAGAGGAATTACCTGGTATACCACTTGAGCTGGAGGTAAACTTCACCATCGAGTTACTCCCTGGGGCAGCCCCTGTTTCCAAAGCTCCATATCGCATGTCCCCTGTTGAATTGAAGGAGTTAAAGAGGCAGATCCAAGAATTACTAGATCAAGGCTTTATCAGGCCTAGCACATCTTCTTGGGGAGCACCAATACTATTTGTCAAAAAGAAGGACGGGACAATGAGGCTATGCATTGATTACCGTCAGTTAAACCAGTTGACAATAAAGAACAATTATCCACTGCCCCGCATCGATGAACTGTTCGATCAGATCTCTGGCGCACAATATTTCTCCAAGATAGATCTAAGATCAGGCTACCATCAACTAAGGATAAAGGAAGAGGATATACACAAGTCTGCATTCCGAAGTAGATATGGTCATTATCAATTCGTGGTCATGCTGTTTGGGTTGACAAATGCTCTAGCGGCTTTCATGCAACTTATGAATAATATTTATAGGCCATACTTAGACCAATTTGTGGAGGTGTTCATTGATGACATCCTTATTTACTCAAAGTCCAAAGAAGAACATGAGGAACACTTGAAGGTTGCTTTACAAGTGCTTAGAGATAATCAACTCTATGTAAAACTTAGTAAGTGTGAGTTCTGGATGGAGGAAGTGTCTTTCCTTGGCCACATCATATCCAAGGAGGGAATCTCTGTAGATCCATCCAAGGTAGAAGCTGTAAAGAACTGGACAAGGCTGACAACTGTGTCGGAGATCAGAAGCTTTCTGGGTTTAGTCGGATATTATCGTCGCTTTATTAAAGATTTCTCAAAGATAGCTGTACCATTGACCCGGCTTACCCGGAAGGAGAATCCATTTGCATGGACTGATGAATGTGAAGGAAGTTTTAGGGCATTGAAGGATCACCTCATCTCAGCACCTGTATTGACACTGCCAGTTGATGGGGGTAGTTTTGAAGTATACACTGATGCATCCGGGATCAGCCTAGGCTATGGACTGATGCAGAATGGGAAAGTCATATGCTATGCATCTAGACAATAGATGAAGCACGAGGACAATTATCATGTACATGATTGGAGCTAGCTGCTGTAGTCTTCACCTTGAAGATATGGCGTCATTATCTATATGGTGAGAAGTTCGTTGTGTTTTTTGACCATAAAAGTTTGAAATATCTGTTTTCTCAGCAGGACTTGAACATGAGACAATGGAGGTGGTTGGAGTATCTCAAAGACTTCAACTTCACTATCCAATATCATCCAGGTAAAGCAAATGCTGTGGCAAATGCTCTAAGTAGGAAGCCAATGATCACATTGTCAAGTCTAATGGTGGGCGAATAGAGATTATTGGAAGATTTTTCTAAGTTAAATATTGATGCTGACATCAAGAAGAAGGGATGTCTTATTGCTAGTGTTAGGGCACAACCTACACTAATGGAGGACATTATAGCACTCTAAGACAATGACCCTGTGCTCATGGAGATTAAGGCTAATCTAGATCAGAGGCCGGATTTCTCTTTAACTGAAGATGGAAGACTATTGTTCCGGGATCGAGTATGTGTACCTGACCATGCGGAGACAAAGAAGATGATTACGGATGAGGCTCACAAGACCAGGTATACCATTCATCATAAACTACCAAAATGTATCAGGATCTGAAAAGAAGCTTTTGGTGGCCAAATATGAAGAGGGAGGTGGCGGAATATGTCGCCCGATGCTTAACATGTCAAAAGATCAAGGCGGAACACTTACGACCGGAAGGTAAACTCAAACCCCTAGAAACCCTGGCATGGAAATGGCAAGGTATAGGGATGGACTTTATTTTCGGACTACCTGAATCTAGAGGTGGATTCGATGGCATCTGGGTTATAGTCGACCGCTTAACTAAGTCGGCTCACTTTTTGACAGTGAAGAACAAGTGGTCAATAGATGTTCTGGCTGCATTGTATGTGAAGGAAATAGCCAGATTACATGGAGTACCGGTGTCTATCGTGTCTGATAGAGACCCTAGGTTTACATCCCACTTTTGGAAAGGACTGCACTATTCCTTGGGATCTAAACTAAACTTTAGCACGGCTTTCCATCCGCAGACTGATGGTCAGACGGAAAGGACCAATTAGGTGATTGAAGATATGCTTAGAGCCTGTGTCCTAGACTTTGGAGGTAGTTGGCATGAACACTTACCTCTTGTGGAGTTCGCCTACAACAATAGCTACCAAGCTAGTATTCAAATGGCACCATTTGAAGCACTTTATGGTAGGAGTTGTCGATCTCCAATATGCTGGTATGAAGTTAGTGAAAAACAAATGCTAGGACCAAAGATGATAAGGGAAACCACAGAAAAATGTGAAGCTTATTAAGGAAAGAATGGCAGTGGCGCAGCAAAGACAAAATGGCATATGCAGATAATAGAAGAAGAGACCTGGAGTTTTAGGTTGGTGATCATGTATTCTTGAAAGTGTCACCAGGACGTGGGATCAGGCGGTTTGGCATTAAAGGCAAGTTGTCACTAAGGTTCGTCGGGCCTTTCAAAATCCTTGAGAGAGTCGGCGAAGTTGCATACCTTCTGGCATTACCACCACAAATGAATGGAATACACAATGTGTTCCATATATCCATGTTGAAGAAGTATGTACGAGATCCGTATCATGCTATAGAATATGAACTTCTGGAGTTCAACAAAGACGAAACTTATCAAGAAAGGCCAATTAAGATCGTGGACCGAGAACTGTGTCAACTAAGGAACAAGGTCATCCCACATGTAAGAGTGAGATGGAATCACCGCAGAGAAGAGGATGAGACATGGGAAACTGAGGAAGCTATGCACAAAAGATATCTGAAGCTATTCGCAAGTAAGTACACCTCGCTTGTACAATAAATTACTATCCATGAATTAGGGGACCAAATTCTCTTAAGTGGGGGAGGGCGTAGTACCCCGAAAAATTTACTGATTTAAAATTTTAAATAAATAAAAATAAATAATTTCCATTAGATCAGAATATTTAAAACATACGTACCATTATCGTATGTGCAAGAACACATCAATAAAATTTTGTGAAAATTATAAATCAACCCCAAACATTATTCTTAAATGTTCCACGAAGAAATTAGTGCAACAAAAAATTCGATTGACCATGTGTACGTCACATTGTGACAAATTATCCAAATTAGGAAACTAGGTTGGAAAACCGTTAACACGGAAATGCGACACGACCATAAAATTAAATAAAAATGTTGGAGAGACTTCCAACATTATATATTGATAACCCATTATTGATATTGGGCCAATGGATCACTTTTGGTCCAAAAATCAAATCAAACAAGAAAATGCATGGAAATTCGTAACCCTAAATAAGCTGAAATTAGAAAGAGGCAATTAGGGTAAAAATTAGATGCAATCATGCACTCTTGGCAACCCAAATTCATGCTTAGCCATCCTTGGGGATTGCCTGATGGCCAAGGCACTCCAATGGAGGTAGAAATCTTCAAAATAGGGAAGGTAATATGCTGAAACCACAACTTTGCCTTCCTTGTTGCAATAGGACTCCTAAAAGGCATAGTTGTTTAAATACTCTCCACCAAACCCTAGAGATGAGTTTTACAACTTGCTGGGGTCGTGTGGAGGAGTTCTTGGTAGATGGGGCGCTATGGAACGACCACAACAAGCTCATCTTCTTCCCCATTGCGTCTGCTTCGACTTGTGCAAACTGTCCACTTGGAATCGACCAAAGGTAGGTCAAACCTAAATCCCATCATGCAAGACTTATACCCCTGGAAAGAGGGTCAAGTCTACTTCCTAACCCAACTGGAATGCACAACTTTCATGCAGTATACTCAGAGTATTAGGCGTTCTTCAACCAGTGGTCGGAGCAAGGGTTTTTTGAAGAATGAAACTTCCTCAACCCAAAAGGTAGGCTTTCTCAGGCGAAATCTTAACATGTCATATACCAATGTGTAGAGCATCAAGTCTAGTTTCATTCCCATTTGATTTCATCAAATTCCAATGAGTACATCTTGAGTTATATGCGTTTTTCCAAAGTCGCGCATGTCAGGGACTTTTCACGTTCATGTCAATTTATCGCACATCGAGAGACCGTTTTAAATTATTTAAAAATCATAGTTCCCTTCTACTCCATATCACCATCAACTTTCATATTGTCACTTTTGTCCCAAGAGCTCTAGTTTAGATGATATAAGTGTTGCATGGATCGAGCACTTGTTTCCAGCATTTTCGGGTTGAGATTTGAACCACGTCCGGACCAGGTGACGCGATTCCAGCGCCTGGTATCCCGTCGACCTAGGCTGATGTGATTCATTAAATCACGACCGCGACACCCGACGCGATTCCCGTGCTGACCGATCAACGTCCCGCGTGAGACCTCACGCCGCGTGGGAGTCTGCGCCTGTCTGAACCGCGACGGGATACCCCGACGCGATTTAGGCGGTTTTCCCGCCCATTGCCATATTTAAGGTTTTTCATGAACGCGTCGGGTTACCCTGACGTGATTCATATCAAATCGCGGCCACATAGGTGGACATGATTTACCTTTTTTCCCCAGTTTTGCCTGTTTTGACTGTGCATTGCGTTATGAAGTGCGTCCACTATGTAGGATGCATATTTCAAGGCTTATCCGAGGTCTGTTTAACATGGTATTGAGTTCATCATTTTCATGTCTTTATTCTGGTCATTTGATGAGGTGTGTTTAATGGCTTAAAAGTGTTTAAACCATTAAAAGCTATAATTACACGAATGTTATTCTAATTGCTCCCTTAATGATGTGACCATTCATGTAACTTGTTATTCACTCTTCTTACTATTCTAGCTTGTTAAAATGATAATTGTTATCTTAAAATATATTGCAAACCCATGTATAGTTAAATGCATAGTTCATTTCATGCTATCATGTGAATTGTTTTTCACAAGTTTGAAACCGATGGATTGTGGATTGAGACACATGTTCACTACACACTTGCACATCTAGGCAGCCCTTTCTTGGGGATTTGGAAGCTCTCTATTGGTCATTGCGTATCGGTAGACAAGTGACCTTTTCTCTAAGACCTCCGTAAATCTCCGTACTTCATGGATTCCCTCATGAAGATCGAGTTGGTTGTACCGTTGAAGTTCCCTGGAGATAGCGTGCACTTCCTTTCTTCTCTTGTTCTCATGAGTGTGATTTATAATCTAGACTAAAGCCATTAATGTAAAGATTGAACTAAAGTACAAATTGTGCCGTTACGCTGCCAAATTTATCTCTTGAGCATTGTATCATGGAATCATGTTCACACGGATTACTACTTGTTCTCGTCATCATCATGAACATGACATTACACATGTTTACATATTGAAACCCTTATTCGCCATTATTAATGACTGTGGGTATCTAAATTTAAAATTGAAATGAGATGCTGACTGGGCACGGCAAGTGTCCAAGGGCTCCAGTCTAGCCCCAATGATGGAGAGTCATAAATATACTGTTAACCATGGGGTATAATGATTACTGGCGTTGCATCTGCGCTGGGAGTACTTGCCTGTTGAATGCTAGATACAATAACCACATACATGTGTCCTAGTGTGCATTTCAAGGTGGATCTTTCCTTCGTGTACATTAGTGTCTCGTGCCTGATTAGTGTTACATGATCGTGCTCGTGCGTGCTTGTGTGTTATGGCCATCCTACAATTATGCAATTAAAGAGATATCTTGCATGATTGTTACATGCCTCGTTATTGATAATCTCTTGCTCATTATATCTTTCTAAATCTTGCTCTATCATGATCATTCTTTATAGCTTGTTTCATGTATCATGTTTTAATGAGTTTTATTCGTACTTGCATATCATGACATTCATCGTGCTTACTGAAAGATGTGTGGAATTGTCCAATATGGTAATCTAGAAGGGGGGGGGGGTGAATAGATTACTATCTGTTAGATAAACCATGACCTTCTTTTTGATGGAAACACAGACTTTTGATATTTCAAATAGAGTTTAAAACAAACTAAATTGTGTGTTGATTATAAGTAGATAGAGTAGCAATTTATCTAGCATGTGAAAGATCAACGTGCCTACCAAACATCTAACGTGAAACGTTCAAACCACAGACACGATGATTTAAGGTGGTTCAGAGTACACAACTTGTGTATCCTACGTCCACCGTCCACACACACACGCAGAAAGACTGCTTATCAGCAAGTTCACTCGCTACAACACACACACACTCACGTCGTATGATGTAAACTACGATCAAAACAACATGACAAATGTGAATCAAGCACAAGGACGCTTGACAAAACAACACACACACACGAGATATGAAAAACAGAGATAAAGAAGAGTTCAGAGTTGAGATTTCAAATCCTGATGTGGAACTCTTCAGATAATCATCCTGATGTGCTTCAAGCTTCGTCTTGACAGGTCTCAATTGATGGAGAAGCTTGAGATATGGACAATCTGGCTTCAATCCCGTTCGGAGGATGTCTCTTTGGTTGCCTGGACGGACGGTTGAAGCAGAGCAGTAGGAAGATCTTCTCTCTTGAGACTTTGCTAGGGTTTTTGTGTGGTGGCTGCTTCTGTACGAAAATAAAACCAAAGAGTTCCTTTTATATGGGTGTTTAAGCATGGAGAGTCGTGACAATTGGAAACACCCAACTCAAAAACGTATGGAGATCTCGTATTGAGATTTTCTCTTCGTTTGTCGACAGTAAGAACAACATATGTCGACAGATGTAGACAGATTTGCAAAAGGCAGAAGGCTGAGCTTTCTGGGCGACAGTTCCCTGTGTGGATCTGTCGACAGGCGACTTGAGTCTGTCGACAGGCACACCTTTGCCAGGAGCATGATGGTTCTGTCTGTGCTGATCTGTCGACAGGCATCAGTGGGGCTGTCGACAGGTATCTTTGCCAGTACCCTATTAGATCTATCTGTGCAGGGTTGTCGATAGGCATCTTTGGGGCTATCGACAGGTACTTGTTTTTTGTGCTTTTCATGATCTTTTTGCTCTTGTTTTGGTGTATTGTCTTGCATGCAATCTCACCTACATTTAAAAGCATTGTTATTGAGATAATGTGAACATTTAGATGATCAAACTAAACATGGGATTCTTGATTAACATTTGCTTGACTTGTCATTCTTATCATGTTGCACACATTCATATCACATGAAATTGTATTGTTCATGAAATGCTCATTGATTGCTCATCATCAAAAACAAACATCTCAAATACAAATCCATGTAAACCCAACACTTACTTAGTTCTAAATTGCTAATCACTTATATCATTGCCCACACATTGAGATATAAATCCTACTGGGCTAGTTTGCTCATCCCCTACTTTTATCCATTCTAGGTGATTATGAAATTCAAGAAGAGGAGCAAGTCGAGGATGGGAATGCGTCCGAGTGATGAGCATTCCAACAATGAGTCTAGTTATAGTAGTTTGTTTTGAGTGTTAGTTTCATGTAGTAGTAAGTGAGGTATTATGTAATTTGTTTTTATTAAGTCTTAGTCCTGTATTAGTTTTCATTTGGAATACAATGAGTTGAGATTTGAATACAAGACTAGTTGAGTTCAATATTTGGGCCCTATTCTGATGTTGTGTTGATACGCAATTAGTGCTTGCTAGCTAAAGGCTTATTTGTCGACTGTCCACATCTCGGGATATTACTCGAATTATCCAAATTATTTATCCACTGCATAATTCTCGGGACGTGACAGTGTCACAATTGGCCCTGAGAACGTGGCCTATCAGGCAGTCACGTTCTCAGGTCCTGCGCCTGAGTCCGAGCGGAAAAGGACAGGCCTTGGATTGCGGTCCAAGCCTTCCCTATTATGACATATGATCATTCAAAATTCAAGAACTAATTACACAGACGATGAAATTTTTGAAACTAGTTTTAAACGACTCTAGACATGCAAGAGTATTCACAGTAAATAAGAATCTGAAAGTGGACATGGTCTGGACATGTTTCAATCATGTTATTCATGAAGAACATGGAACATTGTATAGTTGAGATAAAAGAATCAATTCGAGTAGTAGGATGGATGAAAATTAGGGCTTTTAGGGGCAAACGATACCTAACTATCATCAGTATCTCCAGTTAAAATTTCATGGCATGGGGACGAGTATACGTGGAGATCTAGAACTAAGATGAAGGTTCAGGGTCATGATAGTTGCAGAACTTCAAAAATCAAGAATAAAAGATTGACTCAATGAAAATTATGAAACAAGAGGGGTTTTGTTCCTATTGTATGGAACAATCTACAGACAAAATTAATTGATTTTTGCTCGTGAAAATGCCTACCTTTGACTCGTTTGATCTTCTAGGGTTTAGAACTCGAAGTGCAGAGGTTGGAGCTCGGTACAGCCTTTTCCCCATGAGTTCCTCTTCTCCTTGGCCTCTTCTCCACGTCCAGCAAGCCCCAACAATGAGTTAGGGCCGGCCATGGAGGGTTTAAGAAGTATTTAAGCTCCTTGGGTTGCTATTTCCTAATGGGACTCTAATTCCCCTTTAATTCTGAGATTTCTATATTCCTCTCCTTCTTCTAATCTTGCCAACTCCTATTAGGGTTAGGTTGGGATGCAATTTCGTGGCCAACTAATTAGGGTAGGGATAGGAATCCAATTCCAACCCAATCACTTATTTTAATGCTTTAATACCCTTTTTTATTTAGGTAATATTTAATATATGAATTTAGGGTATTTTCCTATTATTCCTCTTTTAAAAATCCCTATTTTGGCCCAATAAATTGTAGAGGGTCCATTTATTAAAGCCCATTGCTTCTTTTCATTTAATGTGTTTTAATTAATTCCTTTTCCTTTAAATTTCCCACTTTATTTATTTATTATTATTGTAGTATTTTTATTATCATTATTTTTCAAAAAAATGGGTTGCTACATATACATAGTTGAAAATTTTGTTTTCCACTTTTTGACGCGAGACAAATCACTGTTTAGGTGAAATGGCTTGGTTACTCAGTGGTTCAAGAATTTGCATTGCTCTGTTTGTATCTTTCCAGATAGTTGTGCATTTGCTTTTAATGTTCTGCAGGATTATTTTTGCTTAGACCAAAAAGTCATGGCTACGTATGTAGAGAGATTATTCTTAACATGTGGTAAAAATGAAGCTTAAACTTACACTTGTTAAACATTAATGCCACTCATGTGCCTATAAGTGTTTTGCAAATCATTTTAAAGACATTCAATATTAAGATAGTACAACCTTGATATGAAAGTGAATCTTTGAAATTAAATGGAATGCACAATTAGTTTAGTTTCAATGTCTTTAGTCTCTCATATGAAAATAGCACAAAGACTCAAAAATTCTGATAATTTGGGGCTCAAGACAGACAATTAGTGACAAGAGAAATGAGTGAAGAATTTGACAAGAGCACAAATTCTGATCCTAAATGACTCCCCCTTTCATGTAGCTCCCCCTTTCAAGGTGAACATGAAGATTAATGAAGAAGGAAAAAAATCAGTGAAGTGAAAGACAAGGCTCCCCCTCAACAATTGCATAAAGAGGCTCTTGATACTTGGCGGAGACATATACTGTAGTAGTCCTCGTCGTTCAAACCCATTAACCTAATAACGAGCTTGACCCGACTCCGCCTCCCGCGAACGAGCTGAAGCCTCGCAAGGGATACCATTCACAAGTCCGTAGAAATATAAAGGAAACAACTTAAATATATATAAGATTGTCACATGTCACAAATATTTACATGAAATATACATAGCCATTTCTTAACTGTAGCCAGACACAAGTACAACAACCTGGGGCATACCCCGAGGTGAACAGAAAAAGAAGATTACACTGTTGGTGGTGCAGACCCAACTCCGCTAAATTGTGGCCCTGAACTAGACGAAGGGCGAGAAGCCTCCTGCTCTCCCTCACTTGAAAGAAGTAGGGGTGAGCCTCACAAGTCACTAGCTCAGTAGGGAAACTCCCCCAAAAGTCGAGCAAAACCAAACTCACAAGTGCAGAAGCAGGAAGCTATGCTAAGCAATTTATAGAAATAGCTACACATGATATTAAAGCTGTAAATAACAATTATCTCATGCTATTAATAGAAATCAACCTTTAATAAATAAACGACAAACCTCGTCCAAGTGTACGTGCTAAAGTATAAAACGCCACAATCGGGTCACGAAGACTGGTTCGCGACAGCAGCAACTAACTCGGACAAACCACACATGACTGCCTCTCAATCTCGTAGCCACGGACGAAAAGTCCAGCTGCCACTCCACTAGAACAAGCCAAGAAACTGTGGAGACCAACCAACGCCACTCCTGCGGACCACACAGCTGCAGGCCCATGCTTGGCACCTTTTGGGACTCCGGCCCGAGCTCCCTAAAGTGAGGCACTGCAAAACAGGACTAGCTAGGGCCCAGTACGTCTACTGGTGTCTGTAACCCTGAACCACGAGCGCGCTACAAGCGACCAAACACAAACTCTCACAATTCGCTGTCCTTCTGTCGTCTTTCCCTCAGCTAGACGTACAACTCTACACAAGAGTAAGGGTGTCTAAGAAGACAACATAGACCTCGACGGTACACAAGTACCGGGACAAGCCCAGAGCACTAACGTGCCTAGCTCACACAAATCCTGGGACTCCCAACTAGAGAGGTAACCACGGTAGGCGTCGTACTACTCGCCACGCACACACAAACCACGTGAACACCACACAAACCACGAGAACACCATGTCAACCATGTGAACAATATGTTCCTCAAACTCCACAAGTGCTAACGCACCGCTTACCATTGCCATGCACAACAAATAACGATAATCTGATAATCATGTAACCATGCACAAGCCCATTGCCATCGGAAACCAGAACGCGACGGGGTCCACTGTCACCTTCAGAACGCGATGCCTCGATACGGCGCGTTCTGAAGAAGAACATGACGGGTCGGGCTGTCGCGTTCTGAATGCGACAATCAGGTCCGTCGCCTTCATAGATAGTGAGCCAAACTCGAGAATCCATCTTCGGAATCCCAATGCAAACCATGCTATCTACCATGAAACCCAAATATTCATGCTCTAAGCTTTACACTAGCATGGTATCTATTATCTACAACATGTAAAACAAGCTAAACATGCTTAACATGCAATCTATGATGAGAAACATGGCAGAATCTCCCTATACGACCCTCATGAAGAATGTGAAGAACGATGATAACCCGGCGTTTCCCTCACTCCGTAGCACGTCCTCACGGTAAGACCATGCCAAATCCGACTCCAAAACATCAAATCACCCAAGAACCAGCAAAATCTCCTCCCCCTGGCCGAACAGAGCTTGTTGGGCTCTGTTTGGCCAACCTAGGTCAAGAGCATTTCGCAGTTGAGAACGTGACGTACCCTACCGTCGCGACCTGAATGGGACGGAGAAGGATGTCGCCTTGTCATGGCCGACGTCAGCAGGCCACCCAACGCGCGTCACATGGCAGACATGTAGATGAAGACCCTCTAGTGGCGGTAAGCAGAACGCGACACCCAGGACCGTCGTGTTAAGAACGCGGCGTCCAGCCATGTCGCATTCACAAACAGTGAACCAGTGGGTGCTTTGGGCCTAATCTGTTGGCCCACAAAGCCCCAAACCTGCGTAAACACCTGTAACTCAAGCCACGAGTCACACACTGTCCACCACAATCATTAAGCTATGATCCGAATGGTCAATATGCTGCATATACTCACGCATAGTGAAAGTGTCCAGACAAGCCTGACTTGCCTTTCTTCAAATCACTATTTGATATACCAAGAATGCCAATGCAATGTGCGAAGCAAGAAATTTATTTGCAAGAGAACAAAGATTTTATTTGCAAAAAGAGATGAAAGATGTTAAGGATGTGGAAGTTTGCACAAACTAAGCTCTCTCCTTAAGGATGAAAATCTATTTTATGAAAGAGACTTAGTGAAAATATCTGCAACTTATTTTTCTGTTTCAATGAAATGAAGCTCAAATGATTTCTTAGCAACCTCATCTCTTAGAAAATGGTGCCTTATTTCAATGTGTTTTGTTTGTGATTGCTGAATTGGGTTTTTAGACAAATTGATTGCACTAGTGTTATCACAAAAAATAGGAATACAACCCAATTTGTGATTATAGTCTAGGAGCTGGTGTTTCACCCAAAGAACTTGAGTGCCACAACAACCAGCCGCAACATATTCCGCCTCTGCAGTGGATAGAGTTACTGAATGTTGCTTTTTAGAAGCCTAAGAATAGGCATCCACCTAGATATAAATACAGTTTACTAGTACTTTTTCTATCAAGTTTACAACCAGCATAATCAGCATCGTAGTAAGCAATTAAATCTAATTTGCAACCAGCAGGATACCATATTCCAAGTTCACATGTTCCAACAAGATATTTAAAAATTCTTTTGACAGCTAACATGTGACTTTCTTTAGGATTGGCTTGAAATCTAGCACACATGCACACACTAAATTGAATATCAGGTCTAGAGGTTGTGAGATAAAGTAGAGAGCCAATCATACCTCTGCAGGTCTTTGGATCTACTAACTTACCAAAAGAATCTTCCTCTAATCTTACATTTATTGCCATTGGTGTGCTTGAGTGCTTGAGGTGTTGAAAGTCAAATCACTTCAAAAGTTCTTTCACATACTTTAATTGACTTATGAATATCCCTTCACTGATTTAGTGTACCTACAATCCCAAAAAGAATTGTAAGTCTCCCATTAAACTTATTTCAAATTCAGTTTTCATATGATTAGCAAATTTAGGGCACATGGCTTTGTTTGTAGACCCAAAAATTATGTCATCAACATAAATTTGAACAACAATAATTTGATTGTTGACAGTTCTTGTAAATAAGGTTTGGTCTACACTACCTCTTGTGTATCCTTTTATTCAGCAAAAATGAGGTCAAGTGGTCATACCAAGCTCTTGGACCTTGATTAAGACCATAAAGAGCTTTATTAAGTTTGAAAACATGATCATGATATTTTTCATTTTCAAAACTAGGAGGTTGTTCGACAAAAATATTTTATTTGATGTAACCATTCAAAAAGGTACTTTTCACATCCATTTGATAAACATTAAATTTCAAAGATGATGCAAAAGCAAGAAAAATTCTCACAGCTTCTAGTCTAGCTATAGAGACATATGATTCTTCAAAGTCAATGCCAAACTATTGATTGTACCCCTTGGCAACTAGTCTAGCTTTATTCCTAACAACATGTCCATTTTCATTCAATTTGTTTTTGAATACCCATCTAGTGCCAATCACAGATTGGTCACTAGGTCTAGGTACTCATTCTCATACTTGATGTCTGTCAAATTGATGAAGTTCATCATGTATTGCAATAATCCAGTCTTCACTCGTTAGAGCTTCATCAATAGACTTGGGTTCAATCTGGGATATTAGTGCTAATGGATCTTCATTTATTACATTATGAAAATATGACCTAGTTCTAACTCTATTATGCAAATTGCCAACCACATTCTCAATTGGATGATCTCTTAAAAGTCTGGTTTTAGGAATTACCTCTTGAGGTTCATTCAGTTCTGGAACAATATTACTTGATCCATCTGTGGTAGGTGATTGATTGTCTAGATTTTCAAATGGATCTTCATGCTCCTCAATGGTTGGTGAAGATTCGACAATGAAGTCATCTTCTTCATTACTTTGTGGAAGCCTGCAAGTTGTAAAGTCATCAGTTTGATAGGAATTTTAATCAAAGACTACATGTGGAGATTCTTCCACAATCTTATTCTTGAGAATGTAAACTCTATATGCTCTAGAAATTTCAGAATAACCAAGAAAAATAGCTTCAAGACTTTTAGCATCAAATTTATCAAGATTTTCTTTATTGTTGTTATGTACAAAGCATTTGCAACCAAAAACTTTAAAATAAGATAAAGTGAGCTTTTTTTTTTTCAAAAGTTTATAGGGGGCTTTTCTAATTTTTGGTCTGACCAGTGTTTTGTTCAAAATGTGATTTGTTGTGTTCACAACTTCAGCCCAGAAGGATTTGGGCAATTTACTTTCCAAGAGCATGGACCTTGCCATTTCCACAAGAGCTCTATTCTTTCTTTCCACAACTCTATTTTGTTCTGGAGTTCTTGGAGAAGAGAATCTGTGGAAAAAGCCTTGTTTTCAAATTCACCCCCATGATCAGTTAAAATATATTTTATTTTGTGTGAAAATCCCATTAAGGTAGTGTTACAGAATTTCCTAAATTTTTGACAAGTATCACTTTAGTGGGATGGAAATATAACCCAAGTATATCTAGTAAATTCATCAATGATGACAAATCCATATCGTTTGCCACTAAGATAGAGAATTCTTGTTGGCCCAAAAAGGCCCATATGAAGTAATTCTAGTGGCTTAGAAGTAAGTACATCATTGAAAATTTTAAAAGATTTTCTGGTTTGTTTTCCTTGAGCACATATCCCACAAAGTTGATTTTCAACATTTGGCAAAGATTCGGGAAGTCCTTTAACCAGATTTAGCCTTAAGAGTTTATTTATGGTGTTGAAACTTACATGACCAAGTCTTTTGTGTCATGTCCATACAATTTTATCTTTATTAGCAACCAAACAAATATTTTCAGCAAAATTTCTGTCAAGATTTATCATGTACACATTGTTCTATCTTTTTCCAAAGAATTTTATTTTCTTAGATGAAGAATCAATTATTTTGCAGAAGTTTGATTCAAAAATAACCTTGTGACCCTTGTCACACAATTGGCTTATGCTCAAAAGATTATAGTCTAAACCATCAACTAACAAAACATTTTCAATTGAGTTTGAGGAGGATGTACCAACCTTTCCAGATCCAATTATTTTCTCTTTATTTTTACCTCCAAATGTGACATATCATCCTTCCTTTTCAATCAGAAATGTGAACTTTGTTCAGTCTCCAGTCATGTGTAGTGAACACCCACTATCAAGAAACCACACAATGGAACTCGGTGCACGACCTTCCTGTACAAATCAGATCAGAGAAGAAAAGATTTTGGTACCCAAACATTGTTGGGACCATCAGTTTGTTTGAGCAAAAATAATAAGTCTTTTTTGATCCACACTTGAGTTATTTTTTACTTTTGTTTTATTTTTGAAATGACTTCTCTTTTTGGTATTTTAACATTTTCATTTGGAATGAAAACACCAGTGTTTTTCCTTTCATAAGCTGGGAAATTATGCATTTTGGCATGATTGTGCATGTATGAAAATCCAGACCAAGAGTTCTGTTGATATCTTTGAAGATTTGGATAGGAAGACTGTGAATGGTACCAATGTGGATTGTGGTACCATTGATTCCAAGAATTGATCCAATTGGATTGATATTGTGTCCTGGATCTCCAATAATTATCATGAAAGTGTGTTTTTATATTTTTATAAATTTTCAGATTTTTATTTAAATTTTTGTGCAACATCCTTTTGTTGTTCAGAAACGGATAGGTCGACCTATGTTGAGCGAGTGTCGACTCAGTGGCCATAGGTTTGAACTTATGGTTAACCTGTGTCGACCTTTCTGCAGCATGTGTCGACCTATTTTGTTTCTTCTGATTGACACTTTCTTTTTATTTTGGTTTTTGATTGTTTCAAATGTTTTCTTTGACACTTGTTTATTTTTGTTCTCTGGACTATTGCTTTTGACAAATTTTATCGAAGGAATATTTGAAGATTTTTCTTTCTTGTCAGCAGCTTAATTTTTCATTGATTTTTCTTTGGTAAATCCTAGTCCATGTTTTTCAGCATTCATCCTTAATCCCAATAAGGCATCAATGTTTTCTTTTCCAATTTTGAAATTCTTTATCACTTGATCCTTTTCAGTCAGCAACTTATTAAGTTTCTAAATTTCATCAATAGCTTATTATTTTTCTTTTTTTTGTATTTCCATTTTCTCATAGATCTTTGCCAACTCAGTGTTAGCCTTTTGAGATGCAATTTTAACATCATCCAATTCATTCAGAAGTTCTTCTTTTTCATCACTAAGTTCAGATATTTCATTTTCAAGTTCAAATATTCTTCTAGTTAAGGAAGTATCATGCATGACATTTTCAATTTTCTTTTTCAGATGTTTATTTTCTTTTCTTATTTCAGAGTATTTCTCAACCAAGGTAGCATATGCCTCTTCCCAATCATTAACAATATATTTTTCAAAAGAAGAGCTTACCTTGCCATCACTGTTGTTTGCCATAAAACATAATTCCTCAGTTTCAGAACTTGAGGAACTCTCTCCTTCATTTTCACTTTGGTCTTCATCTGACCAAGCTTGATGTTCTTCTTATATTTCTTGTGCTTTTCCTTCTTGAGCTCAGGACATTCATTGTTCATATGTCCTGGTTTATTGCACCTGTAACAAATAACAATTCATCAGCTTTTTCATTTCTGCCATCATTAGAGTTTGAAGAGGAAACATTCTTTTTGACAGAAGAATATTTATTCTTTCCATTGAATTTTCCTCTTCTTGATTTTAAATTTTTTCTGAAATGTCTAGTCATGAGGGCAATCTCATCCTCATCAGAATTAGACTTTTCTTGAATTTTCTCCTTGTGACTTGATGAAGCCTTAAGTGCTACTAGTTTAGCTTTAAGCATATGTTCTTCAATCCTTTTCAGATTTATTTCATATGTCATTAAGGAGCCTATGATTTCATCCAAAGAAATTTTGGATAAATCCTTAGAATCTTCAATCACTGTAGCCTTTATGTGCCAAATTGTGATGATTTTTCTTACCATATCAGCATCAGTAGATTCCTTATCTAATGCCTTCAGTCCATTGACAATTGTCATAAACCTAGCAAACATTTTAGAAATTGATTCATCACTTTTCATCATAAGCAATTCAAATTCAGAAACAAGTATATTTGCTTTGGTTTCCCTAACTTGAGATGTTTCTTCATACATTAATTCAAGTTTATCCCACATTTCCTTTGCGAATTTGCACATAGATATTCTTGAATATTCTTTGGGGTGAACAAGAACACAATAGGTAACTCATCTCCAAGGGAATTATGACAAGTATTTATAGATCTAGGGTTAATTCAAGTCCTAATGTAACTAGGAAAGTGGGGTTGCGGTTTTAGCTTGATCTCTTCTAAGATTTGAGGATTCCTCTCCCAATCTAAGTAGAATAGCTATTAGAAACCTCCTATTATGGTTGTGTACAAATTTGGGTTAGTTTTAAGAGTCCATTATGCTAAATTTTAGCCGTAATTACTTTCCCATTCAAGCCCAATTAACCCTACGAATTTCAAGGATTTAATGCCATTTGGTTTTAGTTCTTTGGTCCAAACAATATTAAATAGTTGATTCCACTTATTACTCTAGTTTAAATAATCCTTTTTCAATTTATCTCCTATTTTATGATTATCAAAATTTCGGGGTGCTACATCCTCTCCCACTTATAAGAATTTGGTCCCCAAATTCATAGGTCACATATTGGCGTAAGGATTTCCATATCTGGAAATAACTTCGAGTGATTCTTCATCATTATTTCTTCGAACTCCCAGGTAGCTTCTTCCACACCTCGCCAGCTCCATTAGACTTTTACCATTGGTATGGCTTGCTTCCTGAGTTGTTGTAGTTTCTGATCCATGATCTTGACTGGTTTCTCCTCATATGTTACTATTGGATCACATGCTCAGGGTCAAAGACATACCTCCTCAGCATAGATATGTGGAACACAGTGTGTACACATGCCAGTGATGGAGGTAATGCTACTCTCTAAGCCACTTCCCTAATTCTTGCAAGAATCTCAAAAGGACTAATAATCTAGGAATCAACTTTCCTTTAGTCCTAATCATTGGATACCTCGTAAAGGTGACACTTTTAAAAACACATGGTCACCAACTTGAAATTCGAAGTCTCTTTGCCTCTTATCTGCATAACTCTTCTGCCTCGACTAAGCTACCATAAGGCATTCTAGAATCATTTGGATCTTCTGAGTGGTGTCTTGTATTACCTCGGGTCCCAGCCATTGTCTCCCTCTTACTTCTCCCAGCACACAGGTGACTTGCAACTTCGGCCATATAAAGCCTTTAATGGTGCCATCTTAATACTCGCTTGGTAACTATTATTGTATGAAAATTCAACTAAAGATAGTTGATCACTCTAGTGTCCTCCAAGGTCAATTACACAAGCACAGAGCATGTCCTCCACAATTTGATTTGTTCTTTCCGTCCATCCATCCGTTTGTGAGTGGAAAGTAGTGCTAAAGTTTAGCTTAGTTCTTAATGTAGATTGTAACCCTTTCCAAAAGTGAGAAGTGAACCGTGGGTCTCGGTCAGACACAATGGATGAGGGAATCCCATGTAGTTTAACCACCTCTTGGATGTACAAGGTGGCTACCACATCCACCGACCACTTGCTCTTAATAGGTAGGAAGTGAGCTGACTTAGTTAATCGGTCCATAATTACCCATATTACATCCAGTCCTCCTCTCATCGTGGGCAGCCCCATGATAAAGTACATTCCTATACTTTCACACTTCCACTTTGGTATGTTTAGAGGTTGTAACACACTTACTGTCCTAAGATGTTCTGCCTTAACTTACTGATAAGCCAAACAACTTGCCACGAACTCAACTATTTCTCTCTTCATGTTCGACCATCAATAAGTTCTTTTTGCGTCTTAGTACATTTTTGTGGCTTCAGAGTGAATTGTGTACCTGGATCAATGAGCTTCAGTCATCAGTTTCCTCTTGAGTTCTTCATTATCTGGTACACATGTTCTTCCCTTGAACACCAACCTCCTGTCTTCAATCATGGCAAAGTCTGGCCTTTGGTCTATTTGTTTTCTAATCTCTACCAGGAATGGATCGATACCTTTTTGTTTCCTGATCTCAGTGAGAAGATCTGATTGTATGCTGATGTTGGAAATCATTACTCGATCAGTTTGCTCCTTCACATTCAAATTCAATCTTGCAAATTGTTCCAATAACCGCCACTCACCAACCATTAAGTTAGCTAGTGATATGACTGGCTTTCTACATAGAGCATCTGCTATAGAATTGGCCTTTCTAGGGTGATATTGAATAGAAAAGTCACAGTCCTTGAGATATTTTAGCCACCTTCTCTGTCCCATGTTGAACTCTTTCTGTGAGAATATATATTTCAAACTCTTATAATCTGAATACACATTGAATTGTTCTCCATTCAAATAATGCTTCCAGATTTTTAGAGCAAATACTACAGCTGCCAATTCTAAGTCATGCACGGGGTAATTTACCTCGTGAGTCTTTAATTGCCTGGAAGCATAGGCTATCACCCATCCTTGCTACATTAATACACACCCTAATCCTATTCCAGAAGCATCTATATATATTTCATAATGTCCTCCCTCTATAAGTAGAGCAAGAATAGGCATAGTAGTCAAACATTCCTTTAAGCAAGTAAAACACCTTTCACATTCATCTGTCCAGACATATGGATGTTCTTTCTGGGTCAACCTGGTTAATGGCACAACAATCTTTGAGAAATCCTTAATGAATCTCTTGTAGTATCCATCTAGTCTTAGAAAACTCATAATCTATGTGGCATTAGTTGGCCTTCCCCATTTCATTACAGCTTACACCTTAGATGGATCCATGGCTATTCCCTCCTTGAATTACATGTCCCAAGAATGGATACCTCCCCACGCCAAAGCTCACACTTACTTAGCTTGGCGTACAATTTATTGTCCCTTAAAATTTGCAATGCTATCTTCAAATGCTCCTCATGTTCTTCTTTCATCTTGGAATAAATCAATATATGTCACGCCCCGCCAATTTAGCAGCGGAATAAATCGGGGAGACGTGAGCAAGGTACATAGTAGAGAGGAATGTACAACAGTTGAATGATTCAGAGCATCTAATGAACAATACTTGAGATAAACTCTTTATTCCATTATAAAATCACTAATACTATTACAACCACTAATTTGGAGCTAATACATAGGGCTCAGTGACATCATTACATAGGAAAGAAATCTATAGCAACAACTACTAGACTCCAATTGTACTAGGGTAACTTCGTCATTTGACTTCTGGTCGCTCATCACTCGGGTCCTGTCCCCTTCGTGTGTACAACATCATCGTCTATCTTACCTGAGACACAATAACAAATAACGAAGGGTGAGCGATGCCCAGTAGGACTTAAATCTCATGAATCAAGCAGGCTTTAAGTAATTAACACATTTAATTGCAGAGTAACTAACGATAGAGCGAGCCATGTAAAGTCTAGAAAGTAAGAGCATGAGTAACTAGCACATGAAGTAAGTATGGTACAATGAATAAGATCAAGTCACGATAGAAAGCAATAACAACACGATGGCAATTAACGTCAACGTCAAGAAATAGTAAGAAACATGTATAGCAAGGAGAGAAAAAGTAGTTGGACATATAGAGAGTAAATTGCACTTTGATTGATTTTCTTATCAATCGAAATAGTATAGCACTTTTGATTAACTTTCGCCAATCGAATAGTAATGGCACTTTGGTTATCCGTAGATAGCCGAGAAAGAGTATAGCACTTTGTTTGTCAATAGACAACTAGAGAATATAGCACTTTGTTTGATTGTCATAGATTAATCTTCATAGTATGGCACATGGATGTAATGCCGACATCCTAATCATTTAACTCCCACGGGCAAATGGCACTTTCGGGTGCTCTCCCCAGGACCAGATCAGGCCCTATTACGCTGGCATTGGTCATTTTGTTTATCTTTAGACAATCAATTTAATGGCCAATAGAGAGTACCAAGAAATAGATAAGAGCACCAGACGAATGGAGAAGATAGTAGGGTGAACGTGAATAGATAAGCGAGTAGAGTATAGATGAGAGCTAGTAGAAATTGCATGCAACACGTCGAGTAAACAGGCGATAGTAACAGTTGCACAACATGTGCACTTGGTGTTGGCAGTCAGGTGGAACTCACTACCTTTCTGCTGGTTATGTTACACACAGGTCCAGAGGTCCGGTGTGATTCAAGATAAGAGCGAACCTCTAATAGCCGTTTGAATCATGTTGATCCCTGAAGGGTATCATAGGTGTTAGGGTACAACCAGCTCGTCGACCATGTGGGAATCCATGGACAGAGGAGACTTACGGAGGCCTTGAATAAAGACTCACTAGTCTGGCAGAAGGAATATATGACAGAGAGTTCGTCCAAGTCAAGAGAGTGCGAATATAGAAACAAGTGCTCGACGTTCTAGAGGAATTCTAGAATAGTGGAGCGTCGATAACGGTATTCCCAAAATAATGCGAGAAACGAAGACAAGTCTTATTTAAAGTATGGTAATTTAATTACATAAATTACTAGATACATTATGAAATATTTTCATGCCAAATTAAGCCATATTAGATGGTTCAAAGTCAGTGCAAGTGATATGAGAAAATCATGGACATGATAGATCATGTGTTTAACTTGAATTAATTAAAATATATTCCATAATTGTAACTTCATTTTTTTGTGTACAGGACAAATAATAGGATAGGGGTGACTGTATAACAATAAGACTTGCAAAAAGTTGGGTTTTCATGCAAAAAGCCAGATTGCAATTTATTCTAATGAGGGTCGCGACGGGGTCTGGTACAGGTCGCGACGGGCTTGTCGGTTCGGGCAGAGAATCCATGGACAGAGGAGACTTACGGAGGCCTTGAACAAAGACTCACTAGTCCGGCAGAAGGAATATCTGACAGAGAGTTCATCCAAGTCAAGAGAGTGTGTATATAGAAATAAGTGCTCGACGTTCTAGAGGAATTCTAGAATAGTGGAGTGTCGATAACGGTATTCCCAAAACAACGCGAGAAACAAAGACGAGTCTTATTTAAAGTATGGCAATTTATTTACATAAATTACCAGATACATTATGAAATATTTTCATGCCAAATTAAGCCATATTGGATGGTTCAAAGTGAGTGCAAGTGATATGAGAAAATCATGGACAAGATAGATCATGTGTTTAACTTGAATTAATTAAAATATATTCCATAATTGTAACTTTGTTTTTCTATGTACAGGACAAATAATAGGACAGGGGGTGACTGTATAACAATAAGACTTGCAAAAAGTTGGGTTTTCATGCAAAAAGCCAGATCGCGACGTACCCTAATGAGGGTCGCGACGGGGTCAACTGAGATCATGACGGGGTCTGGTACAAGTTGCGACAGGCTTGTCGGTTCGGGCAGGCCAGTCGTGACGGGGTCATGTGAGGGTCACGATGGGCTCAGGCAGACCGGGCAGCAGATCGCGACGACAGGCCCTGTCACGATCAGATCACGATGGAGAGCGCTGTCGCGACGGCCCTGTGAACGCGACCTATCGGGACGTCGCGTTCACAGGGTCTGCGCCCGAGTCCGAATAGGGCAAGAACAGTGTATCGGATTGCAAGCCAGACTTACCATATTTGACACAGGGTGATTCAGAAAATCATAACCAATTGTACAATCGATGAAAAATCATGAAACTAGTTGCAAATTGATCTAGACATGCATGGGTACTTGCAATAAATAAGAATCAGAAAACAAATAGGGTTTAGACATGCTTTAAACATAGATACTCATGATGAACTTGAGGCAGTACATAGTTGAGATCAATGATTAAATTCGTAAGAAAGGATGAATCAAAATTAGGGCTTTTAGGGGCAAAAGATGCCTAACATGCATTAGTTACTACAGTAAAAATTTTGTGACATGGGGTTGAGTATACAAAGAGAACAAGAATTAAGATGATGGGTCGGGCTCATGCTAGTTGCAGAACATGAAAAATCAAGAAGAAAATATATGCTCGATGGAAAAATATGGGACAAGAGGGCTTTGAATCCTGAGGTTTGGATCAACCTACAGATGAAATTAATTTAGTTTTGCTCGTGAGAATGCCTACCTTTGGATGATTTCCTCTTCTAGGGCTAGAACTTGAAGAACGGGGTTGATGGCCTGAGAGCTCCTTCTCCCCACGAGTTCTCCTCCTCCTTGGTCTCTCCTCTTGGTCCAGAAACCCTTGGCAATGAGCTAGGGCCGGCCATGGAGGTTTAAGAGAGTATGTATGTCTCATGTATTTCAAATTCCTAATAGGACTCTAATTCCTATTTAATTTCGGGATTTCCTATTTCTTTCCCCTTTCTAAGCATGAGAACTTCTATTTGGGTTAGGATGGGAGCTAAATTCATGGTCAACCTATTGGGGTAGGTTTAGGAATCCAAATCCAACTCAAACTTTTTATTTAATGCATTAAATACCCCTTTTCTATTTAAGTAATATTTTAGGTACGAATTTAAGGTATTTTTCTATGATTCCCCTTTTAAAAATCTCTATTTTGGACCACTAATTTCTAATGGGTCCATTTAACAAAGCCCATTACTTATTTTTGTTTAATGTGGTTTAACTTATAAAATTTCCCTTTTAAATTAGAGAATATTAGAGTTTCGGATTTTATTCATGGGCTATGGGAGGTCCATTTTTCTAATTTCTCATGATGGATTATCATTACATATTGTTTGGAGTCTGCCCATCATTTTATTTTTAATTATTAATCCACTTGGCTCATATGATAATGTGTTTTCTGATTTATTCCTTAATTACAATAATAAGTCACCTCAATTTCTAAAACTTGGTCCGAGTTATTTTTCTAAGCCCAATTTTCTTAATGGGTCGTCATTACATGACGTTGGAAGTCTCTCCGATAGGTTCGTTAAATTTATGGGCGCGTTATCTTTCCGTGTTAACGGTTTTTTGACTTAGTTTCCTAATTTGGATAATTAGTCACGTTGTGACGTACGCTTGGCCAATCAAATTTTTCATTGCACGAATTTCTTCGTGGAACACTTAGGGATAATATTTGGGGTTGATTTATAATTTTTACAAAATTTTCAGATGTGTTCTTGCATATATGATAATGGTATGTATGTTTCTATTATTCCATTCTTATTATTTCGAATTTTCTAAATACTGAATTTTCTGGGTTGCTACAATATATCATCAATAAATACCACCACTAATTTATTGAGGTATGGTCGATACACACTATTCATTAGCTGTATGAAAACTGTAGGAGTATTTGTTAGTTCAAAAGGCATAACAATAAATTCATAATTCTCGTACATGCTTCGAAAGGATGTCTTGTGTGTATCTTCTCCTATGATCCTCAACTGGTGATAGCCAGATCTGAGATCTATCTTAGGGAAATGCTGAGCTCCAAACAAGTTATCAAATAATTCATCGATCCTTGGAAAGAGATATTTATTCTTTACTGTTAATTGGTTCAGCTGTCTGTAGTCTATGCACAATCTCATTGACCCATCCTTCTTTTTGACGAAGAGAACAGGTATGCCCCATGGCGATGTGCTTGGTCTGATAAACCATTTCTCTAGAAGCTCCATCAATTGTTCTTTTAGTTCGTTCAGTTCTGCGGGGGACATCCTATAGGGTGCCCTAGATACTGGTGATGCTCTACGGATCAACTCGAAAGTAAAGTCGACCTCTCGCTCAGGTGGAACACCTAGCAAGTCTTCGGGGAACACATCAGTGTATTCATTGACAATAGGTATGTTCTTAATCTTGATTTCTTTCTTTTTGATGACAACAGTAGACAGAAAGGCTATACAACCTTTTCTTATCATTCTCTTGGCTTGCAGAGCAGAGACGAGGGATAGTCGTCGATGATTTATATCTCTCGAGAACCTTAGTTTTGGATGTTAGCTAAAGGTCACCCTACTCTTCTTGCAATTCACACTAGCTCCATGTTGGGTTAACCAATCAGCTCCTAAGATTACATCATAATGTTCCATGGGCATGTAAATCAAATCAGCTAGTAAGTTCTTCATTTCGATGTTAACATCCATAGATGGAAATCATTGGTTGAGTTTTGTTCTTTCCCCAAGGGGTGTTGTAACTGGGAATTCACCCCCTAAGGGTACTAGTTTCATGTGCAAAATATGGGTAAAAGCTTGTGATATAAATGAATGTGTAGCCCCAGTATAGAATAAAACAAATGTAGGTTGAGTTAAAATAGTAAATGTAGCTTCTACCACACCTCCTTTCTCCGAGGTGGTTGGTTCCTGAAGAGCTTGCAATCTAGCTTGGCGCTTTTGCCTACCCAAGCATGCCTCAGGCACCTGGTTAACCATCCATAGATAGTCCGTGATCTTGTGGTTCTGGCTTCCGTAGCATAGACATTTCTCGAGTGCTTTTCAACAGTCCTCAGATCTGTGGCTTGCCTTGTCACAGTGCTTGCATAATTCCTTGTTGATGGGGGCCTGTTCATTACCTTCATCCCTGAACTTCTTCACCTGGCCGGTTGGCCTCTTAGTTCTTGTCACAAATTGCAGCCTTCTAGGTGCAGTTCCTTTTTCCTTCCTTGCCATGTTCCTCTTAATGCTTTCTGCTATAGCCAAAGAGTCCTCAAGTAGTAATGCCTTTCTAAACATCTCAGGATATGTTTGCAGATCCATCAGTCCCAGTTGTGTAATTTGCTGAGGCCTTAGACTACTCATAAATTGCTTGGCCTTCAACCGCTCGGTTTGAACCAAGCGAGGGGCATAATGGGCCATCATGGAGAACTGGGCCTCTTATTCTCCCACAGAAAGGCCTTGTTGCTTCAGATTGGCGAACTCTGCCACCTTCCTTTCCTGTACTCTATCAAAGAAATACTTGTTGTTGAAAAGCTCCTAAAATTTTGCCCAGGTGACCTGTGCATCACCCAGAGTTGCCTCGACCGATTCCCACCAAGCTCGGGCTTCCCTCTCTAGCTGGTAAGTAGCCAGAGTGACCTTATCTTTGACTGTGCATCTCATGACATGGAATGCACATTCCATCTCCTTGACCTAATGCTCAGCTTCATCGGGGTAAGTGCTGCCACCAAATCGTGGTGGATTCATGCCACAGAAGTTCAGATGGAGTTCACCGATTCCAAGATTGTCAACCCTTCCTTGGCTTGCCTATGGTAGTGCTTGGGTCAGAGTATTGATTGTCCTCTGCATGTCTCTCTCATGTGAAGAGGCCATTGAAATCCTTCAAGACCATAACATCATGATTATTAGGCATTAACCTTAATTTAACATAATTCTAATTATATGAACTTAGCTCATGCTTCTACCCCAATCTCACAACTTGGTTTTGGCATTTGACACATGGGGAGTTTAGTCTTGACTACTCCTAGAAAGTTCATATTTACCTAGGATTTAAAGAAAGCCTAATAATTCAGAGCAAATTTAGCAGCAGAAATAAATTAAGAGCGAAACGATACAAGTATCAATAGTCGAGTAACTCAGAGCGACATCTAAGTATAACAAGGACTTAATAGTGCCAGCCAAATAATTCTTTATTTCATTTCCTTCAATGCTAACTTACAACCTTTCATAATCAAAGCCAAAACATAGGGCCCAATATTGAAATTCAAATTACAACTGACTCAAGGGAAATAAACTAACTATTACAAACTCTATCGACTCTAAACATGTTAGCTAATGTGCTACGTTGACAGGTACACTCTGGGAAGTTCTTCACTCTTCCCCACCCCCATCATTCTCTATTTCTTCATAGTCATCACCTGAAATAGTGTAAGAAGCAAGTGTGAGCGTACTAACACCCACTAGGATTTACATCTCATAGTGTGAGCATGTTTTATAGAAATTAACATTTTTATCAGGAAAGATACTATGATGCAATGTTCACGGCAAGAGATCATGATATCGATATGGAACAATGTCCAAAAGGTATAACATGTACTTGACAAGAGAACAATTCCGTAAACAAAATCTGATGACAATTACCATGTGGGATGGAACGATCATCAATAGGATGAATGACAGTATGATCATTTGTCAAATAGAAGAGTATCAATAATCTATAGCATGTACAGTGAATGGCGCAAGTTGAATTCCATCGAATTCTAGTGAATAATGACATATTGGATTCAGTAACGGTAACATATAGCCATTTCACTTATAACAGTTCAATCAATCATTCGGCCATTGAATAACAAAGTGGAAATTACCCAGATCATTCTTGCACTCAATTAGGTGATTTCCAGACACCTCAATAGATCATGTACGTTCACGATTATAAGTATTTCGGGTGCTCCTCCCAGGACCAAACTGGGCCCTTATATGCACAGGCATCAGTCCTGAACTGAAGTTTCAAAATTTTCTGATAATTCCATTTTCATTTATGGCCAACATGATTTCCAAGAAATAGACAGTCATGTACTAAAGATCATGTCAATGATTATAAGAAGAACAAGGCAAGTGAATATGATCCGAAGTGAATTTCGGCATTCTAACAGCTTAATTTCATTAGTTCAATCTTTACACTTAGTAGCTTGGTTTCCATGTATCAAAAATCACTCACGAGAAGTAGATGAGAATGGAAGTGCTTTCTATCTTCTGGAAACTTCAATGGTACAACCAACTCGATCTCCATAAGGGAATCTGTCACGCCCCGACGCGGAATATCGGAACGCGAGGCAGTTGCAAGAAAAGGTATAGAGCAAATACTAGACATCAAACCATTGCACAATGAATAATACTAAGGCAAACCTTTCTCATTAATAATTTCAAATGTCTAGTTACAACCACTAATATCAGAGCCAATCAATAGGGCCCAATTACATTGAAATAAAGCAAAGACTAAACTTCAAACCTAACTACTACAACGCTAAACATAGTAATAGGATGCTAGGGTACTCATCACATCACTCCAGGTCGTTCCCGTCCTCTTGAGTGTATGGTTCATCCTCGGTCTCACATAAGAACACAATGACAAATAATGCAGGGTGAGCGATAACGCCCAGTAGGACTTAAATCTCAATAGTCAAGCAAGCTTTAAATAATTAATGAATAATAAGGCAGAGTAACTAATGATAGAGCGAGAGAGTCAAGTAAAAGATAGTAGGATAGCACGTGAACGAAATAGCACAGGTTTCCAAATATCGCACGAGAGTCGAGTATAGCACAAAATAGCAAGATGGCCATAGCACAAATAACACAAAATATAGCAATAGCACAACGAGTATAGCATAGCACTTTGTTGTCAACAGAAAACGAGAGAATATAGCACTTTTGATTGTCATTAGATTAATCTAGATAGTATGGCACTTGGATGTAATGCTGACAACCTGATCATTTAACTCCCATGGGCAAATGGCACTTTCGGGCGCTCTCCCCAGGACCAGATCGGGCCCCATTGCGCTTGCATTGGTTATATTGTTTATCTTTAGACAATCAGTCAATGGCCAATAGAGAGTACCAAGAAATAGATGAGAGCACTAGATGAATAGACGAGATAGCAGAGTGAAGGAGAGTAGACGAGCAAGTAGAGTATAGATGAGAGCTAGTGGACATTGCACATAATACGTCGAGTAAACAGGCGATAGTAACAGTTGCGCAACACGCGCACTCGGTGTTGGCAGTCAGGTGGAAATTCACGACTCTACCACTGGCCATGTTAAGCACAGGTTCAGAGGTCCAGTGTGATTCAAGACGAGAGTGAACTTCTAATAGTTGTTTGGATCGTATTGATCCCTAAAAGGTATAAATAGGTGTTAGGGTACAACCGGCTCGACGACCATGTGGGAATCTATGGACAGAGAAGACTTACGGAGGCCTTGAACAAAGACTCAGTAGTCCGACAGAAGGAATATCCGACGGAGAGTTCGTCCAAGTCAAGAGAGTGTGTATAGAAACAAGTGCTCATCGTTCTAGAGGAGTTCTAGAACAATGGAGCGTTAAGATCGGTGTTCCAAAACATTGCGGAAAACGTACATATGTAGTAATTAAGCATGAGGCAATTTAATTACATAAATTACCAGATATATTATGTAACATGTTCACGCCAATTAAGCCATATTTGGATGGTTTCAAAGTGTGTGCATGTGACATAAAACCATAGATGGAAATTAGTCGTGTGTATGTATTTTAAATCACATAGAAATGTTCAATGTATATTAAGTGAAATTACTGCGGGTATAATGGGGATTAATGGGTATAAGCACAATAGGTAATTAGAGCATTGAAAATCAGGTGTTCTTCTGCAAAATCCTGTGAATGCTACGCACCCCAGTAACGGTGGCGACGGGTACAAGGTAGATCGCGACATGTGTTTTGATGGATCGCGACGGGTCGGTCATGACAGTTAGTCAGAACGCCACAGGGGCATGTATGGGTCGCGACGAGTCGGTCAGGCCAGGCACAACGATCGCAACGACGATGCCTGTCGCATTCAGAATGTGACTGGAAGACTGTCACAACCAGACCACAGAACACAGGCTATCGGGCCGTCGCGTTCTGGTGGTCTGTGCCCGAGTCCGACAGGAATCAGACATGTCTTGGATTGCGGTCCAAGAGTTTCCCTTCTTGACATAGAGGGATTCAAATATACAGAACTAATTGTACAAGTGACGAAAAATCAGGAAACAAGTTGCAAACGAATCCAAACATGCAATAGTATTCCCAATAATTAGGAATTGGTAAACAATCATGGTTTCGATATGGTTTAATCAGATCAAACATGGAAGATAGAATACTGAAAACAGTTGAGATGCAAGATTTAATTCGCAAGACATGGTGGATGGAATTTAGGGCTTTCAAGGGCTAAAGATCCCTAACATCCATCAAAATCTTCAATAAAAATCTCATGGCATGAGGACGAGTACACATGAAGATATGAATTTAATAAGAGGGTTCGGGGTCATGAAGTTCACAGAACTTGGAAAATTGAGAACTAAAGAATTGCTTAATGGAAATATATGAAACTAAAGGGCTTTTGTTCCTGATAGATGAGACATCCTACAGAAAAATTTTCATGGTTTATGCTCGTGAGAATACCTACCTTTGATCATTTTCCTCTTCTAGGGTTAAGACTTGAAGAACTCGGGTTGGGGACTTGAGAACTCCTTTCTCCCACAAGATCTCCTCCTCTTGGCCTCTCCTCTTGGTCCAACAACCTCTTGGCATGAGCTAGGGGCGGCCATGAGAGTTTAAGAGAAGTATTTAATCTTCTCCTCATTCCCTTTCCTAGTTTAAGTCTAATTCCCAAAAATTCCGAGTTTTCCTATTTCCTACCTTCCTTCTAAGCATTCCACTTCATGTTTGGGTTGGGAAGAGAGCCAAATTTGTGGCCAATCAATTAGGGTAGGTTTGGGATTCCAAATCTAACTATATTTGCTTATTTAATGTATTAAATTGCCCTTTTCTAATTAGGTAATAATTAGGTTGCGAATTTAGGGTATTTTCCTATTATTCTCTTTTTATAAATCCCATTTTTGGCCCACTAATTTCTAATGGGTCAATTTCATAAAGCCCATTACTTATTTTCATTTGATGGGTTTTATTTAATCTTCTTTTATTTGATTTTCCAATTATCAAAACTTTAATATTATTTAGATTTTTAATTTTCGAAAAAATCCAGGTTGCTACATCCTCCCCCTTTTAAAAGAATTTGGTCCCCAAATTCATATGATCATAAGGGAGGAATGTCTTATCCAAAAGATCAGGGTAGTTCTGTCAGATGACTCCTTCCAGTTCCCATGTGGCTTCTTCCACTCCATGGTTATTCCATAAGACCTTAACCACTTGGATGGGACAGTTCCTGAGCTGTTGTACTTTCCGTTCTAGTATCTTGACTGGCTTCTCTTCGTATGTCACATCTTTGTTCAGCACCAACTTCTCGTGGCGAATGATGTGGGTAGGGTCATAGACATATTTCCTGAGCATGGAGACATGGAACACATTGTGTACACATGCCAGATCCGGTGGCAATGCCAGTCGGTATGCAACCTCACCAATCCTTTAAAGTACCTCAAAAGGACCGATGAATCTAGGACTGAGCTTTCCTTTCACTCTAAATCTTTGGATGCCACGTGTAGGTGACACCTTTAAGAACACATGGTCACCGACTTGAAATTCTAAGTCTCGCCTTCTTTTGTCGGCATAGCTCTTTTGTTTGGACTGAGCAGTCTTCAGTCGGTCTCTAATCACTTGAATGTCCTTTGTGGTACGTTGTACCATGTCCGGGCTTAGCCATTGCTGTTCTCCAACCTCATTCCAGCATGCAAGAGAACTACAATTCCTTCCGTAGAGTGCTTTGAATGGTGCCATCTTGATACTCGCCCAGTAACTGTTGTTATAGGCGAACTCAATAAGAGATAGATGTTCGTTCCAATATCCTTGGAAGTCTATAGTGCAAGCTCTCAACATGTCTTCCACTATTTGGTCGGTTCTTTCAGTTTGCCCATCAGTTTGTGGATGGAACACGATACTAAAGTTGAGTTTAGTACCCAGTGCACCTTGCAATCCTTTCCAAAAATGAGATGTAAATCTCGGATCTCGATCCGAAACAATAGATGATGGAATGCCATGTAGTCTTACAATCTCCTTGACCTATAAGGCAGCTAGTACCTCCACTGACCACTTACTCTTTATGGCTAGGAAGTGGGCAGATTTGGTTAGTCGGTCTACAATAACCCATATGGTGTCAAGTCCACCACGAGTCTTGGGTAAACCCATGATGAAATCCATGCCAATACTTTCCCATTTCCATTCCGGAATATCTAGCGGTCTGAGTACACCAGCAGGGCAGATGTTCTGCTTTTACTTGTTGGCAAGTAAGGCAATGAGCGGCATGTTCTGCTACCTCTCTCTTCATGTTTGGCCACCAAAATGTTCTTTTCATGTCTTGATACATTTTGGTACCTCCATGATGAATAGTGTACTTTGTCTTGTGAGCTTCATCCATTAGCTTCCTCTTCAGTTCTTCATTGTCGGGGATGCATGTCCTCCCTTGAAATACTAGCCTTCCATCCTAAGTCATGGCAAAGTCTCGCCTTTCGGCTAGAGTTTCTTTGACGTGAACTAAGAATGGATCATCATTTTGTTGAGCTTTGATCTCTTCCAACAAGTCGGATTGAATCTTGATGTTTGCAACCAAGACTCGATCATCCCTATGTTCAATATTTAAGTCCAACCTTGCGAATTGTTCTAGTAGTTGCATCTCGCCAAGGACTAGACTTGAAACAGATGCCATCGGCTTTCTACTAAGAGCATCAGCCATGGCGTTTCCCTTGCTTGGATGGTATTGGATGTTGAAGTCGAAATCTTTTAGGTATTCTAGCCATCTTCTTTGTCTCATGTTGAGTTCTTTTTGGGAGAATAAATACTTCAGACTTTTATGGTCTGAGTAGAGAATGAATTTCTCTCCATACAAGTAGTGTCTCCATATCTTCAAGGCGAAGACCACGGCAGCCAATTCTAGATCATGCATGGGGTAGTTGACTTCATGAGTCTTTAGTTGTCGAGAAGAGTAGGCGATGACTTTCTCCTTTTGCATCAGTATACACCCTATCCCAATTCTGAGGCATCGGTGTAGATAGAGAAACCTTCTCCCTCTATTGGTAGAGCCAGAACAGGTGCCGAGGTCAAGCAATCTTTAAGAATTTGGAAACTCTTCTCACACTCTTTACTCCAAGAGAATGGATTCTCCTTTCATGTCAGACGCGTGAGAGGAACGGCGATCTTTGAGAAGTCCTTGATGAACCGCCAGTAATAGCCAGCCAGTCCTAAGAAGCTTCTTATCTCGGTGACGTTGGTTGGTCTCTCCCAGTTGAGTACAACTTCGACTTTGGAGGCATCAACTGAGATGTCGTCCTTTGAGATGACATAGCCCAAGAAGGACACTTCTTCGAGCCAGAATTCGCACTTGCTAAGCTTTGCGTACAACTTATTGTCTCGCAAAACTTGTAGTGGTATCTTCAAGTGTTCTTCATGCTCTTCTTGGTCTTGGAGTATATGAGGATGTCGTCGATAAAGACGACCACGAACTTGACGAGGTAGGGCCGATATTTGTTGTTCGTGAGTTGCATAAAGGCTGCAGGAGCATTGGTTAGCCCAAAAGGCACAACAACAAATTCATAGTGCCCGTACCTGCTCCTGAAAGACGTCTTGAAGATATCATCCTCCTTTATCCTCATTTGGTGATAGCCAGATCGAAGATCGATCTTGGAGAAATATTAGGCTCCAGATATTTGGTCGAATAGTTCATCGACTCTGGGCAAAGGATACATGTTCTTGATGGTGAGTTGATTGAGTTGTCGATAGTCGATGCAGAGCCTCATCGATCCATCCTTCTTCTTGACGAACAACACAGGTGCTCCCCATGGGGAAGTACTTGTTTTGATGAACCCCTTTTCTAATAGCTCCATCAGTTGCGTCTTCAACTCCTTTAGCTTGGCAGGTGACATCCGGTACGGTTGACGCGATACCGGGGTAGCTCCAGGGATCAACTCTATGGCGAAGTTGACATCAAGTTCTGGGGGAATCCTTGGAAGATCTTCAGGAAACACATCGGGGTAATCCTGAACTATGTGAATGTCTTCTATCTTAGAACCCTTCTTTTCCCTAACTACGGCTGCTAGGAAAGCAATACAACCTTTCCTTATCATGTTATGGGCTTTTATGGCGGAGACTAGAGACATCCGTCTCTTATGTCTAATCCCAGAGAATGCCAATTTAGGAAAGTCCCTAAAGGTAACCTTCCCTTTCTTACAGTCGACACTTGCCCCATATGCGGACAATGAATCGGCTCCCAAAATTACTTCATAGCCTTCCATGGGCATACACACCAGGTCGGCTTTTAGGTTATGGTCTCCGATCATTACATCGGTAGAGGGAAAGTATTTGTTCAATTTCTCCTTTTCCCCTAGTGGCGTTGTGACAGAGAACTCACAACCCATGGATACAGGTTTTGCAGTTAGGGTGTCAGCAAAGTTTTGAGATATAAAGGAATGAGTTGCTCCAGTATCAAATAAGACAAATGTTGATAAGCAGAAAACTTGTAGAGTACCTTCTACCATCCCACCATCCGTAGCGGGCTCCTCATCATGCAGGGCTTGCAGTCGGCCCTGTTTCTTAGCCGCATTAGGGCGCCTCTCATTCTCTTTTAGTAGCGGGCACTCGGGGATGCGGTGCTCGCGACTTCCTCAGTGTAGACATGTACCGACCTTCCTCAGCATTTATCAGCCGTGTGACCCAACTTGTTGCAGTGTTTGCAGTTGCATTTTGCTGGAGTGTATGGGACTATCGCCTTGGGTTTCCTTTCTTGGCTAGGACCCTCTGTGAGGTTGAGGGGACGCTTCTTGCCATTGTTTGACTTAGCAGATGATTGACCCGAGGTCAATTCCTTCTTCACGAACTTCCCTTTGATACAGTCAGTGAAGTCCATAGCATCTTCCAGCAACTGAGCTTTCTTTACCATCTCGGCATAGGTTTGGATGTCGAGAGGTGCTAGTTGGGTGATGTATTGTGGCTTAAGGCCGTTGAGAAAGCGCTTAGCCTTCATTCTTTCAGTGTTCACCAGATGTGCAGCATAGCGCGCCAGTCTTGAGAACTGGGCTTCATACTCGGTCACAGTCAGGCTCCTCTGCTTAAGAGCAGCGAATTCAGCAGCCTTCCTTTCTTTGACACGCTCGGAGAAGTACTTGGTGTTAAATGCTTCCTTGAATTCAGTCCAGGTGAATTGACCATTCTCCCTAGTAGCTTCCACTGACTCCCACCAAGCGCGGGCGTCCTTCTCCAGTTGGAAAGTAGCTAGTAGCAGCTTATCCCCCGCTACACATTGCATAACATAGAAAATTCTTTCCGTTTCCTTCAGCCAGTGCTCGACTTCATCTAGATCCATGGATCCACTGAACCTAGGCGGGTTCAGACTCCTGAAGTTACGATGCAGCTCGCCTGCACTGCCACGGTTTCTGCCACCTTGGGTAGCTTGCATGATTGCATGAGTTAGTTCTTGAATGGTCTATTGCGTGCCTCTCATTTGAGCACGTTCAACAACCATCTCAATTGCTTAGTTCCTACAAAAATAGCTTACTGATGTGAGATTTAATTCATACGTGTGTGAGTCTATTTTAGCTAGTTACCCTCGGCTCTAACCACGACTCACATTGGTAGGACAATTGACTCTAGTCGAGGCTGGTCAACCTAGATCATCCTATACTTAAGAATAACCTAGGCTCTAATACCACAAAACTGTCACACCCCGACACAGAATATCGGAACGTGAGGCAGTTGCAAGAAAAGGTATAGAGCAAATACTAGACATCAAACCAATGCACAATGAATAATACTAAAGCAAACCTTTCTCATTAATAATTTCAAATGTCTAGTTACAACCACTAATATCATAGCCAATCTATAGGGCCCAATTACATTGAAATAAAGCAAAGACTAAACTTCAAACCTAACTACTACAACGCTAAACATAGTAATAGGATGCTAGGGTACTCATGACATCACTCCAGGTCGTTCCCGTCCTGTTGAGTGTATGGTTCATCCTCGGTCTCACCTGAGAACACAATGACAAATAACGCAGGGTGAGCGATAACGCCCAGTAGAACTTAAATCTCAATAGTCAAGCAGACTTTAAATAATTAATGAATTAAAAGGCAGAGTAACTAATGATAGAGCGAGAGAGTCAAGTAAAAGATAGCAGGATAGCACATGAACGAAATAACACAAGTTTCCAAATATCGCACGAGAGTCGAGTATAACACAAAATAGCAAGATGGCCATAGCACAAATAACACAAATTATAGCAATAGCACAACGAGTATAGCATAGCACTTTGTTGTCAATAGACAACAAGAGAATATAGCACTTTTGATTGTCATTAGATTAATCTAGATAGTATGTCACTTGGATGTAATGCCGACATCCTGAGCATTTAACTCCCATGGGCAAATGGCACTTTCGGGCACTCTCCCCAGGACCAGATCGGGCCCCATTGCGCTGGCATTGGTTATATTGTTTATCTTTAGACAATCAGTCGATGGCCAATAGAGAGTACCAAGAAATAGATGGGAGCACTAGATGAATAGATGAGATAGCAGAGTGAACGAGAGTAGACGAGCGAGTAGAGTATAGATGAGAGCTAGTGGACATTGCACGTAACACGTCGAGTAAACAGGCGATAGTAACAGTTGCGCAACACGCGCACTCGGTGTGGGCAGTTAGGTGGAAATTCACGACTCTACCACTGGCCATGTTAAGCATTGGTCTAGAGGTCCGGCGTGATTCAAGATGAGAGTGAACTTCTAATAGCCGTTTGGATCGTATTGATCCCTAAAAGGTGTAAATAGGTGTTAGGGTACAACCGGCTCGTCGACCATGTGGGAATCCATGGACAAAGGAGACTTACGGAGGCCTTGAACAAAGACTCAGTAGTCCGACAGAAGGAATATCCAACGGAGAGTTCGTCCAAGTCAAGTGAGTGTGTAAAGAAACAAGTGCTCGTCGTTCTAGAGGAGTTCTAGAATAGTGGAGCGTTGAGATCGGTGTTCCAAAACATTGCGAAAAACATACATATGTAGTAATTAAGCATGAGGCAATTTAATTACATAAATTACCAGATATATTATGTAACATGTTCACGCCAATTAAGCCATATTTGGATGGTTTCAAAGTGTGTGCATGTGACATAAAATCATAGATGGAAATTAGTAGTGTGTATGTATTTTAAATCACATAGAAATGTTCAATGTATATTAAGTGAAATTACTGCGGGTATAACAGGGGTATAAGCACAATAGGCAATTAGAGCATTGCAAATCAGGGGTTCTTCTGTAAAATCCTGTGAACGCGACGCACCCCAGTAAGGGTCGCGACGGGTACAGGGTAGATCGCGACAGGTGTTTTGATGGATCGCGACGGGTCGGTCATGACAGTTAGTCAGAACGCGACAGGGGCATGTATGGGTTGAATTCAGAACGCGACTGGCAGACTGTCGCAACCAGACCACAGAACGCGGCCTATCGGGCCGTCACGTTCTGGTGGTCTGTGCCTGAGTCCGACAGGAATCAGACATGTCTTGAATTGCGGTCCAAGAGTTTCCCTTCTTGCAAACGAATCCAGACATGCAATAGTATTCCCAATAATTAGGAATTGGTAAACAGTCATGGTTTCGACATGGTTTAATCCGATCAAACATGGAGGATAGAATACTGGAAACAGTTGAGATGCAAGATTTAATTCGCAAGACATGGTGGATGGAATTTAGGGCTTTCAGGGGCTAAAGATCCCTAACATCCATCAGAATCTTCAATAAAAATCTAATGGCATGAGGACGAGTATACATGATGATATGAATTTAATAAGAGGGTTCGGGGTCATGAAGTTCACAGAACTTGGAAAATTGAGAACTAAAGAATTCCTCAATGGAAAAATATGAAAATAAAGGGAGATTTTGTTCCTGATAGATGAGACATCCTACAGAAAAATTTTCATGGTTTATGCTCGTGAGAATGCCTACCTTTGATCATTTTCCTCTTCTAGGGCTAAGACTTGAAGAACTCGGTTGGGGGCTTGAGAACTCCTTTATCCCACGAGATCTCCTCCTCTTGGCCTCTCCTCCTGGTCCAGCAACCTCTTGGCATGAGCTAGGGCCGGCCATGAGAGTTTAAGAGAAGTATTTAAGCTTCTTCATATTCCATTTCCTAGTTTAAGTCTAATTCCTATAAATTCCGAGCTTTCTTATTTCCTACCTTCCTTCTAAGCATTCCACTTCCTGTTTGGGTTAGGAAGAGAGCCAAATTCATGGACAATCAATTAGGGTATGTTTAGGATTCCAAATCTAACTCTTTTTGCTTATTTAATGTATTAAATTCGCCTTTTCTAATTAGGTAATAATTAGGTTGCGAATTTAGGGTATTTTCCCATTATTCTATTTTTATAAATCCCATTTTTGGCCCACTAATTTCTAATGGGTCCATTTCATAAAGCCCATTACTTATTTTCATTTGATGGGTTTTATTTAATCTTCTTTTATTTGATTTTCCAATTATCAAAACATTAATATTATTTAGATTTTTAATTTTCGTAAAAATCCAGGTTGCTACAGAATCCACATTGTACAGATATTTACGGAGGTCCTAGTGGAAATGTCCCTAGTCTACCAGAACGGAATGTCAAGTAGAGAGTTTCCAATCCCCCAAGAATGGCTGCCTATGAGTGCAATGTGTTGTGTAGAACGTGTCTCAATATTCACAATCCACTGGTTTAAAACATAGCGGAAAACCATTAACAAGAACACATGGCATGGTTTAAGGAAATTAAGATCATTACATGATTTCTTACCTTTTAACATGACACACTCTAAATTTGATATCAAGCTAGAGTATGAAGATAGAACATAGCAATCACAGGATAGAGGAAGTCAAACAATCCTTAAGAACAATTAGAATAGAGGTTCATGTTATTATAGCTTTCACATAGGTTGATGACTTTTAGGCCACTAGACAACTAAATAATATTGTAACGGATCAAGACATACAACATGTTCAACTGTACAAGTAAGGAAGACAGTCTCAAGATGGCCACTTAATCGCGACGGGTGCAGTCGTCGTAATTATCAAGACTGTACATAGTTCAAATAAAACTTTGTCCATTTATTGCAAAATCATGAAATCGAGATGGGCATGTCGATCGCCTTCATATAGCGACAGGCCGACACGTTGTTACAACGGGGTGCATAGTCACCTTTATAACGCAACTGCCAGTAGGTAGCTACAACTTCGAATCACGACGACACGATGCGTCATGTTCTAGAAGTGTTTTCATAATCCAAATATAAAAATTGCATGAAAACCAAGGGTGGGAAAACATGGTCAAATTGCAACGGCATGACAAGTTGTGTTCTCTAACTGCACTTAAATCCATGTGGCACACAGTTTGATGTGCCTGGGTTGTCAAACAAAACCTTGAATGCGACAGGATGGTATGTCGCTATTAAGTAAATCGTGATGGGGTGGTGCATCGTGTTTATGTGATGAGGAACGCGACGTCAGGAGTGGTCGCGTTCATTGTTCTTACCCGAGAACAATGTGATCGATGCAGTTAACACATGCTTGGCCTATAACTCAAAATCTAGGGGACCTTAGAAAAAACTCTGAACATGAAAATTGTAGAGGACGACGAGTAACAGAGAACTATGGTTTTGGGTTGACCCAATTTAACCTCGGTATGCGTGAATCATGGTATAACCATGAAAAGCCCTAAGCATGCTAACTCTTGCAAAACGCTTAATACAACTAGCATGCTTGATAAACATTGGGCAAATTAAGTGCAAATGAAACTAGACTCGATGCTCTTCCATATGGTATATGATATGTTTAGTTTTTGCCAGAGAACACCTACCCTTGGTTGATTCTAAGATAGGTCTTCTTCAAGTCAATGGAGTACGAGAGTTAGAGAAGAAGCATAGTTTGTGGTTGATTTCCTCCTCCTCTGGTGCCCTAACTCGCCTTCTCACGACCCCAACACGATGGTAACTCATCGCCAAGGGAATTATGACAAGTATTTATAGATCTAGGGTAAATTCAAGTCTTAATGTAAGTAGGAAAGTGAGGTTGAGGTTTTAGCTTGATCCCTTCTAAGATTTGAGGATTCTCTCCCAATCTAAGTGGAATAGCTATTAGGAAACCTCCTATTATGGTTGTGCACGAATTTGGGTTAGTTTTCGTAGTCCATTAAGGTAAATGTTAGCCCTAATTAACCTTTCTTATTCAAGCCCAATTAACCCTACAAATTTTAGGCATTTAATGCCATTTGGTTTTGGTTATTTGGCCTAAATAATATTGAATAGTTGATTCCACTTATTACTCTAGTTTAATTAATCTTTTTTGGATTTATCTCCTATTTTCTGATTATCAAAATTTTGGGGTGCTACAATAAGGATTCTGAAATGACAAAGATATTTCAAGTATAGTATATAAAAGTGATCTTTCAGAATTAAATCCTTTTAGACAAAAAATCCAGATAAGATATATAAATCATTTGTCTAAAATATCTGATAGCAATTGATATGAAATACACTAGTTATTCGTAAACTGTTATGAAATAGCTTCAATCGATATGAAATATGGAAGCAATCGATGTTTGCTTGAAGACAATTGATATATATATATATATATATATATATATTATTTTTTTTAATAAAAATTCCAATGGGTCAACGACCAGGAGAGTGCACCCCATCCCAAAGGGAGGAGATGTTCTCACTCCACGAGGCGATCAACCAAAGGATATATTTTTATTTCCGAAAAAATAATATGAGAGGAATACACCCGACGCCATATAGAAAAAACCACCCAGAAAATATAAACAAAGTACACCCAGGCTCCAACAACCAAAATGAATAAGAGGGAACAACCCAACTAGAGTCTCTGCCTAAAGCTAGGTAACCCAGCTTTATCAATACTCGAAGCACCCCTAGCAGCAAGAGGTAGATCACCAAGAGATAGATAAACCGAATTCTTATCAATAACACAGACCTGTGAAGCAAGGGAGTCAGACACTTGATTACCCTCACGAATGGTATTCATAATTTTTGGTTTGACAATCTGTAACATGTGACATATACCCCGCCACCTAGGAAAGATTGCCCAGTGAGGTAACTGACCAACAGTGATAGCCCTGACAAGAAGAGCCGAATCAAAATACAAAATAGATACATTAAGGTGTCGTTCCATAGCCAACCTAAGCACATCATGAATAGCCCTGGTCTCTGCCATAAGACTATTCCCAGTGCCATAAAAGAAAGCAAAACTACAGACAAAATCGCCATTGTGATCCCTGAAGCAGCCACCACCACCATAAATACCTGGGTTACCTTTAGAAGTGCCATCCACATTAAGACTATAGTTGTTCACAGGGGGATTCCATCTAACAATTATTGGAGCTCGGAATGTAATTTCTGCTTTAACATTAAAAACCTTAAGAATATGAGCTTGGCCCAAAGAAATAGGGCGATTGAACTTGAGACTGTCCACAACCTTTCTAGCATTCAGCAAAATCTTATGCTTGATATTGTCTAGAGACATAATAATCCCTTCCATGTGAGCAGAGCACCTAAATTTCCAAATCTCCCACAACATAACAATAGAAATAATCAGACTAATAAAGTGAAATGCAGATTTCAGATTAGTGTTGGTAAGGACGCTCCAGCACATAATAGTAACAAGATCACTAAGAAGCTGTGCAATCTAGCTCCACAACTCAGTAGCGATATCACTTGAAATGAAAAGATTATCCAACATTTCTTGCTCAGGGATCTTGCAGCACACACATTTGGACACCAGTGGAATCCCACAATCAGCAACTCTAGAATCTATCTGAACCACTATGTGAAGAAGCTTCCAAACGAACATGGCAGTACGAGGAGGTATAGCATGGTGCCAGACTTTCATCCAGGTACTTCTACTCACTCCTAGATTAGAAACAAGAGAGTAGGCAGATTTGACACTAAAGATACCTTTAGCATTCCCAGTCCAAATAAATTCATCAGGGTTATCAGATAAAGGAGTCTGAACATGCTGACAGGTAACACCCATCCAGTTCCAAACCCTGTGGTTATCATCCAAAGTCATGTCTTTAACCAAAATTTTGGGCCACTGTTGGTCATTAGGGAATCTGTTCCTAAACTCCTGCATAATGGCTTTATCGCCAATCCAAATGTCCTTGAAGAAATCAACACACGACCCATCACCCCCCATCCACCTGGTGTTGGCAAGGACCAACTCTTTAGCTTAAAAAAAGACTTTCTTCGAGACGCCTATGGGGAAAGGAGTGTAGATATCAATGAGATGATGCTGTTTAAGAAATCGATGTTTAGCATAAAGAGACCACAACGAATTGCCATGTAAAATATTCCATATTTCCTTAGCCGCCAAAGCAACTTGCAGAGTTTCCAAATTTATAAAGTTAAGACCACATTCCATATAAGGTTTCTGCATGTGTGCCCACGCCACCCAGTGCTATCTGTAATTTCCATCGGTGCCCTACCAAAAAAAGTTTGCACAAACACTATCAATCTGCTTACATACCTTCTTAGGAATATAAGTGGAACTGGCCAAGTATATAGAGAGACTTATAAGAACTGATCGTATAAGAACAGCCCGCCCAGCTTGAGACAACATTTTCGATCTCCACCAAGTGAGTTTGTTAGTAGCATTATCCACCATAAATTTGAAATCATTAACCTTGAGTCTTCCAGGTTTAATTGGAACACCCAAATATCTCATACTACCTTAGTGCTGCCTGTACCCTATTAAGTTATGAATGCGGGACGCCAAAACAGTAGGAGCTTTAGCCAAATTTTGAAAATAGCTTTTCCTTGCATTAACTTACTGGTCAAAACTCATTTCATAATTTTTCAAAAACATAAGAAAATGTTTCACATTTGTGATCCCAGCATTCATAAACACCAAAGTGTCATCTGCATTAAATAAGCGAGAAACCTGTAGACATCCTCGCGGGCTACTGTAATACTTGATAAGCCCATTAACAAACAGACTCCGCAGACCTCTACTAAGTACTTCAGAGGCGATGATGAAAAGAATAGGTGCAAGAGAATCACCTTGCCTAATACCTCTAGAGGATTTGAAGTAGCCAATGACAAACACATTGAAGTTGATAGAGGACCAGTAGTTAGATAGCATCATACCAACATAGGAAGTGAACCTGCTACAAAAACCAAATTTCTTCATCACCTGCAAAATGAAGTCCCATTCTATTCTGTCATAAGCCTTGGCCATGTTTAATTTGAACAAAACATTGTGTTCTCTAACTTTCTGATCAATGTCTCTAAGCAACTGACGGGAAAGAGAGACATTATCAAGAATATAATGCCCCTTGACAAAAGCACTTTGTTCTCGAGAGATAATAATAGGCAGGATAGGGGTGAGGCACTCACAGAACACACGAGAAATAACTTTGTATATGAAGTTGCATAAGCTGATGGGTCTAAAATCACTGAAAGATGTAGGCTCAGCCTCCTTCGAAATGAGAGTAATAAGAGACGAAGAAAGCCATCTAGGAAGACCATAGCCCGCAAAGTACCCCTGCACCACAGAAACCACATCATGTCTAATAATACTCCAGCAATAGGTAAAGAATAAACCTGAGAACCCATCCGGGCCTGGAGCACAAGAGCTATCCATAGAGAAAACCACAATTTTAACTTCTTCTTCAGAGGGAACTTTACAAAGCATATCATTCTGGTCTTTGGTAATGAGAGTTGGATATTGTACAGAAGATCAGGATCAATAGCATAGTATTCTGATTCCAGGAGTTTTTGGTAAAAACGGACTGCTTCATTCCTAAGCATGTCCTGATCTACGCACCACCCACCATTATCACCAATTTTTAGTCTATGAATATAACTCTTCCTCCTGTTACATTGCACCGTGGCATGATAAAAAGCAGTATTCCTAACACCATTCATAAGCCAATCAACTCTGGATTTCTACCTCCAAAAAATTTCCTCCTTATTCAATGCAATGTGTAACTTAGCATTAGCAGCAAACAAGGCTGCTCGATTATCATCAACTGGAATCACATCAAAAACATCCTGCAGACACTCAACCTCCTCAGTAGCCAACCTAACCATCTGGGAAACATGGCCAAAAACCTCTTTATTGCAATGTTTAAGCGCCTTCTTCACTTCCTTCAGCTTCACCTGAAGTTTGAGTAGCGGGTTCATATGACTATCGCTGTTAGCCTTCCAAATCTCAGAGACAACCCCCATAAAAGTATCATGAGAAGTCCACATATCCTAAAACACAAAACGACTTGGGCCACGGACAGAATTAACACAAGATAAGGTAAGTTGGCAGTGATTAGAGGGACCTCTCCTGAGGTGCTTGACAATAAATTCGGGGAGGTACTCCTGCCACTTCCCATTAAATAAGACACGGTCAAGATGGGCATTGATATTTGTGTTACCTCTGCTATTATTGTTCTAAGTAAAGGTAGAACCAATATAGACAGCAGCAATGAACGCATTAAAGTTTATCATCCCAGTAAGATTGCCGAATGTCCCTCCCTTTTTCTCCGATGGCTGAGCAATACAATTAAAATCACCTCCCAAAGCCATGGAATATCCACCATAAAAGAGAAGTTAAGCAAATTAGAAAAAAAAATCTGCCTCAGACCATAGTCACAAGATGCATAAACACAGGTGATATAACAAGAATATGTTGAATTTTTAAGCAAACCCAAAGTAATATATTGATCAGATTTCTCCACCACATTCAGACAAAGAGTAGAATCTCAGAAAACCCAGATTTTAGAGTTTTGATCTAAGTTACCAGCATAGTTCTCCAACTTGATGAACGTCGATAACTTGCCTGCTTTCTTTAAGGGTTGCTTAGGTTCCATAATAGCCCAGAAAGACGGTTGCAATTGAGACACCAGCTTATTCAAACTCTTGCGGGAATTAGAATTCCCTATACCACGGATATTCTAAAAAAGAGCAGAATTCATTAAAACACAGATTCCTTACCCCTATCCACCGATCAAGCATGAGCTCTAGTTATCACCCGATCTCTATGAACTTTGTGCCCTTCCTCATCTGCAACAGGATTCAAAGGCATAAGAAAATTATCCATCTTCACAAACTCAGCAGTATCCAACCCCCTGTCAGAGCCCCGATCTCTGAACAGAACATAACCTTCATTGCATGGCCGTACACAACTAACTTCTCCCATGTTGACGTCTTGGCATGCAGCGTGAATATTATCTTGATTACACGTAGGCCCAGTAGTGTTCCCTAGTGATTCATCCCTGTTATTTCGATCTTCCATCAATGAACTGTTTCTTCTATCCTGCCTAACACGATCACCAGTAGATGTATCAGATGTTACCAACTCGACGTCTTCATGAAGAGTGGTGCAGTTGTCTGGAATAATAACCTGATAATTATCTTGGTGCAATTGACTAGTACTCTCAGAACCAGCAAAATCATTATTCTTAAGAGCTTCTTCTGTAGTAGAGTTATCCCCCAGGGTAGCAAGCGCCGTGTGGTTAGCAGTCGACTCATGTGGAAAAAAACCTTCACCTATACCCTCTACATTAGGCAAAACTAGCAGTTCGCAATGGTTCCACCCCCACCCCTTCAGTAACAAGAACCCAGACGTCACTAGTTTGAACAGAAGCCTTAGGGGCAGATTTAGTCCACTAATAGGTCTGCATCCCCTCCCCTATAGTGCGATAGTTATCCTTAGCATGTCCCAGTCTACAATAGGAACAACAATATTCCGGCAAGTTCAAGTAAGCAACTTCCTACCAATACCCTCTGAACTCTCCCATCCCGATCCAAACTCTATCTGTCCTTGGCTTTAAAAGATCAACCTCAATGCAAACCCTAGCCGCCTTGGTGTTAAGCAATAATTCAGTTGCATGCGCTATTTGTAATATTGGACCAACATTAGTAGCAATGGAAAAAAAGAGGTTTTTCTGGTGGAGGTTAACCGGTAAAGCAGGAAAATCCACCCACATAGAGACGATAGAGGGTTCCTCAGTAGGTTTAAACAAGGGTGTCCACTTGAAAAATCTGAAGAGCTTACGTTGAACGTAAAGAGATTCACGCAAGAGGACTCTAAGGTAATAATCCTGGCACTTGAACCTCAGAAGGAGGTGCAAGTTGTCCAAGGCGCTGATGAGAAAAGAGTCTTTGAGACTGCACCTAGAAGAGAGATAAGAACGGATCTCCGAAATAGCAGGCCTCCCATATGCCGTCTTTGCCACCACCGAGAACATAAAAGATTTGAGAGAAGCATCCATCTCCTCCCTAGAAAAGTACACTGCTGGTTCTCCCTTGTTTGTGAACACCGAAGCATGTACCTCTGTATTAACACGGGGAAGTTCTAAAAAAGCAGCAACCACCCTAGTAAACGATGGTCCAGTAGCAGGCAGTGGCGTCGCCCCTCCTACGGACTCTATGGCCGGCTTGGCCCCAATGGCCGACAATGCCAAACTAGGCAAGAAACCCTAGAGCTTCTCTCACGAAAAACCCTAGGACTTAAAGACAATCGATAAGTAAAGGCAATTGATGTGCAATATAACGGTAATTGATGTGAATGAAGAGCAATAGATGTTTTAAAGATAATCAATGTTTAAATATAACAACAATCGATGTTTGAAGACAATCGATGTTTAAAGACAATCTATGTTCAAGTTTAACAACAATTGATGTTTAAATTAAAAAGATAATCGATGTTTGAAGACTATCGATGTTTCAAGACAATCGATGTTCAAGTTTAACAACAATCGATGTTTAAGTTAAAAGGCAATCGATGTTTAAAGACAATCGATGTTCAACTTTAAAAGTAATCAATGTTTAAGTTAAAAGATAATTGATGTTTAATGACAATCGATGTTTAAAGACAATCTATGTTTAAGGCAATCGATGATTGAAATGGTCAGCAATCGATATACACTTCGATTGGACAAAATACAACATGGTTGATCAAAGTAGTCTACTTCGTCTGGCCAAGATACAATGTAATCGGTTGACATGAAGCTTCAGATATGTCGAAGTGACAAAGTAAACTTCGTATATAAATGGAAAACAATGCATTCAGTCGAGGTTAAACTTTGTATATGACGAAGTGAACTTCAAATATGAATGAAAAACAATGCATTTGGTTGAAGTTGAATTTCGGATATGACAAAGTGAACTTTGTATATGAACGAAAAATAATGCATTCGGTCGAAGTTGAACTTCGGATATGACGAAGTGAACTTCGTATATGATGAAGTGAGACTTCGACTAATCAAGACAAAAGCATGCATGATGAAGTACCAGCTTCAGATATGATGAAGTGGACTTCGGATATGACTAAGTGTAGCTTCGACTAAACATGATCAAAACATGCATGACGAAGTTGAATTTCAAATGCCTAAGTTATAGATCTGTGTAAATTTTTATGAAGAGATGGAAAATACAATATTCATGAGATAAAAATGATATTAAAATATACTAAGGGCCTTTATGATAAGCATGAATTTTTTTAATCATCTAATTAAAAGGGTAAAATATAAGAGTGGTTCAACATTCTCCCCCATTTCAGTGATGACAAAACTCATGAGAATTTTATGACATATATAAAATAATAATAATCATTAAGCAAAAAATTCATACATACAATGCTCTCCCCCTTTTTATCAATAGCCAAAAAGGAAGAATCTTACCATTTGGATTCTCCTTTTAGTTGTAGAGACTTCTTACCATAAGTGGCTGTGAATTGAGGGAGAGGGGTTCAACAATATTTTGATATGAATTAACATCTCCCCCCCCCACTTTTTTTTTTTACTTGCTCCCCCTTGATGTGAGGCTTCACTTTGATGTGAGGCTTCCCCTCAGTTGATGCTTGTTAGACCTTCAAGGGTGTTCAGATTTGTCGACCAATTTGGCATTATCTGATACCACTTTTTGGTATCAAAGGATGCGAAGAGCCTGGCTCTGTGTGTGTTGACACATTCTCGAATTTGTCATCATTTGTTGTTCTATTTCCACTTGTTGTTCTGTTGGGAGGTTTTTAGGAAGACTCCTTGCATTTGTCCATAAGAAGATACTTGAAAGAAATTTGTTAGTAGTACTGTTAAAGAACAATTCAGAATTTAAACACATCTGTGACTACTTCCTCTTCAAGGATGTCCTTCTTCAAGAAAAATTTAAGGCTCCCCCTCAACTTGAACTTCCTATTGCTCCTATGGAATGGATGCTTGTAGCATACCATCAGCATGTAATTCTTTCAATAAAAGATAATTAATCAATGAATGGCAATAAGCATTAAATTATTTTGGGTTGCACATCTCTATTTCTCTTCTAATTGGAGTAAATCTATCTTCAAAAAAAGGTTTAGTAAAGATGTCTGCTAATTGATGATCTATACTAATAAAATCAAGCAGGATATTGCCATTACTTACATGGTCTCTGATGAAATGATGTCTAACCTCAATGTCCTTCATTTTTGAGTGTTAGATTGGATTCTTTGTCAAGTTGATTGCACTTGTATTGTCACATACCATTGGAACTTCATTTAAATTGTGACCATAGCCTTTCAGTTGATGTTTGATCCATAGTAGTTGGGTGCAGCAACTTCCAACTGCAATGTATTCTACTTCTATTGTGGGCAGGGCTACTAAGTTTTGTTTTCTAGAAGATCAAGAGATTAATCACCCTACAATTTGTCTATTTTGCATCCAGCGTAGTCAGCATCACTATATCTAAGCAATTTGAATTCAGAACATCGAGGATATCATAGACCAAGCTTATTTGTATTTATAAGGTATCTAAAGATTCTTTTAATAGCATGTAAGTATGACTCCTTAGGATAAGCCAAAATTCTGCCACACAAACATACACTGAACATTATATCTGGTCTACTAGCAGTGAGATAGAGTAATGACCCAATCATATCTCTATAGATCTTTTGATCTACTTTCTTACCAATTGGATCACTATCTAACTTTATTTGTGAGCTCATAGGTGTTCCTAATGACTTACACTTGTCAAAACCATACTTTGAAAGTAGATCTAAAATATATTTGGTTTGAAAAATGTGAGTTCTTCCTTAGTCTGCTTGATTTGTAAGTCAAGAAAATAATTAAGCTCACCCATCATGCTCATTTCAAACTCACTTTGCATGAGATTTTCAAATAATTTACAAAGTGATTCATTTGTAGAACCAAAAATAATATAATCAATATATATTTGTACAATCAAGATCCCTTTTGAAAATTTTCTAATAAATAGTATGTTATCTACTTTACCTCTTGAAAATTATGTGATAGAAGATAAGCACTTAGTCTTTCATACCAAGCTGTTGGAACTTGTTTCAAACCATATAGTGCCTTCTTTAAACAAAAAACATGATTTTGATACTTAGTATCTTCAAAACCTGGCGGTTGCTCAACATAAACTTCTTCTTTTATAAAACCATTTAGAAAAACACTTTTCACATCCATTTGATATAAGTTGATATTTAAGGAGCATGCATATGCCAATAAAATTCTAATTGCCTCTAATTTAGCAACTTGAGTATATGTTTCATCGAAATCAATACCTTCCCTTTAGGAATATCCTTGTGCTACCAATCTAACCTTGTTTCTAGTAATTACCCATGATTCATCCATCTTGTTTATGAAAACCCATTTGGTTCCAATAACTAGATGGTCAGAAGGTCTAGGTACAAGAGTCAAGGCCTAGCTATGTTGGAATTGGTTAAGTTCCTCTTCCATCGCTAGGATCCAAGATTCATCTGCTAGTGCGTCATTGACTGTCCTATGCTCAATCTAAGAAACAAAATGCAAGATAATCACAGGAATTTACATACCTCTGGGTCTTATCCTATCTTGAGGATCACCTATTATATTTTCTCTTGGATGATTTCTGTGTTACCTCAATTCTCTAGAAAGTTCTTTATGTGCTTGTTCCTGTTGTTGCAGTTCTTCTATTTGAGGATCTTCCTTGTCTTCATTTTTCTCTTCAAGTGAAGCTTTTTCCATATCCCTGCATAAATTTTCAACAACATCTTCTTCTTCTTCTATTCTCTTAATAGAAGTATTAGTTTCATCAAATAAAACATGAACAGTTTGCTCAATTGTTAGAGTTTTTCTGTTAAACACACTATATCCTCTAGTTTTTGAAATATATCTTAATAAAAAACCTTCATCACTTTTAACATCTAATTTTCTTAGATTTTATTTGGCATTATTCAAAATAAAACACTTACAACCAAAGGGCCAAAGATGACTAATGTTTTCCTTTTTCTCGTTGTATAGCTCATATGGTGTCTTCTTTAGTATTGGTCTAATAATGCACCTATTGATAATGTAGCAGGCTATGTTGACTACATCTGCCCAGAAGTATCTTGGTAGATTATATTTTGTAAGAATTGTTCTGGCCATGTCTAGCATTGTTCTGCTCTTTCTTTTTGCTATTCTATTTTGTTGAGGTGTTCTTGGTGCAGAGAAATTATGTTAAATGCCATTTTCTTCACAGAATCTAAAAAATTCTTCATTCTTGAATTCTCCACCATAATCTGATCGAATACTGATGATTTCATGTTTCTAGCTCTTTTGTACTACTTTGCTAAACTTTAGGAAAGCTGCAAAATTTTTTGACTTGGCTTCTAAAAACGATACTCATGTGTATCTTGTGTAATCATCCACAATTACATAGCCAGAGATTTTTCCTCTAAGACTTGCAGTTCTTATAGATTCAAATAAATCCATGTGAATGAGTTCCAATGGTTTGAAGTTGCCACCATTGTCTTGGACTGAATGATGTCTTGGTTTGCTTCCCCTTTGCACAGGCTATGTAGATTCTAGATTTCTTCACTTTGAGCATTGAAAGACCTTCAACTAGATCATGCTTACTCAATTTCTTGATCACTGAAGTGCTGACATGTCCTAGTCTTCTGTGCCATAGATCAGTCCCTTCGTCCTTGGTAGTTGCAAGGCACAAGTTGATTTCCTTCAATTCTTCTAGTTGTAGAGTGTACAAATTATTCATCTTTTGAGTTTCAAAAACTATTTTCTCTTCTTTCAAGATTATGCACTTATCATTCTGAAATTTTACTAAATGACCTTTATCACATAGCTGACTGATGCTAATAAGATTGTGTTTTAGCCCTGCAACACATAACACATCTTCTATTAAATTCTTTGCCTTTGTTCCAATGGTTCCACATCCAATGATATTTCCTTTTCCATTGTCTCCATATGTAACTAAGCCTACTTCATTTCTAAAGCTTGTAAATAATCTTTTGTCACCTGTCATATGCCTAGAGCACCCACTATCCGAATACCATTTGGATGCTCTCAGGCGATCCTGCATAGAGATTTAAGTTGAGACTTTTCGTACCCAAATTTTCATGGGTCATTGTTGGTTAGTTTTTGGAATCCAATGCAAATGTCTAGTGGTGCATGTGCTAACAGTGTGTCCTAATTGGTTGCAATGACTACAACACAAATCATATGTATGTTTTGACTTTGTAGTGTTGTTGGTCTTAAGTTTCTGTTTGTAAGCATATTGGTTAACCTTTTTGGGATTTTTAATTAATTTTTCTTTTGCAAACGTAGGAGTTGGATATTGTTCAAGATAAGTAATTTTATCTTTGTTTGAAGGTGGTTTATATCCTACTCCATATTTCTTTTTCCCTGTTCTAGCACTCTTTAGTTTTACTACTAAAGACAGTTAGTTATTTTATCTATGGAAGCTCTTAAATAATTGTTTTCTTCTTTCAATTTTTCCTCATCCTTAAGTTCATCTATCTTATTTTCAAGTTTTATGATCTTACAGTTTTTAGCTCTCAAATCTTCACAGAGTAAACTATTCAACCTTTTTGGTTTTAGTGAGTAGTTCCATTAATTTTTCGTTCTCAGATTTAAAATTGGTGTTAAACTTTTCTAATGATCAGTCCATCCCCATATAATTTTATTTAATTATATACAATTTTGATGATTAAAAAAATCTAACAATTATTTTCTAACAAGTTTTTATGAAGCTCAGTTACAGGAAATAAAACAAGTCAAATCTGTAAGTAATTCTTACACTGTTTCATTTAAAGTTCATGGCATGTATTTCCTCTAAGTCCACATAGATTTCTTTAGAGATACAACGATTCGGTCATCGATTTCACATGAAACAACGATTTCAGTTCACATCGGTTTCTTAAGAGGTATAACGATTTCTTAAGTGAAAGAATGATTCTATCGCTACAACGATTTGATCGTATAACGATTTGATAAGTTCGTAGAAGAACAATTCTATCGCTACAACGATTTGATCGCATAACGATTTGATAAGTTTGTGAAACAACGATTTTGGTCTCACAATGATTCATTAACTGAAACAACGATTTCGGTCTCACAACGATTCGCTAAGTGAAAAACTGATTTCTGTCTCACAACGACTCGTAAAGTGTAACAACGATTTCCATCTTATAACGATTCAATAAGTTACACAACGATTTGGTCGCCGTAACGATTTGCTTATGTTTAAACAACGATTTGTTCAAACAACGATTTGCTTATGTTTGAACAACAATTTGTTTAAACAACGATTTACTTATGTTTAAACAATGATTTGCTTATGTTTGAACAATGATTTGTTCAAACAACGACTTGCTTATGTTTAACAATGATTTGTTTATGTTTGAACAACGATTTACTCAAACATCGACTTGTTTATGTTTGAACAATGATTTGTTCAAACAAAGATTTGCTTATGTTTGAACAACGATTTGTTCAAACAATGACTTTCTTATGTTTAACAACGATTTGTTTATGTTTGAACAATGATTTGCTCAAACATCGACTTGTTTATTTTTGTACAACGATTTGCTTATATCTGTACAACGATTTGCTTGTACAATGACTTGCTTACTCTCGTACAACGATTTGATTATGTTTGAACAATGACTTGCATAAACAATGATTTCATAAGTTGTACAACTATTTCTTTGTCATAACGACTTCATGGATTACATCGATTTCACACATGGTATTCAAATATTGTGAAAGTCAAAGTCTTCCCACACAAATCTCTAGTATCCTTGCATTTATTATGACTGTACACATCATCTGCACATTGCCTTCTACTCTTGTGCTTCTAAGGTAAACACTTTTCAGGGTAGCAGAATGATATTTCTATTTCGATGTACATTCTCTCTAACGTTGACAGACAATTATGGAGACAGTCTAGCTGTCTATGTTTTAGCATTTATTGTGTGCAGGTTTCTGCCAGTACCATGCCATACAACGTTGGACAAATAGAAGCAAAGGATATCAAGATGAATCTTCTCTTTGCGTGCATGGCTCCAGAGCATTAAATGGCTACAAGCTTACCTGTCGCGCACGATGAACCATGCTGTCTAACGTGCTTCAAGCTTAGAGACAACGGCCATTTCAACGGCTATAATTTCAAGAGAAGATATATAGAAGACTGATGACTCCATGAAGAACAACTTTTACAACTTTTGCGCAATAGAGCTTTCAGAGTACCAACCTTAAACTTGCGAGCATCAGAAACAAGAGCCTCTTGCTTCACTCCATTCATTCTGTAGCTCATTGCTCTTAGCCTTTCTTTGTCTAGACCTTTTCGAGAGCTTGTAGTTATAAGAGATCTTTTCATTGTAGATCTTTCTCTCTCAGACTTTGCCTCAAATCAAGCAGCTGAAAGGTTGCGGAATTATACTATACGGTAATCTAGAAGGGGGGGGGGGGTTGAATAGATTACTACCAATTAAAAATTTACTACCACCTTCTTTTAATGATAAACACAACTTTGAGACTTGTAACAGAGTGTAAACTAAACTTAGATGTGTTTGTTGTAGATAGATAGAGTAGCAATTACTCTAGCGTGTGTGAAAAACAAATGCCTACCAAACATCTAACGTAAAGACATGCAAACCACAGGACACGAGGTTTTAAGGTGGTTTGGAGTACACAACTTGTGTATCCTACGTCCACCGTCCACACACACACGCAGAAGCACTGCTTATGAGCTAGTTCAACACTACAACTCACACACACGAGTTGTCTGATGTGACACCACGATCGGATCAACACAGACCACGTAGACTAAGTACAAGAACCACTTGATCCACAACCATACACACAGAAGTAAAAATAGAGACTTAGAAGGGTTCTGAGTTGGAGAATCAAATCCTTATTTAGAACTCTTCTACAGGTCATCTAGATGATCTTCAAACTTCGTCTTGACAGGTTCCGATTGATGTAGAAGCTTGAATCACCGATGAACTGACTTCACCTACACTTGAAAGACGGATCTTCTTGTTTTCTGGGCGGCAGGTTGAAGCAGAGCAACAGAGAGACTTCTTCTCTTGGATTTTCTTAGGTATTGGATGGTGGTTGCTTGTGTACGAAATTAAATCTAAAGAGTTCTTTTTATATGGGTGTTCAAGTATAGAGAGTCGTGGAACAAGGAAACACCCACATAGGAAACATATGGAGATCTCGTATTGAGATTCTGTTTACGTCTGTCGATAGGCCTTAGATCATCTGTCGACAGCTAGAGACAGATTGCATTAGATAGATCTCTGAACTTCCGGGAGGGGTTTTCCTGTAGGTAGCTGTCAATAGTCGACTGGGATCTGTCGACGGATGGCTATGTTCAGAACTTGTGTTTTCTGTCTGTAGTTTTCTGTCGACAGGCAGCTGAGTAGCTGTCGACAGTGCTTGTCTTTTGAGCTTTTCTCGACCTTTTTGCTCTTGTTTTAACACACTGTCTTTTGTGCAATCTCACCTACATGTAAGACCATTGTTAGTGAGATAACGTGAGCATTTAAATGAGCAAGTTGAACATGTGTTTGCATGGTTCATGAAGTGTACTCATGTATTGCTTATCAATTGTTCATCATCAAAAACAATCATCACATATAAATTCATGTAAACCCAGCATTCTCCCCCTTTTTCATGATGACAAAAATTTTCAATTAATGCACAATTGAGTTGTAATTGAGTTCTAATTGAGTTCTCCCCCTTTTGACAACATCCAAAAATATATGTCATACATACAGGAAGAGAGCAAGTAACTGTGAATTTCATTGATTTGGCAATCATTACACACAGTTACAATAGATGAAATTACGCAACATGAGGAAGTGCAAAAAAAAAAAAAAAAGACTACATCACAACCAAGACAAACTAGTGCAACAACACTATGACCATGACCCACTACAAAAGACACGTAGACTCTCTAAGTAGCATCATCGCCTGGTGGTGCAGAGGCCCGACGAATGTCACGAAGCTCAGTAGACATCCTAGTGAAGCGGAGCTGGAGCTGGACTTGAGTATCCGCGAGTGCATCAATGCTCGTATCCACGGTGTCCAAACGTGCATGGAGCTTATCAAAACCAGTGGACATCTGAAGCTGTAATTGTGCTAGAAGATCACGCACGGAAGGCTCAGCTGCAGAATCACTAGCATCAATACTAACGTCATCTCCCAGAGCATCGAGAGGCTCAAACTGGGAGTCTTCATCAGCTTCTTCATCATGATCACCATCATTTTCATCATCCTCCTGATCTTCATCCATGGCAGCAGCTGGTGCCTTACCCTTGAGTTCGCGTGTGACAGCCCCATCAACCAGCTTATACCCCATTCTATGTGTAGCAGTGAGATCAAAACTGCTGCGAGAGTTGAGTTGGACACATTCACTGTCAAGAATGTTGATGCCAATGAACCGAAGAAGGGAAGTGATTGGGTAGGCATATGGCATTGATCTCCTGGGGTTGTAGAAGCAGTGATGGATTAAGCCAAGCATGAGGGCAGGAAGTTTGATCTGCTCGCACTTGAGGAAGAAGGTAAAAAGAGATTTATGAACCTCAGTGACGAGTTCCCGACTGCCATGCTTTGGAGCAATCAGGGTGGTGAAGATATGGTAAATCATCCTGTTCAGGGGGGGAAAAGAGTTGGCATTGAGTTTAGCAATTTTCTTGGTTCCATCATATGGTTGGAGGGTGATGAGGTGATAGTACTCAGAGGTAGATGGGTGATGGGTGAGTATATTAGCCCCAGAGTTAGGGATTTGAAGGGCTGTGCTAAAGAGATTAGCAGAGAGTTTGAAGGGAGTTCCCTTGACAAAGGTGTAGAACTCATTGTCCTTAGAGTAGCCAAGATTGTTGAAAAATTCACTGACAGCAGTAGGAGAATAGACCGTATGGGAATAGAGAAAGACCGTCCAGCCCTGGGTGTCAAAGAGGGGTTGGAGGTTCGGAAACAAGTCTGCCAAGGAAGTGAAATCAACATACCGAGGCTGTACGAGCTTGGTAAAGGAGAACTTAGCCTGTGTGAGATTCAGACGAGGAGGAACCACGAGTTCGGGCAACCGATCATCCCGATGCTTCGTCCGGTGCTCAGCGGGAGCCCGGGAGCCTTCGCCGGCTTCAGAGGAAGCAGGATGACGACGGGAGACCAGCTTCTTCACCTTGGAAGCCATGGATATGGCAAGAACGAAGTACAGAGGAGTGAGGAAGGGAAGAGAGATACAGACGGAAGAGAGAAAGCAGGAGGGTGATAGGGTAGGGTTTGTGCTCTAGAGAAGGAGGGTTTTTGGGGTGGGGATGGTTTTGGTGGTAGAGAAGGAAGAAGGGGTGTGGGTGCCTTTTTAAGGAGTTGGGATGGGATTTGAAAAGGCAAGGGTCCTACCAAATCAGCCCCGAAGCGGCGCGCCCGTTGGGTTTCCCAAAACAGAGTGGTCGCTGGCTGTCGACAGATTCCCAGGGGCCTGTCGATAGGCGCACACAGATAATGTGCCAGACGGGAATTTGCGAGGAATTTGTTAAGGAATTGCTGAGCAGTGTGTATCCAAAGATGATTGAAGGTGTAAAATAGGTGGACACATAGATTAAACTGTCATACTGATTGAGATTAAGTCAAGTTAATATCCTCAATGGTTTAAACATAATGCTCAAAAAGTGTCAGGTGGGAGCATGACGAGAACATCTTACCAAAACTTAGGAGATTACCATAACCCCTGTTGAATAACAAACTATTGTAGACGAACACAATTCTAAATAAAGGATGGTCAAATGGTTGATGAAGAAAATGTCTACTTAGATGGCTAGCCATAGACACCAAGGACTGAGAATTAATCAAACAGTAGAGGCTTCACACTATTTCCTTTTTTTGTGATATTTTTGTTTAAAAAAATGCAATGAGAAAAGTGGTAATTAGGTTTACGAACACCTTTTGACGTGAGGATAGACATTTCCAGTGCCCTTACCCCCAGTTACTCAGTGAGAGTGACCATCATACCATTCTACAGAGTTAATGAGTAAGCTTTTTGACGCGAGGACAAACATTTGTGATGCCCATATCCCCGGTTACTCAGCAATACACATCATTGCTCTATCTTGAGCATAATTTTTTAATTGTATTGTGATATGAGAAATAGGTAGCTTTTCTCCTTTTTTGAATTTTATCATGTTCTGTTTGAAAATCAAGGTCAAATAATGTATGTGGTTAACAATCAATGCTAGACATAGATTTCAATGACCATAGGACTGATCAAGACACTTGTGAATAGTGTGTGCCTACAAGAGAGTTATGCAAGGGAGTTAGGTGATATCCATTAGATTAGATCAATATTCTCCGAATGATACAACCTATAGACTCTTACATGAGTAGTATGTCCAAATCATGGTGATAGAGATAATGGTTTTAATATCATGTGGGTATGACTGATTAAAACATGCATAAACACCCAAGTCACACCTTACTTGAAAGGCATGAACCTGCTCAATGAGAATGTTGGGAGATATCCAAGAAATACATGGAAAGTGTGTGGCTGTAGACAGCTAGAAGGAGCCTATCGACAGATGCACACAGACAGAAAAGTGGCTGTTCTGGGAAGTCAGAAACTGTGCTTAGCTGTCAACAGATAAGTTGGAGTCTATCGACAGAACCAGACAAAATGCGAAATTTGGTGTTTGTGGAGCCTGATCTGTCGACAGGATGGAGCAGGGCTGTCGACAGCTGCCTATGCAGAACAGATTGAAGGCTAGAGTGAAAGAGGAAAAGAGATATGACATGTGAGGAAGAAGTAGGTATGTGAGATATGATAATTTCCCTCAAGATGGTAGTCATCTAACCTGAACTTGATCCCCCATAGTGTGTGCTCATGTGGACACAGACAATCAAGTACTTCAAAACACATTTGCACAGCTTGGGCAATCAAATGAACACAATTTCATGAATAAGGACAGACTTTGAAGAAATCCAATTGTTTAAGAAGGAAAGAAAGGGCAAAGTGAAAAGAAGCTAAATACCTTATAGAAAGTAAATGACCCTTATTTACAACTTAACTATGGATACTTGGCCGAGAATTTTTTCTCATGCATAATGACAGTTTCCAAACAAGCATAACTTGTTCTTCCACAAATCACCATTTGATATACCACATAGTTGGTGCACATAAGGAACATATACTCAAGATTTGGTATGAGTTTCATTGCATTTTGCACAAACCCAATTCTCTTCTCAATGTTGTGAATCTATCCTCAGCTAGTGGTTTTGTAAAAATATCAGCCAATTGTTTTTCAGTAGGTACAAAGCTAATCTCTAAGGTTTTGTTGGCTACCTCATCTCTCAAGAAGTGATGTCTTATTTCGATGTGTTTTGTCCTAGAGTGTTGGACTGGGTTCTTTGAAAGATTGATGGCACTAGTGTTGTCACATAGGATAGGTGTGCATCCAATATCAATATTGTAGTCAGACAAGTGACTTTTGATCCACAACACTTGAGCTGCACAACTCCCTGCAGCAACATATTCTGCTTCTGCAGTGGAGAGTGCAACCAAGTGTTGCTTCTTGGAAGCCCACGAAACCATGCAACCACCAAGAAGTTGGCAATAACGACGAATACTTTTTCTATTAATTTTACATCCAGCATAATCAGCATCGGAATATGATATCAAATCAAAACAACTCCCTGCTAGATACCAAAGACCCAAGGCATGCGTACCTGAGAGATATCTGAATATTCTCTTAACTGCAACCAAATGGCTTTCCTTTGGACTAGATTGATATCTAGCACAAAGGCAAACAGTAATCATACCTCGGAAGTGCTTTCCATCTACCGGTTTACCTGTCTCATTATTGTCCAATTTCAAGCTTGTGCTCATTGGTGTTGAAGCAGGCTTAGCTTGTTCAAACTGAAACCTTTTCAGTAGCTCCTTGACATATTTTTATTAGTTGATGAAAAATTAATCTTCTAGTTGCTTTACCTGCAGACCAAGAAAAAATTGAAGCTCCCCCATTAAACTCATCTCAAATTCACTGTGCATACGATTTGAAAATTCCTCACACAGTCATGGGTTAGTAGAACCAAATATGATATCGTCCACATAGACTTGAACAACAATAATGTGATTGCGAATTTTCTTAGTGAAGAGAGTTTTGTCTACTTTAACTCGTGAGTAGTTTTTGCTTACCAGAAAAGTGCTTAGTCTGTCGTACCAAGCGCGAGGTGCCTGTTTCAATCCATAGAGAGCTTTGTGCAATTTATATACATGGTTAGGTTTATCATAATCCTCAAAGCCAGGTGGTTGAGATACATAGACTTCCTCTTTGATGTAGCCATTCAAGAAGGCAATTTTAACATCCATTTGAAAAGGTTTGAACTTGTTTGAGCATGCATATGCTAACAAGATCCTAACTGCTTCTAGCCTAGCTACAGGAGCAAAGAATTCTTCAAAGTCCACACAAAATTCTTGATTGTATCCTTTTGCTACCAATCTAGCCTTATTTCTCACCACTTTACCCTCTTCATTTAGCTTATTCCTAAAGACCCATCTTGTTCCTATGACAGAAATTTCAGGGGTTCTAGGAACTAGACTCCAGACATTATTTCCTTGAAATTTCCCAAGCTCCTCATGCATAGCATCGATCCATGAATTTTCATTTAAAGCTTCTTCAACATTTTTGGGTTCCACTTGAGAGACAAAGGCTAGATGATCATGTTCAACTATTTGTCTCACTTGAGACCTAGTTTGAACTTTTTCATTCATATCTCCTATGATGTTATCAAGTGGATGATATTTAGAATACTTGACATTTGTCACTGTTGAAGGTCTGGTTTGATCTTAGACTTGAGGAGGTTGTTCTGGAGGAGGGTGTACTTGAGGAGTTTCAACTTGAGGCTCTTCCTCTTGTGGATTTTGTTCAGGTTCATCATCTTGATTTCTGAACAGATTTACATCATCTTCATCATTGTACCTGCGAAGATATCCACTTTTAGTCTTGGAAACTGCTTTAGGATTTTCTTTTGCTTTCATTTATAGTTCCCCAAGTGTTATTCTTTCATCTCCATCCTCAAACCTGTAAGCAATTGAATTGTTAGGCTTTGTTGGATACTCATCAAAAACAACATGTGGAGTTTCTTCCGCTGTTCGAGATTTAAGATTAAACACCCTATATGCTCTAGAGTGTTCTGAGTATCCCAGAAAAATACCTTGATCACTTTTGGCTTCGAACTTATCCAAGTCAACTTTATCATTATTATGAATAAAGACTTTTGATCCAAAAACTCTAAAATACCCAATACTGGGTTTCATACCTTTTAGAAGTTTGTAGGGAGTTTTCTTTATCACAGGTGTTACCATGGCTCTGTTAAGGATGTAACATGAGGTGTTTACCGCTTCTGCCCAAAAGGTCCTTGCAAGTTGACTTTCGACCAGAAGGGTTCGAGCCATTTCCACCAAGGTTATGTTCTTTCTCTCCACTACACAATTTTGCTCCAGAGTTCTCGGGGAGGAGAATAGGTGTTCTATTCCTTGGTGCCTGCAAAAATTAGAAAATGAGTTGCTGTCAAACTCTCCCCCGTGATCAGTGTGTATTGATCATATCTTATTGACATTTCCATGCTCAATTTTATTAAAGAATTCTTCAAAGATTTTCAGTGCTTCATTTTTGTGAGCCAGAAATTTTACCCAAATGAACCTGGAAAAATCGTCTACAATGACAAAACCAAATCGTTTGCCATTGAGACTCAGTGTTCTAGTAGGTCCAAAAAGGTCCATGTGCAACAATTCATAAGGTTTAGAAGTGCTCACCGGTGCTTTTGATTTGAAGGATTTTCGGGTTTGTTTGCCCTATGCACATGCATCACAAAAACTTTCATTCTTGTTAAAGGAAATTTCAGGAAGTCCATTTACCAGTTTAAGTCTCATGATCTTGTGCAAGACGTTATAACTTGCATGGCCAAGCCTACGATGCCACAACGTAAGCTCATCCTGCTTGTTAGCCACAAGACACAAGTCTTCATTTTCTGGATCATCTAAGTCAACCAAATAAATGTTGTTCACCCTTTTTCCAGAAAATTTTAGACTTCCTGTTTCCTTATCAATGATTTGACATGACTTTGATTCAAAAATAACGTTATGACCCTTATCACACAATTGACTTATACTGAGTAAATTGTGATGAAGGTCCTCAACCAACAGTACATTATCAATTGAGTTGGAGGCATACTTACCGACCATACCTGTGCTGATAATCTGGACTTTATTGTTACCTCCAAAGATGACTTGACCTCCGTCTTTTTCAACCAGCAAACAAAATTTTCCTTTGTCACACGTCATGTGCCTCGAGCAGCCACTGTCCAAGTACCATTTGTTTTGATTTTAGGCTGCTAGGCATTCCTGCATATATAGATCGGGCAAGAGGTTTTGGTACCCAAATTACTTTGGGTCCCAATGTATCATTCATGCCAAACAGTAAATACTTCGGAATCCAAACTTGTTTGACTTTCAGTTTATTTGGACTATTCCAGCATTGTTTATCATTGTGCCCAACTTTCATACAGAAATTGCATGATGAAGATTTTATGACAACAGTGGGCTTGTTATTCTTGGGAACATGCATGGGCATTTTACCCTTTTGTTGCCTTGTTAACTTTCCTTAGGCAGCTTGTTTCCAGACCTGTTGACAACCCTCTTTAGGGCTATAGACAGATTTCTTAGTTGTGTTAACAACTGATTTGTTTCTCTTGGGTTCCTGTTTCTTACCCTTGGCTTGAGTCTTATTGATCTTTGAGGTGTATTGCTTACTAGTGCTTGGGCTAGACTCAACAAAGGAAGTTAGCAAATTTTTACCAATTACCTTTGGTTTTACAGGTTGAAATCCAATCCCATGCTTTGCAACAAATACATTAGATCCCAGAATTGCATCAAGATTTTGTTTACCTTTAACAAACTTTGATAGATCTTCAGATTTTCCTTTAAGGTTCTCTTCAGCCTTTTCCAATTTTTCTTTTAACTTATTATGTTCACTTTAGAGAGATTCAAGGGAGTTCATTAGACCTTCCTTTTCTTTTTTGAGTTTCTTGCAATTTTATTTTCAAACTGTCCATCTCCTCACAGTGAGCTTTCTCATCAATTTTCATCATCTCAATCTCTTTGCTCAAGGATGCAATTAGTTCATCATTATTAGTGCCATGAACAAGAGAATTGATTTTCTTTTTGAATGCTTTATTTTCAGACTTAAATTCACAGAACTTTTCAAACAAGACTGTATAGGCTTCTTCCCATTCTTCAATTGTATAACTTTCAAAGGAAGAATTTACCTTATTGGAGTCGTCGCTTCTTGCCATTAGACATTGAACTTGTTCATCTCCAGAGGTAGCTTGTTCGTCCTCATCTGCATCTTCATCACTCCAAGTAGCCATCATTACTTTGGCTTTCTTGAAGGTGAATTTCTCCTTCTTCAGCTTCTTCTTGAGCTCAGGGCATTCCCCTCTCATAGGCCCTTATTTCTTGCACTCATAGCATACAACATCAGATTTTTTGTTAGACTCAAATTTATTTGAAAAATCTTTCTTTTGAAAAGGTTTAGAGTTACCTGACCCTTTTCTTTTGAATTTGAGAAATTTCTTGAATTGTCTAGTGAGCATGGCCATGTCATCATTCTCACTATCACTAGAAGTTTCAAGCTCATCACTTTCCTGTTGAACATCCTTTTTGGAACCTGAAGAATTTTTCTTGGAGGCTTTTAGGGCGATTAACCTTTTTGGGTTTTCTTCAGTTTCTTTCCTTTTCACATTTATTTCATATGTCATCAGGGAGCCAATTAGTTCATCTAGTTTCATCTTTGTGAGATCTTTTGAATCCTCAATGATAGTGGCCTTGGTGTTCCATGAGGATGGAAGAGACCGAAGTATCTTTCTCACCAAGTCACTTTTTGAGTATTCTTTCTTAAGACCCTTCAGACCATTAATTATTAGCATGAACCTTGCAAACATGTCTGAGATGGTTTCATCATTGTTCATCTTAAACATTTCATACTCAAAAATTAGCATGCTTGCTTTTGATTCCCTTACCTCGGACGTACCTTCGTAGATCAGTTCAAGTTTGTCCCACATCTCTTTCGCTGAAGTGCATGTGGAGACCCTTGAGTATTCGTTGGGATGAACTGCGCACTGCATCATGTTCAGGGCGCTCCAGTTGAGAGTTCCCTTCGCAATCTGGTCCTTCGTCCAGGTGTCTTCGTCCTCGGGAAGTGTGTATGCTCCTTTGCTGACAATCTTCCAATTCGAAGTTTTGCGCTCTTAGAAACACCTGCATGCGGTTTTTCCAATAGGGATAATCAGTACCATCAAAGAAGGGTGGCCTGGTCACTGAGTGTCCTTCGGCCATGTACCCCTTGTTAGATTCCATGTGATCGAGACTCTCCTGATCGTAAGATCAAATAAATACAGCAGTAAATCAGAGAAACCTTGCTCTGATACCAATTGAAAGGTTGCGGAATTATACTATACGGTAATCTAGAAGGGGGGTTGAATAGATTACTACCAGTTAAAAATTTACTACTAACTTCTTTTGATGATAAACACAACTTTGAGACTTGCAACAGAGTGTAAACTAAACTTAGATGTGTTTGTTGTAGATAGATAGAGTAGCAATTATTCTAGCGTGTGTGAAAAACAACGTGCCTACCAAACATCTAACGTAAAGACGTGCAAACCACAGGACACGAGGTTTTAAGGTGGTTTGGAGTACACAACTTGTGTATCCTACGTCCATCGTCCACACACACATGTAGAAGCACTACTTATGAGCTAGTTCAACGCTACAACTCACACACACGAGTTGTTTGATGTGAAACCACGATCACATCAACGCAGACCACGTAGACCAAGTACAAGAACCACTTGATCCACAACCACACACACAGAAGTGAAAACAGAGACTTAGAAGGGTTCTGAGTTGGAGAATCAAATCCTTATGTAGAACTCTTCCACAGGTCGTCTGGATGATCTTCAATCTTCGTCTTGACAAGTTCAGATTGATGTAGAAGCTTGAATCACTGATGAACTGACTTCACCTACACTTGAAAGACAGATCTTCTTGTTTTCTGGGCGGCAGGTTGAAGCAGAGCAGCAGAGAGACTTCTTCTCTTGGATTTTCTTAGGGTATTGGATGGTGGCTGCTTGTGTATAAAATTAACTCCAAAGAGTTCCTTTTATATGGGTGTTAAAGTATAGAGAGTCGTGGAACAAGGAAACACCCACATAGGAAACATATGGAGATCTCGTATTGAGATTCTGTTTACGTTTGTCGACAGGCCTTAGATCATCTGTCGACAGCTAGAGACAGATTGCATTTGACAGATCTCTGAACTTCTGGGAGGGGTTTTCTGTAGGTAGCTGTCGACATCGACTGGGATCTGTCGACATATGGCTATGTTCAGAACCTGTGTTTTCTGTCTGTAGTTTTCTGTCAACAGGCAGCTGAGTAGCTGTCGACAGGTGCTTGTCTTTTGAGCTTTTCTCGACCTTTTTGCTCTTGTTTTAACACACTGTCTTTTGTGCAATCTAACTGACATGTAAGACCATTGTTAGTGAGATAACATGAGCATTTAAATGAGCAAGTTGAACATGTGTTTGCATGGTTCATGAAGTGTACTCATGTATTGCTTATCAATTGTTCATCATCGAAAACAATCATCACATATAAATTCATGTAAACCCAGCAGCAGTTTCTTGTAAGCTTGGTCTAGGGGCATTTCGCCTTCTTTCACATCTGTTGTGAAGTTCCTCTTCGGGTTGTGAAGAGAAGACCTGTTGAAAATAGGTGCTGAGTATTCCCTTCAGTAAGGAAGGAAGACTTGTGTATCAGGGTAGTTGTATACCTCTTCGGGGTTAGAAGAGAAGGCCAGCTGCGGCTGGATGTGTAAGGGTCCTTAAGGGAGACAGTACCCTTGTTAGTGAAATCCCAAGTTGTTGCTTGAGACTGGACATAGCACTCCTTGGGATAGGAGGTCCGAACCAGGATAAAGTTTCCTGTGTTGTGTGTTTGTGTGTTCGTTGTCTTGATTAACACTAACACTAACCAACATTTCTAGTGATCTTCTTTAAAGTGTTTTTGTTGACAGGTTTAAATCAAAAAGTTTTTTACAATCTCATTCACCCCCCCTCTGGGCTTGCTAGCTGGGCAACAAGTGGTATCAGAGCTAAGTCTCTTCGACAAAGAAGATCTTAGGATTTGAAGAGCAAAGATAAATGGCAGCTCAAGGGTATGCAGAAGGCCAGTCAGTTAATAGACCACCTTTGTTCGATGGTGATGATTACAACTATTGGAAGACTGGAATGGAGTACTTCCTTCAAGGTCTCGATTTTCAAATCTCTGACAATCATTGAAGAAGGAGATTTAGTTGTTCTAAACAGTCGAGAAAATTGGACAGATGATGATAAGAAGAAGATCTCCCTCAACTGCAAAGTGAAGAGTATATTATGTTGTGCTCTTAGTAAGAAAGAGTTCAACAGAATCTTAGCATGCAAATCAGCGATGGAAATGTGGGAGAAACTTAGAATCACATATGAAGGAACAAACAAAGTTAAAGAAACAAGGATAGACATCTTGGTAGCTCAGTATGAGCGATTTCAAATGCAGGTAGGAGAATCAATTACACAAATGTAAAGTAGATTCATAGATATCACTAATGGTTTGGCTGGTCTTGGAAAGAACTACAACATGGGAGACATGGTATGAAAAATACTGAGATCCTTACCAGCTTCATGGACTCCTAAAGTGACAGCCATAGAGGAAGCTAACGACCTGAAGAAGATGTCTCTTGAGAAGCTCATTGGGTCACTAATGGCCCACGAAATAAATATGGAAAGGCTTGGGGAGTCTTCAAGCAGAAAGAAGCATAGCAACACGCTAAAAGCCACTGAAGGTAGCTCTGAAGAAGATTCAGAAGATGAAGATAGTGGTGAGAATAGCGAAGATGAAGAAGCATTCCTATCTAGAAGATTACAACGCATATTGGCGAAGAAGAAATACTAGTCTGGAAGTAGACATTTCAGAAAGGGAAAGACTCAGGAAACCTGAAGTCAAGGATGGCAAGAAGTCAGAACCCATTGTAGACACGCGAATTTTCCCATCGCGGGAATATTTTCAAGTTGCACCGTAACGCCCATTTTCCCAATCTTTATGGATCTCACCCATTCTTCCTCAGTGCTTCCCCAGGGGCTATAGTGGACGCGTTTCATAGAACTGCCTTTCAAATCGCATCCAACATTCCCACCACGATTCTTAAACCACCCTTTAATCGCGTCCAGGACCCCTGCCGCGATTCATAGTCCGACAGCGGCCCAGTAAGTCGTCGCGCGCACGTCGTGTAATCATGACTAAATCCCTGAATCGCGTTCGTGTCAGACGACGCGATTCAGAGATGTCAAATCTGAGTGTCGCGTCAGCAGACAATGCGCAGGGGAGTCGGTTGCCTCGAACCATGCAAGTCTTAATCGCGTCTGGTCGTCCCGTCGCGATTCAATTCGCATGGGCATGACCCGACGTGATTCATAGAGGCGGTGCAGCGGTTTCCACACTATCAAACCGACCTTCTTAATCGCGGCCGGCAGAGTCGACGTGATTTACAGCTTTAATTGCAGCGGCTGTCCTGGACGCGATTTTGCCCCAGAGCCTTAAATCTCAGCCAGCAGCCTTCTTCGGCCATTCAAGAGAAAAAAGAAAGAGGGGGCTTTCACTTGGGTTTTGGCCGGGGGGGGGGGGGGGGTTTAGAGAGAGAGAGAGGGTTTTTAGAGAGAGAAAGAGATATTTTAGAGAGAGGGAGGGGATTTCATGCGGTAGAGCTCTCGCGCTTCGACGCCGTCTGCTTCCTCGGCATCCTCATCTCCGTCTCTCGCAAGCTCTCAATCGATGTCATCATCCTCTTCCTCCTCTCGTTTGCCCTCCATCGCGTCGTCACGCCGTTCGGCCTCCTCGGGGCACCACCCCACTTTTCCCTTCCTCCGGACCCCACGTGGTCCTTTTCATTTTCATTTGGCCCCTACGTGGCCCTTTTATTTCATTCATGCATGCACACCCACACACCTACATAATTTAGGAGTTTAAAAAGTCACCCAAAAGGTGTGTTCTTCCCCTTTTTTCCATTTATGTATTTTTATTCTTTTGTATTTGATACTACGCTTTCCGGCTAATCCGATGTTTTTCTTGTCTTTTTGTCTTTTCAGGTACCCGAGCTGAATCTCCTTCACCGGGCGGCCGGTGGAAGGAGGAGGAAATAACCCGCCCCACACATCTCGCACGATCCACAGGTGAAAGGTACACATCCCTTCTCTCCCGTTCTTTACGCCCCACGTGGCGTTCTTTCGGCGCCCTTGGCGTCTGGCGATCACGGTTTGTCTTTATTGCTTTTATTTTCTTTTAATCGCCCGAAGGGACACTATTTGTTTTATCGTCTTTTTTTCACGTGTATCCGCACACATTATTGTGTGGACTGTTTTTCGTCCTTCCCGTAAGACGGGAGCGAGAAATAGAATCTACACCCATCTGTTATGAATGTAAGAAACTCGGACATATCAAGGCTGAATGTCCGAAACTGAAGAAGACAGAATTTAGGAAGAAAGACAGCTCAAAGAAATTCAAAAGATATAAGAAGAAAGCCATGGCAGCTCCATCGAGCAATGACAGCGACTCAGACAGTGAGTCTAGCTCCAGTGAAGAAGAAGAAGAAAAGGCCAACCTGGCCTTCATGGCAAACACTGATGACAAGGTAACCACTGACTCCTCATTCACTTCCTGTAATGAATCAGATTCTGACAGTTCAGAATAAGCTTTTAATGAGTTATATAGTAAATATAAAAATGTATGTAAAATATTAAAAACTACTAAGAAAAGTCATGCATGTCTAGAAATTACTAACTCAGATTTAAAATCTGAAAATGAGCAGTTAGAAAAACAAATTTTTGAACTAAAAAGAAGAAGTGAACTTTTATGTGAAGACCTAAAGACTAAAAATGAGCAAATAACAAATCTGGAAAAACAGGAGACTTTAAGTTAACTTAAAAAGGAAGTTGACAAACTAAAAAAGTTAATGAATATTTATCTAATACAATTGAAAAGTTTACTAATTGTAAATCAACTCTAATACTAAAAGGAGCAAGAAGATCAGGTAGGAAGAAGCATGGTTTAGGATATACTCCACCAGATAATGAAGAAACAATAGTCCACCCTAAAATCTATCCAACACCAAAATTTGTAGCAGAACAAAACACTGAATACAGATCTAACGTTAAGTACATCCCAACTGAAAAAGTTAGTAGAATTTCTTGTTGTAGTCATTGTAACAAATTAGGACATACTAAAGTAACTTGTACAACTAAACACTTAAAATGGATCCCTAAAAGAAAAGATGATGAAACTAACCATCAAGGACCCAAAAGAACTTGGGTACCTAAATCTTAGTGTCACAATTGCAAGGAAGCCTTAGAGCATCGAAGTGGTACCTGGATAGTGGGTGCTCAAGGCACATGACAGGCAATAGGAATTTGTTCTCACACATTGAAGATGAAGAAGGTATAGTGACTTATGGCGATAATGGAAAATGTTCAGTGATCGGTTGTGGTTCAGTTGGCAGCCAAGGCAGAACCCTCATTGAAGATGTTCTATGTGTTCAAGGACTCAATCATAATTTGGTAAGTATCATCCAGTTGTGTGACAAAGGTCACCAAATCAGATTTCAAGAGTCAAAATGTCTTATTATGAAAGATGGAGTAACAGTGTTTGAAGCCTGCAGAGAAAATAAATTATATGTGCTTCACCTGGAAGAGTTAAAGGATCATGATGTATGCCTTGCAGCAAATAAAGATCAATCAGCTGAATTAGGGCACAGGAGATTGGGCCACTGTAGTATAGATGGAATCAGAAAATTGGTCAAGAGAAATCTAGTAGAAGGTCTGCCCAAAGTAAGTTCAAGGATAGAAGGTGTGTGTGAACCTTGTGCAAAAGGGAAGCACACAAAATCATCTTTCAAGTCGAAGACAATTGTAACTACATTCAAACTGTTGGAACTGTTACATATGGATCTGTTTGGACCGATGAGAACCACCAGCCTAGGGGGAAAGAATTTTGGATTCGTGATAGTAGATGATTATTCAAGATTCACTTGGGTATCATTTTTAGAGCACAAAGATGACACATTTGATAGCTTTGTTAAATTCAGCAAGAAAGTTCAGAAGGACAAGAAGTTCAGTATAATAAGTATCCAATCAGATCATGGAGGAGAATTTCAAAACGAAAAATTTGCAGAATTCTGTAATGATCAAGGAATTGAGCATAATTTCTCAGCACCAATGACACCATAGCAAAATGGAGTTGCTGAGAGAAAGAATAGAACATTATTGGATATGGCTAGAACCATGCTGTCAGAGTATAATCTTCCAAGATATTTCTGGGCTGAAGCAATCAATACAACATGTTACATAATAAATAGGGTGATGATCAGGCCAATACTAAAGAAGACAGCATATGAGCTCTACAAGCAAAGGAAGCCAAAAATCAGTCATTTTAGAACATTCGGCTGTCCATGCTTCATCCATAACAATGGTAATAGAGATATTGGTAAGTTAGATTCCAAATCTGATGAAGGAATATTCATGGGGTATGCTTCTAAACCTAAAGGTTGTAGAGTCTTTAACAAACAAAGTTTATTAATAGAGCAAACCGTCCATGTTATTTTTGATGAGTCTAACCCTTCCTTGAGAAAGGAAGTAGATAGTGATGATGATGATGCAGATAAACTATCCAAGAAACTCAAGAATACATCTATCAAGGATAATGAAGATCCACCCTTGGAAGAATTACAACAGAAAGAAATATCTCATAATGATCTTCCAAAGGATTGGAGATACAAGAAGGATCATCTAAAAGACAACATCATTGGAGATCCATCTATTGGGGTAAGAACAAGAGGTAATGTAATTCCATGTGATTACTTAGCATATGTCTCTCAAATTGAGCCGAAGACAATCAATGAAGCACTGTCTGATGAATCTTGGATTTTAGCCATGCAAGATGAACTTAATCAGTTCAAGAGAAACCAAGTTTGGTCCCTTGTTCCGTGACCATTAGATCATCTTGTTATTGGCACCAAATGGGTGTTCAGAAACAAATTGGATGAAGCTGGTGTTATCACTAGAAACAAGGCTAGACTGGTCGCTCAAGGCTATTCCCAAGAGGAAGGCATAGATTTCGATGAAACCTATGCACCAGTGGCTAGACTTGATGTAACATCTTGGGTTTTCGGCTTCCCATTTGTTGTGTTGGATGACTGGCCACTAACGCATCCGGCTTGGGCGACGCGTTAGTGTCGCGTCGGAGGTGCTCGACGTGACAGTCATCCGGGTTGCGACCACCTTGTGTGTCGCGTTCCTATCGCGCCTAGTCAATGGGTCGCGACATGATTCTGCTTTTCATTCATCTGAAACCTGTCAAGGTGGCAGGCGGGTCAGAGCGACCTGTCAGGTTGTCGCGGTGTCTCAGAGGGACGTGTTCTTGTCGCAGTGTGGGTGGCCGTCACGTTAAGGTTGTTGACGCGACGCCCCGCCCCTTCGCATCTTTGGGGCCGAAGGCTTAAAGCCTTGGTTGGCGCCCCTTTCCCCCTCCTTTGGCTCTTTCTCCTTTCCCTCCTCCTCTTCAAGGAGGGGATGCTTTTCCCCTCTCTTCCTTCGGCTGTTGGAGCTTAGCGGAGCGGCGGCGGCTCGTGGTGGAGCTGGAGTGGCGTCGTGGAGCGAGGAGGTGGCGGTCGTGGTGTCGTGAAGGCCCTTTGGGGTTCGGTTCTTCCAAAATCTATAGGGATCTCTTGTGCCCTTTCCAATCCGGTGATTGGGAGTCCTTTTGTGTTGGTAGATAGCTTTACAGCTTTCCCCATGCTCCCCTCCCCATTGTGGTGTGCTTTGTAGGGTGTGGGCGATCCTGGGATGTAGCATCCCAGCGGTCTGCCTCCCGACTGATGTCGCGAATGCCGTGCGCATCGCAACATCAGAGGAGGCGTTGCCCCGGTCGGGCGCGACCTTATCGCGGCACAGTTGGCCATCGTGATAAGCTCGTGTCGCGACCTAGTTTCCTTGTCGTGACAAGCATGTTGTCGCGACGCAATTTCCTATCGCAACAGGGTGCTTGTCGCGGTTGCCCTTCCTATCGCGATGGTATCGCGATGGGCTAGGAGGGCACGACAGCACCAGGCTTGCCTCGGGTGTTTCCATGGCCTCGTTGGCATGTCGGCGTATGCCCCAGGGTAGGGTTGCCCTTAGGACCTTCTGGTAGAGAACGTGGCAGGTTGGCTCACTGTGTTCAGTTGACCGAAATGACACCTTCAATGCCGTGTCCTAGTGGCGGTGCTAGGAGGCTCGCGTCTGTCTAATTATCGATTGTTTGACTGTCAATCGATTATTAGAAGAGCGATGGTTTATGTACTGTCCCGTGGTGTTCCATGTTTTCTGGCCATGCCGTGTGTGCCGGTGTTGGCCGACGGCCCTCCTGGGTGTTCCGGGAGGGGAGCCGTGCATGCCTGTGCCTGCTGGGCTTGTCTTGGTTACAAGCCAGCTGTACCGATTTCTGTGGTGGTTGCCCCGCCTGTTATCTTTCGCCCGGTGCTTTGCACTTGAGGGCTTGTCCTGTTCAGAAGTTGTCTCCATTTCCTGGGATCCCCATCCTCGGGAGCATGTTGAGGGAGTTGTCCGGGCTACGAGCGTGCTCGAGTTGACAGCCTAGTGTGGCGGACTCTACAGCTGAGGGGAAAACGGTTGTGGGCAGCGGCGTAGAGTGTCTGTGTCTCTGAGGTGGTTGAGGCATTTTTACCGGTGCAGACTAGCTAGTCGTTCTCACTGCCTCGCTCTGCGTTGGTTCCGACGCCGCGTAGGGAGGGTAGGCGTGGGCCGTAGCTCAGCCGGGCTGCGGTGGTTTGTTAGTTGTTCTCAACTATGGCTCACTAGACTCACTCTACCTAGGGAGGTTGTAGGCAGGAGTCAGTGGCTGGCGAGTTGGAGGTGTGGACGGTGTGTCCCCCTCTTAGCTGCCTATGGTGGTGGCTTGGTTGTTCTTGCTGTGACGGAGTTTCTCACGTTGTTTCTAAGTGAGTCTCGTTGCTCTAGCCTGCACGGTGGTTGTAGCCTAGTTGTGTCTAGTGTCGTGGGCTTGGTTGGTTTGGCCTTGTGGGCCGTGCTAGCAGTTTCAGTGTTGCATGACCTCTCGGGGTGCCTTGTGCAGACACCCGATCGCTGGTTTTGTACACCGTTCCTTGGTGCCATCCGTGGTGGCACTGTAGGGTGTAGTTCCTGACCTCGTGGAGTGTCCGAGGTCTAGAGTGGTTCTTGGGTTGAATGTGTTTTGGAATTTCCTAAAGTTGTATTTTAATGATGACCAAAGAACATCACTCATACTTTGATTTTGATGATGGCATATTGTGATTTTGATGATGACTTGTGTGATTTTGTACTTAATGGGTTGAACATGTTATATACATCATTTATGTAATAACAATGCTCAAAAAGCATGTTTCAAATACTTTACAACTCATATTCTAATGATAATATCTTGTACTAATGGTCTATGTGTTGAATTCTTAGGGGCATACAATTCTAATCATGGTAGTGTCGACACACCCATTGATGGTGTCAACACTGGGTATCATTCCCTGAAGCAATTTCATGAAGATAGGGTCCAGTGTGTCTACACAGTCCCTGGCAGTGTTGACACTAGACCCAGTCTCCAGAAGACCCAGTTGCCTGACTGGGACAGTGTGTCGACACAGCCAGTGGCAGTGTCGACACTAGACACAGCATCCAGAAGACCAGTTTTGCGCAAATGGGACAGTGTGTCAACACACTCCCTGGTGGTGTCGACACACTCCGACTGAAACTCAAAAATGTGAATTTACATGGACACGTGGCCGCTTGAGGTTCAAGGGAATCTGCCTAGGTTTTTGTGCCCATGTACCCTAAGGCTCTTTATGGACATATGGGGCTATAAATACCCATGCTTTTGGTACTCCAAAGCATCCCATGTAAGATCAAGCCAAGAGGATTCTGGAAGAGGGCAAGAAGAGCAGGAAAAAGGCATCTGCATCCAGAGGAGCAGAGCAGTGCCGCTAAGGGAAGAAGAAGGAGAAGAAGAGAAGGAGCTTGTGATTGCAGCAGTGCTGATAAAGAAGAAGATCCAGTCGAGTCTGTATTTGGTTAGAGTGTAAATTTCTCTAGGGAATCTGTGTATATATTCTACATAGATCTCCCAATTCTATTTGTCTCTACCATTTCTATTGTACTGAGATAGACCGTGCTAGAGGATCTATACTCTAAGTGTGCTTGTTCTAGCAGAACTTGGATCGATTGTGGTCCAGAGGTTTGAGTACTTTGTACTCTGTTTTGGAGCCCTAGTGCTCTGGGTTGGAGCTGTTGTGCTCTGGTGCTTGAGCCGTAGTGCTCAAGGGATTGTGAATTTGCTGAATTCACAAGTGGTCTTTGGAGTAGGTCATTGTGCCTATCTCCTGGGTTTCTTTGAGTCGTCACACTCAGAGAGGTTGGAGTCGTTGTGCTCAAATTGTACTGCACTTGTCCCAGTGGTTCCTCTGTTGTGAGGAGGTGGACGTAGGAGACACAAGTTGTGTTCTCCGAACCACCTTAAAATCTTCTGTGCACTGTGGTTTGATGTGTGGTTTTCTATTCTTATTCACTATACTCACACACCACACTTGAATATGATTGAATTGTGTGTTTTACTTATTTTAATTCCGCTACCATACACACAATTTCTTAGTTCTTTTATCAAAGTCACCTATCCGATCCCTAACAACTGGTATCAAAGTGGGTCAGAGTCAAATCTATACTCTGAGATGCTTTGGTGAATTTTCTGTATTTCAGATTTTGATCACTTGCTCAAATTGCTGTGTGGTTTGGTTTGATTGTCTTTATCATGGACTCTAGAGGTTTTGTTACTGAAGGTCATTCAATCAATAGGCCTCCATTTTTTGATGGTACTGACTATCCTTACTAGAGGAATAGGATGATGGTTTTTCTTAGAGCACAGAACTATGAAGTATGGAGAATTGTTGAAAAAGGACCAATTGAAGTCACTGGAGATGAAGATCAATGGACCAGGGAGCAGATTAGAAGGGTCACCCTGAACTACAGCGCCATGAACATGCTGCAATGTGCCATCTATCCAAAGGAGTATTCCAGAATCTCTATGTGTAAGTCTGCCAAGGAGATGTGGGATAAATTAGAATTGCTTTATGAGGGCACATCTCAGGTCAGGGAGACTATGGCTAACATGTTAGTTTTTGATTATGAATTGTTTATCATGAAATCTGATGAAACTATATCTGAGATGTTTGCTAGGTTCATGGTTATCATCAATGGTCTTCGATCATTGGGTAAGGAATACTCAAATGAAGAATTGGTAAGAAAAATCTTGCGCTCATTATCTCCTGTATGGCACACTAAAGCAACTGTCAATGAAGATTCAAAGGATTTATCCAAAATCACATTGGATGAACTCATTGGATCATTAATGACATATGAGTTAAACCTTAAGAGATCAAAAGAACACATGCTAAAAACAAAAACCATTGCTCTTAAAGCTTCATCAAGTAATAAAGGAAAATCTAAAGAAAATTCTGAATCTGAGAAATCTGAATCTGATAATGATAATCTTGCTTTCATCACTAGACAATTTAAGGCATTTCTAAAATCAAACAAGAAGAATTTTGGTAATAAGCAAAATGCCATGTCTAGTAAAAAGAAACATTTATCTCATGTTGATCATAAGAAAACTAATGAAATTCCTGTGTGTTATAGGTGTAACAAATTTGGGCATATGAAGGCTGATTGTCCAAAAGGTAAGAAGGAAAAGCACATAAACCACAAGAAGGAGTTTCACAAAAAGAAGAACAAGGCCATGGTTGCTACATGGTCAGATGATGAAAGCTCATACTGCAATGAAGAATCCTCAACTTCAGATGAAAATGAAGTTTGCTTCATGGCTGGAAGCAGCGAAGAACAGGTAGATATATCCTTTGAACTATTTACCATTGAAGATTGACAAGAAGCATATGGTAACTTGGTTGAAAGTATGTCTGAAATTAGAAAAGAAAATAAATACTTGAAAAGAAAAATTGAAAGCATTCTTCATGATACTTCATCATCTGTAAAGACTTCTGAATTGGAAGCTCAAATTTCAGACCAAATCAAAGAAAATGATGAACTGTTGATTTTTGTTGATGATCTGAAATTGAAAATTCAAAAATTGAACAAAGAACTCATCAATTCTGTTAAGAAATTTGAAGAAAAAGAAAAGGAAAATCATGAAAATTTGAATGAAATTGAAAAACTCAATCTTTGCATTAAAGAAAAAGAAGATATCATCAAGAACTTCACTCAAGGGAAAGACAATCTGAATGCTCTACTTGGAGTTAAGATGAATTCATACAAATTTGGTTTAGGTTTCGAACCACAAAATTTAAAGAAAACTGAATCATCATCAAAGCAAACAAAATCATTAAAAATCCTTTAATAAAATTTGTCAAGGCAAGCTTATCTAAAAACAAAAGAAAAATACAAAAATAAAAAGAACCTGAGAGGTCAACACATACCCTACCTAGGTCGACACACACTATGCACAGGTCGACCTATCCCAGTCAGAGGTCAACCTACTCTTCTTATAAAAATCACAAAAACTTCAAACCAATCAATAATCAGCTTTCTCATGGAAATTGGAATGTTTTCTCCTCTTACAATTCAAGATGGAATAAGTCTTGGAACCAAAGGTACAGTGGTAACCAATGGTTCAATCCTTATTTCTATCATTCATCTTTTCCTACATATCAACAGCAATACATGCCAAGTTTTTCACAATGGAACAAATCAACTAAGAGGTATAATGTTCAGAAAATTGAAAAATAAGAAGTTGAATCTTTTGTTTCAAAAAACACTGTGAAGAAAAATACAAAAAATTGGGTTAGAAATGATTTGTTATCTCTTCTCACTTAGGATGTTGGTACCAATCTCATGTCGGTACCAAAAAACTTTTCTTGTCTAATTTGTTATGTGCAGGAAAGCCGTGCATCCAATTCCAACAACATCTGGATTCTTGACAATGGATGCTCACCGCACATGACAGGAGACAGAAATAAATTTTCATGCTTGATTGAAAAGGAAGGTGGATCAGTCACCTTTGGAGGTAAGAATAAAGGAAAAATAATTGGCAAAGGAAAAATTGGTAAGTCTTTCATTACCTTAAGTAATGATGTTTGTTTAGTTGAGGGTTTGAATTACAACTTGCTTAGCATTAGTCAATTGTGTGAAAATGGTTGCAAGATTCTTTTTGAACATGATTCATGCAAAATAATTGACTCCTCTTCTGAGAAAATTAAATTGACTGGAAAAAGAGAAAATAATGTCTACATGATTGATTTGTGTGATAATTCTTCTTCAAATGTTTGCTTGATTGCAAATAAAAATGACATTGCTTGGTTGTGGCACAAAAGGTTGGGTCATGCAAGTTTCACAACCATTAGTAAACTCATAAGAATAAATCTTGTAAAAGGTCTCCCAGAATCTTTCCCAGTCATTGACAATCTTGTTTGTGGGATATGTACTCAAGGAAAACAAACAAGAAAATCTTTTAAAGTGTTCAATGAAGTACTTTCATCTAAACCACTTGAGTTGCTTCATATGGATCTTTTGGTCCAACCAGAACTCAAAGTCTCAGTGGTAATAGATATGGCTTTGTGATCATTGATGACTTTACAAGATATACTTGGGTCTTATTCCTATCCCATAAAAGTGATGCATGTTCAGAATTCAGGAGATTTTACAATTCTGCCTTAGTGGGTTTATCTTTCAAACTGAATTCTATTTTGACAGATCATGGGGGTGAATTTGAAAATAAATCATTTTTTGATCTCTGTACTAAACTGAAAATTCTTCATAAGTTTTCTTCCCCCAAAACTCCAGAACAAAATGGAGTTGTAGAAAGGAAAAATAGAACTCTTATGGAAATGGCTAGAACTATGCTCATTGAAAGTAAACTGTCTAAATCTTTTTGGGCAGAAGCTGTAAATACAGCTAATTTCATTTTGAATAGAGCATTAGTAAGACCAAAGATCAGAAAAACCCCTTATGAGTTGTTCAAAAATAAAAAGCCAAGTGTGTCATATTTCAAAATTTTTTGTTGCAAATGTTTTGTTCACAATAACAATAAAGAAAATCTTGATAAATTTGATGCAAAAAGTTTTGAATCAATCTTCTTAGGTTATTCTGAAACTTTAAAAGCTTACAGAGTTTATATTTTGAAAAATAAGACTGTGGAACAATCTCCACATGTCATTTTTGATGAAAACTTCCAAAAGATTGACATTCCTACTTCATGCAGAACTCCATTATGTGATGATGAGGATGATTTTCTTGAACATCCATCTATAAATCTTGAAGAGCAAGAAGTACCAAATGCACATGAGGTTCTTGAATTGCCAACTTCAAGTGATTCAGGTAATCATGTTCCTGAAAATCATGCAAACCTTGAGGTAATTGTTGCCCAGTTGACTAGCCCAGAGGGGGGGGGGGGGGTGAATGGATCTTTAAAAATCTATTTAGGTGACACCTGTATGTAAAAGTATACACAAAAACAATCTTCGATGTTGGTTAGTAACGGTTAGTATGAACAAAAAACTTACAAAGAATCAATCACACAATGCAAGGAATTATCCTGGTTCGGACCTCCTTTCCTTAGGAGTCCTACGTCCAGTCCCTGAGCAATAACTCAGGTTTTCACTAACTAGGGTACAGTCCCCCTATGGACACTACAACACCCAGCACAGTTGGTCTTCCTTCACACCAGAAGGGAATAACCACACCCTGGATACCTCACCAGGTCTTCCTTCACAACCGAAGGGAAACAGCACCCTGGATCTCACCAGGTCTTCCTTCACACACGAAGGGAAACACCACCCTGGATCCCACTAGGTCTTCCTTCACACACGAAGGGAAACACCACAAAGAGAATAGAATGAATTCAAGCCCCTAGATCAAGCTTTTACAAGCCAAGATCTGAAGCAACAAGCACTGAGAGCAAAAGATCTAAACAAGGCACACTCTCAGAACTACACGGGCTCTCTTAGAAATTCTATTACAGCACAGAGAGCGAAGAGCTAAAGGTGATGAGGAATGAGATTCTTGGCTCTAGACTTTTTGCAGAAGAATTTGAATGCTTGTATGCGAGATGCTTGTTCTCTACTGCGTTGCATATCATTCTTCTCTTCTGTCTTGTATTTATATCTACTTTTGAAATACGGCCGTTGAAGTAACCATTGTCTCTTAAATTGATAGACGTTAGACTGCTTAACATTTGGAAGCTTCAACAATCTTTTATCCATTTGAGAACGCAAAGAGATAGGGTCTTCTGGCGTCTATATGGTCCAACGTTGTATGACAGAATGTCTTTAGGACCCTGCACACATTAAATGCTTGAACAGTAGACAGCTAGGCTGTCTCTTGTTGTTAGTAAACGTTGATGTGAGTATTCACCAAAATAGCAATGCCAAATAGTTTGTTCTAAAAGATGTTGATAGAATATGCACAATAAGAAAAGGATATCATCTGCATGCATGTAGAGATACGTTCTGTCTTTATTAAATGCACAGCAGACAGACAGATAACAAAAGACTTTGACTATTCAACGCTTTAAAATAAATGTCAAGTCGATATAAATCATAAAGTCGTTGTCTATATGACTTATGAAATCGTTATGATCAAGTCAGTTTGACCAAGTCATTATGAGTCATAGCAAATCGTTATATTTACTGAAGGATTCAGTATGAACACTTAACAAATCGTTATAGAAAGCAAGTCATTGTGTTCACCGAAGAAATCGTTGTGAAACACTTAACAAATCGTTATGAGCTTTAAAGAAATCGATGCGCGAAGCAAATTGTTATGAGCTCTAAACAAATCGTTGCAAAAAGCAAATCGTTATGAGTTCTAAAGAAATCGTTGCGCAAAGAAAATCATTATGAGTTCTAAAGAAATCGTTGTGATAACTTACGAAATCGTTACGGCGAGCAAGTCGTCGCGAATTCTAAATAAATCGTTATGATAACTTAAGAAATCGTTACGGAGAGCAAGTCATTGCGAATTCTAAAGAAATCGTTATGATAACTTAAGAAATCGTTACGGCGAGCAAGTCGTTGCGAATTCTAAAGGAATCGTTATGATAACTTAAGAAATTGTTACGGCGAGCAAGTCGTTGCGAATTCTAAAGAAATCGTTATGATAACTTAAGAAATCGTTGCGACGGACAAGTTGTTATGAGTTCTGAAGAAATCGTTGTGATGACTTATAGAATCATTCTGAGAACGATTTGTTTGTAATCAAACGATGTCACAATAAAGAAGTCGTTCAGACACTTAAGAAATCATTATGAATTCAAATCGTTATAGCACTAAAGGAAGTCGTTGTGACTTTCAACAGAAGTCGATGTGGACTTAGAGAAATATGATCTTGACAAGATAAAAGCTTCAGAAAGGTAATACTTACCAATATTGGCTTATTTGACCTTGGTATATTTCCTATACTTAAGACTTATGAAGAATGTGTTAGAATTTTTTGTTTGATTTTGTTAATCACCAAAATAAATATGTAATTAATTAAAATTACATGGGGACAGACTGAGCATCAATCTCCCCCTTTTTGGTGATGACAAAACTTAACAATAAGCATGAATAAAGAATCTGAATATTTGCATAATGTATTTCACACATGCTAAGTATATTTTTTTTCTTTAACAATAAGCATGAATAATAAAAAAAATCTGAATATTAGCAGAATGTATTTCAGATATGCTAAGTATTTTTCTCCCCCTTTTTGTCATTAAGCAGAAAGATAATCTGAGATAAAGAATGAAGAGAAAGGATAAGCAGAGACAAGCAAATGTAGTTTATTCATTCTGAGGAGGTACAGGTAAGTAATAAGCAGGAGATAAAAGAGAGGCAAAATGAGAAATAATCTCCCAGGCCTGCTCTTCCTGCCTCTCAAAGTAGGTCTTGAAGGGTCCAGGACCAACAGAATAATTTGGTCCCATAGAGGGAGCCATTCTTTTGAGGTGAAGGACCAACTGAGCTTCATGGAAATCAATGTACGGATCTCTGTCCAAGGAGTGCTTGTAGAAGGAGACTTTTCCAAAGCTAGCACACGCAAGAAACTGATTAAGGGAAACAGGATAGAAGATCTGCCTATGCTTCAATTCCTGGCGCATGGCGACATAGACTTTGTACCTTTCCACCCAAATTTGAAGAGGATCATTTACAAGGTGGAGGGATATGAGTGGAAGAGGCAGGAGAAAAGGTAGATTGAGAAGGAAATGGTGTTGGAGAGGAAATGGGTCTGGGTTGAGGCTTTTTGAAGGTTTGGGGAGCAGGAGGTGCTGTAGAAGCTGAGGGTGGAGATGGAGGAACAGGTGTGTGAGAAGAAAAAGAAGGAGCTGGGGGCTTAGGTGCCAAGACTTCTTCTTCTACCACTGTCTGCACAGGATCAGACTCCAATGGCCCTGATGGCCCTGACACCTTCTCAGCTGGCCCTGGAGGCCCTTCAACTTGCTTAGCTGGCCGAGATGGCCCTTGCTCATTGACCTCTGCCTCTGTTGCTGCTGCTGCTGGTGCCGGCCCTGATGGCCCGGACATAGGAACTGACAGCCCTAATGGCCCTGGTGGCCTGGAAGTATCAGCATCCAAGTTCTGATCTGCAGGAGGTGCAGGAGGAGGAGGAGCTTGAGCTCCAACTGCCTTCAGAATCTCAGCTAGCATAGACTTCATGCTGCCCATCTCTTTGTTGAACCATTTCCTGGCATTTCTTATTTGAGAGATTTCCTTAGTGGTGGATGCTTGGCTCATAAAAATGGAGTTCACATCACATTGAAGAGAGCACAAGACTTCTCCTTGAGCATCTAATCTTTCAACGACAGGTTTCAAATTAATAACAATTTTCTGTCTCACCTGCCTCTCGAAAGGAGTATCTGCTAAGAGTGGAACTTCGGAAACCACTTCTTTTCCTTTCTGCCTTGCCTCTGAAGCTGGAGGCTGCTGATCATCATCTGATTCTAAGGAGCTGGCTGTCTCCCCGTCTCTAGGATCATTACCTGGGGGATTGTCATGTTCCACCCCCTGAGTGCCATCATCATGTGAACTGGCAAAGACTTCATCAGCAGGCACACTGCCCATAGGCTCATCACATTGTGCTGCTTCTGCTGGTCCACCCTTTAATTGCTCCCCCTCAGTAGGAGCATCTTCTTCCATTGACTCTTGCTCCCCCTGAATGGGAGCATCTTCCATAACAATGTCTTCAGGAGCAACTGATTCCTCAATGTGGCCTGATGCCACAACTTCTTCCTCTGAATTTCCACCAACCTCTGGAGTGACTGGGGTGGAATGAATAGAATCCAACACCTCTCTAAAGATAGAGGCAACAATGGAGGTGGGCAAAGGATCTGTTGCACCTACCACTGCTTCTCCTACTGGTGCTTCTGGAGGTTGAGATTCGACTGTCACTTTAGGGGACCCTGCTAGCTCTGCTGTCCCTGCTACTTGAGCTACCAATTCAGATGGTCCTGCTGCCTCTTGAACTGCTAATACAACAACTGTTGCCTCAACTTCTGCTGCCAATGCTACTGCTGCTGGTTCTGTTGATGCTTCTGGCACTTCTTCCTGAATATCTGGAATATCTCCTATAATGGCCTCTCCCTCTGCCACAGAGGTCTTAGACAAAATTCCATCAACAACTGAGAACCCACTCTTCCTCAGATTTCTGAACCTAATTGCTTGGCCCATCTTCTCAACTACTACCCCAGATAGATCAACACCGAAGTGTTTGAAGATCTTGGTAAGCAAATGGGCATAGGGCAAAGAGACATTAAGCTTGCTCTTTGTATCCCAAATCTGATCACGGGCAAACCTCATCCTTTCTATCATTACTTCGGCCATGTTGATCTCCTTGTTCTGTATGGCCCAGAACATCATATCCGAATCTGCCTTGGTACAAGAGGAGAATGTTGCACTTCTAGGAACCAAAATCTGACAAACTATGAAATGAAGGAGGCGGTTGAAAGCATTCAACTGATTGATATCTATTTTCCCATCTCTCAGTCTGAACCCTGGTCCTACAATGCCAAGACCTTTAGCTTGGGCGTCCACGGTGTGAATCCCACTGTGACCGGTTGTGCTCACATCAAACAACATCTTCAGAAGATCATGATCAATCTTTATGGGGATACCTTTGACTGAAGACGTCACAGACCCATCTGTCTCCGATTTCATACAAACATAGAACGCCTTCACGAGGTCTGGATAGCTTACCTCAGAGAAGGTTGAAATAACTGACCACTTCATCCTGCTTATGGCTGCTACAACACTGTGCATCCCGTTCTTCTCAAGATCAGCAACATCTACTGCTTTATTCCCACAAACCTTGGTCTTCACAAACGTGAACCTCTCCTGCTGCTCAAGAGTAAGGAACTCAGCACCGTAGCCCCCAAGACTTCCGGAGATGACGGATGCGGCCATGGAATCAGTTGAACAGGGTTTCTGGAGGGTTGAGAAAGAAGGAGTGAAAGCCCTCAAGAAATTTATCGCGGAAAGGAGAGAGGAGCTTCAAACTTGCAGAGAGTCGATGTCGAATCGTTAGGGCATCGGCTTAGGCAACCAGACGAAAGAGGGAAAAAGGTAGAAGATGGGAGATGAAACGTCCCCACATCGATTTTTGTAATTGAATAAATACTTTGTGGAAAGTGAGGCGTCAAAAGGCGGCAGAAAGCGACAAAAGAGTTTGACAATTCAAACCGACTTTAATAAAGAAGCGGCCAGGAAAGATAATTTAGATTTCTTTTACATAAAACCATGGAGGGAAAAATTTACTTAATTCTGAAAATTTATATGCCAGTTTTAAACAGAAATCTTTTCACAAATTGCACATGCCCAATTCCCTTCTAAGAGATGTAAATCTCTCTTCAGGTAAGGCTTTTGTGAAGATATCTGCTAGCTGACCATTTGTATCAATAAATGAAATTTCAATATTACCATTTGCTACATGATCACGAATAAAATGATATCTGACCTCAATATGCTTGGTCCTTGAATGTTGGACTAGATTTTTGGTGAGCTTGATGGCACTGGTGTTGTCACACAATAGTGGAATTGATTTGATATTGAGTCCAAAATCCTCAAGTTGTTGCTTTATCCATAGGAGTTGTGTATAGCAACTTCCAGCAGCCACGTACTCAGCTTCAGCTGTAGACAGTGCCACTAAATTTTGTTTCTTTGAGGACCAGGATATCAAACATCCTGCAAGAAATTGACAACCACCACTGGTGCTTTTTCTATCTACTTTGCATCCAGCATAGTTAGCATCAGAGTATCCTACTAAATTAATTTCACAAGATTTTGGATACCACAGACCTAAATCATGAGTTCTAGCTAAATATCTAAATATTCTTTTCACAGAGATTAAATGTGATTCTCTTAGATCTGCTTGATACCTAGCACACATGCATACACTAAATAGAATATCGGGTCTACTTGCTGTTAAGTAAAGTAATGAACCAATCATACCTCTATAGATCTTTTGATCTACTTTCTTACCATCCTTGTCACTGTCCATCCTGGTAGATGTACTCATGGGAGTTGAGAGTGGCTTTGTGTTTTAAAAACCAAATTTCTTTAACAGCTCCTTGATGTATTTTGCTTGACAAATGTGAGTGTCCATCTTTTCCTTGCTTGATTTGTAGTCCAAGGAAATAATTGAGCTCTCCTATCATGCTCATCTCAAATTCTCCCTGCATCAACTTTTCAAAGTACTTGCAAAGGGATTCATCAGTAGATCCAAAGATAATATCATCTACATAAATTTGTACAAGTAGTATGCTTTTAACTTTTGATTTTACAAATAGAGTGCTATCTACTTGACCTCTACTAAAACCATGGTTTAGAAGAAATACCAGGCCCTAGGTGCTTGCTTTAAACCATATAATGCCTTATGAAGTTTAAAAACATGATTAGGAAATTTTGTGTCATCAAAACCCGGGGGTTGTTCCACATAAACTTCCTCTTTTATAAAACCATTTAAGAATGCAGATTTGACATCCATTTGAAATAGTTTTAAGTCTAATGCTGATGCATATGCTAGTAATATTCTAATAGCCTCAAGTCTAGCTACAGGTGCATAGGTTTCATCGAAATCTATGCCTTCCTCTTGGGAATAGCCTTGAGCTACCAGTCTGGCCTTGTTTCTTAAGATCACACCAGCCTCATCCAATTTGTTTCTGAACACCCATTTGGTGCCAATAACTGGATGGTCTGATGGTCTAGGAACAAGTGACCATACTTGGTTTCTCTTGAACTGATTTAGTTCATCTTGCATGGCCAAGATCCAAGATTCATCACCAAGAGCTTCATTGACTGTCCTCGGCTCTATTTGAGAAACAAATGCTAAATAATCACAGGGTATCATGTTACCTCTTGTTCTTACCCCAATAGATGGATCACCGATAATATTCTCAGGTGGGTGATCTTTCTTGTATCTCCACTCCTTTGGAAGATTTTCATGTGTAATTTCCTTTTGTTGCATGTCTTCCAGAGGTGGATCATCCTTGTCCTCAATTGATGTATTCTTTAGTTTCTTGGACAGTTCATCTGCATCATCATTATCACTATCTTCTTCCTTTCTTAGGGAAGGGTTAGTTTCATAAAAAATAATATGTACAGACTGTTCAATTAATAAAGTGTGTTTATTAAATACTCTATAGCCTTTGGGTTTAGAGGTGTACCCCATGAAGATGCCTTCATCTGATTTGGCATCCAACTTACCAATGTCCCTTTTTCCATTGTTGTGGATGAAGCAACGACATCCAAATGTCCTGAAATGACTGATCTTTGGTTTCTTTCCTTTGAACAGTTCATATGCAGTCTTCTTTAGGATTGGCCTGATCATTACTCTGTTGATAATGTAGCTTGTTGTGTTGACTGCTTCAGCCCAAAAATACCTTGGCAGATCATATTCTGATAGCATTGTTCTTGCCATATCCAATAGAGTTCTATTCTTTCTCTCAGCAATTCCATTTTGCTGTGGTGTCCTTGGTGCTGAGAAATTATGCTCAATCCCCTGATCATCACAGAATTTAGCAAATTTTTCATTCTAAAATTCACCACCATGATCTGATCGGATAGAAACAATGCAGAACTTCTGATCCTTCTGGACTTTCTTGTTGAAACTAACAAAGTTTTCAAATGTGTCATCATTATGATCTAGGAATGATACCCATGTGAATCTTGAGTAATCATCGACTATGACAAATCCAAAGTTCTTTCCTCCAAGACTGGTAGTTCTCATTGGCCCAAATAGATCCATATGAAGGAGCTCTAAGGGTTTTGAGGTGGTTACTTCCGTTTTTGACTTGAAGGAGCTCTTGGTGTGCTTTCCCTTAGCACAAGATCTACAGACGCCTTCCATTTTTGCACTGACTTTTGGCAGACCTTCCACAAGATTTTTCTTTAGCAATTTTCTCATGCCATCTATGCTGCAATGACCCAGTCTTCTGTGCCACAGTTCAGTTGACTGGCTTTTATTTGCTGCCAGGCAAACATCTTGATCCTTGAGTTCTTCAAGATGAAGCGCATACAGGCTCTTCTCCCTATTGGCTTCGACGATTACTGCTCCATCCTTCAATATGCTGTACTTTGATTCTTGAAACTGAATCTGATGGCCTCTGTCGCAAAGCTGGCTGATGCTAATCAGATTGTGCTTCAGTCCTTTGACAAGCAGTACATCTTCAATGACTATCTTTCCTTTGTTGCCCACAGAACCACTGCCAATTACTGTGCCTTTCCCATTGTCTCCATAGGTAACTGTTCCTTCTTCAGCTTGGAGATGGGTGAAAAGCTTCTGATTTCCTGACATGTGCCTTGAGCACCCACTGTCCAAATACCATTTGGATGCTCGAGTGCTACCCTGAAATAAAATCATCATGTTTTAGGTACCCAAATTCTTTTGGGCCCTGATTGGTTAGTATCATTGATTTTACCTTTGATTATCCATTTCTTATGTTTTGTTGGGCATGTTGTTATGATATGTCCTAACTTGTTGCAATGACTAAACAGGATAATTTGGTTATTTTTTCTATATATTTGAAGTTAGCTTTGTATGCTATATCTTGTTCGGGTACAAATTTTGGTGTTGGATATGTTTTAGGATAAACTATAGTTTCTTCATTATCTGGGGGTGTATATCCTAATCCATTTTTCTTCTTACCTGATCTTCTGGCACCTTTTAATATGAGGGAGTTTTTACCATTTGTGAAATTTTCTAATGTGCTAGATAACTGTATATTTTCTTCTGTTAGTGTCTTAATTTCAGTTTTCAGTTCATCTGAACTTACTTCTTTTTCTAATTTAGTTATTTGTTCATTCTTAGCTTTTAGATCTTCACATAACAGTTCATTTCTTCTTTTAAGTTCAGTTATTTGACTTTCTAATTGTTCATTTTCTGATTTTAGATCTGAGTTTGTATTTTCTAGACAAACTATGTTTTTCTTGCTTACTTTTAATAGTTTGGTTACTTCTCTATATTTATTATATAGTTCGTTGAAAGATTCTTCTAAACTATCGGAATCTGAACCATTACAAGAATCAAAGGATGAGTCAGAGGTTACCTTTTCTTCAGTACTTGTCATGAAAGCCAGGTTGGCTTCTTCCTCATCACTGGTTGAGCTTGACTCACTGTCTGAGTCGCTGCTGTTGCTCCATGCAGCTGCCATAGCTTTCTTCTTATATTTCTTGAACTTCTTGAAGCTCTCTCTCTTCCTGAATTCAGGCTTCTTGAGCTTTGGACATTCAGCTTTGATAGGTCCTGGCTTTTTGCACTCGTAGCATATGGTCTCACTCTTCTTTTGATCCTTTCCATCTGGTTTCTTGAAGTCTTTATTTCTCTTGAAGTGTCTTCTACCAGATTGGAACTTCTTCTTCTTTGCTAGAATGCGTTGCAATCTTTTTGACAGCATGGCTTCTTCATCTTCACAGCCACTTGAGTTCTCATCTTCTGCTGATGACTCATCTGACTTGTTTTCTTCTACTTTAAGAGCATTTGAATGCTTCTTTCTGCTAGAGGACTCTTCTAGCCTTTCCATATTGATCTCATGGGCCATAAGGGACCCAATGAGTTTTTCCAAAGACATCCTTTTCAGATCATTAGCTTCTTCAATAGCTGTGACCTTTGGGGTCCATGAGGATGGTAAGGATCTAAGAATTTTCCTCACCATGTCTCCAATCTCATAGGTTTTTCCTAGTCCGCTAACCCATTTGTGATATCTGTAAATCTACTGAACATGTGGGTTATGGATTCACCTGATTGCATCTGAAATCTTTCATATTGTGTAACAAGAATATCAATTCTTGTCTCCTTCACCTTGTCTGTGCCTTCATAGGTAATTCTAAGCATTTCCCACATCTCCATTGCGGATTTGCAGGCTGAAACTCTGTTGAATTCCTTTTTGTTTAGTGCACAGCACAGAATACTCTTAGCCTTACAGTTCAAGGAGATCTTTTTCCTGTCATCATCTGGCCACTGAGCTTTCTCATTTGTGACCAGGAGATCGCCTTCTTCTACTATTGACCATATCTGATAGTCGTGACCTTGGAAAAAGTACTCCATTCTGGTCTTCCAATAAGCATAATCTTCACCATCAAAGAGGGGGGTCAGTTGACAGACTGACCTTCAATGTTACCTTGGGCTGCCATGGATCTTTACTCTTCAGATCGTTGGATCTTTCTTCTTTGTCGAAGAGACTCGCTCTGATACCACTTGTTGCCCAGTTGACTAGCCCAGAGGGGGGGGGGGGTGAATGAGTCTTTAAAAATCTATTTAGGTGACACCTGTACGTAAAAGTATACACAAAAACAATCTTCGATGTTGGTTAGTAACGGTTAGTATGAACAACAAACTCATAAAGAATCAATCACACAACGCAAGGAATTATCCTGGTTCGGACCTCCTTTCCTTAGGAGTCCTACGTCCAGTCCCTGAGCAATAACTCAGGTTTTCACTAACTAGGGTACAGTCCCCCTATGGAACACAACACCCAGCACAATTCGTCTTCCTTCACACCAGAAGGGAATAACCACACCCTGGATACCTCACAAGGTCTTCCTTCACAACCGAAGGGAAACAGCACCCTGGATCCCACCAGGTCTTCCTTCACACACGAAGGGAAACACCACAAAGAGAATAGAATGAATTCAAGCCCCTAGATCAAGCTTTTACAAGCCAAGATCTGAAGCAACAAGCACTGAGAGCAAAAGATCTAAACAAGGCACACTCTCAGAACTACACGGCTCTCTTAGAAATTCTATTACAGCACAGAGAGCGAAGAGCTAAAGGTGGTGAGGAATGAGATTCTTGGCTCTAGACTTCTTGCAAAAGAATTTGAATGCTTGTATGCGAGATGCTTGTTCTCTACTACGTTGCATATCATTCTTCTCTTCTGTCTTGTATTTATATCTTCTTTTGAAATACGGCCGTTGAAGTAACCATTGTCTCTTAAATTGATAGACGTTAGACTGCTTGACATTTGGGAGCTTCAACAATCTTTTATCCATTTGAGCACGCAAAGAGATAGGGTCTTCTGGTGTCTATATGGTCCAACGTTGTATGACAGAATGTCTTTAGGACCCTGCACACATTAAATGCTTGAACAGTAGACAGCTATGTTGTCTCTTGTTGTCAGTAAACGTTGATGTGAGTATTCACCAAAATAGCAATGCCAAATAGCTTGATCTAAAAGATGTTGACAGAATATGCACAATAAGAAAAGGATATCATCTGCATGCATGCAGAGATACGTTCTGTCTTTATTAAATGCACAGCAGACAGACAGATAACAGAAGACTTTGACTATTCAACGGTTTAAAATAAATGTCAAGTCGATATAAATCATAAAGTCGTTGTCTATATGACTTATGAAATCATTACAAGTCAGTTTGACCAAGTCATTTTGAGTCATAGCAAATCGTTATATTTACTAAAGCATTCAGTATGAACACTTAACAAATCGTTATAGAAAGCAAGTCGTTGTGTTCACCGAAGAAATCATTGTGAAACACTTAACAAATCATTAAGAGCTTTAAAGAAATCGATGCGCGAAGCAAATCGTTATGAGCTCTAAACAAATCGTTGCAATAAGCAAATCGTTATGAGTTCTAAAGAAATCGTTGCACAAAGCAAATCGTTATGAGGTCTAAAGAAATCATTGCGCAAAGCAAATCGTTATGAGTTCTAAAGAAATCGTTGTGATAACTTACGAAATCGTTACGGCGAGCAAGTCGTTGCGAATTCTAAAGAAAATCGTTGTGATAACTTAAGAAATCGTTACGGCGAGCAAGTCGTTGCGAATTCTAAAGAAATCGTTATGATAACTTAAGAAATTGTTACGGCAAGCAAGTCGTTGCGAATTCTAAAGGAATCGTTATGATAACTTAAGAAATCGTTACGGTGAGCAAGTCGTTGCGAATTCTAAAGAAATCATTATGATAACTTAAGAAATCGTTGCGACGGGCAAGTTGTTACGAGTTCTGAAGAAATTGTTGTGATGACTTATAGAATCGTTGAGAGAACGATTGTTTGTAATCAAACGATGTCACAGTAAAGAAGTCGTTCAGACACTTCAGAAATCGTTATGAATTCAAATCGTTATAGCACTAAAGGAAGTCGTTGTGACTTTCAACAGAAGTCGATGTGGACTTAGAGAAATATGATCTTGACAAGATAAAAGCTTCAGAAAGGTAATACTTACCAATATTGGCTTATTTGACCTTGGTATATTTCCTGTACTTAAGACTTATGAAGAATGTGTTAGAATTTTTTGTTTGATTTTGTTAATCACCAAAATAAATATGTAATTAATTAAAATTACATGGGGACAGACTGAGCATCAGTAATTTCTGAACCCAGATTTTTAAGAGATCATCCACTTAAAAGCATTGTTGGTAATTTGCAAGATGGAATAAGAACCAGATCATCTTTTCATTCTGTCATAGTTGAAGATTCCTTGGCACTACTTTCCCAAATTGAACCCAAAAATATTGATGAAGCTTTATCTTGTGAAAACTGGATAAATGATATGCATGAAGAGCTTCATCAATTTGAAAGAAATCAAGTTTGAGATTTAGTACTAAACCTTCATATTTAACTTCTGTCATTGGAACTAGATGGATTTTCAGAAATAATTGAATGAATCTGGTCAAATTGTTAGAAATAAATCTAGACTTGTTGCTCAGGGTATAACCAAGAACTTGGTATTGATTTTGAAGAGTCTTATTCCCCTGTAGCAAGACTTGAAGTTGTTCGAATATTCCTTGCATTTGCTGCTTCTTTGAAATTCAAAGTCTTTCAAATGGATGTCAAGAGTGCTTTCTTGAATGGTTACATAAAAGAAAATGTCTTTGTCAAACAACCCCCTGGTTTTGAAAATGAAAATTTTCCCAATCATGTTTTTAAACTCAATAAGGCTTTATATGGTCTCAAGCAAGCTCTAAGAGCTTGGTATGACCGGTTGAGCTCATTTCTTGTAAATAAAGGTTACATAAGAGGAAACATTGATTAAAAAATTGGTAAAAAATCATTTCATTACTGTTCAAGTTTATGTTGATGATATCATTTTTGGCTCCATAGATAATAATTTGTGCAATGAGTTTGCCCATCTTATGCAATCTGAATTTGAAATAGTCTAATGGGTGAACTTACATTCTTTTTAGGTCTGCAAGTACATCAAACTGCTGAAGGAATTTTTCTGAGTCAAACAAAATATGTCAAGGAGTTGATCAAGAGGTTTGACTTCCAAAACATCAAGCCATCCAACACACCAATGGCCACAAGTGTAAGACTTGAGAGTGATACTTCTGGTAAGCCTATTAATGCTACACTTTACAAAGGTATGATTAGATCTCTTCTGTATTTAACTACCTCTAGGCCCGATATTTAATTCAGTGTCTGCATGTGCGCAAGATTTCAAGCAAATCCTAAAGATAGTCACATGTCTGCCGTTAAAAGAATTTTCAAATATCTTGTTTCTTCATGTTATTTGGGTCTTTAGTATCCTGCTGGATGTAAATTGGACTTGATTGCATATAGTGATGCTGATTATGTCGGGTGCAAACTTGATAGAAAAAGCAATAGTGGGTTGTGTTTATATCTAGGATGGTGTCTTATTTCTTGGGCTTCCAACTAACACATACATGTAGCATATGGGTGGCTAAGCTAACCTTGTCCTCCTCGGCACACCTAATCGCTCGGAAGATCTTCTCAATCTCCCTCATCCAGCTCTCGGCTAGCAGTGGATCACTCTCCCCCTTAAAAGAAGGTGGAGCCATGCTCTTGAACCGCTCCATGATGGAAGGTCCACCATGGTCATGCCCCTGGGGAACTGGAGTTGGAGCCTGAGCCTGCTACAACAACCATCATAAATAACACATATGCAACATAGCAACATAACAATCATATATTTAAATAAAACAGACTACTCTATCTATTGTTCTAACCTGAGCCTCCAGCTGAGCCTTGAGTGCGGCCTGAGTATGAGCCTGAGTCTGCATGGCCTGCACCAGACCTTGCATGAATACTCCATAATCTACTGGTGGTGGAGGAGGAAGTACAATAGGACCCTGAGGTGCTGGGGCCTGCAGCTCAACCCTTACCTCTCGCCTCTGCTCATCCTCACGAGCACGTGCACCACGCCTACCACGAGATGCCATTGCATGTAAAACAATTTAATCTCATTTAGAACTAAGTTAATTAATTCCTAACCACTTTCTTATCTATCTTTCATTCATTATTAATCATTTCTACACATGTGGATAAATCTATAAAGACTTAGCATATTATGAAGATGATGGCATATATTCATGTACAATCTCAACCTCTTTCTCTGATACCAATCTCTGTAACGACCCTCTTTATACATGTACGATTATACCAATCCACGTCGTATAATGAATGTCGTCCCAGTGGGACATTGACCCAACACTAAACAGTAGGTTGATATGTACATGAATAGCAAAAAGTACAACGGAAAGAAAGTAACAATTTATTTCATTCCATCATCATCATTAATATCCACAGTCTATATAACGATAAATGAAAGAAAATACTAAAGTCCACATTAATACAACTTTCAATGAATTACATTATCCATTCTCAATTACATAACTCCAATTTACATACTATGAAATGAGAGATACAACGTAGAGATCTCCACAATAAATACTACTCCTCTCGCTCGGAGTCGCTCCTAACTATCTCCTCGGAAGAAGTGGAGACACCTGCACCTGTACGTCGAAGCAAGAATGAGTCTAAATAGACCCAGTAAATAATCCATATACATGAACCTTACACACATCATATGCACATGCTAACATTCAATGGAAGTAATTAACACATGTGGTATGGTTCATATAATTTAAATTGCTAAGCATGGAACTTATAGCATTAGAGACACATGATACATGCTTTATCTTACTTACAACAATTAAGAATAAAACCTATAACATGCTTTCTACACTTTTTAATTAACATGCTTAAACAATTTAAACCTCATTCAATCATATTATAATGTACACAATTTAAGAATGAAACTACACATAAAGTAAACAACACACCTAGCATGGATTGTATTTGAATTCTCATGAATTTAACACAATATACACACATTTTACTTGTTGTTTTAACATAAATTAAACATATTCATCATGGTTTACACTTGTTCACATGTTAACACGTTCACTTTACACTTTTACATGCTCATTTACACATTGCACATTTCACAATTCACTTACACATATTCACATTTTTACACTTAGTTGTCGTGACACAGTCCAAACCACCACTAGAAGGACACACATTCACATTCACATATCCATCACCTAGGCAACACAATGATAGACCTTGGTTAACTACGCAGAACCGGGAGAAGCACTCTCCACCCTAACCAGTGGTACTTGTCCACCTCCAGAATTTCACCCTAATTGCCCATAAGATTTCACACACATTGAACCTTTCCGTAGGGACTGTACTACGGTACAGTTCCATAGCCCTCTATGGTAGCAGTGTCACACGTGGCACAATTTATGCACTTTTCACATTATCACGTTGTCATAGTGTTCACATATAATTAGATTCACACGCATTCACATTTAACACATATACATGGATTAGTTTTCATATCATATCATTACTATTCAAAATGAAAATTTACTCTTAACACAAACCTAAGCATGCTGCTAGCAACTGAATTACATGTAATTAACAAGGCATATTTAATATGGTCATTTCTCTCTTTAAATCCATAATAGTTCTTACTATTCTCCAAACATCATGAAATTTTCATAACAGGATCCAAACAGTAAATATGTCACATGCTTAATTTCTCATATTTTTCGGCTCAGTAAACTAATTTTAGTAATTGAAACCACATTTCAGGCATTTATCACAAATTTTACTTCAACAGATTTCACAGTAACACAGTTACATCTAGCACTGTTAACACCTGAACACAGTCATCATATAGTCACAGTAAAATTCTGAAATCTTAATTTGGCATGGATCTAATTAAACAAAATTTATCAATGCTAAATCATGCTCAATATCTTGTTGCGGACATTCTAATAAATAGCACAGTTGACAAAAATTCGACCTAATCACATGGTATGATCTACTAAATATACTTGACCAAATAAAATTTTTACAGCAAGTAATCATGTCCAAAAATCCAGAAAATAGGTCATAAGGATCAAAGTATGCATGTTGTCAAAATCTGTTGAACTTGGCGGCACAGATGCTGCCGCCAACATAGGTTAACGACACCATCGGTGGCCGCTAACCATAGATCTTAACGGCACAAGATGTTGCCGTTAAGTTCCTGTCTGTGCAAACAAAGACTGAACGTAGAAATAATGGTGAATGGGGGTTCCAGGACACGAGGAAAATTCCTAAAAATTCCCTAGGGACTAGCTAACATGGGTAGAGTTAATGTACAAGAACTAGTTGCCTTCGTAAAAATCGATAGATGGAATTATTTTTCGGAGAAGCTCTCCACGGCCAAGACAAGAAGCTCCTCAAATCCTTCCCCAAACCGGTTCTGTGATGACGCTGGTTGTACACTGTCATCGGGGAAGCCTTCCTCTATGCTTAGAGTTCCTTCCAGTCGATGTAGATCGCCCGAAATCGCACCAAGTCGCCAGATCCAAAGCCTCAAAGTTTCAAGTTTCGCACAAAAAGCTAGGGTTTTTGACAATAGCCGAAAAGGATCTAATTCGGCCAGAGAAGGTGTTTTTATAAGCTAGGGCAGTCAGGTATGCGTTTAGGTAGGGGATCAGTCGTTTCCGGATCTGAAATCGCACATGTTCTGGGAAGTAGACGTCCACCTCGGTTGCCGCCAACTTGGAGTTGGCGTCCATCGATCTGGACCTCGACTCAACCCCTAACGTCCATGCATGTTGACGTTAAATGGTCCTTCGGCCAGAACACAGAAATGCAGAACACCAAGCTTACACTATGTACATACATATATATAATGTACAATGTATTACATAAACACCATACGTACATAATTAAACAAGCATACGTACATGTACAACTTTATTTAATTATAATATGTATAGAAATACATACATATATATATATACACATAATTGCACTCACAAGCATCTAAACATTACACAACCAAACATCTAAATAAGAGGGCAAAATTTGAGGGCCTTACAAAGATGTTGCTGAGGTTGTAGCTCGTTGCCTTACCTGTCAGTAGGTGAAGGCGAAGAACTAGCATCCTAGCGGTGTGTTTTAGTCGCTACCCATTCCCATGGACTTTTTGTCAGTTTACCTCGTACTTTATAGGGTCACGGCAGTGTGTGGGTGATCGTCTTGCAAAGATAGTGCATTTCTTGCTAGTCAGATCAGTGTGATCAGTGGATAGACTTGCCAGATTATTCATGGACAGAGTGGTTCCTTTGCTCGGGACCGTGATCTCTATTGTCTCAGATAGAGATCCGTAGTTTACTTCTCACTTTTGGCGTAGTTTTCAGAGGGCACTAGGCACTGAGTTGAAATTGAGTTCTGCCTACCACCCACAAACAGATGGTTAGTCAGAGAGGACCATATAGACCCTCGAGGACATGCTTAGAGATTGCTGTCTAGACTAGGGCGGCACGTGGGAGTCGCACCTTCCAATGGTTGAGTTTGCTTATAATAATAGCTTTCACTCCAGCATTGGGATGGCACTCTATGAGGCTCTGTATGACAGACTGTGCTGTACACCTTTGCATTGGCACGAGGTTGGTGAGAGGCAGTTGTTATGTCACGTCCCAAAGCATGGCAGCGGAAGAGTTGTTTGATCATTGAGACATGAACAGTCAGCAAATAAGCCTCTAGCGAGCAATCACTCATAACACAACTAATTTGAACTAATCATAAATCTCAAACTTTTTTTTCATTTTAATATTGAGGACTAGTACATGCTCCAATTCAAATTGAACTACATGACTAAGACTCAATAAAAGGGAAAGGTACATATTATCCTCACTCCTACTACTCTGTTCTAGTACTCTCATACTTAACTATAATGCTAAGACACTAAGATAACAAGACTTCAATGCTAAGGCTTGAGAGTGTTCTTCACTCTTGTTCATCCCGAGTATAGTCTTGGTTCTCTACATCATCAATTTCCTAATCACCTGAAATGTTGGAAAGTAGGTAATGAGCACACTCGCCCAGTAGGATTTACATCTTCCAGCAATGATATAAGTATTTAACAATTTAAAAGCTATAAGGTATTAACATGATATGTACTATGCAATTAAAACGATGGTAATAACACGTAAACAATGTATCATGCAAGATAGTAAGATCAAGAGATAGAATGATCAGCCTAGCAAGAAGGTTGTATTCAAGATTTCAAGATAGAGTGAACAATGATCTAGCAAGGTGGTAATTTTCACGAGCAAGAGCAAGATAGCATGTAACAAGATTGGTCATTTCACAAGCAAGCAAGCAAGCATGTAACGAGCATGTATCTTTTAAGTGCAAGACAGTCAGTTCACAAGTCATTGATATGCACTAAGGATCTATACCACCTTAGAATGCATATCATGAACATGTGTAATGTGGTTTATGTATCTAGCATTTACACGCAAGAACTCCCAATGCAGATGCAACACTCGTAATCATTATACCCCATGGTTAACACTATATTCTCCACTCTCTGTCGAGGGGCTAGACTAGAGCCCTTGGACACTCATCGTGCCTGATCCAGCATCTCAAGTAATTGAAATGTAGATACCCACAATCAATTATGGCCGTTTAACAAGAGTTCAATAATGTCAAGATAGTTGAGGTGATAGTTCAAGAGTTTAATCCAGCAGTATAACGGTGTGTTTTCAATTTAGTCCAATCACTTATTAGTAACTTGGTCTTATGTTCAATAGAGGTGCACTTCAGAATCAAGATGAGAAGATAAAGATTTCATTAAGAATGCCAAAAGAGAAGAGATACGTACACACTAGCTTATGGGTACTTCAATGGTACAACCTACTCGTTAGCCATGTGGGAATCCATGGTCAGAGGAGACTTAAGGAGGCCTTGGTCAAGGGGTCACTAGTCCAGTAGAAGGAATATCTAATGGGAAGTTCACCACAAGCCAAGAAGGGGCTTTCCTATCATGCTAGAGTGTATGTGCATGCCACGCGTGAGAATAGCTCAAGCGCATGTGTGTGAAGCCGATTATGGAAACTCTAGTTATAGAAACTTTGTTTATGGAAACTCTATTTATAACAAGTATCATGAGTGCTAAATCAGGAAATACTAATCATGCATGACCAATTTTTAGCAAGTAACTATGTGTTTTAGCAAGTTCAATAACAAGGCAAGCAAGTGAACAATCGGCGGGTAGAGAGCATGATCATTAACTTAAGTTCAATTAAAATCATGTGAACATGTTTTAATCTTTATATGGGTTGATAAATGTATGTGAACAATAGCTAACTTCGCACAGGAGAAGACGGGGCACGAAAACGGCGGAAGAGGAACAAAACAAGGCTGAAAAGCCCACTGTGGTCTGAAGGCGACAAACATCATGTCGTCTTTATGAAGGCAACCAGAGGGCTGTCAACTTATGATCCTTGAAGGCGACTGTAACGTCGTGTGCTTTTCGGATCCTTACGGATCATGTGTGTAATGGTTGTGGTGGCCGTTGTCAGGCCAGTGTGGTGTAGACGCGTGGTGTGTGTAGGTGTGGTGCAGGTTAGGTCCCGACATGAAATAGGACCTACTGCAGTTGAGTAGGAGTTGGCGGCCAGGTGTGGCCGTTGACTTGTTGGCGTCCAGGTAATTTGCTGCTGACTGCATGAACTTGGCGGCAGTGGATATGGACGTTTATGGTGGCGGTTTCCCTAAGCGGCAGAAGGGTTGACGCCAACCTGTGCAATCTGCAGGTTATAGGGTCACCCGAGGGCAGGTCTTTCACCTGGTTCTTCCTTTCCCTTGCCTTAGCTTCATGCCCCCATATCCCTAAAGCTTCCAACAGTCACAGGAGAGTGATTGGAGGATCGTGGAACGTGTGGCATTGTCAAATCGGACGAGGAAATGCCGTGGCATGGTGTAATTGTCGTCGGAGCTCGCGGAGGACTCGGTGTGAACCAGGGATCTTTAGGTGTTTTTAAGCATGTTCAGAGGTAGGGGACGATCCCATTAGAGTTTCTAAATCGTTAAAACATGTATAGGAAACATGTAAAAGCCTGTTAATTGAGTTTTTGGGTAAAAGGTTCTTCATGCGGGGTTTTAAGGTTGGTTTGATGGAATTTGATGGTTAATCATGTAGTTCTAATCTTAAAATGATGCATGCTTGGCTTGGGAAAGAGTTTCCTTATGTTTCCCCGTTGTTTTGATGGTTGTAAATCCTGTAGAATCAATTTAGAGTTTCTGCAGGAGCAGAGGCTGAAGATCTTGGCGTCAACATCGATTGTCGCCAAGTTCATCAGTCGGGATAGATACGGCCATATCCCTTTCCGTCTACTTCCCATAAGCGGCAGTCGATGTTGCCGCCAACATGTGTATAAGTAGAAATGGCTGATTATGATATTTATCGATAATGAATGGTGCGTTGGCACCTGTGGTGCACTGAGTGCACATGGTTTCTGTGTTTAGCATACGGGGTATGCAGTTAGTTACTCACTTTCGAGGCTGCGTGTTGTTCACGCGAGTTCAGTGGGTTCACGTGTAGTGGACCGTTATTACCTAAGGTTTACGTGAGGTTTCACGTGGTTTGTGTGTGACGTGCACATGGTTTTGTGTACGTGGCAAGTAGTACGACGCCTACTGTGGTTACCTCTCCAGTTGGGTGCCCCAGGTTCTTTGTGAGCCAGGCTGTTAGCTCGGGGCTTTGTCCTGGTACTTGTGTTGTACCGTCGAGGTCTGTGTCGTCTGACCTGGACACCCTCACTCCTGTGTTTGAGTTGTACGTCTGGCTGAGGGAAAGACGACAGTGGGACAGTGACCCTTGTGTTTGTTTTAGTCACTTGTAGCGCGTTCGTAGTTGGGGGTACGGACAGCAGTAGTCGACACTGGTCCCCAGCTAGTCCTTCTCCAGTGCCTCACTCTAGCGAGCCCGGGCCAGGGTCTCTAGAGGTGCCAGGCATGGGCCTGTGACCGTGTGGTCTGCAGGTAGTGGTGTTTAGTTGGTCTCCACAGTTGCTTGACCTTTTCACGTGGAGCGGCAGCTGGACCTTTAGTCCGTGGCTGTGAGACTGAGAGGTAGACCTGCGTTAGTTTGTCCGAGTCAGTCTCTGGTGTCGCGAACCAGTTCACGTGGCTCGTGTTTGGCTGTCTCTACTTTAGCTCATACACCTGTTTGAGTTTGCCGTTTATTTAATATAGTTGCTTTACCTAGTCGGCAGACAGTGAGTACTTTTACAGTGCTTTCATATCCTGCTTAGCTGTTCTATAAATTGTTGGTACTGTTTATTGCTTTTGTACCTGTGATTTTTGGTTTGCTCGATTTTGGGGGAGTTCCCTACTGAGCCAGTGACTAGCGAGGCTCACCCCTACCCCCACAGGTGAGAGCAAGGAGGACGTTTCTCGACCGTCATCCAGTTTAGAGCCGCATTGTAGTGGTGCAGGGTCAGTACCTCCAGCAGTGTAGTAGCAACTCAAGCAGTGTAGTGTAGCTAGCTTGTTACTTGTTTCAGTCGTACCTCGGGGTATGCCTCAGGCTCTTATACTTTCTTTCAGTATTTGCTGAAATATGGCTATGTAACTTGTGAAATATATATATATGAAATGGTGTGTTCCTTTATGTTTACACGGACTGTGGTTTGGTATCCCTTGCGAGGCTTCGACCCGTTCGCGGGAGGCGGACTCGGATCAAGTACGTTATCGGTTTAACGGGCTTGGCCGAGGTGTTCCGCCACAATTGGTATCAGAGCAAGGTCCATGTTAATATAAGGGAACTAGAAAGATATATAGCCTTATTTCGGTCTTTGTACACTGCTGGTAGGGACCCTGGTTTCTGATAATTTGTTGTTTTGATTTTTGCTTGGTGTTTTGTTTATGTAGAAATTTCTGGAATGGCTGATAGAAGAGATTGGGGTGGTGGAGGAGATGATCCAGAGGAAAGTACCTAGCGTATGATAGAAAGGATCTGGGAAAGCCTCACGGATATTCGGGCAAGGATGGATCAGCAGGCGCCGGTACCACCGGTTGCAGTGCCACCTGTTGCTCTAGTTCCGCCAAGAGTAGAGGTGCCTTTTGTAGCACCTGTGCCACCACCACCACCAGTATTATTAGCAGAGGAACCAGTGATGCAAGTTGAGAATTTCTAAGATTCCAGCCGCCTACTTACTCAGGAGGGCCGAATCCAGATACAGCGAGCACTGGGTTCATGAGATCGAAAGAGTCTTTGCAACTATGAGATGTTCGACAGCAGATAAAGTTGTGCTAGCTGCCTATCAGTTGAGAGGTTTTGCATTAGAATGGTGGCGATTAAAGATGCAGACCACTTTTGCAGGAAGGACAGAAGAGGCTATTACTTGGTCGGAATTTCTTGATGTATTTAACGATACATTCTTTCCGATTCAAGTGCAGCAAGTGAAGAGAGAGCAGTTTTGGACACTCCAGCAAGGTAACTCTTCAGTTTTAGAGTACCAGATGAGGTTTATGGCGCTTAGCCGATATGCGCCTTATGTAGTATCAGATAATAATATGATGGTTGAGTATTTCATTAGAGGTTTGAGAGTGGAGTTGCAGGATGCAATAGTACTTCTCATGTGTAAGACAATGGAAGAAGCAGCCCAGAGAGCAGCTACATTGGAGAGGTCTATTCGGACTCGTCAGGTGGGCGAGTCAGGCTCAGGTAGTTTTCGGCTACCGCAGCAGTCAGTGGGTGCGAGTAAGGGTAAAGCACCAGTAGGACCTTCATCAGGCTTTGGTAAATGGGGCCAAAAATTGAAGCAAGCATTTAAAGGCAAAGGAAGAGGATGGGGAGGTCATCAGCAATTTCAGTAAGGCCGAGGTAGGCCTGAGGTGGAGTTGTAGCAGAGTACTGCCAGGCAGCCCATTACTCTACAGGATATAGATGTTATAATTGCAATCAGCCGGGCATTTGATCCGCAATTGTCCCTATCCGAGAAAGTATGGGTATGGAAGAGGTGTGCAGCAGCAGCAGCCTCAGCAGTTTCAGCAGCCACAGGCAGTCGTGGCAGGGGCACCGCAGCAGCGGGAAGAGGCTGGGTTATGGCTATCACCTGGGCCCAGGCGGAGGCATCGAATATGATAGAAGGTACTTTACCTCTTTATGATTATTCAGCAAGAGTTTTATTTGATTCGGGTGCCTCTCATTCTTTCGTTTCCGAAGAATTTCTAAATTGTATAGCTCATCCTTTAGAAGAAAAGTCTTGTGAGTTAGTAGTGGAGGTTCCCTCGGGTGAGTTCCTGCTCACTTCGAGCTATATAGATGAAGCTCCTATTATGATTGAAGGGAACCAGATGCCGGGTCGGTTGTATGCCCTGCAGTTGACAGATTATGATATTATTTTGGGTATGGATTGGCTTGAGACTTATGGAGCAATGTTAGATTGCAGAAAGAAAAGGATCAGGTTTTGTCATCCTAATGGTGCAGTATTTGAATATCAAGGTATGCCTTTTTATACCTCTAAGTTTCTAATTTCTGCAATTAAAGCTAGAAAGTTGATAAATGCTGGGTGTGTGGCTTATTTAGCCTCGGTAAGTCTGGTAGAAGCTAGTCAGTCAGTGGAAGCAGTTCCTGTGGTTAGGGAATTTGCTGATGTTTTTCCTGAAGATTTTCCTGGTTTAGCTCCACATAGAGAGGAGGACTTTACCATTGAGTTGCTGCTAGGTACTATGCCGATCTCTAAAGCTCCATATCGGATGGCACCAGCAGAACATAAAGAATTGAAAAAGCAATTAGAAGAGCTGTTGCAGAAAGGGTTTATTAGACCAAGTCATTCCCCGTGGGGAGCGCCGATATTATTTGTGAAAAAGAAAGATGGAAGTTTTCGGATGTGTATTGATTATAGAAAGATAAATGATGTGACCATTAAGAATAAGTATCCGTTACCAAGGATAGATGATCTGTTTGATCAGTTGCAATTAGCAAAGGTATTTTATAAAATTGATTTGAGGTCCGGGTACCATCAGTTGAGAATTAAAGAGGAGGATATAGATAAGATAGCTTTCAGAACTAGATATGGTCACTATGAGTTTGTGGTTATGCCATTTGGGTTTACCAATGCTCCTGCAGGTTTATGGATCTGATGAATAGAATTTTTCATCCATATTTAGACCAATTCATTGTGGTCTTTATTGATGATATTCTAATTTATTCAGCATCTGAAGAGGAGCATGTAGCTCATTTGAGCTTTACTCTGCAGTTGTTAAGAGATAACCAATTGTTTGCTAAATTCAATAAGTGTGAATTTTGGTTGAAAGAAATTCAGTTTCTGGGTCATGTTATCTCAGCTAAAGGAGTAGCAGTAGACCCAAGTAAAGTAGAAGCAGTGATGAGATGGGAAGTGCCTAAGACAATTACTGAGATTAGAAGTTTTCTGGGATTGGCAGGTTATTATAGGAGCTTTATACAAGATTTTTCTAAGATTGCAGCACCTATGACTAACTTAACCAGAAAAGGTGTGCCTTTTGTGTGGTCAGGTGAATGTCAGAAAAGTTTTATGGAATTGAAGAAGAGACTTACAACAGCACCTATATTGACATTACCGCAGAGAGTGGTGGTTTTGTGTTGTATACTGATGCTTCAAGGAGAGGACTTGGAGCAGTTGTGACAGCCCTCATTATACCGGTACGGTTGTACCAACCCACGTCGGATAACAAGTGCTGCCACAGTGGGATATTTACCCAAACGATACATACAGCTGAGATACACGCGAATATACAACAAGTAGCGGAAAGTAAAAGAGAACTATCTCCATTCATTCATCATCCACATTAACCATACATGAATTTTCACAATAACAATGAGGAACTAAGAGCTCACATAATTTAAATTGCTGAAATAGGATTACAAAATGTCCACATAATACATCCCTTTCATGATAATTCTAATACAAGTTCCAAATACATACTATGAAGTACACAAATCACAAGAAGCTCCAACAACTAGCTAGTCTCCGCGCTCGGAGTCCGTCTCTGCTGCCTCCTCCAAAGGTACTGTGTCACCAACTATACCTGTACGCCGAAGCAAGGAGTGAGTCCAAGGACTCAGCAAGCAACACTACTCATGATGTACACTTAGAAGTCCTAATGGTTTCTACATGCACATTACAATTAGCAACACATAGCATGCTAGTCATTTCAAGTTTTCAACCTATCATGAACATTCTACAATTTCATACATAACTCATGCTTTCAGTTTTCTAAAATAAACTTCACCTATCACATGGTCTCTATTCAATTTACTCATGAACTTTACCTTTTAAAGAATCAAACATAAGAGCTATCAACATGAACAATTTACATGCATGTGAGGTAACGCAACTAGCATGGGTTTTACACATTTTTAAACACTTACATGAACCTTTTCACATGCTTTAGGTTGCTGATTTCATATGATTCAATGGCTATAAACCTACACATGAGGGCTACAATGTTGCTTAAAACATATCATATGAAACATCTATCATGCTATTTGCACACATATTCATTCGTTGTCCCTAACATGGACTCTAAACATTTTTGCACACAAACATAAGAATAATAACATGCATTTTCTGAATTCACATGGTTTCAGATTTAGTCTCGCATGGGTTTCAATAACCATTTACACATCTAGAATTTCACATTTTTCTTTACACTAGTTTCCTCTTTTCACATGGTTACACTTTACACATACACATTCACATGTCACTTACACATTTACACATGGTCACATACACATTTCACATTACACTTTACACATTTTTAGGTGCCGTGACACATAGTCCAAACCACCAAAGAAGGACATATACACATCACATTACACATAGACGCCATCTAGGCATTCCAATGGCGACTCTTGGACTGCGCAGACCGGGAGAAACAGTCTCCACCCTAACCAGTGGTACTTGTCCACCTCCAGGATTTCCCCCTAATGCCCTTAGGGTCACTTAACACAATGAACTTTCTCAGGGGGACTTTTCCCTGATACAGCTCCACTGCCCTCTACGGAAGCAGTGTCACATTGGCACAGTTACACATTTACATTTTTACCGTTTTTTACACTTGTTTTACACAGACACTTCATCTCATTCACTTTCTCACTCACATGAATACCTCTGTTTTCCTAACATGGTACTACAAAACCTCAAGGTTTAATACACAGTAAACACACTAATCATGCTGGGTTTAAACAAAATCTAATCACACTACGATCATATGCACGAATTATCACATTTCACAAGAAACACATAACTTTTTATTACTGATCCAAATGATCCGAAATTTTAACCACATGCTGTTTTCAGGTTCTAGATGATACCCTCAATTTTTCAGATTTTTCTGAGCTAATTAGAATTTACAGAAAATAAAACGCCTAATTAGCATACTATGACAACTTAATTTAACATGGGTCTAACACATTTTGCAAATTGACCACTTGCTGTTTATACATAAGCTAAACACATATGCATGAACTGAGAATATAAAATTCTCTAATTCATACATCTATGGATTGAGCCCTACAAATCATTCTTGCATGCTTTTATTTTACCGAACCAAATTATTCGCAAATTACACAAGCATGGATAAATTACCAAAATTGCAAACACATATGCTAACCCACTGATCTTCATGATTAGGCTAAAACCATGGAATTCATACACATTCTAATCAGGAAAACTAAATTTGTAAAATCAACACTTCATGCTCACAAGTTTAAGGAACACCATTTCCCACATCCACCAACACACACCACATTATCCACACACCACAACACAATATACATAGAGTATAAGGTCTACATATATCCTCATCACGTAAAACATACCGAAATTAATGTATAAAAGGGACAGAACAGCTCACTGTTCTGTCCAGAAGAACTCACGGCGGTCTCTGGCCGCTGACTCAGGGTCAGCGGCATGGTCGATGGACGCCAAGGATGATCTGGACGTCAGGGACCTTGCCGTCTAACCAGGTCTGTGCAGAAACACAGACCTGAGCTCTGAATCTTGGGTGAATTGGAGGGTCTAGGACTCGAGGAAAAATCCTTAAAATTCACAAAACCATCCTAGACTCATAGGGGACATCAGGGATAGGTCACTTGCCTTTCAAAATTCTTCTAAGGGATTTAAGGCTTGGTGAAGACCTCCTTGGGCAGTCCCAAGAAGTTGCAGAAGTGCCTCCAAACGATCTCTCCTCCGGGCTCCTGGATGATCTCCACGCCGAGGGGATGTCGGGGAAGCCTTCCTCGCTGGTCCAGCAACCTCCTTGCAGCAGGGGGACGCCGGATCAAGGTCCAGGGGTCGGATTTGAGGGTTCTAAAATGGGTTTTTTCTCACAGCTTCTCTAGGGTTTTTCTTTCTCACTTCTCTCCTCTTGCAAGGGTGAAGGGAAAGAGTGGGAGAGTCCAATTCGGGTTCAGGGTTAAGGAGAGCCCCTCACCCACTCACCATACCGATTTGACAACCTGAGAGCCATTGGGGGACATCCCCCCAATGGAGGCCATACCTTGCTCCCGGATTTTCTGGCTCTGCAACGCATGCAGGTCAGAGAAGTTGGCGTCCATATCGCTGGACGCCGGAGTTAGTGTTGGCGTCCAGGTCTGGACACTGACACCAGATAAACGGCCTAGGGTTGACGCCAAGGTGGCCTTCGGCCAGAACCCTAATTATGCAGAAAACCATGCATACCAAGCATATATACATGCAATATGTATTGGTATTATATCCACACTATCATCATGCAATATATACATTATTTATGTTTAATATAAACACATGTACACGTAATTATACTAATTAATGCGTACGTAATATGTACACGAAATTATAGGGCCTTACACCCTCTCCCCCTTAAAGAAACTTCGTCCTCGAAGTTAGAACGACACTACTCAATCAAAAGGGGATATCTTCTTCATCGCATCCTCAAGCTCCCACGTAGCCTCCTCACGTGAGAAGTTCCGCCATAGAACTTTCACCGACGCGATACTCTTGTTCCGGAGATGCTGAACTTTCCGGTCAAGAATGGCTACTGGTTGCTCGACATACGAAAGATCTGGCTGGATCCACGGGCTCATGACTAATCACATGAGACGGATCTCGGACATACTTCCTGAGCATAGACACGTGGAATACCGGGTGAACGCTAGCCAAAGCTGGGGGTAAAGCTAGCTCGTACGCCACGTTGCCCAAACGTCTGAGAATCTCATATGGGCCGATGAACCTAGGGCTTAGCTTGCTATGCCTGCCAAATCTGACAACACCTCGAGTAGGCGATATCTTCAAGAAGACATGATCGCCAACCTCGAACTCCAAATCCTTTCTCCTGTTGTCGGCATAACTCTTCTGCCTATCCTGTGCCGCAACAAGCCTTTTCCTGATAAGCTGAATCTTATCCGAAGTTTCCTGAACCAACTCCGGTCCGATCAACTGCCTATCACCAGTCTCCTCCCAACATAAAGGAGATCTGCAGGGCCTACCATACAACGCCTCGAATGGAGCCATACCAATACTAGCATGAAAGCTGTTGTTGTATGCAACTCCACAAGAGGTAAATGACGCTCCCAATCATCCTTCCAATCCAGAACACATGCTCTCAACATATCCTCGAGCGTCTGGATAGTCCTCTCGACTGTCCATCGGTCTGGGGATGAAACGCCGAACTGAGCTTAAGCTCCGAACCTAACGCATCCTGAAGACCCTTCCACAATCTCGAAGTAAATCTCGGATCTCGATCCGAAATGATCGACTTCGGCACACCATGCAATCTAACGATACCGCTAACATACAATCTAGCTAAGCTCTCTACTGACTGCTTCTTCTTCATAGGCAAGAAATGAGCAGTCTTCGAGAACCTATCTACAATACCCCAATCGAGTCATTGCCCCTTCTAGATCGAGGCAAACCCGATACGAAATCCATAGTGACAGCTTCCACTTCCATACGGGGATATCCATCCTCTGCATAAGGCGGATGGTCGCTGCCGCTCGGCTTTCACCTGCTGACATACTAGACATCTAGACACATAATCCGCAACATCCTTCTTCATGCCGGACCACCAAAATGATCTCTTCAGGTCTTGATACATCTTAGTGTTACCCGGATGAATAGAGAATCGCGATCTATGAGCCTCCGCCAACACATGCTCACGGACATCTACCACATCGGGGACACAAACACGGTGCTGAAATCTAATCACACCGTCCTCATCACGAGCAATGCCCGCTTACCCACTAACTCTAACAATCTAGGATCGGCTTTCTGCTGCTCAATCACCTCATCCAAGACTGAGGATCTAAGGGATAGCTGAGCTACAAAAGCCTGACACAACGATGGCTCTAACTCGGTCATAGAGCACGCTGCATCCTCCAACATCTTCCAATCCTGCTGGAGCGAAGACCTCTTTCTACTAAGAGCATCTGCTACGACGTTCGCCTTTCCAGGATGATACTGAAGGTCGAAGTCATAGTCCTTCAAGAACTCAATCCATCTCCTCTGCCTCAGGTTTAATTCCTTTTGGGAGAAAAGATACTTCAAGCTCTGTGGTCAGGTAAACACCTCAAATCTGACACCATAAAGATAGTGCCTCCAGATCTTTAGTGCATGAACCACAGCTGCGAGCTCTAAATCATGAGTCGGATAGTTCCTCTCATGCTCCTTCAACTGACGAGAAGCATAAGCCACTACCCTCTCTTGCTACATGAGCACACAGCCTAAACCAATCTGAGATGCATCCGTATAAATGGCAAAACCTTCTAGACCACTGGGCAATACCAATACCGAAGCAGAAGTAAGCTTAGCCTTCAATAGCTGGAAGCTGCGCTCACATGCCTCAGACCATACGAACTTCTCACCTTTCCGGGTCAGCTTTGTCAGAGGGGCGGCGATGGATGAGAAACCCTCAATGAATCGCCGATAATAACCAGCTAACCCAATAAAATACGAATCTCCGAAGGGGTCCTGGGAATCTCCCAATCCATAACTGCCTGGACTTTGCTGGATCAACTGCAACACCAGCGCCGGAGATAACATGCCCGAGAAAATGAACCTCGCGCAACCAGAACTCGCACTTGCTGAACTTCGCATACAGCTTGTGCTCACGGAGAACCTCTAAGACTAACCTCAAATGCTGACGATGTGGGCCTCATCCGGAGAATAGACCAACACGTCATCAATAAACACAACAACAAAGCTATCTAAATACGGACTAAACACCCGGTTCATGAGATCCATGAACGCTGCAGGGGCGTTGGTCAATCCGAAAGGAAGAACCAAAAACTCATAATGTCCATAACGGGTTCTAAATGCCGTCTTGGACACATCCTCACTCCTAATCCTCAACTGATGATAACCAGATCGCAAGTCAATCTTGGAAAAGACTGATGCCTCTCGCAACTGGTCAAACAGATCATCAATCCGAGGTAAGGGATACCTGTTCTTCACAGTCACCTGGTTTAGCTTCCTATAATCAATGCACAACCGAAGTGACCCGTCTTTCTTCTTGACGAATAATATAGGTGCGCCCCAAGGGGAAACGCTAGGGCGAATGAATCCCTTATCGAGCAATTCTTGCAATTGCTTCCTCAACTCGGCTAATTCTGCAGGGGCCATCCGATATGGGGCCTTCGAGATAGGAGAGGTGCCTGGAAGCAACTCTATAGTGAACCCTATCTCCCTATCCGGTGGCAATCCAGACAAGTCATCAGGAAAGACATCTGGAAAGTCCTGCACCACGTCAATCTCTGCAAGAGTCAGTGACGAACCAGCATCGGGTACTAGCATAACGCTGGCAAGAAATGCGTCACAACCCTTGTTCACCATGCGCATCGCCTTCATGGCAGAGATAACTAACTTTCCCGCTAAGTTCTTTGGAAAGGGATGAGAGAACTCATCCTCACCAGGAATGCGGAAAACAATCTTCTTCCTACGACAATCCACTAACGCATAGTGCTCCTCTAGCCAATCCAGACCAAGGATACAATCATAATCCTTCATCTTTAGCAAGAAGAAACACCCATCTAGGAATCTATCCTCAATAGACACAGGTAATGACGGAATGCACTTCCTAGTCGATACCGTACCCGCAGGGGTGTGCACAGACAAAGGGACCTCTAACTCCTCAGACTCTATGCCTGACTCTAGGGCTAACTGCCTAGCGAACCGCTCGGAAATGAACGAGTGAGTAGCACCCGTATCAAACAAAACCCGAGCGTGCACACCGAAAAGTAAAAATGTACCTTCGGTGACATGCTCCGCCTGCTCGGCGTCCTCACGAGCTAACGCAACACTCGAGTGGGGCTCGAGGCCTTCCTGGTCGTCCTGTAGCTGGCGCGGCTGCCGCTACTGCTGGTACTGGCGCTCTTGCTGAGCTTCCTGCTGAAGTCTTGGGCAATCCTTGATCTTGTGGTCGCTGCTCCCACACTTTAAGCATCTACCCGCTACTAACCAGCACTCGGAACCTCCATGGGTCTTCCCACAATGGGGACACTCTCTCTTCGCACCGGGGGAACGTACAGAGGGTACCTGAGAGTTGCTGACTGCCATTTGTTTCTGCGGTGTCTGGTACACCGTTTTTCTTTATCCTGCCGCTGGAATGTCGCTGCCGGCCTCTTCTGCGAAGCCTTCTTCTCCTCCAGATACTGCTCCATTTCTCCCTCCTGTCTGCAGGCTGCTGGTGAGGCCTCGTCTAGCGTGCGGTGGTCGAACGCCACGAGCCTCGTCCTCAGTGATGGTTTGAGACCCATCACAAACTTCTTGGTCTTCCTGCGCTCATCCTCTACTATATGCCGTGCATATTAGAAAGTTCAGAAAACCTTGCCTCGTATTCCAGGACGGTCATTGATCCTTGCGTCAGGGAAAGGAATTCTTGCTCCATCTTGTCCTGGATATGCTCTGGGACAAACTTGGCTCGGAAGAGCCTCACGAACGCATCCCACGCCACATCAACTGCTCCGTCCTCGAAGCGCGTACGCAGTAGGGAGGACCACCATACATCAGCTCTCTCCTGCAACACACCTTCATAAGCACTAACCAACAATTTTAACTTAACAACAACATTCAAGCATAAACCAAAACATACCTGTAGCATGTAGGTGGCTAAGGTCACCTTGTCCTCATCAGGACACCTGATAGCTCGGAAGATTTTTCCGTCTCCCTCATCCACTTTCTGCCATTAGCGGATCACTCTCCCCCTTAAAAGAGGGTGGGGCCATCCTCTTGAATCGCTCCATGATGGAAGGCCCACCATGGTCCTGAGCTGGGGCCTGAGCCTGCTACATTAAACAATAACAATATACAATAAACAAAATATCATGCAATTTAAATAGCAAACTACTAGGTTGTCTTATTATTCTACCTGGGCCTCCAACTGGGCCTGGAGTGCTGCCTGGGTGTGGGCCTGCGTCTGCATGGCTTGCACCAGACCTTGCATGAATACTCCATAGTCCACTGGCGGTGGTGGGGGAAGTACAGGACCCTGTGGGGCCGGGGCCTGCTGCTCCGCCCGCTCCTCACGCCTCTGCTCGTCGTCGCGAGCTGGCACACCTCCACGTCGTCTACGGGAAGCCATGGCTGTAATAAAATTTCAGCCACTATTAGAGCTAGGTTACTAAATTTTCTAACCATTTCTTATCTATCTTTCTTCCTATTAATGTTTTCTACACATGTGGACATACTTAGCATGCAATGGGGATGATGACTTAGGTATATTCATGTGCAATCTCAACCGGTCGCTCTGATACCAATCTCTGTGACGGCCCTCATTATACCGGTACGGTTGTACCAACCCACGTCGGTATAACAAGTGCTGCCACAGTGGGACATTACCCAAACGATACATACAGCTGAGATACACGCGAATATACAACAGAGTAGCGGAAGTAAAAGAGAACTATCTCCATTCATTCATCATCCACATTAACCATACATGAATTTTAACAATTAACAATGAGGAACTAAGAGCTCACATAATTTAAATTGCTGAAATAGGATTACAAAATGTCCCACATAATACATCCTTTCATGATAATTCTAATACAATGTTCCAAATACATACTATGAAGTACACAAATCACAAAGAAGCTCCAACAACTAGCTAGTTTCCGCGCTCGGAGTCCGTCTCTGCTGCCTCCTCCAAAGGTACTGTGTCACCAACTATACCTGTACGCCGAAGCAAGGAGTGAGTCCAAGGACTCAGCAAGCAACACTACTCATGATGTACACTTAGAAGTCCTAATGGTTTCTACATGCACATTACAATTAGCAACACATAGCATGCTAGTCATTTCAAGTTTTCAACCTATCATGAACATTTTACAATTTCATACATAACTCATGCTTTCAGTTTCAAAAATAAACTTCACCTATCACATGGTCTCTATTCAATTTACTCATGAACTTTAACCTTTTAAAGAATCAAACATAAGAGCTATCAACACATGAATAATTTACATGCATGTGAGGTAACGCAACTAGCATGGGTTTTACACATTTTAAACACTTACATGAACCTTTTCACATGCTTTAGGTTGCTGATTTCATATGATTCAATGGCTATAAACCTACACATGAGGGCTACAATGTTGCTTAAACATATCATATGAACAATCTATCATGCTATTTGCACACATATTCATTCGTTGTCCCTAACATGGACTCTAAACATTTTTGCACACATAACATAAGAATAATAACATGCATTTTCTGAATTCACATGGTTTCAGATTTAGTCTCACATGGGTTTCAATAACGCATTTACACATCTAGAATTTCACATTTTTCTTTACACTAGTTTCCTCTTTTCACATGGTTACACTTTACACATACACATTCACATGTCACTTACACATTACACATGGTCACATACACATTTCACATTACACTTTACACATTTTTAGGTGCCGTGACACATAGTCCAAACCACCAAAGAAGGACATATACACATCACATTACACATAGACGCCATCTAGGCATTCCAATGGCGACTCTTGGACTGCGCAGACCGGGAGAACAAGTCTCCACCCTAACCAGTGGTACTTGTCCACCTCCAGGATTTCCCCCTAATGCCCTTAGGGTCACTTAACACAATGAACTTTCTCAGGGGGACTTTTCCCTGATACAGCTCCACTGCCCTCTACGGAAGCAGTGTCACATTGGCACAGTTACACATTTACATTTTTACCGTTTTACACTTGGTTTTACACATGACACTTCATCTCATTCACTTTCTCACTCACATGAATACCTCTGTTTTTCCTAACATGGTACTACAAAACCTCAAGGTTTAATACACAGTAAACACACTAATCATGCTGGGTTTAAACAAAATCTAATCACATTACGATCATATGCACGAATTATCACATTTCACAAGAAAACACATAACTTTTATTTACTGATCCAAATGATCCAAATTTTAACCACATGCTGTTTTCAGGTTCTAGATGATACCCTCAATTTTTCAGATTTTCTGAGCTAATTAGAATTTACAGAAAATAAAACGCCTAATTAGCATACTATGAACAACTTAATTAACATGGGTCTAACACATTTTGCAAATTGACCACTTGCTGTTTACATAAGCTAAACACATATGCATGAACTGAGAATATAAAATTTCCCTAATTCATCATCTATGGATTGAGCCCTACAAATCATTCTTGCATGCTTTTATTTTACCAAACCAAATATATTCGCAAATTACACAAGCAGGATAAATTACCAAAATTTGCAACACATATGCTAACCCACTGATCTTCATGATTAGGCTAAAACCATGGCATTCATACACATTCTAATCAGGAAAACTAAATTTGTAAAATCAACACTTCATGCTCACAAGTTTAAGGAACACCATTTCCCACATCCACAACACACACCATTCATCCACACACCGCAAAACACATATACATAGAGTATAAGGTCTACCATATATCCTCATCACGTAAAACATACCGAAATTAATGTATAAAAGGGACAGAACAGCTCACTGTTCTGTCCAGAAGAACTCGACGGCGGTCTCTGGCCGCTGACTCAGGGTCAGCGGCATGGTCGATGGACTCCAAGGATGATCTGGACGTCCAGGGACTTGCCGTCTAACCAGGTCTGTGCAGAAACACAGACCCGAGCTCTGAATCTTGGGTGAATTGGAGGGTCTAGGACTCGAGGAAAAATCCTTAAAATTCACAAAACCCCTAGACTCATAAGGGGACATCAGGGATAGGTCACTTGCCTTTCAAAAATTCTTCTAGGGATTTAGAGGCTTGGTGAAGACCTCCTTGGGCAGTCCCAAGAAGTTGCAGAAGTGCCTCAAACGATCTTCCTCCGGGCTCCTGGATGATCTCCACGCCGAGGGGATGTCGGGGAAGCCTTCCTCGCTGGTCCAGCAACCTCCTTGCAGCAGGGGGACGCCGGATCAAAGTCCAAGGGGTCGGATTTGAGGGTTCTAAAATGGGTTTTTTCTAAGGCTTCTCTAGGTTTTTCTTTCTCACTTCTCTCCTCTTGCAAGGGTGAAGGGAAAGAGTGGGGAGAGTCCAATTCGGGTTCAGGGTTAAGGAGAGCCCTCACCCACTCACCATACCGATTTGACAACCTGAGAGCCGTTGGGGGACATCCCCCAATGGAGGCCATACCTTGCTCCCGATTTTGGCTCTGCAACGCATGCAGCAGAGAAGTTGGCGTCCATATCGCTGGACGCCGGAGTTAGTGTTGGCGTCCAGGTCTGGACGCTGACACCAGATAAACGGCCTAGGGTTGACGCCAAGGTGGCCTTTGGCCAGAACCCTAATTATGCAGAAAACCATGCATACCAAGCATATATACATGCAATATGTATATGGTATTATATCCACACTATCATCATGCAATATATACATTATTTATGTTTAATATAAAACATGTACACGTAATTATACTAATTAATGCGTACGTAAATATGTACATACATACACAAGCATAAACATACACACATAATTGCAATAATGCGACGAAAATTATAGGGCCTTACAGTAGTGCTTATGCAGCATGGCAAAGTGATAGCTTATGCGTCCAGGCAATTGAAGCCGGCAGAGGAGAATTACCCCACTCATGATTTGGAATTGGCAGCAGTTGTGTTTGCCTTGAAAATGTGGAGGCATTATCTGTATGGCGAGAGATTTGAGATCTTTACAATCATAAAAGTTTAAAAGTATATCTTCTCGCAGAAAAGATTTAAATCTTCGTCAGCGCAGATGGATTGAATATTGAAAGATTATGATTTTTAGTTTGGCTTACCATCCGGGTAAGGCCAATGTTGTAGGAGATGCCTTGAGCAAAAAGGCATATGTAAGTTTGATGATGATTAAAGAATGGAAGTTGTATGAAGAAATAGTGGAGAACTCCTTGTATGAGCCCAGTAGTCAGCGACGGGCAATACTAGCTGCTAGTGCTGTAGAGCCGTCCTTGTATTGGCAGATTGTTGAAGCTCAAAGAGCAGATGTAAATTTAGCTGAATTGTGAAAATGGAAGGAGTTACTATTGATGATAATTGTGTTGTTAGGCTCAGAGGCAGTTGTTTGTTCCAGCAAAGAGAGAGGTAAAGCAGAGAGTGTTGGAAGAGGCTCATAAATCCAGGTACACTATCCATCCGGGTAGTACTAAAATGTACCATGATTTGAGAAAGCATTTCTGGTGGCCTCATATGAAGAAAGAAAAATAGCGGAGTTTGTTGCAAGATGTGCTATCTGTCAACAGATTAAAGCAGAACATCAGAAGCCTAGAGGTCTATTGCAACAGTTGCCCATTCCACTGTGGAAATGGGATGATATTGCTATGGACTTTGTGGCAGGTTTACCAAGATCGAGTTCCGGGCATAATGGAATATGGGTATTTGTTGACAGATTAACCAAGGTGTGCAGATTAGTGGCAGTAAGTATATTGGACAGTGGATAAATTAGCAAAAGTTTATGTTGAAAGAATGTTCCATCGCATGGTATTCCGAAGACTATTGTGTCTGATAGAGATCCAAGATTACTTCTGGTTTTTGGAGAAGTCTGCAGAAAGTAATTGGTACTGAGCTGAGAGAATAGCTCCGCTTATCATCCCCAGATAGATGGTCAGACAGAGAGGACTATCCAAACGATTGAAGATATGTTGCAGGCTTGTTGTTTAGTTTGGGGAGGTAGCTGGGAGCATCATTGGGACTGGTGAGTTTGCCTATAATAATAGTTATCATACCAGTCTTGGGATGGCACCGTATGAAGCTTTTATGGAAGGCCATGTAGAACCCCTGAACTGGCATGAAGTGGGAGAAAGGCAATTAGTGGGTCCTGAATTGATTCAGCAAACCACAGAAATAGTGAACTTTATTAAAGAAAAATTGCAGGCAGCTCAAAGCAGGCAAAAGGTTATGCAGATATCCGGAGGAGAGACACTTCAGTTTGAAGTGGGAGATTTTGTTTTCTTGAGAGTTTCCCCGAGTAAGGTATTATGAGGTTTGGTAAGACTGGAAAGTTGAGTCCAAGGTATGTGGGACCTTTCTAGGTGATTGAGAGAATTGGGGAAACAGCTTATAGGCTACATTTGCCAGCAGATTTTGCGGATGTTCATGATATATTTCATGTTTCTATGTTAAGAAAGTGTATTGAAGATCCAACTCAGATAATCAGTTATCAAGGTGGTGACCTGAGGCCGATATGACTATGCCAGAGTATCCGGTGCAGATCATGGATCGAAAGATAAAGAAGCTGAGAAATAAAGAAATCGAGTTGGTTAAAGTGAGATGGGAAATAGGTTGGGTGGTGAGGATACCTGGGAGTTAGCCGAGGAGATGGCTAAAGAGTATCCCTATCTGTTTAAATAAGCTTTTGTATTTCTTTTTTTTTAGATGATAGTACTTGTAAGGTGTGTATGTTTAAATTGTTAAGTTTGAGTTGTTTATGAATTTCGAGGTCGAAATTTTCTTTTTAGATGATAGTAATGTAATGTCGTGTGCTTTCGGATCCTTACGGATCATGTGTGCAATGGTTGTGGTGGCCGTTGTGAGGCCAGTGTGGTGTAGACGCGTGGTGTGGCAGGTGTGGTGTAGGTTAGGTCCCGACATGAAATAGGACCTGTTGTAGTTGAGTAGGAGTTGGCGGCCAGGTGTGGCCGTTGACTTGTTGCATCCAGGTAAGTTGTCGTTGACTGCATGAACTTGGCGGCAGTGGATATGGACGTTTATGGTGGCGGTTTCCCTAAGCGTCAGAAGGGTTGATGCCAACCTGTGCAATCTACAGGTTATAGGGTCCACCGAGTGCAGGTTTTTCACCGGTTCTTCCTTTCCCTTGCCTTAACTTCATGCCCCCTATCCCTAAAGCTTCCAACAGTCACAGGAGAGTGATTGGAGGATCATGGAACGTGTGGCGTTGTCAAATCGGACGAGGAAAACGCCGTGGCATGGTGTAATTTCCGTCGGAGCTTGCGGAGGACTCGGCGTGAACCAGGGATCTTTAGGTGTTTTTAAGCATGTTCAGAGATAGGGGACGATCCCATTAGAGTTTCTAAATCATTAAAACATGCATAGGAAACATGTAAAAGCCTGTAATTGAGTTTTTGGGTAAAAGGTTCTTCATGCGGGGTTTTAAGGGTGGTTTCATGGAATTTGATGGTTAATCATGTAGTTCTAATCTTAAAATGATGCATGCTTGACTTGGGAAAGAGTTTCCTTATGTTTCCCCGTTGTTTGACGGTTGTAAATCCTATAGAATCGATTTAGGGTTTCTGCAGGAGAGGCTGAAGATCTTGGTGTCAACATCGATTGTCGCCAAGTTCATCAGTCGGAATACAGACAGCCATATCCCTTGCCGTCTATTCCCATAAGCGGCAGTCGATGTTGCCGCAATATGTGTATAAGTAGAAATGGTTGATTATGATATTTATCGATAATGAATGGTGCGTTGGCACCTGTGGTGACTGAGTGCACATGGTTTCTGTGTTTAGCATACGGGGTATGCAGTTAGTTACTTACTCCTTCGAGGCTGCGTGTTGTTCACGCGAGTCCAGTTGGGTTCACGTGTGTAGGGACCGTTATTACATGAGGTTTACGTGAGGTTTCACGTGGTTGTCTGTGACGTGCATGTGGTTTTGTGTACGTGGCAAGTAGTATGATGCCTACCATGGTTACCTCTCCAGTTGGGGGCTCCAGGTTCTTTGTGAGCCAGGCTGTTAGCTCGGGGCTTTGTCCCGGTACTTGTGTTGTACCGCCGAGGTCTGTGTCGTCTAACCTGAACACCCTCACTCCTGTGTTTGAGTTGTACGTCCGGCTGAGGGAAAGATGACAGTGGGACAGTGACCTTGTGTTTGTCTGTAGTCACTTGTAGCGCGCTCGTAGTTGGGGGTACAGACACCAGTAGTCGACACTGGTCCCCAGCTAGTCCTTCTCCAGTGTCTCACTCTAGCGAGCCCGGGCCAGGGTTCTCTAGAGGTGCAGGCATGGGCCTGTGACCGTGTGGTCCGCAGGTAGTGGTGTTTAGTGGTCTCCACAGTTGCTTGACCTTTTACGTGGAGCAGCAGTGGACCTTTCGTCCGTGGTGGAGACTGAGAGGTAGACCTGTGTTAGTTTGTCCGAGTCAGTCTCTGGTGTCGCGAACCAGTTGACGTGGCTCGTGTTTGGGGTTTGTCTACTTAGCTCGTACACCTGTTTGAGTTTTCCGTTTATTTAATATAGTTTCTTACCTAGTCGGCAGACGGTGAGTACTTTTACAGTGCTTTCATATCCTGCTTAGCTGTTCTATAAATTGTTGGTACTGTTTATTGCTTTTGTACCTGTGATTTTGGGTTTTCTCGATTTTGGGGGAGTTCCTACTGAGCCAGTGACTAGAGAGGCTCTCCCTACCCCCACAGGTGAGAGCGAGGAGGACGTTTCTGACCGTCGTCCAGTTCAGAGATACGGTCGTAGCGGTGCAGGGTCAAGTACCTCCAGCTGTGTAGTAGCAGCTCTAGCAGTGTAGTGTAGCTAGCTTGTTACTTGTTTCAGTCGTACCTCAAGGCATGCCCCAGGCTCTTATACTTTCTTTCAGTATTTGTGGAAATATGGCTATGTAACTTGTGAAATATTATATATGAAATGGTGTGTTCCTTTATGTTACACGGACTGTGGTTTGGTATCCCTTGCGAGGCTTCGGCCCGTTCGCGGGAGGCGGACTCGGATCAAGTACGTTATCGGTTTTAGGCTTGGCCGAGGTTTCCGCCACAGCGACAGCCTTCCTGTGACCTTCTGATGGCGACAGGTCGACATGTCGTCTTCAGGTTTCCAGTGTTGGGGTGCTTTAAGAGGGTGTTTTCCTAATCCAGTTTCAAACTAGGTTTCATACCTATGGGTTCGAAAAAAAAAATGATGATAGAGAGATCCAAATCAAATGAAACTACCTTTGTTAGTTATAGGACTTTCTATACAATGTACAGTAACAAGTAATCGAGAAACCAAAGTCCTTTGACTAGGTAACAAGAGTATTGTGGTTGTCTACGTGAATCTAACATAGTAGTCAATACAGGGTAATAATCTCGATACAACAACGAAAATTGGGGAAAATAGTTCCAAATGAAACTAGACTCATGAGGGAACAAGGTCTGTTAAGTGCTCGATCTGGAAATGACTCCACAAAAATATACCAAACTTGTAAGACAGGTCAGGGTTTAATCAAGACAGCACAATGTTCTGATCATACTAGATTTAATTCATGAAACCACATGATAAAATTGGGGAAAACAACAAGAACATGATCTATGCACATGTATTCAAATTTGAACGAGTTTAATTAGAGTATGGCATGGAGATGACTACCTTTTGGGTTGAATAAGATTTGTTCCAGAAAGTACTAGTTTCAACAAGTTGGAGAAGAATGCCTAATACTCATGATCTACTGGGTAGAAATTGGGCAAAATAGTACCATAACAAACTAGACTCAAAGATATTCTAGGTGCACATGGTTCATAGGTTGGCTCGAGGTTTCACTAACCTTTGGCGACGATCTTGAAGGGGTTTATTTGCAGGTCGCAAGTGGACATGAGCACGAAGTTGCTTCTTGCACAAGCATTTCCTTGAGATCTCCAGCCACCACAGCCTCCACCACGACACTCAGCAACCCTAGGGTCGTCCCATGGGAGAGAGGGGGATTATTTAAAGGGGGATGGGTCTTTAGTTGCCTAATTAGATTGGGAAAACTATTAGGTAGAAATTGAGTATGTCCTTCCTTCAATTGAGGACTTCTCTCCCCAATTCGTGATGGAGTCATATATGGAAACTTACCTTAGGTGGTAACCCCAAATTGGGCTTGGTTTGAAGTCTAATGGAGGTCTATTGGGTGAGAATTTACCCTTTCATGGTCCATTAGTGAATATTTTCAAATTCAAGTATTTTCTTAGCAGGAATTTATTTGTGGCACAAAGACACTTTGGCCTATTTTCCCATTGGGTTGTCAATACCTTGTTTTAAGTCCATCCACAATTTTTATTTTATTTTTGGACTCACTTAAGTACCCGTGATAGTAATTTCCGATTTATTCCCTAATTACAATAATAAGTCACAAAATGCCTTAAACTGGCCAATCAGATTTTTCTTACACGAATTTCTTGTGGGTTATTCGGGAGTATTATTTGGTGTGAACTATGGTTTTATGAATGTTTTGATGTGTTTACGTACATATGACATTGGTACGTACGTTTTTACTATTTTTAGAATATTAAATTATTTTTTCTAATTTATTTCTGATTTTTCAATTAATAAGATTTTTTGGGGTACTACATCCTCCCCTTAAGAGAATTTGGTCTCAAATCACAGATAGAATATAAGGAACTAGGAAGATTGCTTACTTGGGATAATTCCAGAATTCTCATACACATGGCTCTTTTATCTCCCATTTTTCATCCTCATCCAGGCATTAATTCCATCTGACCTTTACCAAAGGAATGACCTTATTCCTTACTGGCGCATTCACAGTCTATATTGTAACAGGTTTCTCTTCATAAGTCCCATCTTTATGGAACACAGGAAACTCATATCCAATGACATGAAAGGGATGACTTACATACTTCTTTAGCATGGATATGTGGAATACATTGTGTACTCATCTAGTTGTGGAGGTAATGCTAAACGATATGAAACTTCACTTACTCTTTCAAGAATTTCGAAAGGGCCAATGACTCTGGTGATATCTTGCCTTTGATTCCGAACCTTATGATCCCATGGTTTGGTGATACTTTTAGGAACACATGATCACCAACCTAAAATTCTAGATCTCTTTTCTTGTGTCTACATAAGCCTTCTGCCTCTGCTGTGCCACTCCCATTCTTTCTCTAATGAGTTTTACTTTTTCTGTGGTTTCTCTCACTATTTCTGGACCAAACTATGCCTTTCGCCAACCTCATACTAGCAGATCTTTGAACTACAGTACTGCCATAGCATGCCTCGAATGGTGCCATTTGATACTGGCTGGTAACTATTGTTGTAGGCAAACTCGATGAGAACAAGTGTCATGCAAATTCCCACCAAAGTCTAGGACACATGCTCTGAGCATATCTTCTATCACTTGGTTTGTTTTTTCTATCTGGTCATTAGTTTGGCGGTGGAATGTTGTACTAAGTTTAGTTTGGATCCCAAGGCACATGCAAGCCTTTCCAAAAATGGATGTAAATCTCAGATCTCGATCAGATACAATGGAAACAGGGACCCCATGTAGTTGGACAATCTCCTTAACATAGTGCTACTAAGATGTTGACCGATCATTTGCTCTTAATTGGTAAGAAGTGAGCGGATTGGTAAGCGAGTCGACAATTACCCATACCCATCTATTCCACTTCTAGTCTTGGGCAGTCTAAAGACAAAATCCTCTCGATACCCTCCAACTTCCATTCTGGAATTTCTAAGGGTTTGAGTTTACCTACAGGTCATAGGTGCTCTGCCTAATCATGCATGACCAATTTTTAGCAAGTAGCTATGCATTTAGCAAGTACGATAACAAGGCAAGCAAGTGAACAATCGGCAGGTAGAGAGCATGATCATTATCTTAAGATCAGTTAAAATCATGTGAACATGTTTTAACCTTTATATGGGTTGATATATGCATGTGAATAGTTGCTAACTTTGCACAGGAGAAGACGAGGCACAAAAACAACGCAAGAGGGACAAAAATAAGGCTGAAAAGCCCACTGTGGTCTGAAGGTGACAAGCATCATGTCTCCTTCATGAAGGCGACCAGAGGCTCTCACCTTCTGATCCTTGAAGGTGACAACTTTCCTGTCGCCTTCTGATGGTGACAAGTCGACACGTCGTCTACAGGTTTCCTATGTTGGGTGCTTTAAGGGGGTGTTTACCTAATCCAGTTCAGACTAGGTTTGATACCTATGGGTTCGAAAAATCAAAATTGATGCTAGAGAGATCCAAATCAGATGAACACCTCTGTGAGTTAGAGGATTTTCTGTACAATGTACATAAACAAGTAATCGAGAAAACGAAAGTCGTTTTACTGGGTAACAAGATGTATTGTGACAGTCTATGTGAATCTGACAAAGTACTCATGTATGAGCTAATCCTCTCTGTACAAACAGGAAAATTCAGAGAAAACTAGTTCCAAATGAAACTAGACTCTTGAGGGAACAAGTCTATGTTAAGTGCTTGGTCCGGAAACAAACTCTACAAAAAGATACTGAAATCGTAAGACAGGTTAGGGTTTAATCAAGACAGCACAACATTCTGATCATACTAGGTTAATTCGTGAAACCACATGATAAAAATTGGGAAAAACATCAAGAACATGATCTATGCACATGTACGCAAGCATGAACAAGTTTAATTAGAGTTTGGCATGGAGATGACCTACTTTTGGGTTGAATAAGATTCGTTCTCCAAAAAGCACTAGTTCTACCAGTTGGAGAAGAATGCCTAATACTCACAACTCTCGTAGAAATTGGGCAAAATAGTACCATAAGAAATTGGACTCGAAGATCTTTCCAGGCGTAGATGATTTTCTAGGTTGGTCGAGGTTTCACTAACCTTTGGCGACGATCTTGAAGGGGCTTGTTGCAGGTCACAAGTGAAGATGAGCACAAAGTTGCTTCTTGCTAAAGTTTCTCCTCGAGATCTTTAGTCACCACAGCCTCCAAGCTGACCTCAGCAACCTAGGGGTCATCCCATGGGAGAGAGGGGGCTTATTTAAAGGGGATGGGTGTTTAGGGCCTAATTAGATCAGAAAACTATTAGGCACAAATTTGAGTATATCCTTCCTTCAATTGAGATCTTTTCCCCAATTCGTGATGGGACTCATATGAAAACTTCCTTAGGTGGTAACCATGAATTTGGGTTTGACGTGAAGTCCAATGGAGGTCTATGGGTGAGCATTTACCTTTCATGGTCCATTAGTGAATATTTCGAATTTTGGGTTATTTTCTTAGCGTGAATTTATTTCTACCCCAAAGACATCCTTTGGCCCATTTTTTCCATTGGGTTGTCAATACTCATTGTTTTAAGTCCATCCATGATTTTTATTTTATTTTCGGAACACTTAAGTACCCGTGATAGTAATTATCCGACTTATTTCCTAATTACGATAATAAGTAGTAACCGCCTTAAACTTGGCCATCTGATTTTTCCTTGTACAAATTTCTGTAAGTTATTTAGAAGTATTATTTAGAGTTGAACTATGGTTTTATGAAATGTTTGATGTGTTTAATACATATGACATTAGTACGTACATTTTTACTATTTTAATATTAAATTATTTCTGATATATTTCTTTTTTCAATTAATGAAATTTTCGGGGTGCTACATCCTCCCCCCTTAAGAGAATTGGTCCCCAAATTCATAGATAGAATATAAGGAAATAGGAAGATTGCTTACCTGGGAATAATTCTGGAAATTTCTTACGCATGGTTGCTTCTGTCTCCCATGTATCATCCTCGTCCAAACGTTGATTCCATCTAACTTTCACCCAAAGGAATGGCCTTGTTCCTTAACTGGCATAATTCACGGTCTATATGTTTAACAAGTTTCTCCTTATAAGTCCCGTCTTTATGGAACACCAGGAACTCATATCCAATGAAGTGAAAGGGATCACGTGCATACTTCTTCAGCATGGATATGTGGAATACATTGTGTACTCCATCTAGTTGTGGAGGTAATGCAAAGCGTAGTTGTGGAGGTAATGCTAAATGGTAAGCAACTTCACCTACTCTTTCAAGATATTGAAAAAGGCCGATGAATCTGGTGATAGCTTGCCTTTGATTCCGAACCTTCTGATCCCATGGTTTGGTGATACTTTTAGGAACACATGATCACCAACCTAAAATTCTAGATCTCTTCTCTTGTGTCTACATAAGCCTTCTACCTCTACTGTGCCACTGCCATTCTTTCTCTAATGAGTTTTGTAAGGCCTCGAATTTGTTCATATTATGCTTATTTAACTTTGTGTGTATTATAATTATATTTACTTATGTGCATATGTATATACATGTTATTTTTGCATATTGTATTTGTTTAATTCTATGAACACTGTATTTAAATAATACTGTACATATTATATGTATCTATATGGTGTATATTGGTTATTGGATGTTCTGTTTTCTGTCGAAATCCCTGTTAATGTCAACATCCCTTGACGTTAAGGGCAAGTTGACGGCAACAAGTGTGTGTCGTTGACTTCATGGGCAGGGGAGATGAAGTCCAGATCGATGGATGCTGACTTCCAGTTAACGATAGCAATGTGGCCTTTACTTCTCCCGGTTATGTTGCGATTCCAGATCTGAAACGGCTGCATTTTTCCGGTTCTTGATTTGGAAACCTATCCCTAATGGTAGGAACCCAATCCAGCGTACTTCGACCCATTAGCCCCATAAAACACCTATTTTTTGCTCAGATTAGGTCTTTTGGCTTATGAGAAAACCTAGGGTTTCTTGTGAGAAGAAGTGACTTTTTGCAAAGCTTGATCTGTCATGTGAGGGGTTCTTCCGGCGATTACATTGACTGGGAGGTACTCCTTGGATTGTTGAATCTTCCCCGACTCTGGAGTTCGATCTACATCAGCAGGAAGACCGGATCTGGGAGGGGAAATCTCACCTTCTTGGCTGGGCCAAGGAGGGCTTCTTCGACTAATTAAACCCATTAGAGACTTATTTAGGCAGTATCGAAGGGTCTCATCCCTAGACATGTCCTTTAGGTCTCAGGAATTTTATGGATTTTATTCGTGTCAGGAACACCCAATTCTCTTCTTTTTGTGAGTTCGGTCTGCACTTTGTAGATAGGAGGTTGATGGCAACCTTGTTGCCACCATGTTCTGAGTTAACGGCAGCATCATGTGTCGTTAACCCACTTTGGCGGCAAGCCCCTTGCCGCCAAGTTCTTCAAATTTTTTAAAACAATTGTATGATCTCTGTGCTGTGATTTTCGGACTTCTGGTGATATGTACATGTTATAAAAATAGGTTTGTCAGGTATGGTATGTAGGTCATATCATGAGGTTCTGTCAATTTTCTGAGCATATATTATTTGTGACGGCCTCATTATACCGGTACGGTTATACCAACCCACGTCGGTATAACAAGTGCTGCCACAGTGGGACATTTACCCAAACGATACATACAGCTGAGATACACGCGAATATACAACAGAGTAGCGGAAGTAAAAGAGAACTATCTCCATTCATTCATCATCCACATTAACCATACATGAATTTCGCAATTAACAATGAGGAACTAAGAGCTCACATAATTTAAATTGCTGAAATAGATTACAAAATGTCCCACATAATACATCCCTTTCATGATAATTCTAATACAATGTTCCAAATACATACTATGAAGTACACAATCACAAAGAAGCTCCAACAACTAGCTAGTCTCCGCGCTCGGAGTCCGTCTCTGCTGCCTCCTCCAAAGGTACTGTGTCACCAACTATACCTGTACGCCGAAGCAAGGAGTGAGTCCAAGGACTCAGCAAGCAACACTACTCATGATGTACACTTAGAAGTCCTAATGGTTTCTACATGCACATTACAATTAGCAACACATAGCATGCTAGTCATTTCAAGTTTTCAACCTATCATGAACATTCTACAATTTATACATAACTCATGCTTTCAGTTTTCTAAAATAAACTTCACCTATCACATGGTCTCTATTCAATTTACTCATGAACTTTAACCTTTTAAAGAATCAAACATAAGAGCTATCAACATGAACAATTTACATGCATGAAGGTAACGCAACTAGCATGGGTTTTACACATTTTTAAACACTTACATGAACCTTTTCACATGCTTTAGGTTGCTGATTTCATATGATTCAATGGCTATAAACCTACACATGAGGGCTACAATGTTGCTTAAAACATATCATATGAACAATCTATCATGCTATTTGCACACATATTCATTAGTTGTCCCTAACATGGACTCTAAACATTTTGCACACATAACATAAGAATAATAACATGCATTTTCTGAATTCACATGGTTTCAGATTTAGTCTCACATGGGTTTCAATAACACATTTACACATCTAGAATTTCACATTTTTCTTTACACTAGTTTCCTCTTTTCACATGGTTACACTTTACACATACACATTCACATGTCACTTACACATTTACACATGGTCACATACACATTTCACATTACACTTTACACATTTTTAGGTGCCGTGACACATAGTCCAAACCACCAAAGAAGGACATATACACATCACATTACACATAGACGCCATCTAGGCATTCCAATGGCGACTCTTGGACTGCGCAGACCGGGAGAACAAGTCTCCACCCTAACCAGTGGTACTTGTCCACCTCCAGGATTTCCCCCTAATGCCCTTAGGGTCACTTAACACAATGAACTTTCTCAGGGGGACTTTTCCCTGATACAGCTCCACTGCCCTCTACGGAAGCAGTGTCACATTGGCACAGTTACACATTTACATTTTTACCGTTTTACACTTGGTTTTACACATAACACTTCATCTCATTCACTTTCTCACTCACATGAATACCTCTGTTTTCCTAACATGGTACTACAAAATTTCAAGGTTTAATACACAGTAAACACACTAATCATGCTGGGTTTAAACAAAATCTAATCACATTACGATCATATGCACGAATTATCACATTTCACAAGAAAACACATAACTTTTTATTTACTGATCCAAATGACCGAAATTTTAACCACATGCTGTTTTCGGGTTCTAGATGATACCCTCAATTTTTCAGATTTTTCTGAGCTAATTAGATTTACAGAAAATAAAACGCCTAATTAGCATGCTATTAACAACTTAATTAACATGGGTCTAACACATTTTGCAAATTGACCACTTGCTGTTTATACATAAGCTAATCACATATGCATGAACTGAGAATATAAATTTCCCTAATTCATACATCTATGGATTGAACCCTACAAATCATTCTTGCATGCTTTTATTTTACCGAACCAAATATATTCGCAAATTACACAAGCATGGATAAATTACCAAAATTTGCAAACACATATGCTAACCCACTGATCTTCATGATTAGCTAAAACCATGGATTCATACACATTCTAATCAGGAAAACTAAATTTGTAAAATCAACACTTCATGCTCACAAGTTTAAGGAACACCATTTCCCACATCCACCAACACACACCATTCATCCACACACCACAAAACACAATATACATAGAGTATAAGGGTTACCATATATCCTCATCACGTAAAACATACCGAAATTAATGTATAAGAGGGACAGAACAGCTCACTGTTCTGTCCAGAAGAACTCGACGGCGGTCTCTGGCCGCTGACTCAGGGTCAGCGGCATGGTCGATGGACGCCAAGGATGATCTGGACGTCCAGGGACCTTGCCGTCTAACCAGGTCTGTGCAGAAACACAGACCCGAGCTCTAAATCTTGGGTGAATTGGAGGGTCTAGGACTCGAGGAAAAATCCTAAAATTCACAAAACCATCCTAGACTCATAAGGGACATCAAGGATAGGTCACTTGCCTTTCAAAATTCTTCTAAGGGATTTAGAGGCTTGGTGAAGACCTCCTTGGGCAGTCCCAAGAAGTTGCAGAAGTGCCTCCAAACGATCTCTCCTCCGGGCTCCTGGATGATCTCCACGCCGAGGGGATGTCGGGGAAGCCTTCCTCGTTGGTCCAGCAACCTCCTTGCAGCAGGGGGACGCCGGATCAAGGTCCAAGGGGTCGGATTTGAGGGTTCTAAAATGGTTTTTCTCACAGCTTCTCTAGGGTTTTTCTTTCACTTCTCTCCTCTTGCAAGGTGAAGGGAAAGAGTGGGAGAGTCCAATTCGGGTTCAGGGTTAAGGAGAGCCCCTCACCCACTCACCATACCGATTTGACAACCTGAGAGCCGTTGGGGGACATCCCCCCAATGGAGGCCATGCCTTGCTCCCGGATTTCTGGCTCTGCAACGCATGCAGGTCAGAGAAGTTGGCGTCCATATCGCTGGACGCCGGAGTTAGTGTTGGCGTCCAGGTCTGGACGCTGACACCAGATAAACGGCCTAGGGTTGACGCCAAGGTGGCCTTCGGCCAGAACCCTAATTATGCAGAAAACCATGCATACCAAGCATATATACATGCAATATGTATATGGTATTATATCCACACTATCATCATGCAATATATACATTATTTATGTTAATATAAACACATGTACACGTAATTATACTAATTAATGCGTACGTAAATATGTACATACATACACAAGCAAACATACACACATAATTGCAAATAATGCGACGGAAATTAGAGGGCCTTACACCCTCTCCCCCTTAAAGAAACTTCGTCCTCGAAGTTAGAACGACACTACTCAACAAAAGGGGATACTTCTTCTTCATCGCATCCTCAAGCTCCCACGTAGCCTCCTCACGTGAGAAGTTCCGCCATAGAACTTTCACCGACGCGATACTCTTGTTCCGGAGATGCTGAACCTTCCGGTCAAGAATGGCTACTGGTTGCTCGACATACGAAAGATCTGGCTGGATCTCCACGGGCTCATGACTAATCACATGAGACGGATCTCGGACATACTTCCTGAGCATAGATACGTGGAATACCGGGTGAACGCTAGCCAAAGCTGGGGGTAAAGCTAGCTCGTACGCCACGTTGCCCAAACGTCTGAGAATCTCATATGGGCCAATGAACCTAGGGCTTAGCTTGCTATGCCTGCCAAATCTGACAACACCTCGAGTAGGCGATATCTTCAAGAAGACATGATCGCCAACCTCGAACTCCAAATCCTTTCTCCTGTTGTCGGCATAACTCTTCTGCCTATCCTGTGCCGCAACAAGCCTTTTCCTGATAAGCTGAATCTTATCCGAAGTTTCCTGAACAACTCCGGTCCGATCAACTGCCTATCACCAGTCTCCTCCCAACATAAAGGAGATCTGCAGGGCCTACCATACAACGCCTCGAATGGAGCCATACCAATACTAGCATGAAAGCTGTTGTTGTATGCGAACTCCACAAGAGGTAAATGACGCTCCCAATCATCCTTCCAATCCAGAACACACGCTCTCAACATATCCTCGAGCGTCTGGATAGTCCTCTCGGACTGTCCATCGGTCTGGGGATGAAACGCCGAACTGAGCTTAAGCTCCGAACCTAACGCATCCTGAAGACCCTTCCACAATCTCGAAGTAAATCTCGGATCTCGATCCGAAATGATCGACTTCGGCACACCATGCAATCTAATGATACCGCTAACATACAATCTAGCTAAACTCTCTACTGACTGCTTCTTCTTCATAGGCAAGAAATGAGCAGTCTTCGAGAACCTATCTACAACTACCCAAATCGAGTCATTGCCCCTTCTAGATCGAGGCAAACCCGATACGAAATCCATAGTGACAGCTTCCCACTTCCATACGGGGATATCCATCCTCTGCATAAGGCCGGATGGTCGCTGCCGCTCGGCTTTCACCTGCTGACATACTAGACATCTAGACACATAATCCGCAACATCCTTCTTCATGCCGGACCACCAAAATGATCTCTTCAGGTCTTGATACATCTTAGTGTTACCCGGATGAATAGAGAATCGCGATCTATGAGCCTCCGCTAACACATGCTCACGGACATCTACCACATCGGGGACACAAACACGGTGCTGAAATCTAATCACACCGTCCTCATCACGAGCAATGCCCGCCTTACCCACTAACTCTAACAATCTAGGATCGGCTTTCTGCTGCTCAATCACCTCATCCAAGACTGAGGATCTAAGGGATAGCTGAGCTACAAAAGCCTGACACAACGATGGCTCTAACTCGGTCATAGAGCACGCTGCATCCTCCAACATCTTCCAATCCTGCTGGAGCGAAGACCTCTTTCTACTAAGAGCATCCGCTACGACGTTCGCCTTTCCAGGATGATACTGAAGGTCGAAGTCATAGTCCTTCAAGAACTCAATCCATCTCCTCTGCCTCAGGTTTAATTCCTTTTGGGAGAAAAGATACTTCAAGCTCTTGTGGTCGGTAAACACCTCAAATCTGACACCATAAAGATAGTGCCTCCAGATCTTTAGTGCATGAACCACAGCTGCGAGCTCTAAATCATGAGTCGGATAGTTCCTCTCATGCTCCTTCAACTGACGAGAAGCATAAGCCACTACCCTCTCTTGCTGCATGAGCACACAGCCTAAACCAATCTGAGATGCATCCGTATAAATGGCAAAACCTTCTAGACCACTGGGCAATACCAATACCGGAGCAGAAGTAAGCTTAGCCTTCAATAGCTGAAAGCTGCGCTCACATGCCTCAGACCATACGAACTTCTCACCTTTCCGGGTCAGCTTTGTCAAGGGGCGGCGATGGATGAGAAACCCTCAATGAATCGCCGATAATAACCAGCTAACCCAATAAAACTACGAATCTCCGAAGGGGTCCTGGGAATCTCCCAATCCATAACTGCCTGGACTTTTGCTGGATCAACTGCAACACCAGCGCCGGAGATAACATGCCCGAGAAAATGAACCTCGCGCAACCAGAACTCGCACTTGCTGAACTTCGCATACAGCTTGTGCTCACGGAGAACCTCTAAGACTAACCTCAAATGCTGACGATGTGTGGCCTCATCCGGAGAATAGACCAACACGTCATCAATAAACACAACAACAAAGCTATCTAAATACGGACTAAACACCCGGTTCATGAGATCCATGAACGCTGCAGGGGCGTTGGTCAATCCGAAAGGAAGAACCAAAAACTCATAATGTCCATAACGGGTTCTAAATGCCGTCTTGGACACATCCTCACTCCTAATCCTCAACTGATGATAACCAGATCGCAAGTCAATCTTGGAAAAGACTGATGCCTCTCGCAACTGGTCAAACAGATCATCAATCCGAGGTAAGGGATACCTGTTCTTCACAGTCACCTGGTTTAGCTTCCTATAATCAATGCACAACCGAAGTGACCCGTCTTTCTTCTTGACGAATAATACAGGTGCGCCCCAAGGGGAAACGCTAGGGCGAATGAATCCCTTATCGAGCAATTCTTGCAATTGCTTCCTCAACTCGGCTAATTCTGCAGGGGCCATCCGATATGGGGCCTTCGAGATAGGAGAGGTGCCTGGAAGCAACTCTATAGTGAACCTATCTCCCTATCCGGTGGCAATCCAGACAAGTCATCGGGAAAGACATCTGGAAAGTCCTGCACCACATCAATCTCTGCAAGAGTCAGTGACGAACCAGCATCGGGTACTAGCATAACGCTGGCAAGAAATGCGTCACAACCCTTGTTCACCATGCGCATCGCCTTCATGGCAGAGATAACTAACTTTCCCGCTAAGTTCTTTGGAAAGGGATGAGAGAACTCATCCTCACCAGGAATGCGGAAAACAATCTTCTTCCTACGACAATCCACTAACGCATAGTGCTCCTCTAGCCAATCCAGACCAAGGATACAATCATAATCCTTCATCTTTAGCAAGAAGAAACACCCATCTAGGAATCTATCCTCAATGCACACAGGTAACGACGGAATGCACTTCCTAGTCGATACCGTACCCGCAGGGGTGTGCACAGACAAAGGGACCTCTAACTCCTCAGACTCTATGCCTAACTCTAGGGCTAACTGCCTAGCGAACCGCTCGGAAATGAACGAGTGAGTAGCACCCGTATCAAACAAAACCCGAGCGTGCACACCGAAAAGTAAAATGTACCTTCGGTGACATGCTCCGCCTGCTCGGCGTCCTCACGAGCTAACGCAAACACTCGAGCTGGGGCTCGAGGCCTTCCTGGTCGTCCTGTAGCTGGCGCGGCTGCCGCTACTGCTGGTACTGGCGCTCTTTGCTGAGCTTCCTGCTGAAGTCTTGGGCATCCTTGATCTTGTGGTCGCTGCTCCCACACTTTAAGCATCTACCCGCTACTAACCAGCACTCGGAACCTCCATGGGTCTTCCCACAATGGGGACACTCTCTCTTCGCACCGGGGGAACGTACAGAGGGTACCTGAGAGTTGCTGACTGCCATTTGTTTCTGCGGTGTCTGGTACACCGTTTTCCTCTTATCCTGCCGCTGGAATGTCGCTGCCGGCCTCTTCTGCGAAGCCTTCTTCTCCTCCAGATACTGCTCCATTTCTCCCTCCTGTCTGCAGGCTGCGCTGAGGGCCTCGTCTAGCGTGCGGTGGTCGAACGCCACGAGCCTCGTCCTCAGTGATGGTTTGAGACCCATCACAAACTTCTTGGTCTTCCTGCGCTCATCCTCTACTATATGCCGTGCATATTTAGAAAGTTCAGAAAACCTTGCCTCGTATTCTAGGACGGTCATTGATCCTTGCGTCAGGGAAAGGAATTCTTGCTCCATCTTGTCCTGGATATGCTCTGGGACAAATTTGGCTCGGAAGAGCCTCACGAACGCATCCCACGCCACATCAACTGCTCCGTCCTCGAAGCGCGTACGCAGTAGGGAGGACCACCATACATCAGCTCTCTCCTGCAACACACCTTCATAAGCACTAACCAACAATTTTAACTTTAACAACCAACATTCAAGCATAAACCAAAACATACCTGTAGCATGTAGGTGGCTAAGGTCACCTTGTCCTCATCAGGACACCTGATAGCTCGGAAGATTTTCTCCGTCTCCCTCATCCAACTTTCTGCCATTAGCGGATCACTCTCCCCCTTAAAAGAGGGTGGGGCCATCCTCTTGAATCGCTCCATGATGGAAGGCCCACCATGGTCCTGAGCTGGGGCCTGAGCCTGCTACATTAAACAATAACAATATACAATAAACAAATATCATGCAATTTAAATAGCAAACTACTAGGTTGTCTTATTATTCTACCTGGGCCTCCAACTGGGCCTGGAGTGCTGCCTGGGTGTGGGCCTGCGTCTGCATGGCTTGCACCAGACCTTGCATGAATACTCCATAGTCCACTGGCGGTGGTGGGGGAAGTACAGGACCCTGTGGGGCCGGGGCCTGCTGCTCCGCCCGCTCCTCACGCCTCTGCTCGTCGTCGCGAGCTGGCACACCTCCACGTCGTCCACGGGAAGCCATGGCTGTAATAAAATTTCAGCCACTATTAGAGCTAGGTTACTAAATTTTCTAACCATTTCTTATCTATCTTTCACTTCCTATTAATGTTTTCTACACATGTGGACATACTTAGCATGCAATGGGGATGATGACTTAGGTATATTCATGTGCAATCTCAACCGGTCGCTCTGATACCAATCTCTGTGACGGCCCTCATTATACCGGTACGGTTGTACCAACCCACGTCGGTATAACAAGTGCTGCCACAGTGGGACATTTACCCAAACGATACATACAGCTGAGATACACGCGAATATACAACAGAGTAGCGGAAGTAAAAGAGAACTATCTCCATTCATTCATCATCCACATTAACCATACATGAATTTTAACAATTAACAATGAGGAACTAAGAGCTCACATAATTTAAATTGCTGAAATAGGATTGCAAAATGTCCACATAATACATCCCTTTCATGATAATTCTAATACAATGTTCCAAATACATACTATGAAGTACACAAATCACAAAGAAGCTCCAACAACTAGCTAGTCTCCGCGCTCGGAGTCCGTCTCTGCTGCCTCCTCCAAAGGTACTGTGTCACCAACTATACCTGTACGCCGAAGCAAGGAGTGAGTCCAAGGACTCAGCAAGCAACACTACTCATGATGTACACTTAGAAGTCCTAATGGTTTCTACATGCACATTACAATTAGCAACACATAGCATGCTAGTCATTTCAAGTTTTCAACCTATCATGAACATTTTACAATTTCATACATAACTCATGCTTTCAGTTTCAAAAATAAACTTCACCTATCACATGGTCTCTATTCAATTTACTCATGAACTTTAACCTTTTAAAGAATCAAACATAAGAGCTATCAACATGAATAATTTACATGCATGTGAGGTAACGCAACTAGCATGGGTTTTACACATTTTTAAACACTACATGAACCTTTTCACATGCTTTAGGTTGCTGATTTCATATGATTCAATGGCTATAAACCTACACATGAGGGCTACAATGTTGCTTAAAACATATCATATGAACAATCTATCATGCTATTTGCACACATATTCATTCGTTGTCCCTAACATGGACTCTAAACATTTTTGCACACATAACATAAGAATAATAACATGCATTTTCTGAATTCACATAGTTTCAGATTTAGTCTCACATGGATTTCAATAACGCATTTACACATCTAGAATTTCACATTTTTTTTTACACTAGTTTCCTCTTTTCACATGGTTACACTTTACACATACACATTCACATGTCACTTACACATTTACACATGGTCACATACACATTTCACATTACACTTTACACATTTTTAGGTGCCGTGACACATAGTCCAAACCACCAAAGAAGGACATATACACATCACATTACACATAGACGCCATCTAGGCATTCCAATGGCGACTCTTGGACTGCGCAGACCGGGAGAACAAGTCTCCACCCTAACCAGTGGTACTTGTCCACCTCCAGGATTTCCCCCTAATGCCCTTAGGGTCACTTAACACAATGAACTTTCTCAGGGGGACTTTTCCCTGATACAGCTCCACTGCCCTCTACGGAAGCAGTGTCACATTGGCACAGTTACACATTTACATTTTTACCGTTTTTACACTTGGTTTTACACATGACACTTCATCTCATTCACTTTCTCACTCACATGAATACCTCTGTTTTTCCTAACATGGTACTACAAAACCTCAAGGTTTAATACACAGTAAACACACTAATCATGCTGGGTTTAAACAAAATCTAATCACACTACGATCATATGCACGAATTATCACATTTCACAAGAAAACACATAACGTTTTATTTACTGATCCAAATGATCCGAAATTTTAACCACATGCTGTTTTCAGGTTCTAGATGATACCCTCAATTTTTCAGATTTTTCTGAGCTAATTAGAATTTACAGAAAATAAAACGCCTAATTAGCATACTATGAACAACTTAAATTAACATGGGTCTAACACATTTTGCAAATTGACCACTTGCTGTTTATACATAAGCTAAACACATATGCATGAACTGAGAATATAAAATTTCCCTAATTCATACATCTATGGATTGAGCCCTACAAATCATTCTTGCATGCTTTTATTTTACCAAACCGAATATATTCGCAAATTACACAAGCATGGATAAATTACCAAAATTTGCAAACACATATGCTAACCCACTGATCTTCATGATTAGCTAAAACCATGGCATTCATACACATTCTAATCAGGAAAACTAAATTTGTAAAATCAACACTTCATGCTCACAAGTTTAAGGAACACCATTTCCCACATCCACCAACACACACCATTCATCCACACACCGCAAAACACAATATACATAGAGTATAAGGTCTACCATATATCCTCATCACGTAAAACATACCGAAATTAATGTGTAAAAGGGACAGAACAGCTCACTGTTCTGTCCAGAAGAACTCGACGGCGGTCTCTGGCCGCTGACTCAGGGTCAGCGGCATGGTCGATGGACTCCAAGGATGATCTGGACGTCCAGGGACCTTGCCGTCTAACCAGGTCTGTGCAGAAACACAGACCCGAGCTCTGAATCTTGGGTGAATTGGAGGGTCTAGGACTCGAGGAAAAATCCTTAAAATTCACAAAACCATCCTAGACTCATAAGGGGACATCAGGGATAGGTCACTTGCCTTTCAAAAATTCTTCTAAGGGATTTAGAGGCTTGGTGAAGACCTCCTTGGGCAGTCCCAAGAAGTTGCAGAAGTGCCTCCAAACGATCTCTCCTCCGGGCTCCTGGATGATCTCCACGCCGAGGGGATGTCGGGGAAGCCTTCCTCGCTGGTCCAGCAACCTCCTTGCAGTAGGGGGACGCCGGATCAAGGTCCAAGGGGTCGGATTTGAGGGTTCTAAAATGGGTTTTTCTCACAGGCTTCTCTAGGGTTTTTCTTTCTCACTTCTCTCCTCTTGCAAGGGTGAAGGGAAAGAGTGGGAGAGTCCAATTCGGGTTCAGGGTTAAGGAGAGCCCCTCACCCACTCACCATACCGATTTGACAACCTGAGAGCCGTTGGGGGACATCCCCCCAATGGAGGCCATACCTTGCTCCCGGATTTTCTGGCTCTGCAACGCATGCAGGTCAGAGAAGTTGGCGTCCATATCGCTGGACGCCGGAGTTAGTGTTGGCGTCCAGGTCTGGACGCTGACACCAGATAAACGGCCTAGGGTTGACGCCAAGGTGGCCTTTGGCCAGAACCCTAATTATGCAGAAAACCATGCATACCAAGCATATATACATGCAATATGTATATGGTATTATATCCACACTATCATCATGCAATATATACATTATTTATGTTTAATATAAACACATGTACACGTAATTATACTAATTAATGCGTACGTAAATATGTACATACATACACAAGCATAAACATACACACATAATTGCAATAATGCGACGAAAATTATAGGGCCTTACAGCAGTGCTTATGCAGCATGGCAAAGTGATAGCTTATGCGTCCAAGCAATTGAAGCCGGCAGAGGAGAATTACCCCACTCATGATTTGGAATTGGCAGCAGTTGTGTTTGCCTTGAAAATGTGGAGGCATTGTCTGTATGGCGAGAGATTTGAGATCTTTACATATCATAAAAGTTTAAAGTATATCTTCTCGCAGAAAGATTTAAATCTTCGTCAGCGCAGATGGATTGAATATTTGAAAGATTATGATTTTAGTTTGGCTTACCATCCGGGTAAGGCCAATGTTGTAGTAGATGCCTTGAGCAAAAAGGCATATGTAAGTTTGATGATGATTAAAGAATGGAAGTTGTATGAAGAAATAGTGGAGAACTCCTTGTATGAGCCCAGTAGTCAGCGACGGGCAATACTAGCTGCTAGTGCTGTAGAGCCGTCCTTGTATTGGCAGATTGTTGAAGCTCAAAGAGCAGATGTAAATTTAGCTGAAATTGTGAAAATGGAAGGAGTTACCATTGATGATAATTGTGTTGTTAGGCTCAGAGGCAGGTTGTTTGTTCCAGCAAAGAGAGAGGTAAAGCAGAGACTGTTGGAAGAGGCTCATAAATCCAGGTACACTATCCATCCGGGTAGTACTAAAATGTACCATGATTTGAGAAAGTATTTCTGGTGGCCTCATATGAAGAAAGAAATAGCGGAGTTTGTTGCAAGATGTGCTATCTGTCAACAGATTAAAGCAGAACATCAGAAGCCTAGAGGTCTATTGCAACAGTTGCCCATTCCACTGTGGAAATGGGATGATATTGCTATGGACTTTGTGGCAGGTTTACCAAGCTCGAGTTCCGGGCATAATGGAATATGGGTATTTGTTGACAGATTAACCAAGGTGTGCAGATTAGTGGCAGTAAGTATGTCTTGGACAGTGGATAAATTAGCAAAAGTTTATGTTGAAAGAATTGTTCCATCGCATGGTATTCCGAAGACTATTGTGTCTGATAGAGATCCAAGATTTACTTCTGGTTTTTGGAGAAGTCTGCAGAAAGTAATTGGTACTGAGCTGAGATATAGCTCCGCTTATCATCCCCAGACAGATGGTCAGACAGAGAGGACTATCCAAACGATTGAAGATATGTTGCAGGCTTGTTGTTTAGTTTGGGGAGGTAGCTGGGAGCATCATTTGGGAATGGTTGAGTTTGCCTATAATAATAGTTATCATACCAGTCTTGGGATGGCACCGTATGAAGCTTTATATGGAAGGCCATGTAGAACCCCATTGAACTGGCATGAAGTGGGAGAAAGGCAATTAGTGGGTCCTGAATTGATTCAGCAAACCACAGAAATAGTGAACTTTATTAAAGAAAAATTGCAGGCAGCTCAAAGCAGGCAAAAGAGTTATGCAGATATCCGGAGGAGACCACTTCAGTTTGAAGTGGGAGATTTTGTTTTCTTGAGAGTTTCCCCGAGTAAAGGTATTATGAGGTTTGGTAAGACTGGAAAGTTGAGTCCAAGGTATGTGGGACCTTTCTAGGTGATTGAGAGAATTGGGGAAACAGCTTATAGGCTACATTTGCCAGCAGATTTTGCGGATGTTCATGATATATTTCATGTTTCTATGTTAAGAAAGTGTATTGAAGATCCAACTCAGATAATCAGTTATCAAGGTGGTGACCTGAGGCCGGATATGACTATGCCAGAGTATCCGGTGCAGATCATGGATCGAAAGATAAAGAAGCTGAGAAATAAAGAAATCGAGTTGGTTAAAGTGAGATGGGAAAATAGGTTGGGTGGTGAGGATACCTGGGAGTTAGCCGAGGAGATGGCTAAAGAGTATCCCTATCTGTTTAAATAAGCTTTTGTATTTCTTTTTTTTTTAGATGATAGTACTTGTAAAGGTGTGTATGTTTAAATTGTTTAAGTTTGAGTTGTGTTATGAATTTCGAGGTCGAAATTTTCTTTTTAGATGATAGTAATGTAATGTCGTGTGCTTTTCGGATCCTTACGGATCATGTGTGCAATGGTTGTGGTGGCCGTTGTGAGGCCAGTGTGGTGTAGACGCATGGTGTGTGCAGGTGTGGTGTAGGTTAGGTCCCGACATGAAATAGGACCTACTGCAGTTGAGTAGGAGCTGGCGGCCAGGTGTGGCCGTTGACTTGTTGGCGTCCAGGTAATTTGCTGCTGACTGCATGAACTTGGCGGCAGTGGATATGGACGTTTATGGTGGCGGTTTCCCTAAGCGTCAGAAGGGTTGACGCCAACCTGTGCAATCTACAGGTTATAGGGTCACCCGAGTGCAGGTTTTTCACCTGGTTCTTCCTTTCCCTTGCCTTAACTTCATGCCCCCATATCCCTAAAGCTTCCAACAGTCACAGGAGAGTGATTGGAGGATCATGGAACGTGTGGCGTTGTCAAATCGGACGAGGAAACGCCGTGGCATGGTGTAATTTCCGTCGGAGCTTGCGGAGGACTCGGCGTGAACCAGGGATCTTTAGGTGTTTTTAAGCATGTTCAGAGATAGGGGACGATCCCATTAGAGTTTCTAAATCATTAAAACATGCATAGGAAACATGTAAAAGCCTGTTAATTGAGTTTTTGGGTAAAAGGTTCTTCATGCGGGGTTTTAAGGGTGGTTTCATGGAATTTGATGGTTAATCATGTAGTTCTAATCTTAAAATGATGCATGCTTGACTTGGGAAAGAGTTTCCTTATGTTTCCCCGTTGTTTTGACGGTTGTAAATCCTATAGAATCGATTTAGGGTTTCTGCAGGAGTAGAGGCTGAAGATCTTGGTGTCAACATCGATTGTCGCCAAGTTCATCAGTCGAATACAGACAGCCATATCCCTTGCCGTCTACTTCCCATAAGCGGCAGTCGATGTTGCCGCCAATATGTGTATAAGTAGAAATGGTTGATTATGATATTTATCAATAATGAATGGTGCGTTGGCACCTGTGGTGCACTGAGTGCACATGGTTTCTGTGTTTAGCATACGGGGTATGCAGTTAGTTACTCACTTTCGAGGCTGCGTGTTGTTCACGCGAGTCCAGTTGGGTTCACGTGTAGTGGACCGTTATTACATGAGGTTTACATGAGGTTTCACGTGGTTTGTCTGTGACGTGCATGTGGTTTTGTGTACGTGGCAAGTAGTATGATGCCTACCATGGTTACCTCTCCAGTTGGGTGCTCCAGGTTCTTTGTGAGCCAGGCTGTTAGCTCGGGGCTTTGTCCCGGTACTTGTGTTGTACCGCCGAGGTCTGTGTCGTCTAACCTGAACACCCTCACTCCTGTGTTTGAGTTGTACGTCCGGCTGAGGGAAAGATGACAGTGGGACAGTGACCCTTGTGTTTGTCTTTAGTCACTTGTAGCGCGCTCGTAGTTGGGGGTACAGACACCAGTAGTCGACACTGGTCCCCAGCTAGTCCTTCTCCAGTGTCTCACTCTAGCGAGCCCGGGCCAGGGTCTCTAGAGGTGCCAGGCATGGGCCTGTGACCGTGTGGTCCGCAGGTAGTGGTGTTTAGTTGGTATCCATAGTTGCTTGACATTTTCACGTGGAGCGGCAGCTGGACCTTTCGTCCGTGGCTGCGAGACTGAGAGGTAGACCTGTGTTAGTTTGTCCGAGTCAGTCTCTGGTGTCGCGAACCAGTTGACGTGGCTCGTGTTTGGCTGTCTCTACTTTAGCTCGTACACCTGTTTGAGTTTTCCGTTTATTTAATATAGTTTCTTTACCTAGTCGGCAGACGGTGAGTACTTTTACAGTGCTTTCATATCCTGCTTAGCTGTTCTATAAATTGTTGGTACTGTTTATTGCTTTTGTACCTGTGATTTTTGGTTTTCTCGGTTTTGGGGGAGTTCCCTACTGAGCCAGTGACTAGAGAGGCTCTCCCCTACCCCCACAGGTGAGAGCGAGGAGGACGTTTCTTGACCGTCGTCCAGTTCAGAGCCACGTCGTAGCGGTGCAGGGTCAGTACCTCCAGCTGTGTAGTAGCAGCTCTAGCAGTGTAGTGTAGCTAGCTTGTTACTTGTTTCAGTCGTACCTCAGGGCATGCCCCAGGCTCTTATACTTTCTTTCAGTATTTGTGGAAATATGGCTATGTAACTTGTGAAATATATATATATGAAATGGTGTGTTCCTTTATGTTTACACGGACTGTGGTTTGGTATCCCTTGCGAGGCTTCGGCCCGTTCGCGGGAGGCGGACTCGGATCAAGTACGTTATCGGTTTATCAGGCTTGGACGAGGTGTTCCGCCACAGCGACAGCCTTCCTGTGACCTTCTGATGGCGACAGGTCGACATGTCGTCTTCAGGTTTCCAGTGTTGGGGTGCTTTAAGAGGGTGTTTTCCTAATCCAGTTCAAACTAGGTTTCATACCTATGGGTTCGAAAAATAAAAAATGATGATAGAGAGATCCAAATCAAATGAAACTACCTCTGTTAGTTATAGGACTTTCTATACAATGTACAGTAACAAGTAATCGAGAAACCAAAGTCCTTTGACTAGGTAACAAGATGTATTGTGGTTGTCTACGTGAATCTAACATAGTAGTCATATACAGGCTAATAATCTCGATACAAACAACAAAAATTGGGGAAAATAGTTCCAAATGAAACTAGACTCATGAGGGAACAAGTTCTATGTTAAGTGCTCGATCTGGAAATGACTCCACAAAAATATACCAAACTTGTAAGATAGGTCAGGGTTTAATCAAGACAGCACAATGTTCTGATCATACTAGATTTAATTCATGAAACCCACATGATAAAATTGGGGAAAACAACAAGAACATGATCTATGCACATGTATTCAAATTTGAACGAGTTTAATTAGAGTATGGCATGGAGATGACCTACCTTTTGGGTTGAATAAGATTTGTTCTCCAGAAAGTACTAGTTTCAACAAGTTGGAGAAGAATGCCTAATACTCATGATCTACTGGGTAGAAATTGGGCAAAATAGTACCATAACAAACTAGACTCAAAGATATTTCTAGGTGCACATGGTTTCATAGGTTGGCTCGAGGTTTCACTAACCTTTGGCGACGATCTTGAAGGGGTTTATTTGCAGGTCGCAAGTGGACATGAGCACGAAGTTGCTTCTTGCACAAGCATTCTCCTTGAGATCTCCAGCCACCACAGCCTCCAACCACGACCTCAGCAACCCTAGGGTCGTCCCATGGGAGAGAGGGGGATTATTTAAAGGGGGATGGGTCTTTAGTTGCCTAATTAGATTGGGAAACTATTAGGTAGAAATTTGAGTATGTCCTTCCTTCAATTGAGGACTTCTCTCCCCAATTCGTGATGGGAGTCATATGGAAACTTACCTTAGGTGGTAACCACAAATTTGGGCTTGGTTTGAAGTCTAATGGAGGTCTATTGGGTGAGAATTTACCCTTTCATGCTCCATTAGTGAATATTTTCAAATTTCAAGTTATTTTCTTAGCATGAATTTATTTGTGGCACAAAAGACATCCTTTGGCCTATTTTTCCCATTGGGTTGTCAATACCTATTGTTTTAAGTCCATCCACAATTTTTATTTTATTTTTGGACTCACTTAAGTACCCGTGATAGTAATTATCCGATTTATTCCCTAATTACAATAATAAGTCACAAAATGCCTTAAACTTGGCCAATCAGATTTTTTCTTACACGAATTTCTTCGTGGGTTATTCGGGAGTATTATTTGGTGTTGAACTATGGTTTTTATGAAATGTTTTGATGTGTTTACGTACATATGACATTGGTACGTACGTTTTTACTATTTTTAGAATATTAAATTATTTTTTCTAATTTATTTCTGATTTTTCAATTAATAAGATTTTTGGGGTACTACATCCTCCCCCACTTAAGAGAATTTGGTCTCCAAATTCACAGATAGAATATAAGGAACTAGGAAGATTGCTTACTTGGGAATAATTCCAGAATTCTCATACACATGGCTTCTTTTATCTCCCATTTTTCATCCTCATCCAGGCATTAATTCCATCTGACCTTTACCAAAGGAATGACCTTATTCCTTAACTGGCGCAATTCACAGTCTATAATTTTAACAGGTTTCTCTTCATAAGTCCCATCTTTATGGAACACCAGGAACTCATATCCAATGACATGAAAGGGATGACTTACATACTTCTTTAGCATGGATATGTGGAATACATTGTGTACTCCATCTAGTTGTGGAGGTAATGCTAAACGATATGAAACTTCACTTACTCTTTCAAGAATTTCGAAAGGGCCAATGAATCTTGGTGATATCTTGCCTTTGATTCCGAACCTTCTGATCCCATGGTTTGGTGATACTTTTAGGAACACATGATCACCAACCTAAAATTCTAGATCTCTTCTTCTTGTGTCTACATAAGCCTTCTGCCTCTGCTGTGCCACTCCCATTCTTTCTCTAATGAGTTTTACTTTTTCTGTGGTTTCTCTCACTATTTCTGGACCAAACTATTGCCTTTCGCCAACCTCATACTAGCAGATCTTTGAACTACAGCTACTGCCATAGCATGCCTCGAATGGTGCCATTTGAATACTGGCTTGGTAACTATTATTGTAGGCAAACTCGATGAGAGACAAGTGTTCATGCAAATTCCCACCAAAGTCTAGGACACATGCTCTGAGCATATCTTCTATCACTTGGTTTGTTCTTTCTATCTGGTCATTAGTTTGGCGGTGGAATGTTGTACTAAAGTTTAGTTTGGATCCCAAGGCACTATGCAAGCCTTTCCAAAAATGGGATGTAAATCTCAGATCTCGATCAGATACAATGGAAACAGGGACCCCATGTAGTTGGACAATCTCCTTAACATATAGTGCTACTAAGATGTTGACCGATCATTTGCTCTTAATTGGTAAGAAGTGAGCGGATTTGGTTAAGCGATCGACAATTACCCATACCCCATCTATTCCACTTCTAGTCTTGGGCAGTCTAAAGACAAAATCCATCGATACCCTCCAACTTCCATTCTGGAATTTCTAAGGGTTTGAGTTTACCTACAGGTCATAGGTGCTCTGCCTAATCATGCATGACCAATTTTTAGCAAGTAGCTATGCATTTTAGCAAGTACGATAACAAGGCAAGCAAGTGAACAATCGGCAGGTAGAGAGCATGATCATTATCTTAAGATCAGTTAAAATCATGTGAACATGTTTTAACCTTTATATGGGTTGATATATGCATGTGAATAGTTGCTAACTTTGCACAGGAGAAGACGAGGCACAAAAACAACGCAAGAGGGACAAAATAAGGCTGAAAAGCCCACTGTGGTCTAAAGGTGACAAGCATCATGTCTCCTTCATGAAGGCGACCAGAAGGCTCTCACCTTCTGATCCTTGAAGGTGACAACTTTCCTGTCGCCTTCTGATGGTGACAAGTCGACACGTCGTCTACAGGTTTCCTATGTTGGGGTGCTTTAAGGGGGTGTTTACCTAATCCAGTTCAGACTAGGTTTGATACCTATGGGTTCGAAAAATCAAAATTGATGCTAGAGAGATCCAAATCAGATGAAACCACCTCTGTGAGTTAGAGGATTTTCTGTACAATGTACAATAACAAGTAATCGAGAAACGAAAGTCGTTTTACTGGGTAACAAGATGTATTGTGACAGTCTATGTGAATCTGACAAAGTACTCATGTATGAGCTAATCCTCTCTGTACAAACAAGGAAAATTCAGAAAACTAGTTCCAAATGAAACTAGACTCTTGAGGGAACAAGTTCTATGTTAAGTGCTTGGTCCGGAAACAACTCTACAAAAAGATACTGAACTCGTAAGACAGGTTAGGGTTTAATCAAGACAGCACAACATTCTGATCATACTAGGTTTAATTCGTGAAACCACATGATAAAAATTGGGAAAAACATCAAGAACATGATCTATGCACATGTACGCAAGCATGAACAAGTTTAATTAGAGTTTGGCATGGAGATGACCTACCTTTTGGGTTGAATAAGATTCGTTCTCCAAAAAGCACTAGTTTCTACCAGTTGGAGAAGAATGCCTAATACTCACAACTCCTCGGTAGAAATTGGGCAAAATAGTACCATAAGAAACTGGACTCGAAGATCTTTCCAGGCGTAGATGATTTTCTAGGTTTGGTCGAGGTTTCACTAACCTTTGGCGACGATCTTGAAGGGGCTTGTTTGCAGGTCACAAGTGAAGATGAGCACAAAGTTGCTTCTTGCTAAAGCTTTCTCCTCGAGATCTTCAGTCACCACAGCCTCCAAGCATGACCTCAGCAACCCTAGGGGTCATCCCATGGGAGAGAGGGGGCTTATTTAAAGGGGGATGGGTGTTTAGGTGCCTAATTAGATCAGAAAACTATTAGGCACAAATTTGAGTATATCCTTCCTTCAATTGAGATCTTTTCTCCCCAATTCGTGATGGGACTCATATGAAAACTTACCTTAGGTGGTAACCATGAATTTGGGTTTGACGTGAAGTCCAATGGAGGTCTATTGGGTGAGCATTTACCCTTTCATGGTCCATTAGTGAATATTTTCGAATTTTGGGTTATTTTCTTAGCGTGAATTTATTTCTGCCCCAAAAGACATCCTTTGGCCCATTTTTTCCATTGGGTTGTCAATACTCATTGTTTTAAGTCCATCCATGATTTTTATTTTATTTTCGGACACACTTAAGTACCCGTGATAGTAATTATCCGACTTATTTCCTAATTACGATAATAAGTAGTAAACCGCCTTAAACTTGGCCAATCTGATTTTTCCTTGTACAAATTTCTTCGTGAGTTATTTGGAAGTATTATTTAGAGTTGAACTATGGTTTTTATGAAATGTTTTGATATGTTTACATACATATGACATTAGTACGTACATTTTTACTATTTTAATATTAAATTATTATTTCTGATATATTTCTCTTTTTCAATTAATGAAATTTTCGGGGTGCTACATCCTCCCCCACTTAAGAGAATTTGGTCCCCAAATTCATAGATAGAATATAAGGAACTAGGAAGATTGCTTACCTGGGAATAATTCCGGAAATTTCTTACGCATGGCTTCTTCTGTCTCCCATGTATCATCCTCGTCCAAACGTTGATTCCATCTAACTTTCACCAAAGGAATGGCCTTGTTCCTTAACTGGCATAATTCACGGTCTATATGTTTAACAAGTTTCTCCTTATAAGTCCCGTCTTTATGGAACACCAGGAACTCATATCCAATGACGTGAAAGGGATCACGTGCATACTTCTTCAGCATGGATATGTGGAATACATTGTGTACTCCATCTAGTTGTGGAGGTAATGCAAAGCGTAGTTGTGGAGGTAATGCTAAATGGTAAGCAACTTCACCTACTCTTTCAAGGATATTGAAAAGGCCGATGAATCTTGGTGATAGCTCGCCTTTGATTCCGAACCTTCTGATCCCATGGTTTGGTGATACTTTTAGGAACACATGATCACCAACCTAAAATTCTAGATCTCTTCTTCTTGTGTCTACATAAGCCTTCTACCTCTACTGTGCCACTGCCATTCTTTCTCTAATGAGTTTTTGTAAGGCCCTCGAATTTTGTTCATATTATGCTTATTTAACTTTGTGTGTATTATAATTATTTATTTACTTATGTGCATATGTATATACATGTTATTTTTGTACATATTGTATTTGTTTAATTCTATGAACACTGTATTTAAATAATACTGTACATATTATATGTATCTATATGGTGTATATTGGTTATTGGATGTTCTGTTTTCTGTCGAAATCCCTGTTAATGTCAACATCCCTTGACGTTAAGGGCAAGTTGACGGCAACAAGTGTGTCGTTGACTTCATGGGCAGGGGAGATTGAAGTCCAGATCGATGGATGCTGACTTCCAGTTAACGATAGCAATGTGGCCTTTTACTTCTCCGGTTATGTTGCGATTCCAGATCTGAAAACGGCTGCATTTTCTCCGGTTCTTGATTTGGAAACCTATCCCTAATGGTAGGAAACCCAATCCTAAGCGTACTTCGACCCATTAGCCCCATAAAACACCTATTTTTTGCTCAGATTAGGTCTTTTGGCTTATGAGAAAACCTAGGGTTTCTTGTGAGAAGAAGTGACTTTTTGCAAAGCTTGATCTGTCATGTGAGGGGTTCTTCCGGCGATCTACATTGACTAGGAGGTACTCCTTGGATTGTTGAATCTTCCCCGACTCTGGAGTTCAATCTACATCAGCAGGAAGACCGGATCTGGGAGGGGAAATCTCACCTTCTTGGCTGGGCCAAGGAGGGCTTCTTCGACTAATTAAACCCATTAGAGAATTATTTACAGGCAAGTAATCGAAGGGTCTCATCCCTAGACATGTCCTTTAGGTCTCAGGAATTTTATGGATTTTTATTCGTGTCCAGGAACACCCAATTCTCTTCTTTTTGTGAGTTCGGTCTGCACTTCTGTAGATAGGAGGTTGATGGCAACCTTGTTGCCACCAAGTTCCTGAGTTAACGGCAGCATCATGTGTCGTTAACCCACTTTGGCGGCAAGCCCCTTGCCGCCAAGTTCTTCAGATTTTTTAAAACAATTGTATTGATCTCTGTGCTGTGATTTTCGGACTTCTGGTGATATGTACATGTTATAAAAATTAGTGTTTGTCAGGTATGGTATGTAGGTCATATCATGAGGTTCTGTCAATTTTCTGAGCATAATATTATTTAGTTTAATTTCTGTTATTGGAAAATAAGCATGATTTGGTTGTATTTAATTCGGAATAATTAGTTTTGTTGCATGTTAGGGTTTTAGAAAATTTCCATGATCTTATGGTTACTCTTTTCAGGTTTTAGAACTAATAGGAACGATTGTTGTGCTGTGAACCATGTTAAGTGAATAATTTGCTAAACTAGCATGAAATCTGTTTAAATTATTAAAAATTAGTTTTGCTATTGAAAAAAATCTGAAAAATTAGGCATATGACATATTACCTGTATGAAGCATGTGATAAAAATTTTGTACTATTTTGATACTCGTGAGCACTGTTTGTATCTTAAGAGGTTAATTAGGCCATGTTAAACATGTTTGAGTTAAATCATGTGAACTTCAGTATTTAGCAATATGTTAGCGCTCTGTTATGAATTATTAATCTCTGTGGAACAGTAGTGTATAGTTTTGTAACCTGAGATATGAATGTTTATATAAAGTGCATGTGAAAGGGATTAAATTGTGCATATAAGTGAATAAACCCATGTGATTAAGTGATAATGTGTAAATTGTGCCGAGATTGACACTGCTACCATAGAAGGTTGTGGAGCCGTACTGTAGTAAAGTCCCTATGGGAAGGCTCATTGTGTATGTGATATCCTATGGGAATTAGGATGAAATCTTGGGGGTGGACAAGTACCACTGGTTAGGGTGGAGAGGGCTTCTCCCGGTTCTGCGCAGTTACCAAGATTCGTCACTGTATTGCCTAGGTGATGGGTATGTGTTATGCGAATGTGTGTCCTTCTTTATGGTGGTTCGGACTATGTGTCACGGAAATTAAGTGTAAAAGTGTGAAATGGTGAATATGTGAAATGTGAGTATGTGTTAGTGTCATGTGAATATGATAGCATGTGAAAAGATGTGAAAACATGTGAATGAGAATTATTCATGATAAAAAAGCAAGCTTAAGATGTGTATATGTGTTATAAAAGCATGTGAAAATAATTAGATATCATGTTAGGATTGCTAGTTACTATGTGCATAATCTCATGCTTTAATTGTGTAAATTTGTGAAATGATATGAATAGAATTTGAAATCATGAATCATGTTACATGTTATGTGTAGAAAGCATGCTATAGGTTGTTCATGGATATTTATTTAAATTGTCATAAAGCATGTGTCATGTGTTCCTTTTATTGTTTAAAAGACTAGCATGTGTATGTGATATGTGTAAGGATGTACCTTAGGTTGCTTGCTGGGTCTTGTTGAAAGACGCACACTTGCTTTGATATACAGGTGAGACAGGTGTCCCCGTACTTGAGGAGGACTTAGTGAGGAGCGACTCGAGCGAGAGGAGTAGCTACTTGTGGAGTGCTACGTAGTTTACTCTTTTCTTTTCATAGTATGTAAACAATGTTATGGACAATGTTATTTCATATGGACATGTATAATGTGGACAATTGTTCTTTCTTTGCTTTCACTATATAGACTGTGGAATTATGTGAATGATGATGGAATAAGATCTCTTTTATTTCCGCTGTACTCTCTTATTTATTTATGTACATCTCGACTTATTGTGTAGTGATGGGTAAATGTCCCACAGTAATGACGCCCTTTATATCGATGTGAATTGGTATAATCGTACCTGGTATAAGGAGGGTCGTTATAGAGATTGGTATCAGAGCAACAAGGTTGAGATAGTACATGAATATGCCATCATCTTCACAATATTGCAAAGTCTTTATAGAATTAGTCCATATATGTGTAAAATATCTACTAATGAATTAAAGATAGTTAAGAAAATGGTTAGGACTAAGTAACTTAAATTCTAACTAATATAATTGTTTTACAGGCTATGGCGAGCCGTGGTAGGCGTGGTGCTCAGGCTAGGGAGGATGATCATAGACGTGAGGAGAGGGGTGAGCTGTAGACTCCAACACCCTAGGGTCCCACGGTACTTCCTCCACCACCACCTGTGGACTACGGCGTGTTCATGCAAGGCCTGGTTCAGGCAATGCAGACCCAGGCGCAGACTCAGGCGGCACTGCAGGCTCAGCTGCAGGCACAGGTTAGAGTTGTTAAATAGGAGTAGCCTATTTTGTTAAATGCATGATTGTTATGTATTGCTTGTTGTCTCAAGCTAGGCTCCAGCTCCAGTTCCCCAGGAGCATGGTCATGGTGGTCCGTCCATCATGGAGAGGTTCAAGAGGATGGCTCTGCCTTCTTTTAAGGGGGAGAGTCAGCCCCTCTTAGCGGAGAGCTGGATGAGGGAAGTGGAGAAGATCTTCCGAGCCATCAGGTGTGCTGAGGAAGATAAAGTTAGCCTAGCCACCTACATGCTATAGGCACCTAATATATATATATATATATATGTGTGTGTGTGTGTGTGTGTGTGTGTGTGTGTGTGTGTGTGTGTGTGTGTGTGTGTGTGTGTGTGTGTGTGTGTGTGTGTGTGTGTGTGTGTGTGTGTGTGTGTGTGTGTGTGTGTGTGTGTGTGTGTGTGTGTACTTCTGTAAGATTAGGTTTTATTTAGATTGGTGCTAATGGGTTGTGTTTTGCAGGAGAGAGCTGATGTTTGGTGGGCCTCTGTACTTCGCACCAGGTATGAGGATGGTGCTATTGAGGCGACTTGGGCTGAGTTGACGAGGCTTTTTTGGGCCAAGTTCATCCCTGAGCACATCCAGGACAAGATGGAGAAGGAGTTTCTTTCTCTCACTCAGGGCTCCATGACGGTTCTGAAGTATGAAGCCAGGTTTGCGGAGCTATCTAAATATGCTCCCCATATAGTTGCTAATGGGTGTAGGAAGGCTAAGAAGTTCGTGATGGGGCTCAGACCATCGCTGAGGTTGAGGTTAGGGGCTTTTGACCACTGCACCTTGGACGAGGCTCTCAGCGCAGCATGTAGGCAGGAGAGCGAGATGGACCAGTACCTGGAGGAGAAGAAGGCAACGCAGAAGAGGTCAGTGCCACCTTTCCAGAGGCAAGACAGGAAGAAGGCAGTGTACCAGTCACCCCAGCAACCAGTGGCAGCTACGAGTCAGCATGCAGTTACACCGCAGTCCCCCAGGTTTAGGCCCAGTGATAAGAAGATGTGTCCTCACTGTGGAAGGGCACACGGTGGCACTGAGTGTTGGAAGTTGGCATGGAAGTGTCTCAAGTGTGGCAGCACCAAGCACCAAATCCGGGATTGTCCCAGACATCAGCAGGATGTGTTGAGAGGAGCGCCAGCCCCAGCAGCGGCAGTAGCAGCAACGCCAGTGACAGGGAGACCAGGAAGGCCTCGAGCCCAAGCTCGAGTGTTTGCACTAGAATGAGAGGATGCAGAGCAAGCTGAGAACATCACAGAATATACAGTTTTAGTCATGGGTGTGCATGCTCGGGTATTGTTTGATACGGGTGCCACACACTCGTTCGTTTCCGAGCAGTTTGCTAAGCAGTTAGTAGTAGAGTCTGGAGTAGAGGCAGAGGAGTTAGAAGTCCCTTTGTTTGTGCACACACCAGCAGGAACGACATCGACTAGGAAGTGTATTCCATCTTTACCTATGTGCATTGAGAACCGAGGCTTATTTGGGTGCTTCTATTTGCTCAAGATGAAGGACTATGATGCTATTCTAGGTTTGGATTGGCTTGAGGAGCACTATGCCTTGGTGGATTGTAGAAGGAAGAAGATTACTTTCCGTATTCCTGGTGAGGATGAGTTCTCACATCCGTTGCCAAAGAACTTAGCGGGAAGGTTTGTGATCTCCGCCATGAAGGCGATGAGGATGGTGAATAAGGGTTGTGATGCTTTTCTGGCCAGTGTGGTCTTAGTCCCTAAGGCCGATCAGTCACTGACCCTTGAGGAGATTGAGGTTGTGCAGGAATTTCCAGACGTGTTTCCTGATGATTTGTCTGGATTGCCATCGGCTAGGGAGATAGAGTTCACTATAGAGTTGCTTTCAGGCACCTCTCCTATCTCTAAGACTCCATATCGGATGGCACCTGCGAAGTTAGCTGAGCTGAGGAAGCAGTTGCAGGATTTGCTGGATAAGGGATTTATTCGCCCTAGTGTGTCACCATGAAGGGCACCTGTATTGTTCGTGAAGAAGAAGGATGGTTCCCTCATGTTTGCATTGATTACAGGAAGCTCAACCAGGTGACAGTGAAGAACATGTATCCCTTGCCGCGGATTGATGATTTGTTCGATCAGTTGCAGAATGCATCAGTGTTTTCTAAATTCATCTGTGCAGTCCGGCAATCATCAGTTGAGGATCAAGAATGAAGATGTGTCCAAGACAGCTTTCAGAACTCGTTATGGATACTATGAGTTTCTTGTGCTTCCATTTGGTCTGACCAATGCCCCTGCAGCGTTCATGGATCTCATGAATAGGGTGTTTAGGCCATATCTGGATAGCTTTATAGTGGTTGATAATTACTAAATTTTTAGCGTTAAATTTCATACATATAGTTGAGTTTAGACATTTGTTGTCTGTAAATATTATGCAATTTTATTGTAATTTTCATTTTGAAGGGTTATGCGGAATAACACAATATGGTAATCTAGAAGGGGGGTTGAATAGATTACGGCAATTTCTAATTACTGATGGCTTCTTTTCGGTGCTACAGCGATCTTAATGAAACTTGATTAGAATTCGATTGAATATAAGAAAGCTTGAGTTGATATAAATGAGAGCAGGGTATCAAACGTGCGTATGAACAACGTGCCTACCAATCATCTATCGCAAAACGCGAACAAACCACAGGACACGATGATTTAAGGTGGTTCGGAGTACACAACTCGTGTATCCTACATCCACCGCCCACACACACACGCAGAAACGACTGCTTATGAGCGAGTTCAATACAACAACTCATACACACACACGTTGTCTGATGAACCACGATCAGAACAACCACAATTTCGTGGATCAAGCACAAGGGATGCTTGAAACACAACCACACACACAATAGAATGGAAATTGTAAAATGGAGAAGAATTTAGAGTTGGGGAACAGATCCAGTTGGAATTCTTCTCGTGGATCGTCCAGACGCTCTTCAAACTTCGATTGGATCTAGACTGATCGATGTAGAAGGTTGAATTGATGACGATCCGGCTTCAACTCCGCATGGATGGTGATTCCACGACGATCTGGGCGAAAGATTGAAGCAGAGCAGCAAATTGGGGCTTTTCCTCTTGGTCCCTTGGAGGCTCTTGGTTGGGAGGCTGCTCTATGTGAATTTTGCTCCAAAAGGATGCTTATATAGTGTTAGGTAAAGGTGGGGGTCGTGGAGGAAGGAAACACCCAAATGGGGCCGGAATTAGAATTTTTGAATCTCATGTTTCCGTCGTCTGTCGACAGGTGCACTTGCATCTGTCGACAGATGCACTCAGTCTGAGAACTGGGTTTCAGAAATCTGAACTTCTGTGTGTATCTGTCGACAGGTAATTTGCATCTGTCGACAGGTGCACTCAGGGATAAAAAACTGAAGTCTGTCTTGGGTTGACTATGTGTATCTGTCGACACATACCCTGGGCCTGTCGACAGATACACTTCTTTGACATTGCCTTGGCCTGTTTGCTCATCTCTTTGATGCTCCATCTTTCATGCTTGTGCACCTACATGTAAATACATTGTTAGTGATATACATTGTATGATTTAGCAATATTTAACACAATCACTTTCATGGTGTTTTTCATGTTAGTTAACACATCAATTTTGCATTAAATCAATGTTCAAGAATATTAATGTGATCATCAAAAACATGATATATTGAAAACCCAACAATCTCCCCCTTTTTGATGATGACAAAAAAATTCAATTGATGCATAATATTGATGTTCTCCCCCTTTTTGACAACATACAAAAAGTCAAGTCATGCACATATAAGAAATGAATAAACATGAACTGTGATTTGTCATTGATTGATCAGTCAAATTACACAGTACAAGAGACAACCATTACATGACTCAATAAAAATCAAAAAGAAGGGAAATAACATGAGCAAGCAAAGATAACAGGACTAGTGAGATAACTCCCACTAAGACTCTTAACGACCTCTAAGGACCCTGAGACCCTCTATTCATCGTCATGTCCAGTAGGTGGGGGATGACGGGATCCAGCTCTCTCGGAGTAGAGGTAATCAAGCCGGTCTTGGATATGCACGTGAGACGCATCCAGAGAGTTGAGGCGAGCATCCACTTGATCAAATCTAGTGTTCAGTTGAGCAAATTGGAGGTCATCTGTTGATGCAATTGTGCCAAGTAATCACGAAGAGATTGTTCTTGAGGCACAGGGACATCACCAAATTCTTGAGGTTGATCAAGCATTTGCTCATCCTGAGGTTCTTCATCACTTTCTTCATTATCTTCATTGTCTTCATTGTCTTCTTCATCAGATGACTCTTCAACACCTTGTTGTTCTTTCCCTTCGAGAGTCCTTGTCACTACACCGTCTACAAACTTGTAGCCCATTCGGTGAGCGGCAGTGAGGTCAAATGCACTGCGGGATTTTAATGAGACGAGCTCACTTGAAGGAATAGGAATGCCAATGAAAATTAGAAGAGAGGTGATGGGGCAAGCATATGGCATTATCGCTTGGTGTTGGAGAAACACCGACGAATGAGGCTTAGCATGAGTTCAGGAAGATTGATTTGTTGACATTTGAGGAAGAATATGAACAAAGACTTATGAACCTCAGTGACTAATTCTCGGCTTCCATCCTTCGGGACGATCAAAGTAGTGAAGATATGATGGATCATCCGGATCAAAGGAGGAAAGGAGTTGGCATTCAAACGAGCAATTTTCTTAGTGGAATCATAAGGTTCAAAGTGAGAAGTTCATAGTACTCAGAAGCGGAAGGAGCATAGTTGAAGATTTCAACTCCTGAGTTTGGGATTTGAAGGGCTGTCGAGATAAGATTTGCGGTGAGGCGAAAACGAGTGCCTTTCACCGAAGAAAAAAGATCTCCCTGATCGGAAAGCCCTAGGTTATTGAAAAATTCTGTGACGGCATTTGGAGAGTATTGCAAGTGCGAGTACAGAAAGGATGTCCACCCTTGAGTGTCAAAGTAGGGTAGGAGTGAGGGGAACATCGATCCTAAGGACTCAAAGTCCACATACCGGGATTGGACGAGTTTCTTGAAGGTGCTGTGTACCCGGATGAGATGGAGACCCTGAGGAACAATGAGTTCCGGCAAACGATCTTCGCGATGCTTGCTACGATGTTCTGAAGGAGCCCTGGAACTCTCTCCGGCGTCCTTCGAAGCGCGACGACGACGAGTGAGAATCTTGGTCTTGGGTGCCATCTGAAGAAGGAAGTTGAGAATGGCATTTGGGAAGGGAGAGTGGAGGGATCTCAGACGAGGAGCAGCGAGATCGTTGGAGACGGATCGGATCTTGAGCCCCGGAGGGGAAAGAGAGGGGTTTGGAGAAGAGAAGGAGGAAATGAGAGGGGAAATGGTGGGAAATGGTCGTGGGAAGCCTTTAGAATAGGTTTAGAAGGGATATAGAAAAGAGGCCCCACATAAAAGACTTGAACCGGCGCGATGGGTGGCTTCAAAAACGGGTCTGGGACGCCGGCTGTCGACAGATGACCATCTGTCTGTCAACAGATAACTGCTTTTTGTCAGAAACTTGATTTTGCAAGATTTGTCAAAGGGTCAAGTGTTCATTTGGCATTTTAGGGTAAAATAGGTGTATGTACAAGATAAAAAATGCATATCCATTATGATGAAGACATGACACAATTCTACAATGATTTTGAAATAAAATCGATGAGTTCTTTAATTAGATCATAAAGAACACATTTCACAAAAGCCAGTGAAAATTAAATAACTCTTTTGATTAAGGCCATTGAAGAAAAACATGCATCAAAATAGAGATGATAGTCAGATGAAATTTGAATTAGATGGCCACAAGAACATCTTACCCATAAGAAGCACATTGGACTTGACGTAAAAAAATTTTTCGGAGGCTTCACTCTATTTCTAGTATGATTTTAGGATCTTTAAACAGCGAAGATGGGAAAGAGTGCCAATGAGGAGCACTTTCACTTTTTCATGTGAAGGTAGACATTTGTGATGCCAATACCCCCAGTTACTCAATGTGAGTGTCCATCAAGCCATTGTATAGAGATAATGAAACAACCTTTTGACGTGAAGACCGACATTGGTGATGCCCATGTCCCCGGTTACTTAGTGATTTTCATCATTGCTCTACCTCCATCCCATAATTGAAAGAATTTTTTTTTTTTTTGAAACGTAGAAATAGGTAGCTTTTCTCCCTTTTATTTTGTTTTTACTTTTGTCAAGTACATGAGATTTCTTTAGGCAAGTGATAATGTAGAACATTAAATTCAAGAACCTTCTGATTTTTCAAATCATTTTGATTCATGTTTAATGACAAGGGAGTTATTCAAAGGAGATGTTTAAAAATCATTTGGTTTGCTCATTGTGTTCAAAATGATCTAAATAGACCTCAATCAAGTGTTGCATCAAACATCATTTAGACTTGGTTCACGACTTTGACATGAAGTGGATATGAAAGGTTATATTGCACAAAACAATCCAATGTTTACCTTTAAATCAAGTAATGAACACTTTCTTGAAAAGTATGAAGAAGGAATGAGAAAATAGTGAGAATGTGTGTATCTGTCGACAGCAGGAATCTGTCTGTCGACAGATGCACACAGACTGATGAATTGAAGTTTCAGTCAGAGCAAATCTGAGTGTACCTGTCGACAGATGGAATGTGTCTGTCGACAGATATGAACAGAGTGGATTTTTCTGGTTTCAGTTTGAGTGCACATGAAGTTCAAGGAAGTGAGGATTAAAAATTGAAGTGTAGGAAGAGTTTCCTCATGAAAATACTCATCTACCCTGAACTTACTCCCCCATAGTGTGTGCACGTGTTGACACAACATCTAAGCAAGGATTCACACAAGCATTTGATACAAGGCAAACATGTTCATTTCAAGAATATCATACACAAGCACATGGTCACAGAAAAAGCATTGTTTCATGGAGTTAACATGATAAAATGTAAGGAAACTAAAAATCCTATGTGAAGTACAGGACCTTTATATGCAATGGGACTATGGATACTTGGCGGAGAATGTTTCCTCACGCATGATGATAGTTTCCAAACAAGCCGAACTTGTTCTTCCACAGTTCACCATTTGATATACCACATAGTCATTCACACATAAAGAGCATGTACTCCAATATGGAGAGTTAGTTTCATTGCATTTTACACAAACCCAATTCTCTTCTTAAGGATGTGAATCTATCTTCAGACAAGGGTTTGGTGAAAATATCAGCCAATTGTTTTTCTGTGGGAATGAAATTAAGTTCCAAGGTTTTATTGGCAACTTCATCTCTCAAGAAATGATGACGGATTTCAATGTGTTTAGTCCTTGAGTGTTGGACAGGGTTTTTTGAAAGGTTGATAGCACTTGTGTTGTCACATAGTATAGGTGTGCATCCAATTTCAACATTATAGTCAGCTAACTGACTTTTGATCCACAACACTTGAGCTGCACAACTTCCTGCAGCGACATATTCTGCCTCTGCAGTGGAGAGTGCAACCGAGTGTTGTTTTTGGATGCCCACGAAACCATGCAACCGCCAAGGAATTGGCAATATCCACTAGTGCTTTTTCTATCAATTTTACATCCAGCATAATCAGCATCAGAATATGATATCAAATCAAAACTACTGCCTGCTGGGTACCAAAAACCCAAATTGCATGTACCTGAGAGATATCGGAAAATTCTCTTGACTGCAATTAAATGGCTTTCCTTTGGACTAGATTGATATCTAGCACAAAGGCAAACACTGAATTGTATATCCGGTCTACTTGCAGTAAGATAAAGGAGTGAGCCAATCATACCTCGGAAGTGCTTTGCATCTACCGGTTTACCTTTCTCATCATTTTCCAATTTGATGCTTGTGCTCATTGGGGTGGAGGCCGGTTTAGCTTGCTCAAATTGAAATCGTTTGAGAAGCTCTTTGACATATTTTTCTTGATTTATGAAGAAGCCGTCTTTATGTTGTTTCACCTGCAAACCAAGAAAGAATTGAAGCTCCCCCATTAGACTCATCTCAAATTCACTGTGCATGTGTTTAGAAAATTCTTCACACAGTGAAGGGTTAGTAGAACCAAATATAATATCGTCCACATAAACTTGAACAACAATTATGTGATTGCGAACTTTCTTAGTGAAGAGTGTTTGGTCCACTTTACCTCTTGAGTAGTTTTTGCTTACCAGAAAATTGCTTAGTCTATCATACCAAGCTCGAGGTGCCTGTTTCAAACCATAAAGAGCTTTGTGCAATTTATACACATGGTTAGGCATTTCAGAATTTTCAAAACCTGGTGGTTGAGAGACATAGACTTCTTCTTTGATATAGCCATTTAAGAAAGCAGTTTTAACATCCATTTGATAAAGTTTGAACTTATGGGAGCATGCATATGCCAATAAAATTCTGACTGCTTCTAATCTGGCTACAGGAGCAAAGGATTCTTCAAAATCTACACCAAATTCTTGATTATATCCTTTTGCAACGAGTCTAGCTTTATTTCTGACCACTTTTCCTTCTTCATTAAGTTTATTCCTAAACACCCATCTAGTTCCTATGATAGAAATTTCAGGGGTTCTAGGAACTAAACTCCATACATTATTTCTTTGAAATTGACCAAGTTCCTCATGCATAGCATCAATCCATGAGTTATCTTTTAAGGCTTCTTCAACATTTTTGGGTTCCACTTGAGAGACAAAAGCAAAAAGATCATGTTCAATTATTTGTCTAACTTGAGACCTTGTTTGAACAGAATCATTTAAACTACCTATCACATCATCAAGTGGGTGATCTTTGGAATACCTCACATTTGTGATTGTTGAAGGGCCGGGAGCATCTTGTCCTTGAGGAATTTGATCTTGTGAATGTTGTTCTTCAGGAGGTTCACCTTCTAGTGGATTTTCTTCATGTGTTTCATCTTGTTTTCTGAAGGCTTTTTCATCATCTTCATCATAGTCCTTGTGAAGATATCCACCTTTGGTCTTGGAACCTTCTTCAGATTTGTCTTTTGCTTTGACTTGTAGGTCCTCAAGTGATGTTCCTTCATCTTCTTTTTCAGTTCTATTAACAGTCAAACTGTTAGTTTTGGCATAAGTCTCATCAAAAATAACATGTGGAGTTTCTTCCACAGTGCGTGTTTTATTGTTAAACACCCTATATGCCCTAGAGTGTTCTGAGTAGCCTAGAAAAACACCTTGATCACTTTTGGCTTCAAATTTATCTAAATCAGATTTATCATTGTTATGATAAATACCTTTGAGCCAAATACTCGAAGTACCCAAGGTTGGGTTTCTTACCTTTCAACAAATGGTAGGGGGTTTTCTTTATCACAGGTCTTACCATGGCTCTGTTTAGAATGTAGCATGAAGTGTTCACTGCTTCTGCCCAAAAGCTTCTGGAGAGTTGGCCTTCAACCAGAAGAGTGCGAGCCATTTCCACCAATGTTCTGTTTTTCCTCTCCACTACTCCATTTTGTTCTGGAGTCCTTGGGGAGGAGAACAGATGTTGATCCCTTGGTGCCTGCAAAAATCAGAAAATGCATTGTTATCAAATTCTCCCCCGTGATCGGTGCGGATTGAGCATATTTTATTCACATTGCCATGCTCAATCTTGTTAAAGAATTCTTGGAAGATTGTAAGTGTTTCACTTTTGTGTGCCAAGAATTTGACCCATGTGAACCTAGAAAAATCATCTACAATGACAAAACCAAAACGTTTGCCATTGAGACTTAGAGTTCTAGTTGGTCCAAAAAGGTCCATGTGCAACAGTTCATATGGTTTAGATGTGCTTACCGGTGCTTTGGATTTGAAAGACTTCCGGGTTTGTTTTCCCTGTGCACATGCATCACAAAAACTTTCATTGTTGTTAAAAGAAATGTCAGGAAGTCCACTTACTAATTTGAGCTTCATGATCTTGTGCAATACGTTGTAGCTCGCATGGCCAAGCCTACGATGCCACAATGTCAATTCATCCTGTCTATTTGCAACAAGACACAAGTTGTCATTTTCTGGATCATCTAAGTCAACTAAGTAGATGTTATTCACTCTTTTTCCAGAAAATTTTACACTTCCTGTTTCTTTATCAACAATTTGACATGAATTTGATTCAAAGATGACGTTGTGACCTCTATCACATAATTGACTTATGCTAAGCAAATTGTGATTAAGGCCATCAACTAACAGTACATTTTCAATTGAATTGGAGGGACACTTACCAACATTACCTGTGCCAATGATTTGGCCTTTGTTGTTACCTCCAAAAATAACTTGTCCTCCGTCTTTCTCCACTAGCAAACAGAATTTAGCTTTGTCGCCCGTCATGTGCCTCGAACAGCCGCTATCCAAGTACCATTTGTTTTGATGTTGGGCTGCTAGGCATTCCTGCATATGTGGATCAGACAAGAGGTTTTGGTACCCAAATTACTTTGGGTCCCAAAATTTCATTCATGCAACAAAGTAAATGCTTAGGAATCCAAACTTGTTTGAATTTCTGTTTCTTTGGATTATTCCAACATTGTTTTTCATCATGACCAATCTTTTTACACACATTGCATGAAGGAATTTTCTTTTCAATTTTTTGTTGCTTGATAGACTGTTTATTAGTTGAAGTTGTTCTTGCCTGTCGACAGGCACCATTCCATCTGTCGACAGGTGGCTTTTTCTTTTGTTTGTTGGGAACATTTTGTTTGGGTTGCAATACTTTGGTCTGAGATTGACTTGTGTTATGCTTTGTGGGAACATGCTTGCTTGTGCTTGGGCTAGGATCAACAAAGGAAGTGATCAATGACTCTCCTATTTTCTTTTGTTTGACAGGTTGATATCCTAACCCATGCTTGGTTACATGTATTTTAGCACCCAAAACCGCATCTAGATTTTGCTTTCCTTTTACAAATTTCATCAAGTCCTCAGATTTCTCTTTCAATTCTTTTTCAGTTTGTTCCAACTTTTTCCTTGTTTCTAGATGTTCTTCTTGAAGGAATTCAAGAGAATGGCTTAAACAGTCCTTTTCCTTTTGTGTTTCTTGTAATTTCATTTTCAAGCAATCCATCTCTTCACTATGAGTCTTTTCATCAATTTTCATCATTTCTATTTCTTTTGTCAGGAATGCAATTCGTTCATCGTGATTTTTATCATGCACAAGGGAGTTGCATTTCTTTTTCAATGCCTTATTTTCAGATCTATATTCACAAAATTTTTCAAATAGAGTAGTGTATGCTTCCTCCCATTCACTTGCAGTGTAATTATCAAATGAGAAGTTTACCTCGGTGGAGTCATCACTCCTTGCCATTAAGCATTTTACTTCTTCATCATCGGATGTTTCTTGTGCATCTTCATCTTCATCTTCATCACTCCAGGTTGCCAACATTGCTTTGGCTTTCTTGAAGATGAATTTTCTTTCTTCAGCTTCTTCTTGAGTTCCGGGCATTCTCCTCTCATGTGCCCCTGTTTCTTGCATTCATAACAAACAATGTCAGATTTTTTGTTGGACTCATATTTCTGTGAAAAATTTTTCTTTTGAAAAGGTTTGGAGTTACCTGTGTCTCTCCTTTTGAACTTCAGAAATTTCTTGAATTGTCTAGTGAGCATTGCCATTTCATCATTATCACTCTCACTAGATGCTTCTTGCTCATCACTATCTTGTTGAATGGATTTCTTGGAGCTTGTTGATGTTTTGTTGGATGCTTTTAAAGCAATTGACTTCCTAGGATTTTCTTCTAATTCTTTTCTTTTGATGTTGATTTCATATGTCATTAAGGAGCCAATTAGTTCATCCAATTTCATTTTAGAAAGGTCTTTGGAATCCTCAATGACAGTGGCCTTAGTATTCCAAGATGAAGTAAGAGATCGAAGTATCTTTCTTACTAAGTCACTTTCAGAGTATTCTTTTTAAGACCTTTTAGCCCGTTAATTATTAGCATGAATCTTGCAAACATGTCTGATATGTTTTCATCAGTTTTCATCTTGAACATTTCATATTCAGACACTAACATGCTAACTTTGGTTTCCCTTACCTCGGACGTACCTTCGTAGATGAGTTCAAGTTTGTCCCACATCTCTTTTGCTGTTGAGCATGTGGAGACTCTTGAGAACTCCTTTGGATGCACCGCACATTGCATCATGTTTAGTGCGCTCCAGTTGAGAGTTCCTTTAGCTATTTGGTCTTTCGTCCAGGTGTCTTCGTCCTCGGGCAACACATATGGTCCCTTGCTGACTATCTTCCACAGCTCGTAATTTTGAGCTCTCAAAAATACCTGCATACGATTTTTCCAATAAGGATAGTCAGTGCCATCAAAATAGGGTGGCCTGGTTACTGAATGTCCCTCGGCCATATACCCTTTGCTAGAATCCATAAGATCGAAAATCTCCTGATCGCTAGATCAAATTACGAAAACTGTAAATCGGAGAAACCTCGCTCTGATACCAATTGAAGGGTTATGCGGAATAACACAATATGGTAATCTAGAAGGGGGGGGTTGAATAGATTACGGCAATTTCTAATTACTGATGGCTTCTTTTCGGTGCTACAGCGATCTTAATGAAACTTGATTAGAATTCGATTGAATATAAGAAAGCTTGAGTTGATATAAATGAGAACAGGGTATCAAACGTGCGTATGAACAACGTCCTACCAATCATCTATCGCAAAACGCGAACAAACCACAGGACACGATGATTTAAGGTGGTTCGGAGTACACAACTCGTGTATCCTACATCCACCGCCCACACACACACGCAGAAACGACTGCTTATGAGCGAGTTCAATACAACAACTCACACACACACACGTTGTCTGATGAACCACGATCAGAACAACCACAATTTCGTGGATCAAGCACAAGGGATGCTTGAAACACAACCACACACACACAATAGAATGGAAATTGTGAAATGGAGAAGAATTTAGAGTTGGGGAACAAATCCAGTTGGAATTCTTCTCGTGGATCGTCCAGACGCTCTTCAAACTTCGATTGGATGTAGACTGATCGATGTAGAAGGTTGAATTGACGACGATCCGGCTTCAACTCCGCATGGATGGTGATTCCACGACGATCTGGGCGAAGATTGAAGCAGAGCAGCAAATTGGGGCTTTTCCTCTTGGTCCCTTGGAGGCTCTTGGTTGGGAGGCTGCTCTATGTGAATTTTGCTCCAAAAGGATGCTTATATAGTATTAGGTAAAGGTGGGGGTCGTGGAGGAAGGAAACACCCAAATGGGGCCGGAATTAGAATTTCTGAATCTCATGTTTCCGTCGTCTGTCGACAGGTGCACTTGCATCTGTCGACAGATGCACTCAGTCTGAGAACTGGGTTTCAGAAATCTGAACTTCTGTGTGTATCTATCGACAGGTAATTTGCATCTGTCGACAGGTGCACTCAGGGATAAAAAACTGAAGTCTGTCTTGGGTTCACTGTGTGTATCTGTCGACACATACCCTGTGCCTGTCGACAGATACACTTCTTTGACATTGCCTTGGTCTGTTTGCTCATCTCTTTGATGCTCCATCTTTCATGCTTGTGCACCTACATGTAAATACATTGTCAGTGATATACATTGTATGATTTAGCAATATTTAACACAATCACTTTCATGGTGTTTTTCATGTTAGTTAACACATCAATTTTGCATTAAATCAATGTTCAAAAATATTAATGTTATCATCAAAAACATGATATATTGAAAGCCCAACACATTTCATCTCTAAATAAGTTTTTGAACATATTAGTTAAATTTTCGGGTAGAACACATCACTAGATTTTCATTTAATAAAGTGAATACTTTTTAAATAATTTGACTAAAAATATATTTTCTTTCATAAGTATATTGTACATAAATAATTTTTTATTTTCTAATACTTACAAATATTAGTTAGATTTTAAATTTTAATAACCCCATTACGCCATTACCTTCTCTTATCCAACCAGAAATTGGTCACTTAAACCCTATTTTAACCTTTCTTCTTCCCATCAGAAGCTGCTGGAAGTTTGTGAAGGACTAGCTCTGGTGTGAGGCGGCTGGAGCTCAGGATGGCGATGGGCGCGGCCGGATCTGCTGAAGCTGAGATGGCGATGGAGGCTGGTGAGCAGGACCAGGGGCAGCTGAGGCCTGGGCGGCCAACGCCCAGGTGTGCAGTTTTGCAGAGATCTCGCGGGCAGATCTGGGCATGACGGCGTGCGTGGCCGGTGCAGAGAAGAGGTGTGCGATGATGCTGGTGCTGGGTGTGCTGCAGGCAGTTCGTGCAGTGAAGCTGGAAGCAACCATCTGTGCTGATGTGGCGATGGCGCAGTAGATGTTGCGATGGCGGTAGTTGCGGGGCTGTGTGCAGAGCTGATCTGTGCATGGAGCCCGTGAACAACAGTGATGAGCTGGCGATGGTGTGCGTGAAGCAGTGCTGGGAGGGCGTGTGTGTGCGGTAGAAGAGGAGCTCTGTTGGCGCACTGCTGAGGCATGATGGAGCCTATAAAGTGGACCCCAAGGCCCTCTGTCCAGAGGGGTTCGACTTTTAGAATTTTTCTTAGTTCTTTCTGTTCTTCTAGAGTTCAGATGGTTGGGTGGGGGTTTTCTCTAGCATTTTTTTTCTGTATTTTTCTTTTCAGATTTGTAAGAGTTTGAGGGTTTGGACGTTCGCCAGTAGAGAGTTTTTGTGATTTTTCTTCTTTTCTGTTCTTCCAGAATTCAGAGAGTTAGTAGTGGAGATTTTTTTGGTTTTATTCTGCCATTTATTTTTGTGATTCCCCTTTCAGCAGAGCATGGAGTTCGGATGTTTTTAGGATTTTTAGTGTTCTGTCTGTTCTTCGAGAGCCAGTGAGAGTTTTGGAGAATTTTGTTGTGTTTTGTTCTATTTCTTCTGGAGATCGTGAGGCATCTGTAAGAGTGGTTCTGCTGTGTTCAGAAACTGGGAGAGGTCGATACAGAATTGCAATTTGTTTTAGAATTCTTCTTTGCTTCTGCTATGAGGTTTGAGTTCTGAGTTCAACATTTTGGGAATTTCTTTGCCATTGTTTCTTATGTATTTTCCTTCAGATCGGGGAGAGGTAGATAGTTCAGAAGTTTTGGGGGAATTTGTTGTTGTGTTCTTGCCGTTGGGATTTGTAGTTTAACATTTTGGGTTTCCTTTCTCTGGTTCGATTGTAGGGGAGGGAATTGAGTTTTCTTCATCTCTTCTGTGAAGGCTTCCAGAGGGCGACTACATTTATGTTCCATGTCTCTGTTAGCTCAATCCAGTTTAATTTTCATTTCCTTTATGTTGATTCATTTCTTCTGTGTTGGGAGATCAATCCGGAATTCTTCTTTCATTGTTCTTGTTGTGTTCATCTTGGGGATTTTTATTCTGTACTTCTGAGAATGATTGGGATGTGGTTTGGCACCCTGGAGATTTGAACATTTCATCTGAATTTTGCTTCTAATGTTTGGAATCAGAGTTCGGCTGGGAGTTTAGATTTTGGGGAGTTCGACTGCAGAGAGGTAGGTTTATTTGTTTTATTTTCTTCTTCTGTGGAGGTTGTGAGATTGGGGTAGAGAGATCGATCCAGAGATTTTAATTTCTTCCTTCTGTAATTGTTGGTTCATTTATGCTGTGTTAGATAGTCTGATCCAGTGGTGTTGTTTACATTTAATTTCCATTTCATGTATGCTTAGAATAATTCAATCCAGTGGTGTTTGATTTCAATTCTTCTGAATTTCCATTTTCCCAGTGTGATTTGTCCATTTCTTCTATGTTTACATGGTTCGATCCAATACATTTGTTCATCTTTTCTCTTCTTGGTTAATAGTTGAGCTGTGAGAGATTTGATTGGTGTTACTTACACAATTGATTCTAATGCAATATTAGTTTGGTGAAATAATGTTTGTTCGAATGGTTTCAAGTCAAAGTATTTTTAATTCAAGCTCTATTCAGCCTCTCCATGGATATGACCTGTTCTCACCACTTTGCTAGTTCATATTTGCTATTTTAATTTGGGAGACAGTTTAGAGAAAGTGAGCATGTTAATTCGTGCACGGAACTCTGGACAACAAAAGTGCACAGTCAACAATGTCGCGTTCATCTTGGTGCCGTTGTCGGGGAGGCATTAGAGTTTGATTTAATCTTCTTTCATTTGATTCCATTTGCATTGGCTTTTCATTGACTTGTTATTGGGCTTTTTATTTCAGAATTTGCACAAGGAGTGGAACATGGAGATTGGGATTGACATTTAAAGCCCATTGGAGGAGAGCTTGCTGAATTCTTTTCACAATTGCTTTTAATACAAAAATTTAGATAGAAAGAGTGTGAGTGAAGCTTGTAGTGAGGATTTCATGTACTCTCTATGCATGTACAGAGATTTCTTTCTAGTTGGCATGTAATAATTGGACTTTTGTGGTTTGAGTGGTTTGACATTAGTTTATAGTATCATTTTATATTTTCTTAGTTAATTTTCATTTAGTTCAAAAACCAAATAAAAATTAAAAAAAATCTAAAATCTAAAAATTTCCAAATCGCTCTTTCATGTAAGCCATTTGTTTTGCAATTTAAAAAATTTCATCTTCTCAAGATTAGAAACATTTGTTTTAGGACATTCATCATTTTAATTGTCATTTGAGTTCCACTTCTTTTCTTGCATTGAAGAGTGCGAGGGAAAGGTAAGACTTCCATCTCTTATTTCATGCATTAGACTTAGCATTAGACAACCCATTGTTTGAACTTGATTATTGCACTTCACATTTGTAAAAGGGACTGCTTAAGGACATCACCCTTAAGAAATCATAAAGATAAGGTGAGGGATTTCATCACCCTTTCCTTTGCCCAAAAATCACAAAAATTTTCCACATTCTTGCATTTGCCTAAACTTTCAATAAAAACCAGTAGACGTGGCCTTAGGGTTCATAATTAGATTTATCATTTCTCAAATTCAAAACTTCTCTTTAAGTCTACTGTCTAGGATTAGAGGTTAAAAAGCTTACGCTTAAGTGAGCTAGAGGTTATTTAATTGGGTCCTTGCGAAAGCAAGGGGGGCCTCCCTCTACTCCACCTCTTACCTGGCCGGTACAAGAAGAGTTAGGATTGAATTTAAGCAAGCATAAATCCGATTTTGAGAAAAATAACATAGGTCCAAAGAACACTTAGTGTTTAGGTTAATTTGTTTTGAAAGTGTTTGTTTGTTTGTGTTTGTCTATAAAAATTTAAAAATATTAAAACAAATCTAAAAAATTCAAAAATAAAAAATATATGGCTTTTCAATTGTGCATGCTTGGTAGACGCTCCCAGAACTTAGATTTGGCTCAACCTATAGATGCGATTGAAATATTCTTTCATAGGATGGCCAACCAAAACCAGAACCAAGTTGCTAGAAATCTAGAGGAGGTTGCACCCAGACAGATGAAGGAGTATTTTATTCCTTCTAACTATCAACCTGCTACTTGCATCAGACCGGAAATTCCAACAAATCATTTTGAGATCAAGCCAGGAACCATTCAGATGTTGCCATCTTTTTATGGCAATCCTAATGAAGACCCTTATAGGCATATAGATGAGTTCCTAGAGATTTGTTCCACTGTAAGGATCCAAAACTTCACTGAAAATGCCTTGAGAATGACCCTATTTCCATTCTCTTTGAAAGACAAGGCCAAATATTGGTTAGGAACAATAGGGAGAACAATTACAACATGGCCAGAAATGTAGCAGGAGTTTTTGAAGAAATTTTACCCCATTGGCCGCACCAATACAATGAGAAGAGCAATAACTGGATTCTCCCAACACCCGGGAGAGTTAATGCATGAATCGTGGGAGAGATTGAAGGAGTTGCTTAGAAAATGTCCCCATCATGGTCTGTCGAGGTGGCAAATAGTCCAAGCTTTTTATGAAGGACTGACTGAATCAAATAGGCAGATGGTTGATGCCTCATGTGGAGGAGCATTCACGACTAAGAGCGAGGATGAGGCATATAATCTGTTTGAAACATTGAGTGAGAACTCTATCAATCATGCCTCACTCCACTCTTATGAGAGAGCACTAGGACCTATAAAGAAGGCAGGGATGTATGAATTAAGAGAGAGAGGAGAATCAGACTCTAGGGTAGAAGACCTATTAGCTAGACTTGACCAAAGATTGGAGCAGAAATGGGAACAAAAATTCGATCAATTACTGTCTTTAACTGGGCAACTCACACCCAAATTTTCTCAAACACCTGAAACTTGTGCTATGTGTGCTAGCCCAGCTCACTCTACCAATGCTTGTCCCACCACTGCCCAATTACCCCCTTTCATTCAAGAACAAGTCCAAGTTGCCCAAGGTCTCTACAAACCCTCTCATGATCCATATTCTAACACATACAACCCTGGTTGGAGAAATCACCCGAATTTTTCATGGAAAAATCAATCTAAACAAGTTTCTCAACCTTCTTTCAAGCAATCCATGTACGGTCAATCCTATCCTAATCAGAATTTAGGATTTTGGGCAATCTTCTTACTCCAAACCTCCACAAGTCCAAGAAAATCAAAATTCAAATCAATTTGCTCACCCAAATTTCCATCAACGTTCATATCAACCACCACCTCCTCAGCCCAATTGGGACGAGAAAATAAATCAACTCCAAAACATGATGGCGACTCTATACCAAACCATGCAAGAGCAACAAAATCAATATCAAACTCAAAACCAAAATTTTCAACAAAATTTGACAAGAATAGAGTCCCAGATTGCTGATGTTTGTCAAAGGAGGGAAGCAGGGCAATTGCCAAGTCAAGCTGTAGCAAACCCAAGGAACAACCCTCCCGGATTTTATCAGAACCAGCAATACCATCAAGCCCAGGGGTATAGACCACTTGTTAGACCAAATGCCCCTCCACCACAAAAGCAACAACAAGCTTTTGTCCAGAACATTCCAGCACCATAAAATCAGACTCAACCGATACAACAGGACCATCCTCCTGCCCAAGCTAGGGGCCCCCAAGTGGAAAATGTGAAAACTGTGTCAACATTAAGAAGTGGAAAAACCAGAATGAATCCTCACCCACACTTGTCAACATTGCATGAGGAGAAAGAAAATGAAATTGAAACTAAAATTGAAAAAGAGATTGAAGAAAATGTTGAAAAAGAACAATCCAAGGGAAAAGAGAAAATGACTGAAGAACCTCTAGGCAAAATCAATCCCAATGAAGACCCAAGCTTTTACATTCCAAGAGTCCCTTTTCCTGAAGCTTTAAAGCCAAAATCTAAAAACAAACCAACTGGTAATGAAGAATTGTTTAAGCAAGTTCATATCAACATTCCTCTCCTTGATGCCATAAAGCATGTGCCTGCTTATGCTAAATTTTTAAAAGAAATGTGCACTCCTAAACGTGAAGTGAGAAATAAAACTGAAACAATCATTCTTCCAGAAACTGTAAGTGTCATTATCTTGAACTAACTCCCTAAGAAGCTCAAAGATCCAGACACTCCACTAATTCCATGCACCATCGGTGGAGTCACTTTTGAAAGCAGCCTTTTGGATTTGGGAGCCAGTGTCAATCTTCTACCTTTTGCTATTTTTGAGAAATTCAAATTAGGAGAATTGAAACCCACTTCTGTTGTCCTTCAACTAGCCGATCGTTCTGTCACTACTCCTAAGGGCTTAGTTGAGGATGTTATTGTGAAAATCAATGATTGTTACTTCCCTGCCGATTTCATCATTCTTAAAATGAACACTCCTCAAGATTTAACTCAGTCCACCATCATCCTTGGTAGACCTTTTTTGGCCACAGCTAGGGCTAACATTGATTGTGCTACCGGGATGATGGATATATCATTTGGGGATGAGAGGGTTAGTATCAATATTTTTAAGGCATCTAGGCATCATGATCAAGGAGAGAGTTGTCTAGTGGTAGACTCCTTGGAAGAATCTTGTGAGGAAGAAACAATAGACCAACCCTGTGCTCTTGGGTTTGAGGGAGAGGAAGGACAATTTTGTTCTATGTTTCAAAATAACGATCCATCAATTCCATCAGAGTGTCCTCCTAAGGTTGAGCTAAAACCATTCCCTGCTAGTTCAAAGTACATCTTTTTAGGAGAGAATGAGGCTTATGAAAGTTCCAAGATCCATAAAGCCAAGGCCAAAGCATTCCATGATAAACACATTCATAGAAAAACTTTTCAAGTGCATGATAAGGTCTGGTTATTTAATTCTAGGCTTCGTCTATTTTCGAGAAAATTGAAGTCCCGATGGGATGGTCCTTACACTGTTGTGAAAGCTTGTGACAATGGTGCTGTCATTATTCTTGATCCAAAAACTGGACAATCATTCACTGTTAATGGGCAGAGGTAAAAGCATTTCTTTGAAAGCCAATCTTCCTTGAAATTTGATTCTACCAAGCTAGCTGAGCCAAATGGAGCCTAATTGCGTCTGGTTGAAGACGATAAACTTAGTGCTCTTGGGAGGCAACCTATGTGTATAGATTTCCTTTGTCAGATAATTTTCTGTCTTACTTTTTTTTTCTGTAAATAAGTAGGGGGAGAGGTAGAATAAAACATGCATTCATAGTCTCCATCCAATCTAAATTTTCTTTCTTAGCTTGTACATATGCAAATAAAAATTTCACAATGTTTCATCTTTGAATAAAAATGCTTGGCATTGCAAAACACAGACTATGTGTATGATCTTTAACCATTAAAATTTTGTAGTTGTCACATTCCTTTGCAAACATCCATGTTAGGTAGCCTCTAGTAAAGGATTACATGTACTTACTATCTACCTTATGTAAGGATTTATGGCAAGAGGTTTTCATACACACACTACACAGCCACTTAGACTAGCTGAACCCGAATGTAACAAATTTGTCAAGGCTAGTAGGAGAGAGGTGATTGGTTTTCTCCCTTCCCCTTAAGTGAATTGTGAAGGAAGTGAAGGCATGTGATCAAGGAACCTGACTGTCCATCCTTCCATTAAGAGGAAAAGAAAAGAAAAGAAAAAGCAAAAGCAAAGGAAAAAAATATATCCTTGAAAAATGCCCCAGATCTGAGTAAAGTTGGACTCGCTACTCTTGAAAAGTGATGGGTTGTGCAGCATTATGGATGAAAAAGAAAGAAAAATCCTAAGTGAACAAAGTGCAAATAAAGGGGCAAAGTCCTCAGCTCAGAACAAAATAATCCTCAAGGAAGATGGACAGAATGGAACGGAGAGAAACAACCCAATCTGACTGAGCAAGGATCTTATTCCACAATTCTTTTCTTCTCCCTCGAATTAATCTAATCTCAATTACTAGCTAAGGTAGAGAAGCTCCATGAGGGTTGATGTGAACTCTTAAGTGAGTTATCATTTGTGCACTAATTTCTTGCCATAAGCCTTACAATTAGGAAAGACATATCTCTACATTAATCTTTTACATGATGGTTGTCTAGCATGAGACATTACATCTTCTAGTCCTACATTTGAAATAATTTTTATTGCTAAGGGACTAGCAATGTTCAAGTAGGGGGGAGTGATAATTACTAAATTTTTAGCGTTAAATTTCATACATATAGTTGAAGTTAGACATTTGTTGTCTGTAAATATTATGCAATTTGATTGTAATTTTCATTTCATCTCTAAATAAGTTTTTGAACATATTAGTTAAATTTTCGGGTAGAACACATAAGTAGATTTTCATTTAATAAAGTGAATACTTTTTAAATAATTTGACTGAAAAAATATATTTTCTTTTACAAGTATATTGTACATAAATAATTTTTGATTTTCTAATACTTACAAATATTAGTTAGATTTTAAATTTTAATAACCCCATTACGCCATTACCTTCTCTTATCCAACCAAAATTGGTCACTTAAATCCTATTTTAACCTTTCTTCTTCCCATCAGAAGCTGTTGGAAGCTTGTGAAGGACTGGCTCTGGTGTGAGGTGGCTGGAGCTCTGGTTGGCGATGGGCGCGGCCGGATCTGCTGAAGCTGAGATGGCGATGGAGGTTGGCGAGCAGGACCGGGGGCAGCTGAGGCCTCGGCGGCCAGTGCCCAGGTGTGCAGTTTTGCAGAGATCTCGCGGGCAGATCTGGGCATGACGGCGTGCGTGGCCGGTGCGGAGCAGAGGTGTGCGATGATGCTGGTGCTGGGTGTGCTAGAGGCAGTTCGTGCAATGAAGCTGGAAGCAACCATCTGTGTTGATGTTGCGATGGCGCAGCAGATGCTGCGATGGCTGCAGTTGCGGGGCTGTGTGCAGAGCTGATCTGTGCATGGAGCCCGTGAACAACAGTGATGAGCTGGCGATGGTGTGTGTGAAGCAGTGCTGGGAGGGCGTGTGTGTGCGGCATAAGAGGAGCTCTGTTGGCGCACTGCTGAGGCATGATGCAGCCTATAAAGAGGACCTCAAGGCCCTCTGTCCAGGGGGGTTCGACTTTTAGAATTTTTCTTAGTTCTTTCTGTTCTTCCAGAGTTTAGATGGTTGGGTGGGGGTTTTCTCAAGCATTTTTTTTTGTATTTTTCTTTTCATATCTGTAAGAGTTTGACGGTTTGGAGGTTCGCCAGTAGAGAGTTTTTGTGATTTTTCTTCTTTCTTGTTCTTCCAGAATTCAGAGAGTTAGTAGTGGAGATTTTTTTGGTTTTATTCTGCCATTTATTTCTATGATTCCCCTTTCAGCAGAGCATGAAGTTCGGATGTTTTTAGCATTTTTAGTGTTCTTTCTGTTCTTCGAGAGCCAGTGAGAGTTTTGGAGAATTTTGTTGTGTTTTGTTCTATTTCTTCTGGTGATCGTTAGGCATCTGTAAGAGTGGTTCTGCTGTGTTCAGAAACTGGGAGAGGTTGATACAGAATTGCAATTTGTTTTAGAATTCTTCTTTGCTTCTGCTGTGAGGTTTGAGTTCTGAGTTCAACATTTTGGGAATTTCTTTGCCATTGTTTCTTCTATATTTTCCTTCAGATCGGGGAGAGGTAGACAGTTCAAAATTTTGGGGGGAATTTGTTGTTGTGTTCTTGCTGTTGGGATTTATAGTTTACATTTTGGGTTTTCTTTCTCTGGTTCGATTGCAGGGGAGGGAATTGAGTTTTCTTCATCTCTTCTGTGAAGGCTTCCAAAGGGCGACTACATTTATGTTCCATGTCTCTGTTAGCTTAATCCAGTTTAATTTACATTTCCTTTATGTTGATTCATTTCTTCTGTGCTGGGAGATCGATCCGAAATTCTTCTTTCATTGTTCTTGTTGTGTTCATCTTGGGGATTTTTGTTCTGTACTTCTGAGAATGATTGAGATGTGGTTTGGCACCCAGGAGATTTGAACATTTCATCTGAATTTTGCTTCTAATGTTTGGAATCAGAGTTCGGTTGGGAGTTCAGATTTGGGGAGTTCGGCTGCAGGGAGGTAGGTTTATTGTTTTTTTTCTTCTTCTGTGGAGGTTGTGAGATTGGGGTGGAGAGATCGATCTAAAGATTTTAATTTCTTCCTTCTGCAATTGTTGGTTCATTTCTACTATGTTAGATAGTCTGATCCAGTGGTGTTGTTTACATTTAATTTCCATTTCATGTATGCTTAGAATAATTCGATCCAGTGGTGTTTGATTTCAATTCTTCTGAATTTCCATTTTCCCAGTGTGATTTGTCCATTTCTTCTATGTTTACATAGTTCGATCCAATACATTTGTTCATCGTTTCTCTTATTGGTTAATAGTTGAGTTGTGAGAGATTTGATTGGTGTTACTTACACAATTGATTCTAACGCAATATTAGTTTGGTGAAATAGTGTTTGTTCGAATGGTTTCAAGTCAAAGTAATTTTAATTCAAGCTCTATTCAGCCTCTCGAGGATATGACATGTTCTCACCACTTTGCTAGGGACAGTTTAGAGAAAGTGAGCATGTTGATTCGTGCACGGAACTCTGGACAATGAAAGTGCACAGTCAACAATGTTGCATTCAGTGGTGTTCATTGATGATGTGTAAGTCTATTAACCTCATAAGGATACACATCGTGAGCATTTGAGGGTTGTTCTAAAGGTTCTCTGAGAGCACAAGTTGTATGCTAAGTTAAGCAAGTGCGATTTTTAGATGCGCGAGGTTCATTTCCTTAGGCATGTTATTTCAGGCGCTGGAGTTGCAGTTGATCCGGCGAAGGTCCAGGTAGTGTTAGATTGGGAGATTCCAAGGACCCCATTGGAGATCAGAAGTTTTCTTGGTTTAGAAGGCTATTATAGGCGATCTATTGAGGGCTTTGCATCTATCGCCTCACCTTTGACTAAGCTAACTAGGAAGGGTGTGAAGTTTGTGTGGTTTGATGATTGCGAGAGTAGTTTCCAATTGATGAAGGAGAGGCTTACATCTGCACCTGTGTTGATCTTGCCTAGTGGTGCAGAGGGTTTTGCCATCTACTATGATGCTTCTCAGATAGGTCTTGGCTATGTGTTGATGCAGCATGGTAAGGTAGTTGCATATGCTTCTCGTCAGTTAAAGGAGCATGACCGTAACTATCTGACCCATGATCTAGAGTTAGAAGCTGTGATTCATGCACTGAAGATCTGAAGACACTATCTTTATGGTGTCAAGTTCGAGGAGTTTATAGACCATAAGAGTCTGAGGTATCTTTTCTTGCAGAAGGAGTTGAACCTACGGCAGAGACGGTGGATTGAGTTTCCCAAAGACTATGACTTCGAGCTTCAGTATCATCCAGGGAAGGCGAATGTCATGGCGGATGCACTTAGCAGGAAGAGGTCTTTGTTTAGGCAGAATTCGAAGATGCTTGAGGATACGGCATGTGCGATGACTGAGTTAGAGCCATAGTTGTGTCAGGCTTTCGTGGCTTAGTTGTCTATCCGATCCACGGTTCTAGATGAGGTGATCGAGCAGCAGAGAGCTGATCCTAGCCTTCAGAAGATGGTGGGCAAGGCAGGCATTGCTCGAGATAAGGACGGTGTTATTAGATTTCAGCAACGAGTTTGTGTTCCTGATGTAGTGGATGTCCTTGAGCATGTACTTGTCGAAGCTCACAGGTCTATTCATCCGGGTAACACCAAGATGTACCAAGATTTGAAGAGATCTTTCTGGTGGTCTGGTATGAAGAAGGATGTGGCCAAGTTCGTGTCCAGGTGTTTAGTGTGCCAGCAGGTGAAGGCCGAGCGTCAGAGACCGTCGGGCCTTATGCAGAAGATGGAGATAACTATATGGAATTGGGAAGCAATCACTATGGATTTTATGACAAGTTTGCCCAGATCAGCTAAGGGCAATGACTCAATTTGGGTGATTGTAGATTTTTTTTCCAAGACGGCACATTTCTTGCCTATGAAGAAGAAGCAGTTCATGGAGAGTTTGGCTAGGTTGTATGTTGGCAGCATTGTGAGGTTGCATGGTGTGCCAAAGTCCATTATTTCTGACCGAGACCTGAGGTTTACTTCGAGGCTGTGGCAGGGTCTTCAGGATGCTTTGGGTTCGTAGTTGAAGCTTAGTTTGGTGTTCCATCCCTAGATAGATGGCCAGTTCGAGAGGACTATCCAGACTCTCGAGGATATGTTGAGAGCGTGCGTGCTTGACTGGAAGGGTGATTGGGAGCGTCATTTACTGTTGCCCAGCTAGCTAGCCCAGAGGGGGGGTGAATGGGTTATTAAAACTTCGATGTTTGATTAAAACCTGTTTACTGAAAAGATTGCACAACTTAATAACAAGGTTAGAGTTAGAGCAAACAAGACAACAATCACACAAAACACAACCACAAGACACAAGGATTTTTATCCTGGTTCGGAACTCCTCTCCACAGGAGACCTACGTCCAGTCCCTGAGCAATACCTCAGGATTTTACTACCAAGGGTACAATCCCCCTTAAGGATCCTTACACCCAGCCTCAACTGGTCTTCCTTCAACCTGAAGGGTACAACAACCACCCTGATACACCAGGTCTTCCTTCGTCCAGAAGGGAACAACAACCACCCTGGATACCACCAGGTCTTCCTTCGTCCAGAAGGGAACACAAACTAATCAGAAAAAGAAGTTGTGAAAACAGGCTTCAGATTCTAGCTTGACCAGCTACAATCTAAAGCTCCTACGCCCCCGAGAGAGAAAGAGATTTAACAAGGTTTTTCTCTCCAAGGACCACACAGGCTCTTACAAATGAGGATTCCTTTTGAGCACAGAGAGCTAAGAGCTTAGAACTAGGTTTGGAGTGGAGGCTTCGCTCTTCTTCAAATTCTAAAATTGTGAGAGATAGATTTCTTTTTCTTTAAATCACGCGATGTTTCACTTCATGCATTCTTTTCGTCTTGAGTCTTCTATATAAACTGCTGATTCAAATTCGAACGTTAATGTGTCCGTTGTCTCTTATCCTTGTGTACGTTAGACTGGTCACTGAGGAAGCTTCTGATCGTCAGTCTTTTATCCTGGTGTACACGCCAAAGAGATGTCATAGAACTTTGTATCTTGTGTCCAACGTTGTCCAGATGAGTCTTGTCAGATATCTGTAAGCATATCATCAATAAATAGAAGACAGCTAGGACTGCTGTCTATTGTTAGTTGAGATGGAACAGATATTGCAGTATATAGCAAAGCTCCTTTCTGTCCAAGAAAAAGTACGTAGACAGAGTAGCATAGAAATGGAAGATATTGTCTGCATGCATGGGAGATACGATCGGAGAGCATTTAATGCATAGCAGTCAACGGACAAGATATGACTTTGACTTTTCAACGCTATTAAAAAGCATTATACTGATGCATCAAGAAATTCGATAAAGAGAATCTTGCTGACTTTATAACTTATGAAATCGTTATGAGTTATAGCAAGTCGTTATGAACTGTAAAGAAATCGTTGTGATAACTTATGAAGTCGTTGCGCGTTCTAAAGAAATCGTTGCAAGAAATCGTTATGACTAATAAAGAAGTCGTTGCGCGAAATCGTTATGACTAATAAAGAAGTCGTTGCGCGAAATCGTTATGACTAACAAAGAAGTCGTTGCGCGAAATCGTTATGACTAATAAAGAAGTCGTTGCGAGAAATCGTTATGACTAACAAAGAAGTCGTTGCGCGAAATCGTTATGACTAATAAAGAAGTCGTTGCGCGAAATCGTTATGACTAATAAAGAAGTCGTTGCGCGAAATCGTTATGACTAATAAAGAAGTCGTTGCGCGAAATCGTTATGACTAATAAAGAAGTCGATGCGCGAAATCGTTATGACTAACAAAGAAGTCGTTGCGCGAAATCGTTATGATAATAAAGAAGTCGTTGCGCAAAATCGTTATGACTAAAGAAGTCGTTACGGCTAGAGAGTCGTTGCGAGTTCTAAAGAAATCGTTACGAGGTCTAAAGAAGTCGTTACGGCTAGAGAGTCGTTGCGAGTTCTAAAGAAATCGTTACGAGGTCTAAAGAAGTCGTTACGGCTAGAGAGTCGTTGCGAGTTCTAAAGAAATCGTTACGAGGTCTAAAGAAGTCGTTACGGTAACGATTCGAGTGTTCCGGTCAAAGAGTAAGTCGTTCTGCTTATCAAAGAAGTCGTTACAGGGACTTAGATAGAAATGATGGGACTTACCAGATTGTCTTGATCTTTCATTTTTCTTTTGCTTCCTGTTCTCAAGGCTCAAGAAATCTATTAGTGTTATTTTGTTAATCATCAAAATTAATATATAAATAAATGGAAATATTTATTATGGGGACAGTTTGGTCATCAATCTCCCCCTTTTTGATGATGACAAAATATACTAAACATCATACAAAAAATGAAATATGTTTTTCAGATTTACGTTAGTTGTCTCCCCCATTTTGTCATTAGGCAAAAAGATAAGCTGTGAGACAAAGAAGAGAGAAAGATTTTTATTAAGAAGGAGAAAGATAATACAGAGGAGATAACAAGGAGGCATGCTGTGAGATAACAGCCCATGCCTTGATCTCAAGATCCTGAAAAGTTTGCAGAAAAACGCCAAAGGTAACTGAGAAGGAGGGTCCCATGGAAGGGATGTTCCTCTGAATGTAGAGTTGCCTTTGCTGCTCTATGAACTCTCCATACTGAGTTTTGTCCAAAATGAATCTGAAGTAGGTACTCTTGCCAAAACTGGCCCTGTGGAGAAATCTGTCCAAGGAAATTGGATAGTGAAGTTGTTGATTTAACAGATCCTGCTTTAGGGCAAAGAAGGCAGAATATCTGAGGCCCATACAGCATAGAGCTCTGGTATGGGGCGATGGAATTAGATCCATAAAGGCTTCTGCAGAAAGAGCAGGCTTCCTCGACTGACCAGATCTTGATTGACAGCTTCCAATTGCTGATAAGAAGCCCGATATAGAAGCTCCCATTCTGATGAGGTGAGGCGTTCACACTCAGAAATGAGTGGAGCTAAGGTCAGAGAAGAGATGCGGCCAGAGTGATATTCTCTGAGGATGAACCGCAAGAATGAGGGTGATCGGCCCTGCTTGGCTGACATCCGGCCCAGCTGCCTTGCAAACATGTCTAGAGCCTGAGATCCAGCATCGGAATTAAGCACTAACGAGTGCAGCTTCGGCAGAAGCACTGGAAAATCAACTTTGAAGGAGACAAAATCGACTGTAAGAGGAAGGTTGATTGGGGATTCTGATTGCAGCACAGTAATCTTGGAGTTGAACTGACAAAACTGAACTTCTGGAATGTTGTTCAAATAACAGAAGTCACTGTACAGCTGAAAGGCTCTGGCAACACGAATTTCCTTCAAATGAAGGATCCCCAAGTGTTCTTGTGCTGGAAGATAAACCACTCAGAGAAGGTGAGTGGGTGAGCTCTGAGAGAGATAGATTCGGCCCTTGCAGTCAGGTATTTTGAGTACTGAGCCTTGTTCCCTTTGATGGCTGCCCACTGATCTTCAGTCTTGAACTCAGTGCCCTCAAAGATTTTGGATTTGAAAGCTTGAGATATCTGAGTAAAAGGAAGGACAATGGCCAAGTGTTCGGAGAGGTTGAGGAAAGGAATACCATAAATGGTAGAAAGAATGCATTTCTGGAGGTATTCTTTGTAGATTGGTCTTCTCTTAGGATCAAGGGTAAGAGAGTACCATAAAGGAGGGTAGAGAGAAGTAGAAGGGGTGCTTAGAGAGGAAGAGGTTTTTCTCTTTTTGAAGACAGGACTAGGAGGGTCAGTCCTGTGAATGTGAGAGGCTGTGGAAAGAATGGTGAGGAGAGTGTTCCGTTCAAAAGGGTCGGGAACATTGGTGTCAAAAATACCAAGAGGCAGAGGTTTTACTGGAGGAAAGGTAACAGAATTAGGAGGAGTAGGAGGATAGAACAAGTGTTTAGGATTAAAGGAAGAGGTTGGTTGAGGATGAGATGTTTGGGTTTTAATAGGTGAAGGTTGAGGAGTTAATGAGGATGAAGCTGAGATGAGAGCTGGAGAAGGTGAGAAGGAGGGTTGAGAGGAAGTAGAGGATGAGGAAGGTTTTGTGCGAGGCATGGGATGTTTTATGGTTGGTGGAGCAGGAGGTGCAGTAGGAGGAGATGAAGGTGTGGAGAGGGTTGGAGTGGCAAGAGATGAAGTATCAGGGGCCTTGGATACTGACACTGGCTCTTTTCCTTTGGCCTGACTTTCTCTGACTGCAGGAGAGGGTCCTGAAGACCCTGAGGCTGCCACTGGTCCGGGTGACCTTACAACAGATGGCCCTGATGGCCCTGACTCCTGAACTGGCGGCCCTGTTGGCCCTGAGACTTCTGCAGGAGGCCCTGGTGGCCTAGGAACTTCAGCTGGAGGCCCTGGTGGCCTAGGAACTTCAGCTGGACTGCTCTGAGTAGGTGCAGGAGGGACACCACTAGATTTTGAAATACTAGCCAGCAAATTTTTCATATCAGACATTTCCTTATTGAAATACCTCATTGCATTTCTTATTGAGGATACATCTGAGGAGGTTGACACTTGATTTGAGACAATTCCTTGTATACCATTCTGAACTGATGTCAGGATCTCTCCTTGGGTTTTTAGCAAGGCCATAACATGCTTCAACTTTATTTTCCTATGGCCCTTCCTTGACCTCCTGTGAACAACCCTTTTCTGCTTACCTGGCTGAGAGACAGGCTCCTCAAGATTTATAGCTGCACTTGGGCCTTCATTCTCTGGCCTTTCACTCTCAGCATGCTCCCCCTGAATGGGAGCAGGGACTTCAAAACTTTCTTGCTCCCCCTGAGCAGGAGCTTCTTCCAAGACAACATCTTCATCAGGTCCACCTGCCTTAGAAGAGACTGAGATGGAGGGAATGGAGTCCAAAATCTCTCTCAAAATAGAGGTGACTAAGGTGGTGGGCGAGGAATCTGCCACACCAGCTGCACCCTCTACCAATTGAGCTTCGGATAGGCATCCCACAGCTGACTCAACTGGTTCTTGCTCTGCTGGACTTGCTGCTTCTTGCTCTACTTCTACTGCCTCTGGAATATCTGCAATAACTGCTTCTCCTTCAGCCACAGAGGATTTCGACCAAACTCCTTCTTGCACTGAAAAGCCACTTTTCTTCAGGTTCTGGACCTTATAGACTGGCCCATCTTTTCAGCTACCGCCCCTGACAGATCTACTCCAAAGTGCTTGAAAATCTTGGTCAGAAGATGGGCATATGGAAGGGAAACATTCAACTTGCTCTTTGTTTCCCATAACTGAGCATGTGCAACCATCATTCGCTCAGTCATCACTGCGGCCAGGTTTATCTCTTTGTTCTGGATTGCCCAGAACATTATGTCCGAATCTGCCCTAGTGCATGAGGAAAAGGTAGCACTACGGGGAACTAAGATTTGGCAGACTATAAATGAAGCAATCGGTTGAACGCGGACATCTGATTAATATCAAGCTTCCCATCCTTCAACTTGAATCCTGGACCGATAATCCCGAGACCTTTGACTTCATCATTCACAGAGTGAATGCCACTAAATCCCGAGGTCTTTACTCCAAACAGATCACGCAACAGCTCAGGGGTTATTCTGATTTGGATACCCTTGACAGAGGAAACAAGGGATCCATCTGCTTCTGACTTCAGACAGATGTAGAAGGCTTTTACCAAATCCGGGTAGCTTACCTCACTGAAGGTGACCACATCCATCCACTGCGATCTTCTTAGAGTATCAACTAGCCTGGCCATGCCACTCTTCTCAAGATTCTGAACATCCACTGCTTATTTCCGCAAATCTTTGTCTTCACAAAGTAAATCTTTCTTGCTCCCTTGGGGATAAATACTCAGCACTGTAGCCCCCAACACTTCCGGAGATCAACGGAGCGGCCATGGGTGCAGAGAAGAAAAGATTCTGGAAGGGAGGATGATGGAAGGGACGGAGTTTTCGAAGGAGTTCTTCGCGGGAAGAGAAGAAGGCTTCGAAAGATGCAGAGAGTCGATCCCAAAATCGTTAGGGCATCAGCTTTGGGTGAACAGATAGAGAATAAAAAGGGTAAAGGTAGAAGACGAATCGATCTCAAAGCGATTTGGGTAAAATAATATTACTTTAATGACAGGAGGAGCGCCAAAAGGCGGCAAAGGTAGAAAGCGACAAAAAGGTTTGACAAGTCAAACAACTTTCTACACAGAAGCGGTCAAAGCATATAGATAACTGAGTTTTGTTTAACTTTAACGGAGAGAGAACTTTTCATTTAATCTGAAAAATTTATATGTCAATAAAATCACAGAAATTCTTTCACAAATTGCACATCCCTAGTTCCCTTCTAAGAGATGTAAATCTCTCTTCAGGTAGGGCTTTTGTGAAGATATCTGCCAATTGACCATTTGTATCTATAAACGAAATTTCTAAATTACCACTAGCTACATGGTCTCGAATAAAATGATATCTTACCTCAATGTGTTTCGTCCTTGAGTGTTGAACTGGATTTTTGGTGAGGTTGATGGCACTAGTATTATCACACAATAGAGGAATTGATTTGATGTGAATGCCGAAATCTTCAAGTTGTTGCTTTATCCAAAGAAGTTGTGTACAGCAACTTCCAGCAGCAACATATTCCGCCTCAGCTGTTGATAGAGCTACTGATTTTGTTTCTTGGATGTCCATGATATTAAGCATCCTGCAAGAAACTGACAACATCCACTGGTGCTTTTTCTATCTACTTTGCAACCAGCATAATCAGCATCTGAATATCCTATTAGATTTATCTCACAAGATCTAGGATACCAGAGACCTAAATCATGAGTTCTAGCTAAATATCTAAATATTCTTTTTACAGAGATTAAGTGAGACTCTCTAGGGTCTGCCTGATATCTAGCACACATGCATACACTGAACAAAATGTCTGGTCTACTGGCAGTTAAGTAAAGTAATGATCCTATCATACCTCGATAATTCTTTTGATCTACCCTTTTACCTTTTTGATCACTGTCCATTCTGGTTGATGTGCTCATTGGAGTTGATAATGGCTTTGCATCTTCAAATCCAAATTTCTTCAACAGCTCTTTGGTGTACTTTGCTTGACAGATATGAGTGCCATCCTTCCCTTGCTTGATTTGCAATCCAAGGAAGTAGCTTAACTCCCCATCAAGCTCATTTCGAATTCTCCCTGCATAAGCTTTTCAAAGTACTTGCAAAGAGATTCATCAGTAGATCCAAAAATAATATCATCCACATAGATTTGTACAAGAAGTATATGTTTAACCTTAGATTTTATAAATAATGTACTATCTACTTTACCTCTAGTGAAACCATGATTTAATAAGAAATTACTGAGCCTTTCATACCAGGCTCTAGGAGCTTGCTTTAGACCATATAAAGCCTTATGTAGTTTAAATACATGATTTGGAAATTCAGAGTCGTCAAAACCTGGAGGTTGTTCAACATAAACTTCCTCCTTGATGAAACCATTTAAAAAGGCTGATTTGACATCCATTTGAAAAAGTTTTAAATCAAGTGCGGATGCATAAGCAAGTAAAATCCTAATGGCCTCAAGTCTAGCTACAGGTGCATAAGTTTCATCGAAATCTATGCCTTCCTCTTGGGAGTAGCCTTGAGCCACCAATCTGGCTTTGTTCCTTAAGATTATTCCAGACTCATCCAGTTTATTTCTGAACACCCATTTGGTGCCAATAACTGAATGATTGGATGGTCTAGGAACAAGTGACCATACTTGGTTTCTCTTGAACTGATTTAGTTCATCTTGCATGGCTAGTATCCAAGATTCATCAGATAAAGCTTCATTGACTGTCTTAGGCTCTACTTGAGAAACAAATGCTAAATAGTCGCATGGAATTACATTACCTCTAGTTCTTACCCCTACAGATGGATCACCAATGATGTTTTCAGGAGGGTGATCTTTCTGATGTCTCCATTCCTTTGGAAGATCTTTATGTTGGATTTCTGTTTGCTGCAGTTCTTCCAGAGTTGGATCCTCTTTGTCCTTAATTGAAGTTTTCTTTAATTTTTCGGACAAGACATCTGCATCATCAATGTCACTAATTTCTTCCTTTTTCAAGGAAGGGTTAGATTCATCAAAAATAACATGTACTGATTGTTCAATTAATAAGGAACGTTTATTGAAAACTCTATAACCTTTAGGTTTAGAGGAATACCCCATGAAAATGCCTTCATCTGATTTGGCATCCAACTTACCAATGTCCCTTTTTCCATTGTTATGGATGAAGCAAGGACATCCAAATACTCTGAAATGGCTAATCTTTGGCTTCTTTTCTTTGTAGAGTTCATAAGCAGTCTTTTTCAGAATTGGCCTGATCATCACTCTATTTATGATATAACATGCAGTGTTGATAGCTTCGGCCCAGAAATATCTTGGCAGATCATATTCTGATAACATTGATCTAGCCATATCCAAAAGAGTTCTGTTTTTCCTCTCAGCAATTCCATTCTGTTGAGGTGTCCTTGGAGCTGAGAAGTTGTGCTCAATTCCTTGATCATCACAGAACTTCGAAAACTTTTCATTCTGAAACTCACCACCATGATCTGATCGAATAGAGACAATTGAGAATTTCTGATCTTTCTGAACTTTTTACTGAAGCTGACAAAATTTTCAAATGTGTCATCTTTGTGCTCTAAAAAGGATACCCAAGTGAATCTTGAATAATCATCAACTATTACAAATCCAAAATTCTTTCCTCCCAAACTGTAGTCCTCATTGGCCCAAATAAATCCATGTGAAGTAGTTCTAAGGGCTTTGAGGTGGTTACTACAGTCTTTGATTTGAAGGAGCTCTTGGTGTGCTTTCCTCTTGCACAAGGTCTGCAAATGCTATCCAATCTGAAATTTACCTTTGGCAGTCCTTCAACTAGTTTTCTTTTTCTGAGCTTGTTCAGCCCATCCAAGCTGCAGTGGCCCAATCTTCTGTGCCACAACTCAGTTGATTTATCTTTGCTAGCTGCCAAACACACATCTTGATCCTTGAGTTCATCGAGATATAGAACATACAAATTTCTTTCTCTGTAGGCTTCAAATATGACTGCACCATCCTTTAAGATACTGCATTTTGATTCTTGAAACTGAATTTGATGGCCTTTGTCACACAACTGGCTGATGCTGATGAGATTGTGCTTTAACCCTTTGACCAGCATTACATCCTTTATGACTGATTTTCCTTTGATGTTCACAGACCCGCTTCCTATCACAGTCCCTTTTCCATTATCTCCATAGGTGACTGTACCTTCTTCAGCTTGGAGATCAACAAATATCTTCTTGTTGCCTGACATATGCCTTGAGCACCCACTATCCAAATACCATTTGGATGCTCGAGGGTTAACCTGAAATGAGAACATCAAGCTTTAGGTACCCAAATTCTTTTGGGTCCTGATTGGTTAGTATCATCAACTTTACCTTTTAATATCCATTTTTTATGTCTTGTTGGGCATGTCATTTTAATATGTCCTAACTTGTTGCAGTGACTGCAGCAGGATAACTTAGTTACTTTTTCTATGTATTTGAAATCAGCTTTGTATGCTACATCTTGTTCAGGTACAAATTTTGGTGTTGGATATGTTTTAGGGTATATTATGGTTTCTTCATTATCTGGGGGTGTATATCCTAGTCCATTTTTCTTTTTACCCGATCTCCTAGCACCTTTTAATATTAAAGAGTTTTTACCATTGGTAAATTTTTCTAGGGTGCTTGCTAGTGTATTGTTTTCTTCATTTAATTCATTTATAGTTTTTCTTAAATCATCTGAGTTTTCCTGTTTTTCTAGGTCAGTGATTTTTCTGTTCTTGTCTTTTAAGTTTTCACATAATAGTTCATTTCTTCTCTTAAGCTCAACTATTTGTTTTTCTAGTTCTTCGTTTTCAGATTTTAAATCTGAGTTGGTATTTTCGAGACATGTGATATTTTTCTTGCTTAGCTTAAGTAGTTTACACACTTCTTTATACTTATCGTAGAGTTCATTAAATGCACTTTCCAAATTATCCGAATCTGAGTCATTACAGGAATCGAAAGAAGAATCAGATGTTACCTTATCCTCGGTATTCGCCATGAGAGCCAAGTTGGCTTCTTCACCTTCACTGCTCGAGCTTGACTCACTATCTGAGTCGCTGCTGTTGTCCCATGCAGCTGCCATGGCTTTCTTTTTGAATCTTCTGAACTTCTTGGAGCTGTCCTTCTTCTTGTGATCATTTTTCTTTAACATTGGACAGTCTGCCTTGATATGTCCAGGTTTCTTGCATTCATAGCAAAGTGGCTCATTCCTCTTCTGATCTTTTCCATCTGGTCTCTTGAGATCTTTGTTTTTCTTGAAGTACCTCCTACCAGACTGGAACTTCTTCTTCTTTGCCAAGATTCTCTGCAATCTTCTTGAGAGCATGGCTTCTTCATCATCACTATCTTTGCTATCTTCACTGTTATCTAAGGATTCTTCTGATGAGTCCCCATTAGCTTTAAGCGCATTTGACTGCTTCTTTCTACTGGAGGATTCTCCTAGTCTTTCCATGTTTATTTCATGGGCCATGAGAGACCCAATGAGTTTTTCTACTGACATTTTCTTAAGATCATTAGCTTCTTCGATAGCTGTGACCTTTGCCGTCCATGAAGATGGCAGGGATCTGAGAATCTTCCTTACCATATCTGCATTTTCATATGACTTTCCTAGACTTGCTAGGCCATTAGTAATGTCAGTAAATCTACTAAACATTTGGGTAATAGACTCACCTGTTTGCATTTGAAATCTTTCATACTGAGTGACAAGAATGTCGATTCTTGTCTCCTTTACTTTGTCTGTACCTTCATATGTGATCTTTAACTTTTCCCACATTTCCATGGATGATTTGCATGCTGAAACTCTGTTGAACTCTTTCTTGCTTAGAGCACAACATAGAATGCTCTTAGCTTTACAGTTCAAAGAGATTTTCTTTCTATCTTCATCTGTCCATTGTGCTTTCTCATTTGTGACGACCAGATCACCTTCTTCCACTATTGACCAGATTTGATAATCGTGGCCTTGTAGAAAGTATTCCATCCTGGTCTTCCAATACGTATAATCTTCACCATCGAACAAGGGAGGTCTGTTGACAGACTGACCTTCGAAGTGACTTTGGGCTGCCATTGATCTTTGCTCTTCAGATCGTTGGATCTTCTTCTTTGTCGAAGAGACGGGCTCTGATACCACTTGTTGCCCAGCTAGCTAGCCCAGAGGGGGGGTGAATGGGTTATTAAAACTTCGATGTTTGATTAAAACCTGTTTACTGAAAAGATTGCACAACTTAATAACAAGGTTAGAGTTAGAGCAAACAAGACAACAATCACACAAAACACAACCACAAGACACAAGGATTTTTATCCTGGTTCGGAACTCCTCTCCACAGGAGACCTACGTCCAGTCCCTGAGCAATACCTCAGGATTTTACTACCAAGGGTACAATCCCCCTTAAGGATCCTTACACCCAGCCTCAACTGGTCTTCCTTCAACCTGAAGGGTACAACAACCACCCTGGATACCACCAGGTCTTCCTTCGTCCAGAAGGGAACAACAACCACCCTGGATACCACCAGGTCTTCCTTCGTCCAGAAGGGAACACAAACTAATCAGAAAAAGGTTGTGAAAACAGGCTTCAGATTCTAGCTTGACCAGCTACAATCTGAAGCTCCTAAGCCCCCGAGAGAGAAAGAGATTTAACAAGGTTTTTCTCTCCAAGGACCACACAGGCTCTTACAAATTTGAGGATTCCTTTTGAGCACAGAGAGCTAAGAGCTTAGAACCAGGTTTGGAGTGGAGGCTTCGCTCTTCTTCAAATTCTAAAATTGTGAGAGATAGATTTCTTTTTCTTTAAGGATCACGCGATGTTTCACTTCATGCATTCTTTTCGTCTTGAGTCTTCTATATAAACTGCTGATTCAAATTCGAACGTTAATGTGTCCGTTGTCTCTTATCCTTGTGTACGTTAGACTGGTCACTTAGGAAGCTTCTGATCGTCAGTCTTTTATCCTGGTGTACACGCCAAAGAGATGTCATAGAACTTTGTATCTTGTGTCCAACGTTGTCCAGATGAGTCTTGTCAGATATCTGTAAGCATATCATCAATAAATAGAAGACAGCTAGGACTGCTGTCTATTGTTAGTTGAGATGGAACAGATATTGCAGTATATAGCAAAGCTCCTTTCTGTCCAAGAAAAAGTACGTAGACAGAGTAGCATAGAAATGGAAGATATTGTCTGCATGCATGGGAGATACGATCGGAGAGCATTTAATGCATAGCAGTCAACGGACAAGATATGACTTTGACTTTTCAACGCTATTAAAAAGCATTATACTGATGCATCAAGAAATTCGATAAAGAGAATCTTGCTGACTTATAACTTATGAAATCGTTATGAGTTATAGCAAGTCGTTATGAACTGTAAAGAAATCGTTGTGATAACTTATGAAGTCGTTGCGCGTTCTAAAGAAATCGTTGCAAGAAATCGTTATGACTAATAAAGAAGTCGTTGCGCGAAATCGTTGTGACTAATAAAGAAGTCGTTGCGCGAAATCGTTATGACTAACAAAGAAGTCGTTGCGCGAAATCGTTATGACTAATAAAGAAGTCGTTGCGCAAAATCGTTATGACTAACAAAGAAGTCGTTGCGCGAAATCGTTATGACTAATAAAGAAGTCGTTGCGCGAAATCGTTATGACTAATAAAGAAGTCGTTGCGCAAAATCGTTATGACTAATAAAGAAGTCGTTGCGCGAAATCGTTATGACTAATAAAGAAGTCGATGCGCGAAATCGTTATGACTAACAAAGAAGTCGTTGCGCGAAATCGTTATGACTAATAAAGAAGTCGTTGCGCAAAATCGTTATGACTAATAAAGAAGTCGTTACGGCTCAGAGAGTCGTTGCGAGTTCTAAAGAAATCGTTACGAGGTCTAAAGAAGTCGTTACGGCTAGAGAGTCGTTGCGAGTTCTAAAGAAATCGTTACGAGGTCTAAAGAAGTCGTTACGGCTAGAGAGTCGTTGCGAGTTCTAAAGAAATCGTTACGAGGTCTAAAGAAGTCGTTACGGTAACGATTCGAGTGTTCCGGTCAAAGAGTAAGTCGTTCTGCTTATCAAAGAAGTCGTTACAGGGACTTAGATAGAAATGATGGGACTTACCAGATTGTCTTGATCTTTCATTTTTCTTTTGCTTCCTGTTCTCAAGGCTCAAGAAATCTTAGTGTTATTTTGTTAATCATCAAAATTAATATAAATAAATGGAAATATTTATTATGGGACAGTTTGGTCATCATTTACCTCTTCTGGAGTTCGCCTACAACGACAATTTCATGCGAGCATTGGCATGGCTCCGTTTGAGGCTATGTATGGGTGACTCTGTAGATCTCCTTTGTGTTGGGAGGAGACAGGTGATAGGCAGTTAGTTGGTCCGGAGTTGATGCAGAAGACTTCGGATAAGATTCAGCTTATCAGGCAGAGGTTGGTGCAGCGCAGGATAGGCAGAAGAGCAACGCTGACAACAGAAGGAAGGATTTGGACTTCGAGGTTGGAGAGCATGTTTTTCTTAAGGTTTTGCCTACCCAAGGCGTTGTCAGGTTTGGCAGGCACAGCAAGTTGAGTCCTAGATTCATTGGCCCATTTGAGATTCTCAGGCGATTGGGCAGCGTGGCATATGAGCTAGCTTTACCCCTAGCGCTAGCAAGTGTGCACCCAGTTTTCCACGTATCTATGCTAAGGAGATATGTGCGAGATCCATCTCACGTTATTAGTCATGAGCCAGTGGAGATTCAGCCAGACTTATCGTATGTAGAGCAGCTAGTAGCTATCCTAGACCGAAAAGTTCAGCATCTCAGGAACAAGAGTATTGCATCCGTGAAGGTGTTATGGAGGAACTTCTCGCGGGAGGAAGCTACATGGGAGCTTGAGGACGCCATGAAGAAGAAGTATCCCCATTTATTTGGTTAGTACTTTCGTTCTAACTTCGAGGATGAAGTTTTCTTTTAGGGGGAGTGGGTTTAAGGCTGTCACGCCCCGACATTTAGCAGCGGAATAAATATCGGGATGCGTGAATGATACGAACATAAGTATCACAACTGAGTAACGTAGAGTCATAACTAAATGTATCATCATACTTGAGACAGTAATAATGTCAACAGTAATACTCCTTATTCTTTTTTTTTGTTCAACGAAATGGGCTCAACAGGGTCAGCAACTGGTCGAGTGCATCCCACCCCAGCAGGGTGAAATGGAATCACTCCTCCTGGCAATTATCATGTTGCACCAATTTTATATATATGAAAAAGATAGATACAAAGGCTACGGGGCATACCCTTGGAAAACATAACAGAGTTAACAAACTCTAAAACTCCTGAGACCCAAACGATCCCCAATAATTGCAGGAAAACAAGACCTCGGGAGCTGGGAGGAAGAAGTAAAAACCCCATTACAACGAGCATTGCACGCAAAAGTGGCCAAGGCATCCGCCACCTGATTTGCTTCCCTATACACATGCAAAATCTGAACCCCATGTTGCTGCACGAAGTCATGCACACACCGCCACCACCTATAGCACTCCCAAGAAGGAGCAACCCTAGTCCAAAGAGAGTTCACCAAAACCATAGAATCTGAGCAAATCTCGGCTACGAATAGCCCTTGATCCGCTACCAATTGAACCCCATCACACATAGCTCGAGCTTCAGCAAGAAGGCTGGTCCCAGCACCATAAAAGTGAGAGAAAGTGAAAACCACAGTGCCAACAGCATTTCGGACAATGCCCCCGCCCCCACAAGGGCCCGGGTTGCCTTTAGAAGCTCCATCCACATTAAGCAGAAGACCATGTAAAGGTGGGATCCATCTGACCATTTTGCATATCTTGGCAGCAGGTTGAACGAAAAATCCAAGCCCCATAATCGCTTCCATTTGCTGAGATGTGGCAGATTCTTTGAAAACCATTTTATCAATGGCGATATTAACTAGCATATGAATATTTTGGCGCAACAAAGAGCTAGAATACGTAACTTGCCCAAATTTCATTTTGCATCTGATTTTCCAAACTTCCCAGATAATAAGCATGGAGGAGTAGATAGAGATGAAGTCATGAGGATTATTAATGCTACATGTAACGACCCAACCTCTCGGACCCCTCGCTGGGGACCCCGAGGGTCGCGCCGTCACCCACGGATCCGAAGACCCGGAAGGGTTATATGAAAAAGTCTAGTGAGATATGTACTGAGTTCAAATAACTATAATAATATGTACATTATACAAAAGGGTCGCACCGTCCCAAGCAAAATCACAGGTACGCGAAGAAAGGTGCAGTCCTTAAGGGGTATACCCCGAGAACTTGCAAAACACAGCTCTCAGCTCACTCGGCTACAAGAGCTCACAACACTTGCTCTCACTGCTGCTGACAACAACAAGGCGCCACAGCCGCCTCCGCAACCCGTCCGACACCACATGAAGCTTTATATGGAAGGCCATGTAGAACCCCATTAAACTGGCATGAAGTGGGAGAAAGGCAATTAGTGGGTCCTGAATTGATTCAGCAAACCACAGAAGTAGTAAAGCTTATTAAAGAAAAATTGCAGGCAGCTCAAAGTAGGCAGAAAAGTTATGCAGATGTTCGAAGGAGACCACTTCAGTTTGAGGTGGGAGATCTTGTTTTCCTGAGAGTTTCTCCAAGTAAAGGTATCATGAGGTTTGGCAAGTCTGGGAAGTTGAGTCCAAGGTATGTAGGACCTTTCCAGGTGATTGAAAGAATTGGGGAAGTAGCTTATAGGTTGGATTTGCCAGCTGATTTTGCAGATGTGCATGATATTTTCCATGTCTCCATGTTGAGAAAGTGTATTGAAGATCCAGCTCAGATAATTAGATATCAAGGTGGTGACCTGAGACCGGATATGACTATGCCTGAGTATCCGGTGCAGATCACAGATCGAAAGATGAAGAAGTTGAGAAATAAAGGAATTAAGTTGGTTAAAGTGAGATGGGAAAATAGGTTAGGAGGTGAGGATACTTGGGAGTTAGCCGAGGAAATGGCTAAAGGGTATCCCTATCTGTTTGAGTAAGCTTGTGTATTTTCTTTTTAGATGATAGTACTTGTAAAGGTGTGTATGTATAAGTTGTTTAACTTTGAATTATGTTATGAATTTCGAGGTCGAAATTTTCTTTTTAGATGATAGTAATGTAACGTCGCATGTCTTTCGAATCCAAGCGGATCATGTGTGTGTTGGTTGTGTAGGCCGTTGTGAGGCCAATGTGAGCAGGTTGTGTGGAATGTGTGGTGTGGAATGTGTGGATTGAGCAGGTGAAGTGTAGGGTTGGTCCTAAAATGAAACAGGACCTGCTGCTGTTTAGTTGGAGTTGGCGGCCAGGGGTGGCCGTTGACCTATTGGCGTCCAAGTAAGTGGATGTTGACTGCATGAACTTGGCGGCATTGGATGTGGATGCTGAGGGTAGCGGTTGCTGTTGGCGGCATAGGGGTTGACGCCAACCTGTGAATGGTGCAGGTTATAGGCTCACCCGAGAGCAGGTTTCTTACCTGGTTCTCTTCCCCTCTTGCCCCAGCTTCGCGTCCCAGTGTTTCTAAAGCTTCCAACAGGTACCGATGGGTGGTTGGACAATCGTAGAACGCGTGGCGTTGCTGAATTGCGCGAGGAAATGTCGCGGCGTGGTGCAATTCTCGAGGGAGCTCGCGGAGGGTTCGGTGTGAACCGGGAATTTACGGGAGGTTCTAGCGTGTTTTGAGGTAGGGGACGAACCCGTTTAGCTCCATAGAAACATTAAAACACATCGTAACCACCTGAATCAGCATGATAATGTATTTTCGGATTAAGTTGCACCATGCGGGGATAATGGGTGGTTTGAGTAATTTAATGTACGAGGCATGCTGTGTTGGGTTGTTTTGGGTTCATGCATGTTTAAAGAACCGTTTCAGTACATTTTCTAATAGTTTTAACGGTTGGAAAACCCGTAGAGCCGGATTAGGGTTTCTACAGGGTTTAAGGCCGGAGAACTTGGCGTCAAGATCGCTTGTCGCCAAGCTCCTCAGCTAAGATATTAACGGCCAGATCTCTTGCCGTTGACTTCTTGTAAGCGGCAGTCGATGTTGCCGCCTATGGTTTATAGGCAGAAATGACTAATTACAGCATTTATCGATAATGCATGTGTGTTGACACATGAGGTGCACTGAGTGTACATGGTTCTCGTATTTAGCATATAAGGTATGCTATTAGTTACTTACTTTCGTGATTGCGCGATGTTTACGCGAGTCAGTTGGGTTCACGTGTAGTGAACCATTGTTACTTGTGGTTTACGTGAGGTTTCACGTGGTTTGTGTGTGACGTGCACGTGGTTCTGTGTACGTGGTGAGTAGTACGACGCCTACCGTGGTTACCTCTCCGGTTGGGTGCCCCAGGTTCTTTGTGAGCCAGGTTGTTAGCTCGGGGCTTTGTCCCGGTACTTGTGTTGTACCGACGAGGTCTGTGTCGTCTGACCTGGACACCCTCACTCCTGTGTTGAGTTGCACATCCGGCTAAGGGAAAGGCGACAGTGGGACAGTGACACTTGTGTTTGTCTTTAGTCACTTGTAGCGCGCTCGTAGTTGGGGGTACGGACACCAGTAGACGTACTGGACCCCAGCTAGTCCTTTTCCAGTGCCTCACTCCAGAGAGTTCCGGGCCAGGATCTCTAGAGGTGCCAGGCATGGGCCTGCGACCGTGTGGTCCGCAGGTGGTGGTGTTTGGTTGGTCTCCACAGTTGCTTGACCTTTTCACGTGGAGCGGCAGCTGTACCTTTCATCCGTGGCTGCGAGACTGAGAGGTAGACCTGTGTTAGCTTGTCCGAGTCAGTTACTGGTGTCGCGAACCAGTTTACGTGGCTCGTGTTTGGCAGTCTCTACTTTAGCTTGTACACCTGTACTGGTTTGCCGTTTAATTATTACTATTGTTTCTCGTAGTCGGCAGACGGTGAGTACTTTTACAGCTTTAATATCCTGCTTAGCTGTTCTATAAATTGTTGGTATTGTTTATAGCTTTGTACCTGTGGTTTTTAGTTTGCTCGATTTTGGGGGAGTTCCCTACTGAGCCAGTGACTAGAGAGGCTCACCCCTACCCCCACAGGTGAGAGCGAGGAGGACGTCTCACGACCGTCATCCAGCTCAGGGCCGCGCCGTAGCGGTGCAGGGTCAGTACCTCCAACGGTGTAGTTTCAGTTGTGTAGTACTCCAGCAGTGTAGTTTGGCTAGTTGTTTACTTTCTTCAGTTGTACCTCGGGGTATGCCCCAGGCTCTTATACTTCTTTTCAGTTTTGTGGAAATTTGACTATGTAAACTTGTGAATTATATATATAAAATGTGGTGTGTTTCTTTGTGTTTACACGGACTGTGGTTTGGTTTCCCTTGCGAGGCTTCGGCCCGTTCGCGGGAGGCGGACTCGGATCAAGTACGTTATCGGTTTAACTGGCTTGGCCGAGGCATTCCGTGACAGTTGGTATCAGAGCGAGGTCCGTGTTAATATAAGGGAATTAGAAGGATACATAGCCTTATTTCGGTCTTTGTACACTGCTGGTAGGGACCCTAGTTTTTGATAATTTGTTGTTTTGATTTTTGTTTGGTGTTTTGTTTATGTAGATATTTTTGAAATGGCTGATAGAAGAGATTGGGGTGGTGGAGGAGATGATCCGGAGGAAAGCACCCAGCGTATGATTGAAAGAATCTTGGAAAGCCTTACGGATATCCGGGCAAGAATGGATCAGCAGGCGCCGGTACCACCTGTTGCAGTGCCACCTGGGGTGGGAGAGGCCGTACCTGTAGCAGTTCCGCCCAGAGTAGAGGTGCCTTTTGCAGCACCTGTGCTACCACCACCACCAGTGCTGATAGCAGAAGAACCCGTGATGCAGGTGGAGAAGTTTCTGAGATTGCAGCCGCCTACCTATTCAGGAGGGCCGAACCCAGATACGGCAAAGCACTGGGTTGATGAAATTGAAAGAGTTTTTGCGACTATGAGGTGTCCGGCAGTGGATAGAGTGGTGTTAGCTGCTTATCAGTTGAGGGGTTTTGCTTTGGAATGGTGGCGACTGAAGATGCAGACCACCTTCGCAGGTAGGATAGAGGAGGCTATTACTTGGCCGGAATTTCTCGATGTATTTAATGATACATTTTTTCCGATCCAAGTGCAGCAAGTAAAAAGAGAGCAGTTTTGGACTCTTCAGCAAGGTAATTCCTCAGTTTTGGAATATCAGATGAGATTTATGGCACTTAGGCGCCGTTATGCGCCATATGTGGTTTCAGATAATAATATGATGGTTGAGTATTTTATCAGAGACTTGAGAGTGGAATTGCAGGATGCGATAGTACCTCTCATATGCAAAACAGTGGAAGAGGCAGCTCAGAGAGCAGCTACACTGGAGAGGTCTATTCGGACTCGTCAGGTGGGTGAGTCAGGTTCAGGTAGTTTCCGGCTACCGCAGCAGTCAGTGGGTGCAAGTAAAGGTAAAGCACCAGCAGGACCTTCTTCATCAGGCTTTGGAAAATGGGGCCAGAAATTAAAGCAAGCATTTAAAGGCAGAGGAAGAGGATGGGGAGGTCGTTTGCAGTTTTAGCAGGGCCGAGGTAGGCCTGAGGTGGAGGAGTCGCAGCAGAGTACTGCCAGGCAGCCTATTACTCCACCAGGGTATGGTGTTATAATTGTAATCAGCCGGGACATTTGATTCGCAATTGTCCCTATGCAAGAGAGTATGGGTATGGTAGAGGTGTGCAGCAGCAGCAGCAGCCTCAACAGTTTCAGCAGCCACAGTCAGGTCGTGGCAGAGGAGCACCGCAGCAGCGAGGAAGAGGCCGGGTTATGGCTATCACCCGAGCCCAGACGGAGGCATCGAATATGATAGAAGGTATTTTACCTCTTTATGAATATTCAGCAAGAGTTTTATTTGATTCGGGTGCCTCTCATTCTTTTATTTCCGAAGAATTTCTGGATTGTATGGCTCATCCTTTAGAAGAGAAATCTTGTGAGTTGGTAGTGGAGGTTCCTTCAGGTGAGTTTTTACTCACTTCGAGCTATATAGATGAAGCTCCTGTTATGATTGAAGGGAACCAGATGCCGGGTCGGTTATATGCCCTGCAGTTGTCAGATTATGATATTATTCTGGGTATGGATTGGCTTGAAATGTATGGAGCAATGTTAGATTGCAGAAAGAAAAGGATCAGATTTTGTCATCCTAATGGTGCAGTATTTGAATATCAAGGTATGCCTTTTTATACCTCCAAGTTTCTAATTTCAGCAATTAAAGCTAGAAAGTTGATAAATGATGGGTGTGTAGCTTATTTAGCCTCAGTAAGTCTGGTAGAAGCCAATCAGCCAGTAGAAGCAGTTCCTGTGGTTAGGGAATTTGCTGATGTTTTTCCGGAGGATTTGCCTGGTTTAGCTCCACATAGAGAGGTGGACTTTACTATTGAGTTGCTGCCAGGTACCATGCCGATTTCTAAAGCTCCATATCGGATGGCACCAGCAGAACTTAAAGAATTGAAAAAGCAGTTAGAAGAGCTGTTGCAGAAAGGTTTTATTAGACCGAGTCATTCACCGTGGGGAGCGCCGGTTTTATTTGTGAAAAAGAAAGATGGAAGTTTTCGGATGTGTATTGATTATCGAAAGTTGAATGATGTAACCATCAAGAATAAGTACCCGTTGCCGAGGATAGATGATCTATTTGATTAGTTGCAATCAGCAAAGGTGTTTTCTAAGATTGATTTGAGGTCCGGGTACCACTAGTTGAGAATTAAAGAGGAAGATATAGATAAGACAGCTTTTAGAACCAGATATGGTCACTATGAGTTTGTGGTTATGCCTTTTGGGTTGACTAATGCTCCTGCAGGTTTTATGGATCTGATGAATAGAATTTTTCATCCATATTTAGATCAATTCATTGTGGTCTTTATCGATGATATTCTAATTTATTCAGCATCTGAAGAGGAGCATGCAGCTCATTTGAGGTTTACTCTGCAATTGTTAAGAGATAACAAATTGTTTGCTAAATTCAGTAAGTGTGAATTCTGGTTGAAGGAAATTCAGTTTTTAGATCATGTTATCTCAGCCAAAGGAATAGCGGTGGACCCGAGTAAAGTGGAAGTTGTGTCAAGGTGGGGAGTGCCTAAGACAATAACCGAGATTAGAAGTTTTCTGGGATTAGCAGGTTATTATAGGCGTTTTATTCAAGATTTTTCTAAGATTGCAGCACTTATGACTAGATTGACCAGGAAAGGAGTGCCTTTTGTGTGGTCCGGTGAATGTCAAGAAGTTTTATGGAATTGAAGAAAAGACTTACATCAGCACCTATATTGACATTACTGGCAGGGAGTGGTGGTTTTGTGCTGTATACTGATGCTTCAAGGAGAGGACTTGGCGCAGTGCTTATGCAGCATGGTAAAGTGATAGCTTATGCGTCCAGGCAATTGAAGCCAGCAGAGGAGAATTACCCCACTCATGATTTGGAATTGGCTGCAGTTGTGTTTGCTTTGAAAATGTGGAGGCATTATTTGTATGGTGAGAGATTTGAGATCTTTACAGATCATAAAAGCTTGAAGTATATTTTCTCGCAGAAAGATTTGAACCTTTGCCAGCGCAGATGGATTGAGTATTTGAAAGATTATGATTTCAATTTGACTTACCATCCGGGTAAGGCCAATGTTGTAGCTGATGCCTTGAGAAGAAAGGCATATATGAATCTGATGATGATTAAAGAATGGAAGTTGTATGAAGAAGTAGCAGAGAATTCCTTGTATGTGCCCAGTAGTCAACGACGGGCAGTGCTAGCTGCTAGTGTTGTAGAGCCGTCTTTGTATTGGCAAATTATTGAAGCTCAGAGAGCAGATGCCAGTTTGGCTGACATTGTGAAAATGGAAGGAGTTTCTATTGATGATAATTGTGTGGTCAGGCTCAGGGGCAGGTTGTTTGTTCCTGCAGAAAGAGAGGTAAAGCAGTGAGTATTGGAAGAGGCTCATAAATCTAGGTACACTATCCATCCGGTAGTTCTAAAATGTACCATGATTTAAGAAAGCATTTTTGGTGGCCTCATATGAAGAAAGAAATAGCAAAATTTGTTTCAAGATGTGCTATCTGTCAGCAGATTAAAGCAGAGCATCAAAAGCCTGGAGGTCTATTGCAACCATTACCCATTCCACAGTGGAAATGGGATGATATTTCTATGGACTTTGTGGAAGGTTTACCAAGGACGAGTTCAGGGCATAATGGAATATGGGTATTTGTTGACAGATTGACCAAGGTATGCAGATTAGTGGCAGTGAGTATGTCGTGGACAGTAGACAGGTTGGCAAATATTTATGTTGAAAAGATTGTTCCACTGCATGGTATTCCGAAGACTATTGTGTCAAATAGAGATCCAAGATTTACCTCTGGTTTTTGGAGAAGTCTGCAAAGAGTAATTGGTTCTGAGTTGAGGTATAGCTCCGCTTATCATCCCCAGACAGATGGTCAGATAGAGAGGACTATCCAGACGATTGAAGATATGTTGTGAGCTTGTTGTTTAGTTTGGGGAGGTAGCTGGGAACATCATTTGGGAATGGTAGAGTTTGCCTACAATAATAGTTATCATACCAGTCTTGGGATGGCACCGTATGAAGCTTTATATGGAAGGCCATGTAGAACCCCATTAAACTGGCATGAAGTGGGAGAAAGGCAATTAGTGGGTCCTGAATTGATTCAGCAAACCACAGAAGTAGTAAAGCTTATTAAATAAAAATTGCAGGCAGCTCAAAGCAGGCAGAAAAGTTATGCAGATGTTTGAAGGAGACCACTTCAGTTTGAGGTGGGAGATCTTGTTTTCCTGAGAGTTTCTCCAAGTAAAGGTATCATGAGGTTTGGCAAGTCTGGGAAGTTGAGTCCAAGGTATGTAGGACCTTTCCAGGTGATTGAAAGAATTGGGAAGTAGCTTATAGGTTGGATTTGCCAGCTGATTTTGCAGATGTGCATGATATTTTCCATGTCTCCAAGTTGAGAAAGTGTATTGAAGATCCAGCTCAGATAATTAGATATCAAGGTGGTGACCTGAGACCGGATATGACTATACCTGAGTATCCGATGCAGATCACAGATCGAAAGATGAAGAAGTTGAGAAATAAAGAAATTGAGTTGGTTAAAGTGAGATGGGAAAATTTGTTAGGAGGTGAGGATACCTGGGAGTTAGCCGAGGAAATGGCTAAAGGGTATCCCTATCTGTTTGAGTAAGCTTGTATATTTTCTTTTTAGATGATAGTACTTGTAAAGGTGTGTATGTATAAGTTGTTTAACTTTGAATTATGTTATGAATTTCGAGGTCAAAATTTTCTTTTTAGATGATAGTAATGTAACGTCGCTTGTCTTTCGGATCCAAGCGGATCATGTGTGTGTTGGTTGTGTAGGCCGTTGTGAGGCCAATGTGAGTAGGTTGTGTGGAATATGTGGTGTGGAATGTGTGGATTGAGCAGGTGAAGTGCAGGGTTGGTCCTGAAATGAAACAGGACCTGCTGCTGTTCAGTTGGAGTTGGCGGCCAGGGGTGGCCGTTGACCTGTTGGGGTCCAGGTAAGTGGACGTTGACTGCATGAACTTGGCAGCATTGGATGTGGACGCTGAGGGTGGCGGTTGCTGTTGGCGGCATAGGGGTTCACGCCAACCTGACAATGGTGCAGGTTATAGGCTCACCCGAGAGCAGGTTTCTTACCTGGTTCTCTTCCCCTCTTGCCCTAGCTTCGCGTCCCGGTGTTTCTAAAGCTTCCAACAGGTACCGAAGGGTGGTTGGACGATCGTAGAACGCGTGGCGTTGCTGAATTGCACGAGGAAACGTCGCGGCGTGGTGAAATTCTTGTGGGAGCTCGCGGAGGGTTCGGTGTGAACCGGGAATTTGCGGGAGGTTCTAGCGTGTTTTGAGGTAGGGGACGAACCCGTTTAGCTCCATAGAAACATTAAAACACATCGTAACCACCTGAATCAGCATGATAATGTATTTTCGGATTAAGTTGCACCATGCGGGGATAATGGGTGGTTTGAGTAATTTAATGTACGAGGCATGCTTTGTTGGGTTGTTTTGGGTTCATGCATGTTTAAAGAACCGTTTCAGTACATTTTCTTGTAGTTTTAACGGTTGGAAAACCCGTAGAGCCGGATTAGGGTTTCCCAGGGTTTAAGGCCGGAGAACTTGGCGTCAAGATCGCTTGTCGCCAAGCTCCTCAGCTAAGATATTAACGGCCAGATCCCTTTCCGTTGACTTCTTGTAAGCGGCAGTCGATGTTGCCGCATACGGTTTATATGCAGAAATGACTAATTACAGCATTTTTCAATAATGCATGTGTGTTGACACATGAGGTGCATTGAGTGTACATGGTTCTCGTGTTTAGCATATAAGCTATGCTATTAGTTACTTACTTCCGTGACTGCGCGATGTTTACGCGAGTCAGTTGGGTTCACGTGTAGTGAACCATTGTTACTTGTGGTTTACGTGAGGTTTCACGTGGTTTGTGTGTGACATGCACGTGGTTCTGTGTACGTGGCGAGTAATACGACGCCTACCGTGGTTACCTCTCCAGTTGGGTGCCCCAGGTTCTTTGTGAGCCAGGCTGTTAGCTCGGGGCTTTGTCCCGGTATTTGTGTTGTACCGACGAGGTCTGTGTCGTCTTACCTGGACACCCTCACTCCTATGTTGAGTTGCACGTCCGGCTGAGGGAAAGACGACAGTGGGACAGTAACACTTGTGTTTGTCTTTAGTCACTTGTAGCGCGCTCGTAGTTGGGGGTACGGACACCAGTAGACGTACTGGACCCCAGCTAGTCCTTTTCCAGTGCCTCACTCCAAAGAGTTCCGGGCCAGGATCTCTAGAGGTGCCAGGCATGGGCCTGCGACCGTGTGGTCTGCAGGTGGTGGTGTTTGGTTGGTCTCCACAGTTGCTTGACCTTTTCACGTGGAGCGGTAGCTGGACCTTTCGTCCGTGGCTGCGAGACTGAGAGGTAGACCTGTGTTAGCTTGTCCGAGTCAGTTACTGGTGTCGCGAACCAGTTTACGTGGCTCGTGTTTGGCAGTCTCTACATTAGCTTGTACACCTATACTGGTTTGCCGTTTAATTATTACTGTTGTTTCTCGTAGTCGGCAGACGGTGAGTACTTTTACAGCTTTAATATCCTGCTTAGCTGTTCTATAAATTGTTGGTATTGTTTATAGCTTTGTACCTGTGGTTTTTAGTTTGCTCGATTTTGGGGGAGTTCCCTACTGAGCCAGTGACTAGAGAGGCTCACCCCTACCCCCACAGGTGAGAGCGAGGATGACGTCTCACGACTGTCGTCCAGCTCAGGGCCGCGCCGTAGCGGTGCAGGGTCAGTACCTCCAGCGGTGTAGTTTCAGCTGTGTAGTACTCCAGCAGTGTAGTTTGGCTAGTTGTTTACTTTCTTCAGTTGTTCCTCGGGGTATGCCCCAGGCTCTTGTACTTCTTTTCAGTTTTGTGGTAATTTGACTATGTAAACTTGTGAATTATATATATAAAATGTGGTGTGTTCCTTTGTGTTTACACGGACTGTGGTTTGGTTTCCCTTGCGAGGCTTCGGCCCGTTCGCGGGAGGCGGACTCGGATCAAGTACGTTATCGGTTTAACGGGCTTGGCCGAGGCATTCCGTCACAGCTACCCTGTCGCGATCACAGACTGAGCCCCAAACCGAGCATGGTGGCCAACCACGGTCCCCCAAGCTACCACACAAGCACACACACGGGGAGGGGAGCATGGGGAAAGCTGTAAATCTAACTACAAAAACCTGAGGGCTCCCGATCCACCCGGATGGGAGAGGGCACAAGAAATCCCTACCTTATAATAGAGAAACCACCCCACGAAGGGGCCCTCGCGTCTGTTGGCCGCCTCCTCCTCGCTCCACGCACGTGCCACCACTCCGCACGAGCTCCCGGCCGCTCCACAGCGCCAGGTCGCTGGAGGCGAGCTCTCTACCATCGGAGGAGAGGGGGAAAGGGAGAGAGGGAAAAGAGAGGGATGAAAGGGGGTCGGCCGGCTTTCAGTCCTCAGACCTGAGAATGCGACAACATCACCGTCGTGTTCTTAATAGGAACGCGACACACATCTCGTCACCTTCCCAAATGTTCTAACTAGACCCCTGACAGGCCGACAGGCTCCAGACCACGTGTCACGCACGTAGGCGCCTCAGGTGAACGCGACTACTGGCACGTCGCCTTCACACCCGCGATGAAGACACGTGGCGCACAGCCATAGCAGACAACCAGAACGCGACACAGGGGCCGTCGCCTTCTCAACCAGAAGGCGACAAGGAATACGTCGCGTTTAGAACGACACCCTGCCCGTCGTGATCCCAAGACTAACACCTTGGCAAGCAAAACCCAAGGTGTTACATCAAGACGCGACACGGATGACTGCCGCGGTGGACACCTATACCGCGACACTAACACGTCACCCAGCCTGGACGCATCCGTGGCCAGTCATCCCAGGCATCAGACGGAAAGTAGAGAAACCAGGTCTTACATCCCACCCCCCTTAAAACAATTTCATCCTCGAAATTAGAAAAATCTCAAGGAGCGAAACTAAACACAGGGAGTAGACATAAGACTAGCGCGAAGAAGCCACTAAGTCTCAACACGACTTCTTCTTGGCAACGACCGCACCGCCAAACACGCAGGCACACGAAGCCGGGAAAACAACGGCTCACACAACAAGTCCCAACACACAGGGAGCACAAAGCCAGAACCCAATGGTTCACACCAGCTAAACCTGGGGGCGTCCGAAAGAAACGACAACCCCACGGGCGCCAAGCAACACCAAAACAAACCCGAACGGCTGAAAAACACCAACCGAAATCCTCACAGTTGCAGTCACCAACAGACCTCACTATGGTGACCCAACGCCCAGCAACCCACTCTGTTGCCAGTAAAACCCGACAGAGAGCGCAGTTGTCGGCAGCAACACGAGAAACACCAGTCAACAACGCACTCCATCGCCAGCGAAACCTGACGGAGTACATCGTTGCCAACAACCACAAGGGAAAACACCTTAAAGTCCAACACAACAGTCGGGGAAAATGGTCTCACGCCATGAGCCACAGCTAGCATCGGTCACCACTCGACTGAGTAGCCATGCGAGAGACACAAACCAGAGTGAGGACACACTCGCGGAGAATCCTCAACACACGAAACAGCGTCCATCGACACCACTAAGTCTCACCCAGACCTTCATTGCGGTCCAACAGGGATAGCAAACGCACGCGAAGAACCCTTAACACGCAAAAACAGCATCCACTGTCACCACTAGGTCTCCCCCAGACCTTCCTCGTGGTCCGACAAGGATACCAAATGCACGCAGAGCCACAAAAACTAGGAGTCACATGCTCCACAACGTGGCACACCGCGACGGAAGCACGGAAGACGTTTGAGGTCAAGCCAGAGCCGGACACCTCCCAACATCGACAAACCACATGGTTGAGTACTAGCAAGCCAATAGACCTCACTGTCATCGGAAGAACCGACAGGAGACTCGGCCATCGGCTTCCAGACTCACCAACGCCACGCACAACCACACGGGAAGCAAAACAACCGCAAAGGTCGAGGGAAACATGTCGACCTCAGAGGGACCCAGACCGAAGCAGGGTACCACAACCGAACACACTCGCTCCAAAAGCGAGAGGGGAAACGTGGACACAGGTCACGACCAAAGCCTGGCGTACCACCGATAGGGCTACCTAGACAAGGCAAAGCAGCCACCCCACAGCGGTAACGGCACAACCACAAGGCACAGGCCAGCACCAAGTGTCCCAGAGGCGGAAAACTCAACGCCTCCAACACCGAGCGAAGTCGTGAAATGACGCACAAATCTCACGATCAGGCACACAGCACAACACATGGTGCTACCACAAGCACCAGGAACCACCCAAGGTACAACACAACGCACCAAGGCTCCAGACGACACAAAAACGAAACGCTTAGGCATGAGCACACGATGCTACCACAAGCACCAAAAGCTAAACAAAGTTCAACATAGGTGCACCAGTGGCCGAAACAACAACACGGGCTAACAGGAAGGACTCCCCACCAGAGGCCTGCCGAAAGCCATGCGCAAAGGACCGCAAGCCTGAAAGGGCACAACAGGCCACGCCGACCCCAGCCCCTTAAGGCACGAAACACACAAAGCATCGGGAAGACGCTCAAGTGCAGCACACACAGCGGCACCAATGGCCCGAGACGACACGGGGCCCACCGAAGGGGACTCTCTACCAGAGACCCACAACGGAAGCACACAGAAAGCCGACAACTTCTTCAAGAGTGCAACACCCACGTCTGCTCCAAGAAGCACACAAAACATAGAGCACCGACTCTGCCGCACGGGGAGCAAAAACCACGACGACTCCCTGGCGCGCAAGAGCAAGAAGCACCACCTCCATCGTAACTGATAGGGAGGCCGAACACCAAAGCGATGACGTGGAAAAACCTCCAAGGCACAAGCCAAGGCACCACCGGGCATACAACGGAACAATGCTTGCACGAGCAAGCCAATCACGAAAAACCAATGCACAGTAGAATAACGCTAACACGAGCGGCCCAATAAGAAAACAATGCTACCTCACACCAAACCAACAGGGACCCAATGCCCCAAATTGAGCTTGTCAGGTAGCGAGAAACCATTACGACGACAAATGGCACAAACAGGTCCACCAACCAACGATGCCACAAGGAAACGACAACACGAGGGGAGCAACCAGCTCAACCCAAAAACAGCTCAAGGGGAGATGACTCCACCCGAAGGTCGCAACGATACGCACCTTGGCGACACAGCACCATAGCGGAGCATCACCACCCCGAGCAACCAACGAGGAAACAGAGGGAGGAGACACGCACGACTCTCTTCCGCGCGAGAGGGAAACCACAACGTGAGACTGACACTTCCATATGAAGTACATCCAGCTGCGCACCCACGACACTCACCAAACCACAATTTGGGAGAGCACACCGGGAGCGAAAAATCAAGCAACCCATCTGAACCACGGGGACACACGAAGTCCCACCAGCGCAGCCGAGAAACTTGGAAACGACAACGAGACAAGCTGGCCAACACAGCAGCCAGATGCATGGCCAAGCGCACAATGCCTTGACCGACAACGCCGAAGCAAACTGTAACATAGACAGTCCAACCGACAACGACGACAGCTCATCTCTACCAAGAGAGAGCAGCGACGACCAAAACAACACCGGGCGGCTTTGGGGAGACCCTCCACCCAAAAGCGCCAAGAGCCATCCTGGGAAAACTTCACCAGAATGCAGCCTAACAAAATGGCACGCTTCGAACCACAGGAGCAACACAGCGGTGGCCTGAAATGAACCCAGAGCACTCCTGGGAAGAACCTCCACCAAAAGCGACAAAGGGCGATTCCTGGGAAGGACCTTCACCAGAACGCACAACCCAACCAACCGAACCACACAAGCCATCAAAGAGAACACTGCAGTCAGCAGAACTATAGAAGAAGCACACAAGCAGGTCCTAGGAGAACCTCCACCAGAACCACCAAGGCATCGTTCTGGGAAAAACCCTCCAGAACGCACCAGCCAAGCCAACAGCACACCTCAAAACCTGAGGTAGCACCACAGCAGCAGAAACGAGTGCGGAACAGTCCTGAGAGCAACCCTCACCAAGACAACAGCAACTGTTCTAAGAAATCTCACTAGAACACAAGCAACCAAGTGATGCACCTCATCCTAGAGGGCAACGCAACAGCAACCAGAAACGGGCACAACACAGTTCTGGGGAAACCTCACTCCCACCAGAACCAATAGAGAAAAATTCTAGGAGCACCTCACTAGAGCTCACAACCAGCCAGCACCAGGCTGACAACAACCACAGACAAGTGTTGCAGCGCTCGACCAGCGACGCAACACAGCACGCAAGGCACCTGCTCAACTCGGCGTCCCGTGCACAGGTACACAAGGCCAAACACACAACAACGACAACACACACCCCAACAACAAAGGGGCAGCCAACAAGGCAGAGACACCTTCCACCGGTTCCATGGGCAACAACCCAGCACCAGTGAAGGCCATACAACACGCAGGCTCTCTCAGCCTCAACGGCACGCACACACCCAAGTGCGCCGAAGACGATCAGGAGCACCGCGCCTAGACTTGCCTGCAAGTGTCCTCCATATGAGAAGACCACTGCCAGCGAGTCCACCGCCAACTGCGCCAGCACGGCACGAACACACCGAGCGACCACGCTCGCCACACACGCGGCATAGCAACAGCTGCAACTTACTGCGACACGCACGTGAACCATGCAGAGAAGCCGTGCACCTGCAAAACGATCGAAAGCACAAGCCTAACACTAGTCGGACGGTGTCAGCGGCGTACTAGCACCTTTCCTTGGGAAAGCTATAGTTATTAACTCCTTACAAATCTAAGTAGACCCACGCTCTGATACCAACTGTAATGACCCGACCACTCAGACCCCTCGCCAGGGACCCCGAGGGTCGCACCGTCACCCACGGATCTGAAGACCCGGAAGGGTTATATGAAAAAGTCTAGTGAGATATGTACTGAGTTCAAATAACTATAATAATCTGTACATTATACAAAAGGGTTGTACAACGTGTCCCAAGCAAAAGCACAGGTACGAGAAGAAAGGTGCAGTCCTTAAGGGGCATACCCCGAGAACTTGCAAAACACAGCTCTCAGCTCACTCGGCTACAAGAGCTCACAACACTTGCTCTCACTGCTGCTGACAACAACACGGCACCACAGCCGCCTCCGCAACCCATCCGACACCGAGCTCCCGCGACGACGAGCCCCTAGCTAAAGGAAGTAGGGGGGGTAAGCCTCGCGAACAAGGCCCAGTAGCGATTACCAGTCCCTCACCAGCCAGAGCAGTAGGAACTCCGAAAATAGGAAACTACACTAGAAAGCTGTAAAGCGAGTAACACCTACAGCATGATACTACTAAGCTGTGGAAGAGAACATCAAGATGCCACGACCACGAACCAAGGTCGGGCCACACACACGACTCCTGCAGAAACCAACGGAGTCGAGCACACAGCGGAGGCAACTCTCGGCACACCTGCCGAGACCATGCCACAACTAGGTGAGAACGACGTCTCACCGCAAGCACGGCCACCTCAGACCTCCGCAGGGTCGAAGGCCCACAAGTAGAATCCACCCCGGACCATGGACGCACCGCCAAGTCGGGAAGCTATACCTACCGGTGCCACCACGGACAGGCACCACAGCACGGAACCATGGAACCACAGGAACCTCGAGCGGAAACTGTAACGTTCCGACCGTTCGGATCGTTCTTGTGTGGACGTGGAGGCCAGTGTATGGCCGATGACAAGTGTGTAGTAGGTGATCCTGCAGGTTTTGAGGTTTTGCCCAAAGTGTTCTCTGTTTCTCGGTTTTTAACGCGGTCGATTTGAGGGTCGCGATTTGATCGCGACAGTGAGGGGCGTCGCGTTATGATCGCGACAGACCGTGGCTTCGCGTTCATGTCACCGCCTGTTTAAGTGAGCGTATGCATGTCTGCCGCGTGTCGAAGGCTGGGAGCTCGGGTGACGTTAGCAGACTTATCGCGACAGCCTAGAGTGTCGCGTTTAGGTCGCGGTCATGAAGAGCGTCGCGTTCTTAACTGCGTTATGTTTTTAAGTAACCCTAGCAGAACAGAGCTGGTGAAAGCTCTGCTCGGCCAGGGGGATTTGCTGTGGAGATTTCTTGGCGTTTTGGCTTGCTAGAGCTTGGTTCGACGAGCTTCCACCGCGAGGATGTTGTTTGGAGTGGAGGGAACCTCGTATGAGCTTCAATCTTCGCGTTCGTCGCGAAGGTAGGGAGATTCCCTGAGTTTGATCCGTGAGATTCTCGTGTGAAGTGGTTAATGTGTTTCCTGCTTTCTAAAACATAGATAGCATGTGTAGGAACACATTAAAGCATGAAAACGGACTGTGAACTAATGATTATATGGTGATTGGGGTGATTGGATTGAAGGGTTCAAGACGGGGATCCCACCAGCTGTGGGAGTCGCGACCAGGTCGCGACACCCTGAACCGTCGCGTTCTGAAGGCGGTCTATCGCGCCGCCGCGACAACAGCCGAATGTTGTCTTTCAAGTATAAATGTTGGTGTATAATTATTTGTTTAAGTACAGTTCATGTATATGGTGATGGAAAGAGGTGCATTGGCACTCTCTTCGCTCGAAGAGCGTGTGGTGTGTAGTTTACTTATTGTTCATACGATTTACGAGAAGATTTCACGTGGCTTGAGCGTTGCGCACGTGGTTTATGTGTACGTAGTGTGTAGTTTGACGCCTTCCGTGGATACCTCTTCAGTTGGGAGCCCCAGGTTTTGTGTGAGCCAGGCACGTGAGTGCTCGGGGCTTGTCCCGGTACTAGGTACCGACGAGGTCTTGTCGTCTTCCTGGACACCCTCACTCTAGTGTTGAGTAGTACGTCCGGCTGAGGGAAAGACGGCAGTGGGACAGTGACTAGAGAGTTAGTTGTGTTGTCGCTTGTAGCGCGCTCGTAGTTGGGGGAGACGGACACCAGTAGACGTACTGGACCCCAGCTAGTCCTGTTTTCCAGTGTCTCACTTTAGGGAGCTCAGGCCAGAGTCCCTAAAGGTGCCAGGCATGGGCCTGCGAGGTGTGTGACTTGCAGGTTGTGGTGGTTTAGTTGGACTCCACAGTTGTTTTGTACTTTTTTAGTGGAGCGGCAGCTGGACCTTTCGTCCGTGGCTGTGAGACTGAGAGGTAGTCCTGTGTGGTTTGTCCGGGTCAGTAACTGGTGTCGCGAACCAGTTGACGTGGCTCGAGTGTGGCGTTTTCCTACTGTAGCTCGTACACTTGTTTGGTGTTGCCGTTTATTTAATTATGTTGTTCCTGTTAAGCGGCAAGTGGTAAGCTATACTTACAGTTTTACATCCTGCTTAATATTGTTATAAATTGTTAGAGTAGTATTTATTGCTTTGCTACTTGTGTTGGTTTGCTCGGTTTCTAGGGAGCTTCCCTACTGAGCCAGTGACACGTGAGGCTCACCCCTACCTCCTACCAGGTGAGGGAGATCCGGAGATTTCGCATCTATCGTCTAGTGGAGGGCCTGCACCACCAGCAGTGTAATTCTACTTTACTGTTGTACACCTCAGGGTATGCCCCAGGTTCTGTTGTAGTTTGGCTACAGTTGTGCTATGACTATGTACATTCATGTAAATATTTATGAGATTGACAGATCTTATGAATGTTTAAGTTGATTCCTTTATATTTCTTTGGACTCGTGGTTCGATATCCCTTGCGAGGCTTCGGCCCGTTCGCGGGAGGCGGACTCGATTCAGGCTTGCTAATGGGGTAGCGGGTCTGAATGGCTTGGTCCGTTACAGTTGGTATCAGAGTAGAAGAAGTCCGTAAGAATATAAAGGAATTGGAAATACATAGTCATGTCTTTACTGTAACTCATTGCTGGTAGTGACCCTGATTTTGTATTGATTTCTTGTGTATTGTGTTGTTGGAATAATATTTGTGTAGGTTTAATAATGGCCGAAAGGAGAGAGGTAGGAGGTGATGGAGAAGGATCAGGAGGGATCCTACCCAGAGGATGATAGAAAGAATTTGGGATAGTTTAACAGAAATTCGAGTAAGATTGGATCAGCAACCACCGGTGCAACCAGCGGTAGTAGTACCACCATTACCGGAGGAGGCTGTACCTATAGCTCTAGTTCCATTTCCACCCAGAGTAGAGGTATCTCCTGTAGTACCTGTGCAACCGGCAGTTCCAGTAAGACCAGTTAATAGAGAGGGGATTACGATGCTTGTGGAGCAATTTTTGAGGTTGCAACCCCCTACATATTCGAGAGGCCCCAACCCGGATACAGCGGAGCACTGGATACATGAGATTGAGAGGGTTTTTACAATAATGAGGTGTCCCCAGGAAGATAGGGTATTACTTGCAGCATACCAGTTACGAGGGTTTGCGCAAGAATGGTGGCGGCTGAAGATGCAGACAGTCTTTACAGGTAGGGAGGAGGATACTATCCCATGGTCGGAATTCTTGACAGTTTTTAATGATTCCTTCTTCCCAATGCAAATTCAGCAAATGAAGAGAGAGCAATTCAGGACATTTCAGCAGGGGAATCTTTCGGTGCTTGAATATCAGATGAGATTTATAGCCTTGAGTAGGTATGCCCCATATGTTGTGACAGATAACACAATGATGGTGGAATACTTCATTCGAGGTCTGAGGCCGGAATTGCAAGATGCAGTAATTCCATTGATGTGTAGAACAGTGGAAGAGGCAGCTCAGCGAGCAGCAATACTTGAGAGGACTGTTCGGGCTACGCAAGGGCAATCTCAGGCAGGTGGATTGGGCTCAAGTAGCTTTCGGTATCCGCAACCGTCAGGAGGAAGTAGTAAAGGAAAAGTACCTTCTGGAGCTTCTTCATCGTCTGGAATAGGAAAATGGGCTAAGCAGATTAAGAAATTCTTCCAGGGAGGCCGAGGTAGAGGCAGGCAGCAGGGTTTTCCGCAGGGAGGTTTTCAGCAGGGTCGTGGTTATAGGCCACCTATTCCAGAAGGATCCCAACAGAGTTCGGCAGGGCAGTCATCGGCACCTCCATCTTTCCGATGTTATAATTGTGGACAGCCAGGACATTTAGCAAGAGATTGTCCATATCCTCGAGAGCAGACTTATGGTAGAGGTATTCAACCGCAGCAGCAGCAGCAGCTTTCCAGCGGTCAGCAGAGCAGGGTAGAGGTTCACCATATCAAAGAGGAGGACGGGGTCGAGTAATGGCTATTACTAGAGCTCAAGCGGAAGCATCCAATCTTGTTGAAGGTATTCTACCTATCTTTGATTTTAGTGCTAAAGTATTAATTGATCCAGGTGCTTCTCATTCATTTATTTTTGAAGATTTTCTGGATAGTTTGGTACATCCTTTAGAAGAGAAATCTTGTGAGTTGGTAGTGGAAATTCCCTCAGGAGGATATTTGTTGACTTCTTGCTTTCTAGAAGATGTTCCAATAGTGATTCATGGAAATCAAATGCCTGCAACATTATATGCTTTAACATTGAAAGAATATGATGTGATTTTGGGAATGGATTGGTTAGAGGCCTATGGGGCAATGGTTGATTGTAGAAAGAAGAAAGTCAGATTTTGCAGGCCTGGTGGCGAAGTGTTTGAATTTCAAGGTATGCCTCTTTACACTCCCAAATTCATTATTTCTGCACTTAGAGCTAGAAAGTTAATTAATGCGGGATGTGTAGCGTATCATGCCTCTGTTAGCCTAGTTGAATCTGATAAGTCTGTAGATTCAGTACCAGTGGTTAGAGAATTTGTAGATGTGTTCCCAGATGAGTTGCCGATTTAGCTCCGCATAGAGAAGTGGATTTTTCAGTGGAATTGCAACCAGGCAGTTTACCTATTTCTAAGGCACCATATAGAATGGCTCCAGCAGAATTGAAGGAATTGAAGAAGCAATTGCAGGAATTGTTGGAAAAAGGTTTTATCAGGCCTAGTCAATCACCTTGGGGAGCGCCAGTGTTATTTGTTAGAAAGAAAGATGGTAGTCTAAGAATGTGTATAGACTACAGGCAGCTGAATAAAGTTACAATTAAGAATAAATATCCACTTCCTAGGATTGATGATTTGTTTGATCAATTGCAATCAGCTAAGGTGTTTTCCAAGATAGATTTGAGATCGGGATATCATCAATTGCGGATCAGAGAAGAGGACATTGAGAAATCAGCTTTTCGGACCAGGTATGAACATTATGAGTTTGTTGTGATGCCTTTTGGATTAACAAATGCACCTGCAGCATTTATGAATTTAATGAATAGAATATTTCATCAATATTTGGATCAGTTCATAGTGGTTTTTATTGATGATATATTAGTCTATTCAGCATCAGAAAGAGAGCATGCAGATCATTTGCGAATTACTTTGCAGATATAAGAGACCATCAGTTATTTGCTAAGTTTAATAAATGTGAATTTTGGTTGAAGGAGATTCAGTTCTTGGGTCATGTGATATCAGGTGAAGGTATTGCAGTGGATCCAGCTAGAGTTGAGGCAGTAATGAAATGGGAAGAGCCGAGGTCAGTGTTTGAGATTAGAAGTTTTCTTGGTTTGGCAGGCTATTACAGAAGATTTATCCAAGACTTTTCTAAGCTAGCAGCACCAATGACGAAGTTAACAAGGAAAGGTGTTCCTTTTGTGTGGTCTTCGGAATGTAGACGCAGTTTTGCAGAGTTGAAGAAAAGGTTGACATCAGCACCAGTTTTAGAGATTCCGTCGGGAAGTGGTGGATTTGTTCTATATACTGATGCATCCAAGAGAGGTTTGGGTCCAGTGTTGATGCAGCATAGCAAAGTAATTGCTTATGCTTCCAGGCAATTGAAAAGGCATGAGGAGAACTATCCAACTCATGATTTAGAACTGGCGGCGGTTGTCTTTGCATTGAAAATGTGGCGGCATTATTTGTATGGTGAAAGATTTGAAATTTTCACTGATCATAAGAGTTTGAAGTATATTTTCTCTCAGAAAGATTTGAATCTAAGGCAGCGCAGATGGATGGAATATTTAAAGGATTATGACTTCAATTTGGCATATCATCTAGGTAGGGCAAATGTGGTGGCAAATGCATTGAGCAGAAAAGGGGTTATGAATCAACTTATGATCAGAGAATGGAAACTTTATGAGAATGTGGCAGAGAATTCTTTATTTGTGCCAAGCAGTCAGCGCAGAGCAATACTAGCAACTAATGCAGTAGAGTCTTCTCTTTACTGGCAGATAGTAGAGGCACAGAGAGCTGATGCTAATTTAGCGGACATTCTTAGAATGGATGAAGTGAATTTGGGGTGTGATAATGTAGCTAGATTGAAAGGAAGATTGTATGTCCCAGAAGATGCAGAAGTTAGACAGAAAGTTTTGGAGGAAGTTCACAGATCAAGATACACTATTCATCCAGGTAACACAAAAATGTATCAGGATATGAAAAAGCATTTTTGGTGGCCAAATATGAAGAAAGAAATTGCAGAATTTATAACCAGATGTGCAGTATGTCAGCAAATAAAAGTAGAGCATCAAAAACCAGGAGGATTGTTGCAACCATTACCCATTCGCAGTGGAAGTGGGATGATATAGCAATGGATTTCATAGTTGGTTTGCCCAGTTCATCAGGTCATAATGCAATATGGGTTTTTGTGGATAGATTGACCAAGGTTTGCAGATTACTACCAGTTAGTATGACTTGGTCAGTTGATAGATTAGCTAAATTGTATTTGGAAAGGATTGTGCCTTTGCATGGAATACCAGTCACTATAGTTTCAGATCGAGATCCTCGATTCACTTCAGGTTTTTGGAGGAGTTTACAAAGAGTTGTCGGCACAGAGTTAAGATATAGTTCAGCATATCATCCACAAACAGATGGGCAGACGGAAAGAACAATTCAGACTATTGAAGATATGTTGAGAGCTTGCTGTCTTGTGTGGGGAGGCATTTGGGAGCGTCATTTGGGTCTAGTGGAGTTTGCATATAATAACAGTTACCATTCAAGTATTGAAATGGCACCTTATGAAGCATTGTATGGTAGACCATGTAGATCAGCGTTAAATTGGCATGAAGTAGGTGAAAGGCAAGTTTTGGGCCCAGAATTAGTTCGTCAATGTGCAGAAACAGTGAGATTCATCCAAGAGAAATTGAAAACAGCTCAGAATCGCCAGAAAAGTTATGCAGATGATAGACGCAGACCGTTACAATTTGAAATAGGTGATTATGTATTTTGAAAAGTATCTCCTACTAAAGGTGTACTGAGATTCAGTAAGAAAGGTAAATTAAGTCCAAGATATGTTGGACCGTTTCAAATCAAGGAAAGAGGTAAATTAAGTCCAAGATATGTTGGACCGTTTCAAATCAAGGAAAGACTGGTGAAACAGCCTATAGATTAGACTTCCCAGCAGATTTCACGGATGCGCATGATGTTTTCCATGTCTCAATGTTAAGGAAATATATCAAGGACCCGTCCCAGTGGTCAGCTATCAAAGGGATGATTTGAAGCCGGATATGTCAATGCCTGAGTATCCAATGCAAATTTCAAGCCATAGAACTCAAAAACTCAGAAATAAGGAAATTGAGTTGGTAAAGGTTAGATGGGAGAATAGACAAGGTGGTGAAGATAGTGGGAAGTAGCAGAGAAAGTAGCAGAGAAATGAGAAAGGCGTATCCATATTGTTTGAGTAAGTTTTGTTCTTTTTAGGTGATAGTATCATGTTATTAAATTAGAATAGAATTGTGATAATTGGCTCTTGATTTTAATTTCGAGGATGAAATTTCTTTTTAGGTGATAGTAATGTAACGTTTCGACCGTTCGGATCGTTCTTGTGTGGACGTGGAGGCAGTGTATGGCCGATGACAAGTGTGTAGCAGGTGATCCTGCAGGTTTTGAGGTTTTGCCCAAAGTGTTCTCTGTTTCTCGATTTTTAATGCGGTCGATTTGAGGGTCGCGATTTGATCGCGACGGTGAGGGGCGTCGCGTTATGATCGCGACAGACCGTGGCGTCGCATTCATGTCACCGCCTGTTTAAGTGAGCGTATGCATGTCTTCCGCGTGTCGAAGGCTGGAGCTCGGTGACGTCAGCAGGCTTATCGCGACAGCCTAGAGTGTCACGTTTAGGTCGCGGTCATGAAGAGCGTCGCGTTCTTAACTGCGTTATGTTTTTAAGTAACCCTAGCAGAACAGAGCTGGTGAAAGCTCTGCTCGGCCAGGGGGATTTGCTGTGGAGATTTCTTGGCGTTTTGGCTTGCTAGAGCTTGGTTCGACGAGCTTCCACCGCGAGGACGTTGTTTGGAGTGGAGGGAACCTCGTACGAGCTTCAATCTTCACGTTCTTCGCAAAGGTAGGGAGATTCCCTGAGTTTGATCCATGAGATTCTCGTGTGAAGTGGTTAATGTGTTTCCTGCTTTCTAAAACATAGATAGCATGTGTAGGAACACATTAAAGCATGAAAACGGACTGTGAACTAATGATTATATGGTGATTGGATTGAAGGGTTCAAGACGGGGATCGCACCAGCTGTCGCGGTCGCTCTGGGAGTCGCGACCAGGTCGCGACACCCTAAACCGTCGCATTCTGAAGGCGGTCTATCGCGCCGCCGTGACAACAGCCGAATGTTGTCTTTCAAGTATAAATGTTGGTGTAGAATTATTTGTTTAAGTACAGTTCATGTATATGGTGATGGAAAGAGGTGCATTGGCACTCTCTTCGCTCGAAGAGCGTGTGGTGTGTAGTTTACTTGTTGTTCACGCGATTTACGAGAAGGTTTCACGTGGCTTGAGCGTTGCGCACGTGGTTTATGTGTACGTAGTGTGTAGTTTGACGCCTTCCATGGATACCTCTTCAGTTGGGAGCCCCAGGTTTTGTGTGAGCCAGGCACGTGAGTGCTCGGGGCTTGTCCCGGTACTGGGTACCGACGAGGTCTTGTCGTCTTCCTGGACACCCTCACTCTAGTGTTGAGTAGTACGTCCGGCTGAGGGAAAGACGGCAGTGGGACAGCGACTAGAGAGTTAGTTGTGTTGTCGCTTGTAGCACGCTCGTAGTTTGGGGAAGACGGACACCAGTAGACGTACTGGACCCCAGCTAGTCCTGTTTTCCAGTGTCTCACTTTAGGGAGCTCAGGCCAGAGTCCCTAAAGGTGCCAGGCATGGGCCTGCGAGGTGTGTGACTTGCAGGTTGTGGTGGTTTAGTTGGACTCCACAGTTTTTTTGTACTTGTTTAGTGGAGCGGCAGTTGGACCTTTCGTCCGTGGCTGCGAGACTGAGAGGTAGTCCTGTGTGGTTTGTCGGGTCAGTAACTGGTGTCGCGAACCAGTTGACGTGGCTCGAGTGTGGCGTTTCCTACTGTAGCTCGTACACTTGTTTGGTGTTGCCGTTTATTTAATTATGTTGTTCCTGTTAAGCGGCAAGTGGTAAGCTATACTTACAGTTTTACATCCTGCTTAATATTGTTATAAATTGTTAGAGTAGTATTTATTGCTTTGCTACTTGTGTTGGTTTGCTCGAATTCTAGGGAGTTTCCCTACTGAGCCAGTGACACGTGAGGCTCACCCCTACCTCCTACCAGGTGAGGGAGATCCGGAGATTTCGCATCCATCGTCTAGTGGAGGGTCTGCACCACCAGCAGTGTAATTCTACTTTACTGTTGTACACCTCGGGGTCTGCCCCAGGTTCTGTTGTAGTTTGGCTACAGTTGTGCTATGACTATGTACATTCATGTAAATATTTATGAGATTGACAGATCTTATGAATGTTTGAGTTGATTCCTTTATATTTCTTTGGACTCGTGGTTCAATATCCCTTGCGAGGCTTCGGCCCGTTCGCGGGAGGCGGACTCGATTCAGGCTTGCTAATGGGGTAGCAGGTCTGAATGGCTTGGTCCATCACAGAAACCATCAGAAGCACAGGTCCGCCCCAGGCCAGACCAACGACGCCCACAGGACCTAGCCACGGCCAGGCTACAACCGCCGTGCAGCTAGGGTAACGGAGAACACTTAGAAACGTCGTGAGGAAACACCATCACAACAACAGAAACCAAGCCACCACCGCTAGAAGCCAAGAGGGGGACCTGCAGTCCACACGCTATACTCGCTAGCCTAGCTCCTGCCTCCACCCATGCGAAGGGCAAGATAGAGCCACCAAAGAAACACACAACGCACGCAACGCCGCAGCTTGGCCAAGCTGCGACCCCACGCCTGACCTCCCTACGCGGCTCCGGAACCAACGTAGAGTGAGGTAGTGAGACAAGGACTGTCTGGTCTGCGCCAGGAACTCCAAACACCTCGACGTCCCAGACCTAGACAAGAGAGCTCTACAAACGACTCATCGTCGCAGCCCAAACCACCGTTTTCCCCTCCGCTCCAAAATCCGCTCACGTGGGCTGCCAACTTGAGCACACTCGTAGCCCGGAGTACTCCCTCAACAGGCTCCCGAGGATGGGGTCCCAGGCAACGGTAACATCCTCTCAGAACGGGACAAGCCCTCAAGTGCCTAGCACCGGGCGAACAGGCGGGGCAACCACACAGAAATGGCACAACTGGCTTGTGACCAAGACAAGCCCAACAGGCACAAGCACACACGGCACCCCTTCCGAAAACCCCCAGAAGGGCCGTCGGCCAATGCCGGCACACACGGCACGGCACGAGAAGTCGGAACACCACTAGGCAAAACAAAAACCCAAAGAACCTGAACGCGACCACAGGTGTGTCACCTTCAGAACCAGAAGGCGACAACCCACCTGTCGCCACCAGGTCGCAACGACCAGGGTACCGCCTTCTAATCTGAACACGACATATCGACCTGTCACGTTCAGCGTCAGAAGGCCGGACCCCAGGCGGGGCCACCGGCCCACTGCCAAATAGCACGGGAACAGGAAGGCGATAAGGGCATCGTCGCTACCCCAAAGGTAGAACGCAACGATCGCCCGGTCGTAACCCCGAAGGCGACAGCCAAGGGGCCGCCTTCAAATCAGAACCCGGAACTGAAGCGCAAAGGGGAACGCGACGGCCAACCTGTCACCACCCAGAAGGCGACAGGTTGCACGTCGCCTCCAGACTGGTATCGCGACAGCTACCCTGTCGCGATCACAGACTGAGCCCCAAACCGAGCATGGGGGCCAACCACGGTCCCCCAAGCTACCACACAAGCACACACACGGGGAGGGGAGCATGGGGAAAGCTGTAAATCTAACTACAAAACCCCGAGGGCTCCCGATCCACCCGGATGGGAGTGGGCACAAGAAATCCCTACCTTAGAATAGAGAAACCACCCCACGAAGGGGCCCTCGAGTCGGTTGGCCGCCTCTTCCTCGCTCCACGCACGCGCCGCCGCTCTGCACGAGCTCCCGACCGCTCCACAGCGCCGGGTCACTGGAGGGGAGCTCTCCACCGTCGGAGGAGAGGGGGAAAGGGAGAGAGGGAAAAGAGAGGGAAGAAAGGGGGTCGGCCGGCTTTAAGTCCTCAGACCTGAGAACGCGACAACATCACTGTCGCGTTCCCAATAGGAACGTGACACACATCTTGTCGCCTTCCCAAAAGTTCTGACAAGACCCCTAACAGGTCGACAGACTCCAACCACGTGTCATGCACACAGGTGCCTCAGGTGAACGCGACCACTAGCATGTCGTCTTCACACCCGTGATGAAGACACGTGGCGCACAGCCATAACAGACAACCAGAACGCGACACAGGGGCCGTCGCCTTCTCAACCAGAAGGCGACATGGAACACGTCGCATTCAGAACGCGACACCCTACCCATCGCAATCCCAAGACTAACATCTTGGCAAGCAAAACCCAAGGTGTTACATCAAGACGCGACACGGATGACTACCGCGGTGGACACCTATACCGCGACACTAACGCGTCGCCCAACCTGGACGCGTCAGTGACCAGTCATCCCAGGCGTCGAACGGAAAATAGAGAAACTGGGTCTTACACTACAGGAATTAAGAATCTCCCAAAGACGAATGGAGATATTCATATGAATACCCAGGCCAGCCTGTAGAAGAGGAGAAATCAATAACCACAGATTCTTAGCAAGATCGCTTTGCACAAACAAGTCGTTCATGTCCTCAACCTGAGGACACCTGCAACAGGAACAATGAGATGGGAAAGGGATGCCACACTCAGCAATGCGGTCATCCACAGGGACCGATTTGTGGAGAATTAGCCAAAAAAAATTTGATGCCCTCCTGTTAAAACGATGGTGCCAAATGCGAAGAAGAGGCAATCTTTTGACACCATGCATACGAACCTGATCATAAGCACATTTAAGAGTAAAATTCCCCTTATTGGTAGGCGCCCAAACACAAATATCTTCATGGGAAGAGAGCTATAACTGATCCATCTCTTGAGGAATTAGGTAGCGCAAAGGATGATTCTGATCAATAAAAACCTCCCTAATAGAAGGCGACGACTCCTGTAAAGTATAAGATAAAGACTCCCAGAGCGGCTTCTCACCAAACCAAACATCATCTAAAAATCTGATATTGCCTCCATTCCCAGAACCCATCTAGTATTCTGCATAACAATATCATAGGCACCAAAAAACAACTTCTTAGCAGTACCATGCGGATGAGTAATGAGCTGACCATCATGAAAATATATGTTTTTAGCATAGGAAGCCCAGAGAGAAGAACCATGAATAATATTCCAAAGGAGCTTTATGACCATGGACAGCTGAACATGCCAATGACTTCTCACACGAAGGCCGCCTTCCAGGATAGGCTTTCCATTCAACTAACTAAAAACCTTACATCAAAAGAACCAACTAAAGGGTCCATTATTTAAATAAAACTACATGAAAATGTTCACTATTACATAAACTACTCAAACATCTATTCCTAAACTGTCGAATCCTCATAAGACGGGTGCTCTTCACTCTTGCCCTATCCCATCGGAGTCCACTGGATCCTCATCACTACCTGAAAACGACAGGATGATAGGGTGAGCGAACTATCTCAGTAGTATTTGCATCTCAATGTGCGGGCACTAGTATACATGATTAGCATCTTAAATAAGCAGAATATGAATATGAATATGAAGACTATGCATGTTTTTCTAACAAGTCAAATAGTTGAATAGAACGAATATCATATCAAGTCAATTATTAAATTTCATATGCAATGGACCGGTAATTCAAGAATAGAATCATATCAAAAGGAATTGGCCATATTCACATAGATATCACATATTCACGTGATCAGACGTATCATATCAAACTTATCATATCATATCAAACAAAGGCACATTCACACAAATCTTGCACACAAATCAATGCCATGCCAAGCACCACAAGTCCATACTCCTGTGGTTATAAGTATGTTGGGGTGCTCCTCCCTAGGACCAGACAGGGCCCCTATTGCACAGGCATTAGTCAAATGGACGGAAGTCCCACATTGTGCCGATCAAACATATACACATTATGGCCACGAAATTTCAATAACAAGCTCATTGTAATAAGGACATGATCATTCATAGAGTCAAGGTATGACAATAGCTCAACAGATTAATTGGACAGCATAACGACGTATCTTATTTTTGATAATTCATTAATGTATTCACAAGAGGGTGACTAATGATAGATCGCATGCGGTACAAGTGCTCTCTATCTCCAGGGTACTTCATGGTACAACCAGCTCGGTATCTATGAGGGAATCCATAGAGTACGGAGACTTACGGAGGTCTTAGGGAAAAGATCGCTAGTCTGCCAATACGGAATGACCGGGAGAGAGCTCCCAATTCCCTAAGAGGGGTGTGCCTAATCGTGCAAATGTGTAAGTGACGTGTCTCGGAACTTTCCTAATCATGTATGCATTTGATGAATACTTAATGGAACATCGGAAAACATATAAATAAGGAAAAACCACATGCAAATCATGATGGAAAAACTTAGCTAACAAGTCCATTCTAACATGTATTCATCCACACATTCATATCATATTCTTATCATGTCAATTTCACATCAAGCTAGATCACAAGATAATAATCAATGAACATAATATCATTCACATTAGAATCATTTTCAAGTCATTATAGCTTTCAGATAGGTTTATTGATTTTAGGCCAATGCACACTATGTAACACTATGTAACATGCTTACAAACCCAGAAACTAAACATGCTGACTGACTAGCCGGACAGAATAGTCTCGGGTCGGTCTTCGAATCGTGTCATACACAGTAGACGTATTTTATAACACGGTGTACAGTCACACACGGCTAACTGTGAAGAATGGAAATCGCGACGGCTTACCTAGTCACCTTTAACTTTGAATCGTGACGGGACACCCCGACCTGTTCATGAAAAGCATTTAAAATAGTAATATAAAAATTGGCAAAAAGTTTGAGCGGGAAAACATGACAAATCGCGACGGGGGTTCCCGTCGCGAATCAGACAAGCGCTGAAATCCATGCAACAAGTAGTTCCACGTGGACAGTTGATTGGTCAGACAATGAATCTTGACGGACTTCACGGTTGCTTTTTAGAGAATCGAAAATGGCCAAGGCCGATGCGATACCAGGCACTGGAATCGCGTCGCCTGGTCCGGTCGCGATTCAGACCCCAACCCGAAATGTAGGAAAACGTTGCGACCTTCATGACAGGCCTATAACATGAAATATAATGACATTTAGACAAAACTCTCAACATGAAACATGACGAGGACAACTAGTAGAAGAACTTTCATGTTTATGGTTGGATCTAATTCGGTCTTGATTCACATTAAACATATGAAGAATGCAAAAAATCCCTAATCATGCACGACTTAGGGAAAACACTTATAACTCGACGGATACACCATGCAAATGGGGAAAATCACTTCCATATGAAACTAGACATGCAGCACTACAAGATGGCAAAGGTTTTGTTTAGTTTTGGCCCGAGATCACCTACCTTTTGGACAAATGTAAGAGATACAATAGCCCAGGTCGATGCAGAGCACGATTGAGGAAGAAACTCGTTTTCCCCAGCCATTCTCCTCTCCTCCTGCGCCCTAGCTTGCTCCTCATGACCCCAACTCAATGCAAAACTTACCCTAAATGTTTGGTGGTGATTTCTTATAGTTTTAGGGTTTAATCCATGCCCTAATGGGACTAGGAAAGGTGGCCTGCGAATTCTGCATGGCACCTTCCAAAAATTGGAATTTCTCCTCCCAAATGAAGTAGCTACACAATAGGAAGGTGCTAAGCATGGTTGGCCACGATTTGGCTTGCTATGCTTGGCTAATAGCATTAGTTTAAGCCCCAATTTGCCCTTCCTAATTACCACATAATTACAGGTACGAATTTTAGGTATTTTCTTTCTCCAATTTTATTCTTGGGCCAAAAGTGATCCATTGCCCCAATTTTGATAATAGATCATTAATACATGATGTTGGAAGTCTCTTCAATTTATTTATTTAATTTATGGTCGTGTTATTTTTCCGCGTTAATGGTTTTCCGACTTAGTTTCCTAATTTAGGTAATTAGTCACATTGTGACGTACACTGGGCCAATGGATTTTTCGTTGCATGAATTTCTTCGTGGAACACTAGGAATAATTTTTGGGGTTGATTTATAATTTTTACAGAATTTTCCAATGTGTTCTCTCACGTACGATAGTGGTACGTAAGGTTTACCATTTTGATAATACATAAATTATTTATTTCAATTTATTTCTATTTTTTTAATTTTTTTTAAATTTCCGGGGTGTTACATCCTCCCCCACGTAAGAAAATTTGGTCCCCAAATTTACATATATTGGTATAGTTTCGTACTTGAGAATAGTTCTTGGTGGTTTTTCTTCATTCTTTCCTCCATTCCCAAGTAGCATTTGTAACTCCATCTCGACTCCATTGGACCTTCACCATAGGTATGGTACGATTCCTGAGTCGTTGAAACTTCCAATCAAGTAGCTTGATCGGCTTCTCTTCATAGGTCAGGTCCTCCCGAATCTCCAAGTCCTCATGGTTAATCACGTGGTCAGCATTGAATAAATACTTCCTCAGCATGGATATATGGAATACATTGTGCACATTTGCCAGTTGTGGAGGTAGTGCAAGTCTATACGCCACCTGACCAACCCTTTCCAGAATTTCAAAAGGTCTGATAAATCTGGGACTCAACTTTCCCTTGATCCCAAATCTTTGAATTCCCCTTGATGGTGAGACCTTTATGAAAACATAGTCACCAACTTGGAACTCCAGCTCTCTCCTTCTTTTGTCTGCATAACTCTTCTGCCTAGATTATGCTATCTTCAAACGTTCCCTGACGATCTGAACCTTTTTGACAGTCGCTTCAATTAGGTCAGGTCCAACCCATTTCTTCTCTCCAACCTCCTCCCAACAAAGGGGTGATTTGCAACTCCTGCCATATAAGGCCTCAAACAGTGCCATTTTAATACTTGCCTGGTAGCTATTGTTATATGCAAACTCCATTAGGTACAACTGGTCATCTCAACGTTCTTCAAAATCAAGCACAAGAGCACGAAGCATGTCCTCCACAATTTGATTGGTCCTTTCGGTTTGTCCATCAGCCTGAGGATGAAAGACAATGCTAAAATTTAGTTTGGTACCCATTGCTGCTTGTAAACCCTTCCAGAAGTGTGAAGTGAATCTAGGTCATGTTCAGATATTATATTAGATGGAACCCTATGCAATCTAACTATCTCTTTAATATAAAGTGCAGCCAGCACATCTACTAACTAGGTACTTTTAATCGGCAAGAAATGAGCCGACTTAGTCAATCGATCAACTATCACCCATATTGCATCCATACCACCTCTAGTCTTGGGTAATCCCATGATAAAGTCCATACCGATGCTATCCCACTTCCATTCCAGAATTTTTAGTGGTAGCAATCCACCGGCTGTTCGGAAATGCTCAGCCTTGGCCTTCATGCATGTCAAACAATATGACACATGATCAGCCACATCTCTCTTCATATTTGGCCACCAATATGACCTTTTTAAGTCTTGGTACATCTTTGTTGATCTAGGGTGGATCGTGTACTTTGACTGGTGAGCTTCATTTAATAATCTCTTCTTGAGTTCCCCATGATCAGGGACACATGTTCTGCCTCAGAATAGTAACCTCCCTTCAGCTGATAGAGAAAAATCCGGTCTTTGTTCTAACTTCTCCCTGATCTCAACTAAGAATGGATCCTCTCCTTATTTCTCCTTGATTTCGGTCAGTAGATCAGACTATATTTGGAGATTGGAAATCATCACATATTTCACCTTCTTTCCCATGTCTAAATTCAAACTTGCAAATTGCTCCAGTAACTTCCATTCGTCCAGCATCATACTAGCTAGCATAGCTCCTGATTGTCTACTTAGAGCGTCTGCCAACACATTGGCTTTTCCTGGGTGATATTGAATGGAAAAGTCAAAGTCTTTGTGATATTCTAACCACCTCCTTTGTCTCATGTTAAGATCCTTCTGTGAGAATAAGTATTTTAGACTCTTGTGGTCAGAAAAGACTTTAAATTGCTCACCATAAATGTAATGCCTCCAAATCTTCAGGGCGAACACTATATCTACTAACTCCACGTCATGTACAGGGTAGTTTTGTAAGACCCGGCCCCCTTGGGCCCTGTGGCCCCGTCCTCAGGGTCGCGACATGCTCCCTGGTCGCGACGTGGTCGCGACAGGGAGGCTATCGCGACAAGGTTCAGGTCGCGACGACCATGGCTGTCGCGTTCTAGCCGCGATGGTATGGTCGTCGCGTTGTGGTCATGACGTCCGATGGCGTCGTGACGGCCCTTCTGACAGACGTGACTGGTGTCCTTTTTGTCAGAACGGCTCTATCAGGTGTTAGGCGCATGCGCGTGAATGCGACGTGGGCACCCGTCGCGATCGCTTTCCCAGTCTTTGAGGTTTGACCTGCTTTTTGGGGTCGCGACAGAGGCGACCGTCGTTCTGGGGGCTGCTGGGTTAAAACCCAAGGTCGCACCCCATTTCCCCCTCTCGCCCTCTCAGCTCTCTTTCTCCCCTCTCCCTTCCCTCTCGTGTTCCCCTTGCGGATTCTTGGTGGATCTCGGTGTTAGAGGCGCTCGTGCTGAGGTGGTGTCGTCCCACTCGTGCAGGGGATGTGTTCGTGCCGTTTAGAGCGAGGAGTAGGCGTCCTTTCCTATGAGAAGGCCCTCACGGGTTCGTTCTTTGCGTGGAGGTAGGGACTCTTGATCCTCTCGCCCTAAGCATGCTCCCTTCCCCCTCTAAAGTGTGGTTTTTCTGTGGTTTGGGGTTTAGGAGTGTGGGAACTCCATGCTCGAGGTTGAATGAGGTTTCTCTTCGAGTGTAGATCCATGTTCGTGGGGTTTTAAGGGTGGTTTGGATGCTTTACTAACTGTCGAGCATGTTGAGCATGATCCCCTCCCCCTTGTGTGGTTGTTTCCCCGTTTTTGGGGTGGTTCTCGGAGGGGTTGCTCCGGAACCCCCCCTCTGTCTGAGAACGCGACGACCGTAAAGGTCGCGATCTGGTCGCGACGGCTTAGCCAGTCACGATGAGATTGCAACGCTCTTGTGTATCGCGAACCCGGTCACAACGGCTAGGGCCGTCGCGATGGGATCGCGGCAGGGTAGGGTGTCACGACCAGGTCGCGAGGGCCCGATGCATCGCGACCTCAGTCGTGAGACAGATTTCGATCTTTGCCATTTCCGCTTCTTTTACTGTACCCGTGGCACCTGTGCTAGTTCCCTAGTGCGGTCTACACTAGTCCTTCTCCCGGTGCTCGGAACTTAAGGGCTTGTCCCGTGTGAGAGGTTGTTACCGTTGCCTGGGACCCCCATCCTTGGGAGCCTGTTGAGGGAGTACTCCGGGCTACGAGTGGGCTTGAGTTGGCAGCCACCTGGCGGACTCTGGAGCCTAGGGGAAAATAGTGGTTAGGACAGTGGCGTTGAGTCACTTGCAGAGATCTCGTGGTTGGACTGGGACGCCGAGGTCAGTTTTTGGAGTTCTTCCCGGCGCAGTTCAGCTAGTCCTTTTCTCACTGCCTCGCTTTTTGCGGCTCCGGAACCGCTTAGAGAGGCCAAGCGTGGGACCATTGTCCGTCCAGACTACGGCAGTTACTGTTGTGTTACTTGTGTCCTACCTCGTTCTGACGAGACGTGAGGGTCAGGACCCGGGTCGAGGATAAGACGTTGGTGGACGCACCTGACCTTGACTAGTGGTAGTGTTTCCATAGCTAGTGTTCCTTGTCCAGGCGGAGTTCCCTCCGTCTCTGTTTACTATCCGTGTGGTGGTCACGACGAGCAGTCATACGGAGTTTCCGACCGTGTGTACTTTCCGTACCGTGCTAGTTGTAGTTTCGCTTCCGCACTTCCGTTCGTAGGTAGAAGATATAAATTGTTGTCATTCATTTCATATTTATATTCTCCTGCCTGTTTAGAGCCATTAGGATATTGGTAGTCCCTACTGAGCTTATGTTGTGAAGCTCATCTCTCCTTTTCCCAGGTGAGACTTCTCAACAACAGCGGCAGGGCGCGCGCCGGGCGGAGGAGACGGGGCGGTAGTCAGAGTCCCCGTAGCTAGCAGTGGTTCCCCTTTTTCAGTATACGTCACCCTCGGGGTATGCCCCTAAGGGACTTGTTCTTCCCCTGCCTTTTACTTGTACTAGTGTGCGTGCGTTGGGACTATACTTAGAGTGGTACGCGGTGGTCTCACTCTTTTTTCTATTTCCGCACGTACACTTATAGATTAGCAGTTGACGTTTACTTTCGTTACATATCCTGTTCGATGTAGACTATAGCCCTTCCGGGTCCCCGGATCCGTGGGCGGCGACCGCGAAAATTAGGTCCTCGCGTGGGCCGAGGGTCGGGTTCTCGGGTCGTTACAAGTTTACTTCGTGGATCTTCAATTGTCTTGAGGCATATACTATTACTTTCCCTTGTTGCATTAAGACACATCCTAGACTTATTCCAAAGGCATCTGAATAAATTTCAAATCCTCCCTCTTCAGTGGGTAAGGTGAGGACAGGAGCAGTAGTCAGACACTTCTTCAAGCTGTTAAGGCTCTCTTCACATTCATCGGTCCACACAAATGGATTTTCCTTCCGGGTTAGCTTGGTTAATGGTACTGCAATCTTCAAGAAATCCTTTATAAACCTTTGGTAATATCCTGCTAATCTCATAAAGCTCCTGATCTTCGTGACGCTTGTCGGTCTCTCCCATTTCAACACGGCCTCTACTTTTGATGTATCAATAGCGATTCCATCCTTGGTTAGTACGTGCCCCAAAAAGGATACCTCCTCAAGCCAGAATTCACATTTACTTAGCTTGGCATACAATTTATTCTCCCTCAGAATTTGCAATGCAATCCTCAAATGTTCCTCATGCTCTTCTTTTGTCTTGGAATAGATTAGTATATCATCGATGAATACCACCACAAATTTATCAAGATATGGGCGATAAATGCTATTCATCAACTGCATGAAAACTGCAGGGGCATTTGTTAGTCCAAAAGGTATGACCATGAATTCATAATGCCCATACCTGCTTCGGAAGGCTGTCTTGTGTATATCTTCTCCCTTGATCCTCAATTGGTGATTGCCGGATCTGAGATCTATCTTATAGAAATATTTAGCTCCAGACAGTTGATCAAATAACTCATCAATCCTTGGCAGGGGATATTTGTTCTTGATGGTTAACTGGTTTACTTGCCTGTAATCTATACACAGCCTCATCATCCCATCTTTCTTCTTGACAAAGAGGACAGGTGCACCCCATGGTGATGTGCTTGGTCGGATAAATCCTTTCTCCAGTAGTTCCATCAATTGCTCTTTTAATTCCTTCAATTATGCGGGGGACATTCTATATGGTGCCCTAGATACAGGTGCTGCTCCAAGGATCAAGAGCCCCATGGAACTGACCAAACTGTACCTCAGGAATCTTATGCAGATAGCAGTAATCATTGTAGAGCTGAAAGTGCCTTGCTATCCTGATTTCTTTAAGGATGAACTGACCCCAGATAGTTTGATGACGAATAACAAACCACTCAGAGAGAGTGAGTAGGTGATCTCGACTAGAAATGCTCTCATCCCTGGCCTGGAGGTATTTGGTGTAGAGAGTCTTGTGTCCTTTGGCCCACTGGTTTTCAGACTTGCATTCAGCCAACTGAAAGATTTTGGATTGGTTGGCTTTGGACAAGTGGCAGTAGGGAAGGACAATGGTGAGGTGATCAGTGAGGTTCAAAAAAGGAATGCCAAAAATGGTAGAGAGAATGCATTTCTGCAGATATTCTCGATAGATTGGTCTCCTAACAATTTCAGCAATGAGGGAGAACCAAAGAGGAGGGAATTTGGGTGTAGAAGGTACTGAGATAGAGGTGGAGAGTTTCCTCTTCTTCTGAACAGGACTGGGAGAATTAGTCCTGTGAACATGATTGGCAACAGCTAGGATTGAGATGAGTGTAGATCGTTCAAACTCATCCTCAAGTTGAGTGAGAAAAGCGTTGCCAAGCTGTGTGTTCTTAGGGATGAAGGTTATGGATGTAGGTGGAGTAGAAGGATAAAGAAGTGATTTGGGATTGAAGGTGGAAGAAGATCTTGAAGTAGAATGACTAGATGAAGAGGAGGCTCTAGCTGATGAGGAGGCTGGAGGATTCTCAATAACAGGAGGAGGAGGAATGATTTGGGAAGAAGAAGGAGAGAAGGAAGATTGAGATGGAAAAGGTGTTGGTGAGGAAATTGTGCGGGGCATGGGTTGTTTGAAGGTAGGTGGAGCTGGAGGTGTTATGGATGAGGATGGTGGTGTAGAGGGGGTTGGTGTTGCAAGGGTTGAAGACTCAGTGGCTTCAGGCGCAACAGTGGCTTCTTCTGCACCATCCAATACTTACATGGAGATCACTGACCCTGTAGGTTCTTCCACATTCTGCCCAGATGGCACTGCCCTTCTGCTTGCTGCCTGTCTTGAGATGGTACTTGAGCACTACTCTCTATTGCTGCTATTGGCCCTAATGGCCCAGATTCTTGAGCTGAGGGCCCTGATGGCCTAAGAACAGCTTCTAAACTGCTCTGAGAGGCAGAAGGTTGAGGAGGAGGAGCTTTGGGTCCAACTGCCTTCAAAATCTCAGAGAGCATTGCCTTCATGCTGCTCATCTCCTTATTGAACCATTTCATTGCATTTCTAATATTGGATATATCATTGGACATTGATTCCTGGCGTACAATGATGGAACTCACATTGGACTATACTGAGGACAAGATCTCATCTTGTGCTTCCAACTTTTCCAGAATAGGCTTCAAATTTATCTGCTTTGTCTTCCTCAGCCTTCTGAGTGCAATTCGCTTGCTTCTCTTTTCAATTGTTTCATGATCTTCATCATGAACTGTATTGGATCTTTCATTTGCAGGGGCATCTGTAGTATGCGCCCCCTGTGATGCTGCTACCTCTTGCTCAAATGCTTGCTCCCCCTGAATGGGAGCATCTACCAAATCAGAATCGACTTGAGCTGAACCTTGCTCCTGCTGACCTGGAGCTTCTTCCATGACCCTTTCATGTGGATCACTTGCAACTGGCTCCCCCTGTGAAATGGAGTCCAGTACCTCCCTAAGTAGAGAGCCTACTTGTAAAGAAGGAGGAGGATCCTCTGAAGATTGCACAAAGGGCTCAATGTACTCAGGAGGAATGTCCTCGATTCTTCTGCTTGCTTCTTCCTCTTCTGCTGATGGTACTGCTGCTAGAACTGCTGGATCAACTGTTGCTTCTAATACAGGTGTTATTGGTGCTTCTTCTATTACTGCTGTTGATGCTGCTAGTGACCCTGTTACTGCTGGTGCTGGTTCTAGATCCTCTTGGGCTTCACCAATGATGGCTTCACCCTCAACTGTTCCAACCTTGTTCCAGATACCATTAACTAGTGAAAACCCACTCTTCTTCAAATTTCTGGACCTAATGGCTTGGCCCATTTTCTCAGACACATCACCAACTGTGCTGATCCCAAAGTGTTGGAAAATTCTTGTCAGGAGATGGGCATAAGGTAGTGAGATATTCAACTTTCTCTTGGTGTCCCACAACTGAGAGCTGGCAAACTTCATCCTTTCAATTATCAACTCTGCTGTATTAATTTCCTGATTCTGGATAGCCCATTACATCAGGTCTGAGTCTGCCCTGGCACAGGTTGAAAACGATGCACTTCTAGGCACAATAATCTGACAAATAATAAAGTGCAGCAACCTATTGAAAGCACTAAGCTGGTTAATATCCAGCTTCCCATCCATCAGCTTATACTCCGAACCAATAATCCCTAAACCCTTGATATTAGTGTCCTCTGAGTGGACGCCACTGTGACCGGTGGTAGAAACGTCAAACAGAGTTCTCAAAAGGTCTCTAGAGATTCTGATCTGGGTACCCTTGACCAGGGAAGTCAGGGTCCCATCCGCCTCAATCTTCAAGCACACATAAAAAGCTTTAACCAAATCCAGATAACTTACTTCAGATAGGGTTGCGATCTTTGTCATTTCAGCCTTTGTAGAGCTTCAACCAAACTGCTCATGCCATTTTTCTCCAAGTTTGCCAAATCCACTGCCTTGTTACCACAGACCTTTGCCTTGACGAACGCGAACCTACTTTGCTGCTCAGCTGTGAGGAACGCAGCTCCGTAGCCTCCAACGGTGCCAGAAACAGCTGTAGAGGCCATGAAATCTACCAGGGAAAGATTCTGGAGGACTGGAAAGGTGATTGAGGAAGAACCCCTCAAGAAATTTCCGGCGGGAGAGGTTGAAGGCTTTGAATCTGAGGAAAGTGATGCCGGGGTCGATAGGTTATCGCCTCAAGTGGGAGGACGAAAGGGAAAAAAGGAAGAGGAATCATTTCCACACAGATTGCGGAATATGAAATAAAGGATAAAAGCCCTTTTTCAAAAAAAGGGTTGAGCTTTTATGGCAGAAAATGACAAAACTCCAGTTCGAAAGAATAAACAATTGCAAACTGGCGAACCGACAGGAATTTTTGCTTAAGAGAGATAGACGGGATATTTACTTAAATTTAAGGAGAATAAATAATTTGAGCTCTAAAATTTGTATCTCAGTTTTAACAGATAATTCTTTCACAATTTACACATACCTAATTCCCTTCTGAGAGATGTAAATCTTTCTTCGGGCAAGGCTTTTGTGAAGATATCTGCTAACTGATTATTTGTGTTTATGAATGAAATTTCTATATTACCATTAGCTACATGATCACGAATAAAATGATATCTAACCTCAATGTGTTTGGTTCTTGAGTGTTGTACTGGCTTCTTGGTTAAGTTTATGGCACTTGTGTTGTCACACAACAGTTGGATAGACTTGATGTGCACTCCATAGTCCTCAAGCTGTTGCTTTATCCATAGGAGTTGTGTACAGCAACTTCCAGCAGCCACGTACTCAGCTTCAGCTGTTGAGAGTGCTACTGAATTTTACTTCTTGAAGGACCATGATATCAGACACCCTGCAAGGAATTGACAACAACCGCTGGTGCTTTTTCTATCTAATTTGCATCCAGCATAGTCAGCATCAGAGTACCCTACTAAATTTATTTCACATGATTTTGGATACCAAATACCTAGATCATGAGTTCTAGACAAGTATTTGAAAATTCTTTTAACACTAATTAAATGAGCTTCTCTAGGATCTACTTGATATCTAGCACACATGCATACACTAAATAGTATATCAGGTTTGGTGGCAGTTAAGTAAAGTAGAGAACCTATCATACCTCTGTAGATCTTTTGATCTATCTTCTTACCATCTTTATCACTGTCCATTCTTGTTGATGTGCTCATTGGTGTTGACAGTGGTTTGGAATTTTCGAATCCAAATTTCTTCAGGAGCTCCTTGGTGTATTTAGCTTGACAGATGTGGGTGCCATCTCCTCCTTGCTTGATTTGTAATCCAAGGAAGTAGTTGAGTTCTCCCATCATGCTCATTTCAAATTCTCCTTGCATGGGCTTTTCAAAATACTTGCAAAAGATTCATCAGTAGAACCAAAGATTATATCATCTACATAAATTTGAACAAGTAAAATATGTTTGACTTTTGACTTAATAAAGAGGGTGCTATCTACTTGACCTCTACTGAAATCATGGTTTAATAGAAAAGAACTGAGCCTTTCATACCAAGCTCTAGGTGCTTGCTTTAAACCATACAATGCCTTATGAAGTTTGAAAACATGATTAGAAAATTCTGTATCATCAAAACCTAGAGGCTGTTCAACATACACTTCTTCCTTAATAAAACCATTTAAAAATGTGGATTTAACATCCATTTGAAATAGCTTTAAATCTAGAGCAGATGCATATGCAAGCAAAATCCTAATAGCCTCAAGTCTAGCTACAGGAGCATAGGTTTCATCGAAATCAATGCCTTCCTCTTGGGAATAGCCTTGAGCTACCAATCTGGCCTTGTTTCTTAAGATCACACCAGTTTCATCCAATTTATTTCTAAACACCCATTTGGTACCAATAACTGGATGGTCTGATGGTCTGGGAACAAGTGACCATACTTGGTTTCTCTTGAACTGATTAAGTTCATCTTGCATGGCTATAATCCAAGATTCATCAGTAAGAGCTTCATTGACTATCCTAGGCTCTATTTGAGAAACAAACGCTAAGTAGTCACAAGGGATTACATTACCTCTTGTTCTTACCCCTACAGTTGGATCACCAATGATGTTCTCAAGTGGGTGATCCTTCTTGTATCTCCATTCCTTTGGAAGATTTTCATGCTCAATGTCTGTTTGCTGCAGGTCTTCCAGAGGTGGATCATCCTTGTCCTCTATTGATGTATCCCTTAATTTCTTGGACAATTCATCTGTATCATCATTGTCACTATCTTCTTCCTTTCTTAAGGAAGGGTTAGTCTCATCAAAAATAATATGCACAGACTGTTCAATTAATAAGGTGCGTTTATTAAATACTTTATAGCCTTTGGGTTTAGAAGTATACCCCATGAAGATGCCTTCATCTGATTTGGCATCCAACTTACCAATGTCTCTTTTATCGTTGTTGTGGATGAAGCATGGACATCCAAAAGTTCTGAAGTGACTTATCTTCGGTTTCTTTCCTTTGAACAACTCATATGCGGTTTTCTTTAATATTAGTCTGATCAATACTCTATTAATGATGTAGCTTGCTGTGTTTACTGCTTCAGCCCAGAAATACCTTGGTAAGTTATATTCTGACAACATTGTCCTAGCCATATCCAATAAGGTTCTATTCTTTCTTTCAGCAACTCCATTCTGCTCTGGTGTCCTTGGCGCTGAGAAGTTATGCTCAATCCCTTGATCATCACAGAATTTTGCAAATCTTTCATTTTGAAATTCTCCTCCATGATCTGACCGGATTCCAACAATGCAAAGCTTCTTGTCCTTCTGAACTTTCCTGCTGAAGCTTACAAAGCTCTCAAATGTATCATCTTTATGTTCCAAGAAGGAGACCCATGCAAATCTGGAATAATCATCGACAATAACAAACCCGAAATTCTTTCCTCCTAGACTAGTGGTTCTCATTGGCCCAAATAAATCCATGTGAAGGAGTTCTAAGGGTTTAGAGGTGGTTACCACAGTCTTTGACTTGAACGAACTCTTGGTGTGCTTCCCTTTTGCACAAGGTTTGCAGATGCCATTCATTTTAGTGCTGACCTTTGGCAGACCTTCCACAAGACCTCTCTTTATAAGCTTGTTCATGCCATCCAAACTGCAATGACCCAGTCTTCTGTGCCACAACTCAGTTGACTGCTCTTTGTTGGCTACTAAGCAAATGTCTTGATCCTTGAGATCTTCAAGATAAAGCACATACAGGTTCTTTTCTCTGTTGGCTTCAAATATTACAGCTCCATCCTTCAAGATACTGCACTTAGACTCTTGGAACTTAATTTGATGACCTCTGTCACAGAGCTGGCTGATGCTTATGAGGTTATGCTTCAACCCCTTGACACACAGTACATCCTCAATAATTGTTTTCCCTTTGTTGCTCACAGAACCACTGCCTATGACAGTTCCTTTTCCATTGTCTCCATAGGTAACTGTTCCTTCTTCAGCTTGGAGATGAGTGAATAGTTTTCGATTTCCTGACATGTGCCTTGAGCACCCACTGTCCAGATACCATTTGGATGCTCGAAGATTGCCCTAAAATGAAAACATTAAGTTTTAGGTACCCAAGTTCTTTTGGGTCCTGATTGGTTAGTATCACTGGTTTCCCCTTTTATTATCCATTTCTTATGTTTAGTTGGACATGTAGTTATAATATGTCCTAATTTGTTACAGTGACTGCAACAGGATAGTTTAGTTACTTTTTCTATATATTTAAAGTTTGCTTTGTATGTTATGTCTTGTTCAAGTACAAATTTTGGAGTTGGGTATATTTTAGGATATATTATTGTTTCTTCATTATCAGGGGGTGTATAACATAATCCATTTTTCTTCTTACCTGATCTTCTGACACCTTTTAATATTAGGGAGTTTTTACCATTAGTGAATTTTTCTAATGTGCTAGATAACTGTATATTTTCTTCTGTTACTGTCTTAATTTCAGTTTTCAGTTCATCTGAGCTTGCTTATTTTTCTAATTTAATTATTTGTTCATTCTTAGCTTTTAGATCTTCACATAACAGTTCATTTCTTCTTTTAAGTTTAGTTATTTGGCTTTCTAATTGTTCATTTTCTGATTTTAGATCTGAGTTTGTCTTTTCTAGACAAGCATTATTTTTCTTACTTACTTTTAATAGTTTGGTTACTTCTCTATATTTACTGTATAATTCGTTGAATGCTTCCTCTAAATTATCTGAATCAGAATCATTGCAGGAATCGAAGGAGGAGTCAGATGTTACCTTATCTTCAGTGTTTGCCATAAAAGCCAAGTTGGCCTCTTCTTCATCACTGGTTGAACTTGACTCACTATCTGAGTCGCTGTTGTTGCTCCATGCTGCTGCCATAGCCTTTTTCTTATATTTCCTGAATTTCTTGGAGCTCTCTCTTTTTCTGAATTCAGGCTTCTTGAGCTTTGGACATTCAGCTTTGATATGTCCTTGCTTTTTGCACTCGTAGCATATGGGTTCACTCTTCTTTTGATCCTTTCCATCTGGTTTCTTGAAGTTTTATTTCTCTTGAAGTGTCTTCTACCAGATTGGAACTTCTTCTTCTTTGCTAGAATGCGTTGCAATCTTTTTGATAGCATAGCTTCTTCATCTTCGCAATCACTTGAGCTCTCATCTTCAGATGATGACTCATCTGACCTGTCTTCTTCTGCTTTAAGAGAATTTGAATGCTTCTTTCTACTTGAGGACTCTCCTAATCTTTCCATATTTATTTCATGGGCCATAAGGGACCCAATGAGTTTTTCCAATGACATCCTTTTCAGATCATTAGCTTCCTCAATGGCTGTGACCTTCGGGGTCCATGAGGATGGTAAGGATCTAAAAATTTTCCTCACCATGTCTCCAATCTCATAGGTTTTCCCAAGTCTAGCCAATCCATTTGTAATATTTGTGAATCGACTGAACATTTGAGTTATGGACTCACCTGATTGCATCTGAAATCTTTCATATTGTGTAACAAGAATATCGATTCTTGTCTCCTTTACCTTGTCTGTGCCTTCATAGGTAATTCTGAGCTTTTCCCACATCTCCATTGCGGATTTGCAGGCTGAAACTCTGTTGAATTCCTTTTTGCTTAGTGCACAGCACAGAATACTCTTAGCCTTACAGTTTAAGGAAATCTTTTTCCTGTCATCATCTGTCCACTGAGCTTTCTCATTTGTGACCAGGAGATCGCCTTCTTCTACTATTGACCATATCTGATAGTCGTGATCTTGGAGAAAGTACTCCATTCTGGTCTTCCAATAAGCATAATATTCACCATCGAAGAGAGGGGGTTGGTTGACAGACTGACCTTCAATGTTGCCTTGGGCTGCCATGGATCTTTACTCTTTAGATAGTTGGATCTTCTTCTTTGTCGAAGAGACTCGCTCTGATACCACTTGTTGCCCAGTTGACGAGCCCAAAGGGGGGGGTGAATGGGTCTTTTAAAAATTATTTGATGTGTACCTGTACTTAAAACATTCACACAAGGACGTTCTTTGATGAAGGTTAGTGAAAGTTAGAATCAACAGCAAACACACACAGAAAATCAATCACACAACACACAGAGTTTATCCTGGTTCGGACCTCCTATCCTTAGGAGTCCTACATCTAGTCCCTAAGCAATAACCCAAGATTCCACTATCTAAGGTATAGTCCCCTTATGGACACTACAACACCCAGCTCAGCTGGTCTTCCTTCACATGAAGGGAAATACAACACCCTGGATCCCCACCAGGTCTTCCTTCACACCAGAAGGGAACACAACACCCTTGATCCCCACCAGGTCTTCCTTCACACCAGAAGGGAACACAACAAAAGGAATAAGCAGGAATTCAAGCCCCTAGATCAAGCTTTAGCAAGACAAGATCTGAAGCTACTAGCACTGAGAGCAAATAATCTGAACAAGGCACTCTCTCAGAACTACACTGGCTCTCTTAGGATTTCTATTATAGCATAGAGAGCAAAGAGCTAAAGACACACTAGAATTTGAATTCTTGGCTCTCGTATTCTTTCAGAAGATCTGCAATGCTTGTGGTATTCGATAGTAAGTTTCTCTCTTCCGTATATTACTTCTGGAGCGACTATCTTGAATTTATATCTCCAATTTGAAATGTAGTCGTTGAAGTAACCGTTGTCTCCTTGTTTGCAACAGACTTTTATCCATTTGTGCACGCAAAGAGATAGGATCTTCTGGCGTCTATATGGTCCGATGTTGTACAACAAAATATCTTTAGGACCCTGCATATATTAAATGCTAGAACAGTAGACAGCTAGGCTGTCTCTTGTTGTCAGTAAATGTTGATGTGAATATTCACCAAGAATAGTAATTCCATTTTGCTATATTAAAAAGATGTTAGCAGTTTTCACGATAATGGAAAGATCTCATCTGCATGCATGCAGAGATGCGTTCTGTCTTCATTAAATGCACAGCAGTCAGACAGATATGTGAAGACTTTGACTATTCAACGCTTTCAGAAATAAGATAAATATCAAGTCGATATAAAACATAAAGTCGTTGCCTATATGACTTATGAAATCGTTATGATCAAGTGTTTACTGAAGAAATCGTTATGAGCACTTAACAAGTCTTTATAGAAAGCAAATCGTTGTATTCATTAAAGGAATCGTTATGAATACTGAAGAAACCGTTATAGAAAACAAATCGTTGTATTCATTAAAGGAATCGTTATGAATACTGAAGAAATCGTTATAGAAAATAAATCGTTGTATTCATTAAAGGAATCGTTATGAATACTGAAGAAATCGTTATAGAGAGCAAATCGTTATGAGCACTAAAGAAATCGTTACACGAAGCAAATCGTTATGAGCGCTAAAGAAATCGTTACACAAAGCAAATCGTTATGAGCACTAAAGAAATCGTTACACGAAGCAAATCGTTATGAGCGCTAAAGAAATCGTTGTGAGTGCTAAAGAAATCGTTGCGCAAAGCAAATTGTTATGAACGCTAAAGAAAACGTTATGAGTGCTAAAGAAATCGTTGCGCAAAGCAAAGCGTTACGATAGGCAAATCGTTGCGACGTCTTAAGAAATCGTTGTGATATCGATTTCTTAACAAATCGATGCGATCACTTACCAAATCGTTATGGAAGGCCTTTACGATGGGCAAATCGTTGCGACGTCTTAAGAAATCGCTGTGATATCGATTTCTTAACAAATCGATGCGATCATTTACCAAATCGTTATGGAAGGCAAATCGATATGATTTTCAACAGAAGTCGATGTGGACTTAGAGAAATATCATCTTAACTTTGTTAATGCTTCAGAAGGGTAATACTTACCAATATTGGCTTGTTTGTCCTTGGAGTATTTCCTGTACTTAAGACTTATGGAATATATGTTAGAAATCTTTGATAGGGTTTTGTTAATCACCAAAATAAATATATAATTAAGTAGAATTACATGGGGACAGACTGATCATCAAATCCGTCTCCCGCGAACGGACCGAAGTCTCGCAAGGGATATCTCACACACGTGTCTAGTAAGAATATAAAAGACAAACTAAAACAGCATAAGACACAAGAAAATACATGTGCTCATATCTACTCACATATTTGTACAACTGTCCCATTACATTATTACATGTCCAATTAAAAAGTACAACTACTTGGGGCATATCCCGAGGGAGCACAAGCTCACACAACTCAACTACTGGTGGTACAAGTCTGTCACAACGCCGCTGCAAGACAAACACACGGCAAGCCCTAAAAGGAACTGTAGGGGAGTGAGCCTCAACAAGTCACAGGCTCAGTAGGGACCACCTAAAAACAACCACAACAACTAAACAGAAGAGACCTCAAACTCAAAGGGTCTCACTGGCCACACAAATAGCCAAACCACATCCTACTTACTTAAATCATGGTTAATCAACAATTAACATAAACACATCAATTAACGTAAACCTTGGAAAGTAAGAGGTAACAACAAGACTAGCACAACACTACTAGTCCGCCCAACCACTGAGAATACCTCAACCTCAAGCCTCACTGGCAGATCACTGCCCAGGCTCTAAGTCTCACAGGCAAACCATTGCCTCGGCTACAAGCCTCACCGGCAAACTACCCATGCAGGGTAACCGAACTGACATCAACATGCCAAGTCCAACACGCATTGGAACCACAATCGAAAACGTACTCCAAACAGCACGTGTGGAAGGTCACACCTCACGACCTCCACAAAAACATCGGTTCATCGCAACACTTGAAAGGTTGATACACAATGTACCACAACACGAAGACAACCCCCAAGGGTTACATGTACCTACTATCACTAGGTACCAATAGTAAAACGTCAAATGCAAGGGTAACAGGACTGCTAACCAGAAGCCAGTCCGCCATACCCCGAAATCACAACCCAATGGAAAGCTACCCTTACAAGGGTACATTACAGCAAGTGAGAGGTCCTACCACATGACCTCCACGGAGCACAAGTCCACTTCAACACCGGAAAAGGCCAGTACTCAGCGTACCATGAGAAACGGATACCCACAAAGGGTACAAGTACCTACCTCCATGAGGTACCACCACAGAACCACAAACACAACTGTGCCACCACCAGGGCACACCACAACTAGTCAAACCACAACGGTTAGTCAACACTCACAAGCCTACACCACAAGAAAAGCACGAGTCGGAAGGAGCGACACCACCATACGGGAACGGACTACTGATTCATGACGCCAGTATCCAACCCGGACAACACAACACAAGAACTACCTCTTAGTCTCGCAGTCAAGGACGAAAGGTCCAACTGCCGCTCCACAAGCACAAGCCAAAGAACAGTGGAGACCAACCAACACCACACCTGTAGACCACACACAACTGCAGGCCCATGCCTGGCACCTATAGGGACTCTGGCCTAAGCTCCCTAAAGTGAGGCATTGGAAAACAGGACTAGTTGGGGACCAGTGTCGACTACTGGTGTCTGTACCCCCAACTATGAGTGCGCTACAAGTGACTGCACACCCACAAACACAAGTCGCTGCCCTCTGTCGTCTTTCCCTCAGCCGGACGTACAACTCAAACACAGACGTGAGGGTGTCCAGGACAGACGACACAGACCTCAACGGTACAACACAAGTACTGGGACAAACCCCGAGAACAACAAACACACGTGCCTGGCTCACACAGAACTTGGGGTACCTGACTGCAGAGGTATTCTGGAATAGGTGCCAGACCACCACACTCGGCTAACACACAAACCATGTCAATCACTTAACACCTCGGTGAAACTTATATCATAATACACTAAACATAATTGGCTCATCACCGGTCACCATGTGACCTCCAAACCATCTCACACTAGTACACACTTGGATCACAACAGCGTAACACAACCTTGCCTATCATTGGCCACTCCGTGACCTCTATGGCAACACACACTACTTAGCACATAAATCATTATAATATTTTTCAAAAGACAACAATAAACCGGGGCTAGGTCCACATATAACCTTCACTGCCCAATCACCTGGAAGTAACTATACAAGTTATAATACAATAGTCATAACATTGAGCCACTAGCCATGCACACACATGCATGACACGCAAACCATGTAAACACCACGTGTATTACACACTAATTGTGTGCACAACACGCCAACCACGTAAAAACATGCTCACTTCGTGAGCACCACCCTTACTATGTAAACAACACGTAAACAACAGGCTTCATAAGTGCGACAAGTGCCAATGCACCACTAGCATTGCCATGCACAATATTTAAACGATGATTAGAAAATCGTACCGTTAAAATAAACACCACAAGCATACTCAGCTGTGGTCGCGACAGGGGACAGTGTCGCCTTCTGATCGCGACGCCCCGATGTGTCGCGTTAGATAACCCTAACGCGACAGGTCGGCCTATCGCGACCTTGTCACGGCAGAAGGGTAACGACCCACTTCCACCCGTTACGGTTATACCAACTGACATCGGATAAGAGCAAGCCGCTACAGGGGAGAAAACCCCAACAAGTAACAAATGGGCTGAGATATACATAAATAAATAACACTATTGCAACGGAATTTAACAAATTTCTATTCCATCAACTTAAATCCTCATGTCACGGTCTATATAGTACAAGAAAGAATGACATAACATAATAAACATTTACATGTAGCCAGTTCCAATTACATATCCAAGTTCAAATTACAAATTACATAATGGAAAATAAATTGCAAGTCTTCATTTATTCTTCACGCTCCTCGTCAGATCTTGCTATCTCCTCGGCTTCTAAACTTCCTGAAATGTTTAGCAAGAGTGAGTCTACACAATAGACTCAGCAAGTAACTTAAAATTCAAACTATATACCTATCACACATACTTTCTAACAATTTAACACTATTAACATTCAATAATTAAAGTCACACATATTCATGTTGTAACATAAATGAATTAACATGGAATCGTATTAAACCAAATTAAGCTAACACATGTAGAGCAATAAATTTAAACATGATTTCTAATAACATGGTATTATTTACATAAGTACAAACATAAAATCACATGCTTTCATACTTTATTCAAATCATTGCGCAGTTCTACAAGTCTAATTATTGAAACATGTACAAGATAGGTAGCACTCCTAGCATGATTTCTAACTCACTTCACATACCATTCTAACACTTTACTATACATCTAGTTTACTATTTTTATACAAAATTTATCACATTCACATAACACTTGCATATAGATCACATTAAACTATACTACATGATGCTAAACACATGTACATTAAGTAATTATAATTCATGGAAATGGAAATGTTCACCTACACTTGGTACTAAATATAATATCACTTTTATCATTTAACAAGAATCATATTAACACATGCACACCAAGAAATGATCTAATTCATGGGTACGATAACACACATTTATACATGGTACTACACATAATATCAATTTAGCAATATTAACATTTACACTTGTACTATTTTCTCATGACATACACACAGGTACTTTTCCTTGACTTTCACATGCACTTCCACTCTATCACACCTTCACTTACACACATTTTCACATTACACATTCAAGTATCACATGGTTTTCACTTTGCATATTCATGTATCACTTATCTCGTCACATTGCACATAGCATGTGCCACGTTCACATATCAGTTTATATATTTTACACATGTTGCCAAGACATAGACGATCATATAACACATGCACATTCACATTCATGTACTTAATTACCATACTTAAGCACTAAGCATAGTAATCAAGTATTGGTTCCTACAGAAATCGGGGAAAGCCCTTCCCACCAATACCAGTGGAACATGTCCACCTCCAGGATTTCACAAGACCCTTGCCCAGGATATCACAATTTATCAAGACCCTTGTCTAGGGTGTCACAATTTATCAAGACCCTTGTCCAAGGTGGCAGTGTCTTATGGGCACATTTGTTTATGTTATTACATTAACCATTATACACACCTATATCACTTGTTCCCTCACTTCCCATGCACATGCATTTTGCATACACACATGAGTTCGCATTTACTGATTTTAACCTTATTGTTCCAATTGACAAATAATCATAATAAGGATCTAATCATACTGAAATTTACTGAATTATACCAAATCACATTAAACCTACTCACATCGTCATTTTTCCTGTGCTAATTTACAAACTGTACTTACTGTTGTCCAAACAATATAAAATTTTTACCACCGACTAACCACAGTTAATTATCACATATACAAATTTTCAGATTTTTCTAAAACATATACAAATTATAACAATTAAAACAAGCGTTCTACAGATTTATCAAGAAACCTAATTAAACATGGATCACGGTGTTACAGATGTATTTAGCAGTTCTAGGACCTATGTTCAGCAATCATAATTTCACATAAGATTTCTGACATTTTAACATGCACAATACATTTTACTTGGAATTAAGGACAGGAAATTCATGCTCACTATTCTATTTTCAGAAATTCTAATAATTCACACAGTAATTAGAAATTTGCCCTAATTTCATGATGTGACCTGACATATGTACATGATCCATAGAAAATTTCTGAAACTCTAATTTAACATGGATCTATGTAACAGTAATTAATAAGACTAAAACAATGCTTAATATTTCATTTCAAGGATTTTAATAAATAGTACAATGTACGAAAATTCCACAAAATCCCATGGCATATTCTACTAGTCATACTTAACCACACAAAATTTTTACAGTGCATACTCATGCTCAGAAATCTAGAATTTAGGTCACAACATCAAGACATGCATTCTGTCAAAACCGATGAACTTGGCGGCATAGAGGCTGCCGCCAACATGACTTAACGGCACAAGAGTATGCCACCAACCAGGGATCTTAACGGCACATGATCCTGCCATTCAGCTACTGTCTGTGAAAACACAGACTGAACTCATGAAATCATGGTGAAAGGGGGGTTCCAAGCATAGAATAAAATCCGTAAAATTGTCAAAACCCTAATAGACAAGCCTATGGAGTGAATCAATAAGCTACTTGCCTGGAAATAAATTTGTAGAGAGATGTTTTGGTTGTAGAAGCCCTCCTCGGCCAGTGCCAAAAAGGTGATCTAAATCCGACGAGATCTGATCCTCCTGTCCGTGTAGGCCGCACTCCAGTGTTGGGGATGATACTTCTAACCAAGGTCTAGCTCCCAGTCGAAGAAGAACGCACGGGATGCACACCACCGCCGGATCAAAGCTCTCCAAGTTGGGTTTTCGCTCAAGTTTTTCTAGGGTTCCTCAAGAGATCCAAAAGAACCTAATCTTTCTAAAAGGGGTGCTTTTATAGAACCTAAGGGGTCGTGCACGCCTTAGGGTAGGTGATCTAACTGATGGGCAACTTTCCTAAACCAAAACTCGGCAAAACCGCAACCGTTTCCAGATCTGAAAATGCACACAGCTGAAGCAATAGGCGTCCACCTCTGGTGCCGCCAACAAGAGGTAGGCGTCCATCGATCTAGACGCCAAGATGCAGTAAGTGGCACAGGATACTGCCGCCAATAGTGCATTTCGGCCAGAACAGACATATACATCAAAATAGTTGCACAATCACATCATAAACCATTTAATGGGTACTGAAATAAGTAGATATCATATGTACAATGTTAAACACATACATATTTACATGCACACAACATAATTTCATACAACATGCATGGATTTAAATAGATATACTATGTACTTCAAAAATTTGATAATGTACGCACATTTAAATATATATTATATGTACAAAATACCTATGTGTACTTACAAGATATATATAACAATAATTACATACCATATGTATTACTTGATTTAAATACACTTTGTACAGAATAAATAAATATAATATACACACACAAGAATAACGTATATTATACTCATGCACATAAGTGAGTAATTATTTATAATTTGCACCAAATAAATAGTATTAATTGCATAAAATTCGGGGGCCTCACACCCTCTCCCCCTTCAAAAGATCTTCATCCTCGAAGATCGGATCATGTACCTGCGATGGCATCGTCAGAGTTGCTTCCAGTCAACTTAGACCAGTGCTTGAGTTCTTGCAGTTGGCACATCTCGAGGAATGAACTTCTGATTCGGACATTCTCTAATCTGATGATCCTTGCTGCCACACTTGAGACATCTTCCCGACCTTGTCCAACACACGTCTCCGCAGTGGCGCTTGCCGCAATGCACACATACGGGCTTCTCGCTGCCTACCCAAGCTACTGATTGCGATGCTAATTCTGCTGGTACCATGGCTGATGGCTGACCTTCCATGAGCTTCTTCCTCTTCTGCCGCTGAAATGGTTCTGGGAACCTCTTCAACCGAGCCTTCTTCTCCTCCAGATACAATTCCATCTCTCTCTCCTGCATGCACGCCGCACTAAGAGCCGAATCCATAGTCATATGGTTGAACTCTACCAGTCTAGCACTCAATGACGGTCTAAGTCCCATCACAAACTTCTTTGCCTTGCGCCTCTCATCAGTAACTATATGGGGTGCATACCTTGACCACTCCGCAAATCTAGCCTCATACTCCAAAACTGACATCGAGCCCTGAGTCAATGTCAAGAATTCTTGCTCCATCTTGTCCTGTATATGTTCGAGAACATACTTGGCCTGAAACAACCTCACGAACTCTTCCCAAGTCACCTCTGGCTCCACTCCCTCTAACTGCGTGCGAAGAGTGGAAGATCACCACACATCCGCTCGCTCCTGAAGCATGTACGTCGCCAGACTAACCTTGTCATCCTCTGCACACCTAATAGCTCTGAATATTTTCTCGATCTCTCTAAGACAACTCTCCGCAACCAATGGCTCGCTCTCCCCCTTAAAAGAGGGTGGAGCCATCCTCCTGAACCTCTCCATGATCGATACTCCTCCTATACCACGTCCCGCTGAGCTGGTGCCGGAACCTGAGCCTGTAGTTGAGTCTGAAGAGCTGCTTGCATCTGCGCTTGAGTTTGCATCACTTACACTAGTGCTTGCATGAATGTGCCGTAGTCAACCAACGATGGCGGGGGTGGCACAGGTGGTCCCTGAGGTGCGGACACTTCCTGTTACCCATTTACAGTCCTCCGTGGCTCCTCATTCGGAATAGGCACGCTCAAATATTGAGTCCTTCCAGCCATCGCTACAAAATAAACACAAAGTCACACTCCATTTATCACTACATTTAACATATTATCATGCCTTCATCTTATCACTTTTCTAATCTTATCTTAATTATTCCTTAGATCTAGCTATCCACTACAAAGACTTAGAGATGTGATTTAGTTGATGGCTATTCATGTATAATCTCAACCTTGGGGCTCTGATACCATCTCTGTAACGACCCACTTCTACCCGGTACGGTTATACCAACCCACATCGGATAAGAGCAAGCCGCTACAGGGGAGAAAACCCCAACAAGTAACAAATGGGATGAGATATACATAAATAAATAACACTATTGCAACGGAATTTAACAAATTCTTATTCCATCAACTTAAATCCTCATGTCACAGTCTATATAGTACAAGAAAGAATGACATAACATAATAAACATTTACATGTAGCCAGCTCCAATTACATATCCAAGTTCAAATTGCAAATTACATACTAGAAAATAAATTACAAGTCTTCAATTATTCTTCACGCTCCTTGTCGGATCTTGCTATCTCCTCGTCTTCTAAACTTCTTGAAATGTTTAGCAAGGGTGAGTCTACACAATAGACTCAGCAAGTAACTTAAAATTCAAACTATATACCTATCACACATACTTTCTAACAATTTAACACTATTAACATTCAACAATTAAAGTCACACATATTCATGTTGTAACATAAAGGAATTAACATGGAATCGTATTAAACCAAATTAAGCTAACACATGAAGAACAATAAATTTAAACATGATTTCTAATAACATGGTATTATTTACATAAGTACAAACATAAAATCACATGATTTCATACTTTATTCAAATCATTGCGCAGTTCTACAAGTCTAATCATTGAAACATGTACAAGATAGGTAACACTCCTAGCATGATTTCTAACTCACTTCACATACCATTCTAACACTTTACTATACATCTAGTTACTGTTTTTATACAAAATTTATCACATTCACATAACACTTGCATATAGATCACATTAAACTATAATACATGATACTAAACACATGTACATTAAGTAACTATAATTCATGGAAATGGAAATGTGCACCTACACTTGGTACTAAATATAATATCACTTTAATCATTTAACAAGAATCATATTAACACATGCACGCCAAGAAATGATCTAATTCATAGGTACGATAACACACATTTATACATGGTACTACACATAATATCAATTTAGCAATATTAACATTTACACTTGTACTATTTTCTCATGACATACACGCCGGTACTTTTCCTTGACTTTCACAAGCACTTACTTCCACTCTATCACCCTTCACTTACACACATTTTCACATTACACATTCAAGTATCACATGGTTTTCACTTTGCATATTCAAGTATCACTTATCTCATCACATTGCACATAGCATGTGCCACGTTCACATATCGGTTTATATATTTTACACATGTTGCCAAGACATAGACGATCATATAACACATGCACATTCACATTCATGTACTTAATCACCATACTTAAGCACTAAGCATAGTAATCAAGTCTTGGTTCCTGCAGAAACCAGGGAAAGCCCTTCCCACCATTACCAGTGGAACATGTCCACCTCCAGGATTTCACAAGACCCTTACCTAGGGTATCACAATTTAACAAGCCCCTTGTCCAGGGTATCACAATTTATCAAGAACCTTGTCCAGGGTGTCACAATTTATCAAGACCCTTGTCCAAGGTAGCAATGTCTTATGGGCACATTTGTTTATGTTATTACATTAACCATTATGCATACCTATATCACTTGTTCTCTCACTTCCCATGCACATGCATTTTGCATACACACAAGAGTTCTCATTTAATGATTTTAACCTTACTGTTCCAATTGACAAATAATCATAATAAGGATCTAATCATACTGAAATTTACTGAATTACACCAAATCACATTAAACCTGCTCACATCGTTATTTTTCCTGTGCTAATTTACAAACAGTACTTACTGTTGTCCAAAAAGTATAAAAATTTTACAACCAACTAACCACAGGTTAGTTATCACATTTACAAATTTTCAGATTTTTCTAAAACATATACAAATTATAAAAATTAAAACAAGTGTTCTACAGATTTATCAAGAAACCTAATTAAACATGGATCACGGTGTTATAGATGTATTTAGTAGTTCCAAGACCTGTGTTCAGCAATCATAATTTCACATAAGATTTTTGACATTTTAACATGCACAATACATTTTACTTGGAATTAAAGACAGGAAATTCATGCTCATTGTTCTATTTTTAGACATTCTAATAATTCACACAGTAAATAGAAATTTGCCCTAATTTCATGATGTGACCTAACATATGTACATGATCCACAAAAAATTTCTGAAACTCTAATTTAACATGGATCTATGTAACAGTAATTAATAAGACTAAAACAATGCTTAATATTTCATTTCAGAGATTTTAATAAATAGTACAATGTACGAAAATTCCACAAAAATCCCATGGCATATTCTACTGGTCATACTTAACCACACAGAATTTTTACAGTGCATACTCATGCTCAGAAATCCAGAATTTAGGTCACAACATCAAGACATGCATTCTGTCAAACCGATGAACTTGGCGGCATAGAGGCTGCCGCAACATGACTTAACGGCACAAGAGTATGCCACCAACCAAGGATCTTAACGGCACATGATCCTGCCATTCAGCTACTGTCTGTGAAAACACAGACTGAACGCATGAAATCATGGTGAAAGGGGGGTTCCAGGCATAGAATAAAATCAGTAAAATTGTCAAAACCCTAAAAGACAAGCCTATGGAGTGAATCAATAAGCTACTTGCCTGGAAATAAATCCGTAGGGAGATGTTTTGGTTGGAGAAGCCCTCCTCGGCCAGTGCCAAGAAGGTGATCTAAATCCGCTGTGATCTGATCCTCCTGTCAATGTAGGCCACCCTCCAGTGTTCGGGATGATACTTCTATCCAAGGTCTAGCTCCCAGTCGAAGAAGAACACCCAGAGATGCACACAACTGCCAAATCAAAGCTCTCCAAGTTGGGTTTTCGCTCAGGTTTTTCTAGGGTTCCTCAAGAGATCCAAAACAACCTAATCCGTCAAAAAGGGTGCTTTTATAGAACCTAAGGGGTCGTGCACGCATTAGGGTAGGTGATCTAACTGATGGGCAACTTTCCTAAACCAAAACCCGGCAAAACCGCAACTGTTTCCAGATCTGAAAACGCACACAGCTGGAGCAATAGGCGTCCACCTCTGGAGCCTCCAACAAGAGGTAGGCGTCCATCAATCTGAACGCCAAAATGTAGTAAGCGGGACAGGATACAGCCGCCAATAGTGCATTTCGGCCAGAACAGACATATACATCAAAACAGTTGCACAATCACATCATAAACCATTTAATGGGTACTAAAATAAGTAGATATCATATGTACAAAGTTAAACACATACATATTTATATGCACACAACATAATTTCATACAACATGCATGGATTTAAATAGGTATACTATGTACTTCAAAAATTTGATAATGTACGCACATTTAAATATATATAACATGTACAAAATACCTTGTGTGTACTTACAAGATATATATAACAATAATTACATACCATATGTATTACTTGATTTAAATACACTTTGTACAGAATAAATAAATATAATATACACACACAAGAATAACGTATATTATACTCATGCACATAAGTGAGTAATTATTTATAATTTGTACCAAATAAATAGTATTAATTGCACAAAATTCGGGGGCCTCACAGTTTGCCGCCTTCTGATCGCGACACCCTGACATGTCGCGATGGCACACCTTAACGCGACGGGTCGGCCTATTGCGACCTTGTCGCGACAGGGGGTTCCAATGCCTTCGTAGGCAGAAACCCTAATCCGGAACCTCTCTCCGGATTTCCCATACAAACTACCCTAAACGGTTAACCAACCCGGTTTTCATGCTCATTTCACCACCTATACATGGTATCTACTGTTTGTAAAGCGATAAACGAGCTAACATGCAATCCACATAACAAATCAAGGTAGAACTCCCTACCTCCGCGAAGAACATGAACTCCCGACGTTTCCCCCGCTCCGCACGACGTCCTCGTGGCGAGAACACGCCAAAATGCCGAATCGCCTGGAGGAACCACAGCAGCTCCCCCCCTGGCCGAGTAGAGCTTGCCATAGCTCTGTCTGGCCAACCCTCTTTAAAAATGCACAGCGGTTGGGAACGCGATGTAGCCTTGCGTCGCGACCTGAACGCGACGTAGGAGGCCGTCGCCTTCCCACTGTTGACGTCAGCATGGCCACCCAGTGTGCAACACGCGGCGCACATGCAGACGACAACCCAAGACAGCGGCAACAGGAACGCAACCACCAAGGCTGTCGTGACCTGAACACGACGTACACCCCCGTCGCGTTCACAACCAGTGAACCAACGGGTACTATGGGCCCAAACTGCCAGCCCACTAAGCCTCACACCCGCGCGCAAACACTTGAAACACTCACTAATGGGCCGCACACTGGCCACCAAACCCGCTAAGCAAGGATCCATGAAGATCCGAAAAATGCGCAACGTTACATTACTATTACCTAAAAAGAAATGTCGTCCTCGACATTCACAACAAACCACAAAAAGCCGAACTATTACCTAAAAAGAAAGAAAGCCATATACAGAACAAGTAGGATACACTTCCTCTGCATCTTTCTTTCAAACCATCTGTGCTGACTGATCCATTTGTTCATTTTTACGCTTGTTCTACCTTTTCTTCCTTTTTAATTTATTCCACAACCGCTTTATTCCGGGGTTCCAATCTACCATTCCTTGCTTTTCGACCGTAGGCGATTCTACCTTGTCGATGGCGCTTTATCTCCTTAGACTCAACCTATTTCCACAATTTTCCGGTTGTGTTTGCAACATTTCTTTTGGGACCGCTTTACTCTCCTCGAATATCTTAGACTGTAATACTTTACCATGCCATAATCTTTCTAAATTCTTGAATTTTTGGTGCCATTTTCATTTTCTATAAATCACTACTTGCTGTTATCTGGCCTCATCTGCATTTACATTCGTAACTGCTAACTTTTCAAAGAAAAACAATCATCATCTTTAAATTTCCTGCCTTTTCATATTGTTCTGCTCATACCTCTTTAAGTCATCTCTGATTAAAAACCACAATAACCTCTGTTCCTTTATTCCACTGCGCAAAACTTTTCACTTTTTCCTTATTTAAGTAAACCTTGAACAATCTGTGAATATTAAATCTTCTTTGCTTCCGCTGCGCTACTCTAATCACACTGAACACCTTGCAAAAAATTTTACAATTTCTGTTCGTATTGCTTTCAATTACTTTCTTCTGACTTCAATTGAATTCATTTTTAACTTTAACTGCTTTTCAAATCATCTTATTCAATTAATTTGTACTGAAGAGATTACTACAATTTCTAATCTGCCAAACCGCTATTGACATGTTGTGCTCTTCATATACCTTTCTTGCTTTACTGACATTCCCTGGCTAATCTCATAATTTTATTGCATAACCTTTCCAAATATTCTTTAATTGGTCTGCTCCTGCTCCTGCATCAAACTCTGAAATATTTTAATAACAGTCCATTTTTGCTCAATTAAATCATTTTCCTTGCACCGATATGCAAACTTTGGTTGAACATTTCCTGACTCATCTGATCTTATTCACTTCATCATTTGCTAAATTCTTCCTTTCTTTGATCAATTTCTCTTCTTTATCTAAACCTGCCAATCATTTCAATCATAACATCTTTTCTGCAAAATATTTCTCTTATTCATTCTGCTATCTAACTAATCTTACTGTACAATTCATACTATAAATCTTTCTAGTATCTAGTCATCTTTCTTTAAAATACTGCAAAAAACTCAAATTTAAATACCAATTTCTTTAAATATAACAACTTACTCCGTCTGCTTCCCTTATTCTATTAATTACTCTTTTCTCAAATATCATAAATATCACAATCTGCCTTATTGCTTCTCTCAACTCAATATTTCTTAACTGCTTTTCCATTAATACACCTCTTTCCATTCTTTTTCACTTAGCTTAAACTCATTCCAATATATTTAACTTTAACTTTGATTTTTCCCAAACTGCTCTTAATTACTAACTTTCACTGATCTTGTCTTTAGTACAGCAATCTTTAATAACTCTTTCTAAAGAATTCTCATAATCTGCCATTCATCAACTAATTATTTCTCTTGTGCAATTCTCAGAAAATCTAACTGCACACTAATTCTTCTTTTCTCTCTCTCTATTCAACTGATCATTTCTGTACATATTTATACGAATCCTCATATCAAACTTTCTATTACCATCCTTATTCATAACAACACATTTCTCAAATTTCTAATCTCAAGCACACTTAATCTATCTGCCATAAATAACTGCCATTCTATGTACCAGCACCTCTTTTAAAGCTGATTTGCCTTACTTAATCATGCCAAGTTCTTCATAATACTAATCACATTATCATTCATACTGTTTCTTGATATCATCAGACTCGGATCTCTAATGCCAGAATACCTCTACTGAGGTTCTCAACTATAATCTGCACATTTAATTATTTCTGACACACACTGATCCATTCCTCATTACCTCATTACCATATACCTATCTCTGTTAACTCTGTATCTCACTAAAACTCACTTACTGTATTCCATATCTAAACTTATTAATCTCCTCAATTTCTTTAACTGTGAATCTTTAACAACCATACCTTTCTATCACAAACTAGCACACTAGTATAATCACACAGATTATACCTCCTCTAATCACATCAACTTTTAACAACTGCTAACGGCTACCAAATTCTCAACACATAAATACATTTTACAAAAAAAGACTCAAATAAATACCACTTTAACCAACACAAAACCGCAGACTTACTACCAACAGTGGACATTAATCCATGTATTGGGACATTGTACTTTCAATGCCTTTTCATATTCTAACTGGACCATTGCTCTGATACCAACTGTAACGGCCCTGGATATTTATGCCCGATAAGGGTCCATATCCAAATCTATCTCCCACGAACGGACCGAAGTCTTGCAAGGGATATCTCACACACGTGTCCAGTAAGAATATAAAAGACAAACCACAATAGTATAAGACACAAGAAAGTACATGTGCTCATATCCGCTCACATATTTGTACAACTGTCCCATTATATTATTACATGTCCAATTAAAAAGTAAAACTACCTGGGGCATACCTCGAGGGAGCACAAGCTCACATAACACAACTACAACTCAATTGCTGGTAGTACAAGTCAGTTGCAATGCCGCTACAAGCTAAACACATGGCAAGCCCTGAAAGGAACTATAGGGGAGTGGGCCTCAACAAGTCACAGGCTCAGTAGGGACCACCTAAAAACAACCACAACAACTAAACAGAAGAGACCTCAACCTCAAAGGGTCTCACTGGCCACACAAATAGCCAAACCACATCCTACTTACTTAAATCATGGTTAATCAATAATTAACATAAACACATCAATTAACGTAAACCTCAGAAAGTATGAGGTAACAACAGGACTAGCACAACACTACTAGTCCGCCCAACCACTGGGAATACCTCAACCTCAAGCCTCAATGGCAGACCACTGCCCAGGCTCCAAGTCTCACAGGCAAACCATTGCCTCGGCTACAAGCCTTACCGGAAAACTACCCACACAGGGCAACCGAACTAGCATCAACATGCCAAGTCCAACACTCATTGGAACCACAATCAGAAACGTACTCCAAACAGCACGTGTGGAAGGTCACACCTCACGATCTCCACAAAAACATCGGTTCATCGCAACACTTGAAAGGTTGATACACAACGTACCACAACACGAAGCCAACCCCCAAGGAATACAGGTACCTACTATCACTAGGTACCAATACTAAAACCTCAAACGCAAGGGTAACAGGACTGCTAACCAGAAGCCAGTCCGCCATACCCTGAAATCACAACCCAACGGAAAGCTACCCTTACAAGGGTACATTATAGCAAGTGAGAGGTCCTACCACACGACCTCCACGGAGCACAGCTCCACTTCAACACCTGAAAAGGCTAGTACTCAGCGTACCATGAGAAACAGATACCCACAAAGGGTACAAGTACCTACCTCCATGAGGTACCACCACAGAACCACAAACACAACTGTGCCACCACCAGGACACACCACAACTAGTCAAACCACAACGGTGAGTCAACACTCACAAGCCTACACCACAGGCAAAGCATGAGTCGGAAGGAGCGACGCCACCACACGGGAACGGACTACTGGTTCATGACGCTAGTATCCAATCCAGACAACACAACACAAGAACTACCTCTCAATCTCGCAGTCAAGGATGAAAGGTCCAACTGCCGATCCACAAGCACAAGCCAAAGAATAGTGGAGACCAACCAACACCACACCTGCAGACCACACACAACTGCAGGCCCATGACTGGCACCTTTAGGAACTCTGGCCTAAGCTCCCTAAAGTGAGGCACTGGAAAACAGGACTAGCTGGGGACCAGTGTCGACTGTACCCCCAACTACGAGCGCGCTACAAGCGACTGCACACCCACAAACACAAGTCGGTGCCCTCTGTCATCTTTCCCTCAGCCGGACGTACAACTCAAACACAGGAGTGAGGGTGTCTAGGACAGACGACACAGACCTCAACGGTACAACACAAGTACCGGGATAAACCCCGAGCACAACAAACACACGTGCCTGGCTCACACAGAACTTGGGGAACCTGACTACAGAGGTATTCCGGAATAGGCGCCGGACCACCACACTCGGATAACACACAAACCATGTCAATCACTTAACACCTCGGTGAAACTTATATCATAATACACTAAACATAATTGGCTCATCACCGGTCACCATGTGACCTCCAAACCATCTCACACTAGTACACACTTGGATCACAATAGCGTAACACAACCTTGCCTATCATTGGTCACTCTATGACCTCTATGGCAACACACACTACTTAGCATATAAATCATTATAATATTCTTCAAAAGACAACAATAAACCGGGGCTAGGTCCACATATGACCTTCACTACCCAATCACCTGGAAGTAACTATACAAGTTATATTACAATAGTCATAACATCGAGCCACTAGACATGCACACACATGCATGACACTCAAACCATGTAAACACCACGTGTATTACACACTAATTGTGTGCACAATACGCCAACCACGTAAAAACATGCTCACTTCATGAGCACCACCCTTACTATGTAAACAAACATGTAAACAACACGCTTCACAAGTGCGACAAGTGCCAATGCACCACTAGCATTGCCATGCACAATATTTAAACGATAATTAGATAATCGTACCGTTAAAACGAACACCACAAGCCCACTCGGCTATGGTCGCGACAGGGGATAGTGTCACCTTCTGCTCGCGATGTCCCGATGTGTCGCATTAGATAACCTAACGCGACAGGTCGGTCTGTTGCGACAAGCTATCGCGATAGAAGGGTTTGCCGCCTTCTGATCGCGACACCCTGACATGTCACGATGGCACACCTTAACGCGACGGGTCGGCCTGTCGCGACCTTGTCGCGACAGGGGGTTCCGACGCCTTCGCAGGAAGAAACCCTAATCTGGAACCTCTCTCTGGATATCCCATACAAACCACCCTAAACGGTAAACCAACCCAGTTTTCATGATCATTTCACCACCTATACATGGTATCTACTATTTGTAAAGAGGTAAACGAGCTAACATGCAATCCACATAACAAATCAAGGTAGAACTCCCTACCTCCACGAAGAACATGAACTCCCGGCATTTCCTCCGCACCGCATGACGTCCTCGCGGTGAGAACACGTTGAAAACCACGTCAAAATGCTGAATCTCCCGGAGGAACTGCAACAGCTTCCCCCTGGCCGAGCAGAGCTTACCAAAGCTCTGTCTGGCCAACCCTCTTTAAAAACGCACAGCGGTTAGGAACGTGACGTAGCCTTGCATCGCGACCTGAACGCGACGTAGGAGGCCGTCGCCTTCCCACTGTTGAAGTCAGCATGGCCGCCCAGCATGTGACACGCAGCGCACATGCAGACGACAACCCAAAATAGCGGCAACAGGAACGCGACCACCAGGGCCGTCGCGACCTGAACGCGACGCACACCCCCATCCCGTTCACAACCAGTGAACCAACGGGTGCTATGGGCCCAAACTGTCGGCCCACTAAGCCTCACACCCACGCGCAAACACCTGAAACACACACTAATGGGCCACACACTGGCCACCAAATTCTCTAAGCAAGGATCCACGAAGATCCAAAAAACGCGCGACGTTACATGTATAGGGTAGTTTACTTCGTGGATCTTCAATTGTCTTGAGGCATATGCTATTACTTTCCCTTGTTGCATTAAGACACATCCCAAACTTGTTCCAGAGGCATCTGAATAAATTTCAAATCCTCCCTCTTCAGTGGGTAAGGCGAGGACAGGAGCAGTAGTTAGACACTTCTTCAAGTTGTTAAAGCTCTCTTCACATTCATCGGTCCACACAAATGGATTTTCCTTCCGGGTTAGCTTGGTTAATGGTATTGCAATCTTCAAGAAATCCTTTATAAACCTTCGGTAATATCTTGCTATTCCCAGAAAGCTCCTGATTTCTGTGACGTTTGTCGGTCTCTCCCATTTCAACACGGCCTCTACTTTTGATGGATCAACAGCGATTCCATCCTTGGTTACTACGTGCCCCAAAAAGGATACCTCCTCAAGCCAGAATTCACATTTACTTAGCTTGGCTTACAATTTATTCTCCCTCAAAATTTGCAATGCAATCCTCAAATGTTCCTCATGCTCTTCTTTTGTCTTGGAATAGATTAGTATATCATCGATGAATACCACCACAAATTTATCAAGATATGGGTGATAAATGCTATTCCCCAACTGCAGGGGCATTTGTTAGTCCAAAAGGCATGACCATGAATTCATAATGCCCATACCTGCTTCGGAAGGCTGTCTTGTGTGTATCTTCTCCCTCGATCCTCAATTGGTAATAGCCGGATCTGAGATCTATCTTAGAGAAATATTTAGCTCCAGACAATTGATCAAATAACTCATCAATCCTTGGCAGGGGATATTTGTTCTTGATGTTTAACTGGTTTAATTGCCTATAATCTATACACAGCCTCATCGACCCATCTTTCTTCTTGACAAAGAGGACAGGTGCACCCCAAGGTGATGTGCTTGGTCGGATAAATCCTTTCTCTAGCAGTTCCATCAGTTGCTCTTTTAATTCCTTCAATTATGCGGGGAACATTCTATATGGTGCCCTAGATACAGGTGCTGCTCCAGGGATCAACTCGATGGTAAAATCGACCTCTAACTTAGGAGGAATTCCTGGCAAGTCTTCGGGAAAGACATCAGCGTACTCGCTGACAATATGGATGTCCTCAATCTTGACTTCCTTCTTTGCGATGACAACAGCAACCAGTAAGGCCATACAATCTTTCCTCATCATTCTTTTGGCTTGTAGTGCAGAGATGAGTGACAGTCTCCTTCGGTTTCTATCTCTTGAGAACACTAGTTTTGGGTAATGACTAAAGGTTATCTGGCTTCTCTTACAATTGACACTAGCCCCATGTTCAGACAACCAGTCTGCTCCTAGTATCACATCATAGCCCTCCATGTCCATGCATATTAAATTTGTAGGTAGATTTTGAGTTTCAATCGACACTTCACCAGATGACAAATGGTTTCTAAGATTGGTGCCAAGACCAATCGGGGTTGACACAACTAATCTAGATTTCATTGGGATTGGTTTTACAGGCAACGTGTCAACAAAGGTTTGAGATATGAAGGAATGAGTAGCTCCCGTATCATATTGAACAAATGCAGAACGGGAAAGAATAGTAACTGTACCTTCAACCACACCTCCTTCTTCCACAGCTTTGGGCTCCTAAATAGCTTGTAGACGGCCTTGCCTCCTTTGTCCATTCAAACGCTTCTCTTGTGGGGCTTATTCCTTCAGCATTGGGCAGTCAGAAATTATGTGGTCACGACTCCCACAGTGCAGACATCTCTTCTGAGCTCTATAGCATTGTTCAGATTGGTGACTAGCTTTATCACAATGCTTGCATCTTTCCTCATTTGCCACTACCAACTGCTTGCCTAATTCCTTCGGCTTCTTTTCGGCTTGTTCAATAAAACCACCACTGGGCCTTTTCCTCCCAATGGTCGGTTGATACTTTCTGGCAGTAGAAACTTGTTCTCTCTTCACAGACTTTCCCTTGATTCTATCAGCGGTCTCCATGACATCTTCCAGTAATTGAGCCTTCTTTATCATGTCCGCATAGGTTTGAATGTCATTAGCGCCAGTTGGGTGATATACTGGGGCCTCAAGCCATTCAGAAAGCGTTTTTCCTTCATTCTTTCTATCCCAACCAAATGAGTGGCGTATCGGGACAGACGGGAGAATTGGGCCTCATATTCGGCCACAGTCAGACCCCTCTGTTTCAAAGCCACAAACTCGGCTACTTTTCGCTCTTGAACCCATTCAGAAAAGTACTTGGTGTTGAAGCATTCAGTGAACTGTGCTCAAGTCAGTTGTTGTCCTTCCAGAGTCGCCTCAACCAACTCCCACCATGCCCTGGCATCCTTTTCCAGTTGAAAAGTCACCAGCAATACCTTGTTTTGGTCCATGCATTGCTTGACCCTAAAGATCCTTTCAATTTCTTTGACCCAATGTTCAGCAACATCCGGGTCAGTACTTCCTTCGAATCTCGGTGGATCCATACTTCGAAAATTTCGATGGAGATCACCAGCTCCACGGTTACCTCCACCTTGGGTGGCTTGCAGGATTGCCTGAGTAAAGTTTTGCAAAGTTTGTTCAACGGCCATTGAGGTAATAAGTACCTTCAATATAATAATATATAAGTTAGACATCTAAATATAACACATGTGACTCCTATTCCCATAGCTCTACCCAAGCTCACATTAGGTATGACAGTTTTTTGACTCGTGTGATCTAGTTTCATTCCATATTCCTATTCTCTAGGACCCTAAAGTTCAGGCTCTGATACCAACTGTCAACTAATTAAAAACCTTACATCAAAAGACCAACTAAAGGGTCCATTATTTAAATAAAACTCCATGAAAATGTTCACTGTTACATAAACTACTTAAACATCTATTCCTAAACTGTCGACTCCTCATAAGACGGGTGCTCTTCACTCTTGCCCTGCCCCATCGGAGTCCACTGGATCCTCATCACTACCTAAAAAGGACAGGATGATAGGGTGAGCAAACTAGCTCAGTAGGATTTACATCTCAATGTGCGGGCACTAGTATACATGATTAGCATCTTAAATAAGTCGGATATGACTATGAATATGAAGATTATGCATGCTTTTCTAACAAGTCAAATAGCTGAATAGAACGAATATCATATCAAGTCAATTATTGAATTTCATATGCAATGGATAGGTAATTCAATAATAGAATCATATCAAAAGGAATTAGCCATATTCACAAAGATATCACATATTCACGTGATCAGACGTATTATGTCAAACTTATCATATCATATCAAACGAAGGCACATTCACACAAATCTTGCACACAAATCAGTGCGATGCCAAGCACCACAAGTCCATACTCCCGCGGTTGTAAGTACGTTGGGGCGCTCCTCCTCAGGACCAGACAGGGCTCCTATTGCACAGGCATTAGTCAAATGGACCGAAGTTCCACGTTGTGCCGATCAAACATATACACATTATGGCCATGGAATTTCAATAACAAGCTCATTGTAATAAGGACATGATCATTCATAGACTCAAGGTATGACAATAGCTCAAGAGATTAATTGGACAGCATAACAACGTATCTTATGTTTCATAACTCATTAATGTATTGACAAGAGGGTGACTAATGACAGATCGTATGCGGTACAAGTGCTCTCTATCTCTAGGGTACTTCATGGTACAACCAGCTCGGTCTCTATGAGGGAATCCATATAGTACGGAGACTTACAAAGGTCTTAGGGAAAAGATCGCTAGTCTGCCAATACGAAATGACCGGCAGAGAGCTCCCAATTCCCCAAGAGGGGTGTGCCTAATGGTGCAAACATGTAAGTGACGTGTCTCGGAACTTTCCTAATCATGTATGCATTTGATGAATAATTAATGGAACATCGGAAAACATATAAATAAGGAAAACCCACATGCAAATCATGATGGAAAAACTTAACTAACAAGTCCATTCTAACATGTATTCATCCACACATTCATATCATATTCTTATCATGTCAATTTCTCATAAAGCTAGATCACAAGATAATAATCAATGAACATAATATCATTCACATTAGAATCATTTTCAAGTCATTATAGCTTTAAAATAGGTTGATTGATTTTAGGCCAATGCACACTTTGTAACAATATGTAACATGCTTACAGACCCAGAAACTAAACATGCTGGCTGACTAGCCGGACAGAACAGTCTCGGGTCGGTCTTCGAATCGTGTCATACACAGTAGACGTATTTCATAACACGGTGTACAGCCACGCATGGCTAACTGTGAAGAATGGAAATCGTGACGGCTTACCTGGTTGCCTTTAACATTGAATCGCGATGGGATACCCCTTCGTGTTCATGAAAAGCATTTAAAATAGTAATATAAAAATTGGCGAAAAGTTTGAGCGGGAAAACATGACAAATCGCTACGGGAATAAGATAAGCGCTGAAATCCGTGCAACGCGTAGTTCCACGCGAACAGTTGACTAGTCAGACAACGAATCGCGATGGACTTCATTGTCGTTTTTTAGAGAATCGCGATGGCCAAGGCCGACGCAATACTAGGCGCTAGAATCGCGTCGCCTGGTCCGATCGTGATTCAAGCCCCAACCCGAAAATGCAGGAAAACGTTGTGACCTTCATGACAGGCCTATAACTTGAAATATAATGACATTTAGACAAAACTCTCAACATGAAACATGACGAGGACAACTAGTAGAAGAACTTTCATGTTTAGGGTTGATCTAATTCAGTCTCGATTCACATGAAACATAAGAAGAACGCAAAAAGCCCTAATCATATGCGACTTAGGGAAAACACTTATAACTCGACAGATACACCATGAAAGTTGAGCAAATCACTTGCATATGAAACTAGACATGCAGCACTACAAGATGGTATAGGTTTCATTTAGTTTTGGCCCGAGATCACCTACCTTTTGGACCAATGTAAGAGATGCAACAGCCCAAGTCGATGCAGAGCGCGATTGAGGAAGAAGCTCGTTTTCCCCAGCCGTTCTCCTCTCCTCCTGCACCCTAGCTTGCTTCTCATGACCCCAACTCAATGCCAAACTTACCCTAAAAGTTTGGTGGTGATTTCTTATAGTTTTAGGGTTTAATCCATGCCCTAATGGGACTAGGAAAGGTGGCATGTGAATTCTGCATGGTACATTCCAAAAATTGGAATTTCTCCTCCCAAATGAAGTAGCTACACCATAGGAAGGAGCTAAGCATGGTTTGCCACGATTTGGCTTGCTATGCTTGGCTAATAGCATAAGTTTAAGCCCCAATTTGCCCTTCCTAATTACCACATAATTACAGGTACGAATTTTGGGTATTTTCTTGCTCCAATTTTATTCTTGGGCCAAAAGTGATCTATTGGCCCAATTTTGATAATAGATCATTAATACATGATGTTGGAAGTCTCTCCAACTTATTTATTTAATTTATGCTCGTGTTATTTTTCCGCGTTAACGGTTTTCCGACTTAGTTTCCTAATTTGGGTAATTAATCACATTGTGATGTACACTGGGCCAATCGGATTTTTCATTGCACGAATTTCTTCGTGGAACACTTAGGAATAATGTTTGGGGTTGATTTATAATATTTATGAAATTTTCCAATGTGTTCTCTCTTGTACGATAGTGGTACGTAACTTTTACCATTTCGATAATACAGAAATTATTTATTTCTAATTTTCTAAATTTTCGGGATGTTACAAAGGCCCTCGAATTTTGTTCATATTATGCTTATTTAACTTTGTGTATATTATAATTATTTATTTACTTATGTGCAGATGTATGTACATGTTATTTTTGTACATATTATATTTATTTAATTCTGTGCACATTGTATTTAAATAATATTGTACATATTGTATGTATCTATGTGGTGTATATTGGTTACTGGATGTTTTGTTTTCTTCTGAAATCCATGTTAACATCAACATCCCTTGACGTTAAGGGCAGGTTGACGGCAACAAGTGTGCCGTTGATTTCATGGGCAGGGGAGATTAATGTCCAGATCGATGGACGCTGACTTCCAGTTAACGGCAGCAATGTGGCCATTTACTTCTTCGATTATGTTGTGATTCCAAATCTGAAAATGGCTGTGTTTTCTCCGGTTCTTGATTTGAAAACCTATCCCTAACGGTAGGAAACCCAATCCTAAGCGTACCCTGACCCATTAGCCCTATAAAACACCTAGTTTTTTCGCAGATTAGGTCTTTTGGCTCATGAGAAAACCTAGGGTTTCTTGTGAGAGGAAGAGACTGTTTGCAAAGCTTGATCTATCGTGTGAGGGGTTCTTCCGGCGATCTACATCGATTGGGAGGTGCTCCTTGGATTGTTGAATCTTCCCCGACTCCGGAGATCGATCTACATCAGCAGAAAGACCGGATCTGGGAGGAGAAATCTCACCTTCTTGGCTTGGCTGAGGAGGGCTTCTTCGACTAATTAAACCCATTAGAGATTTATTTACAGGCAAGTAATCGAAGGGTATCATCCCTAGACATGTCCTTTAGGTCTCAGAAATTTTACGGATTTTTATTCATGTCATGGAACCCCCAATTCTCTTCTTTTTGTAAGTTCGGTTTGCACTTCTGCAGACAGGAGGTTGACGGCAACCTTGTTGCCGCCAAGTTCCTGAGTTAACGGCAGCATCGTGTGTCGTTAACCCATCTTGGCAGCAAGCCCCTTGCCGCCAAGTTCTTCAGGTTTTTTAGAACAATTGTTTTGATCTCTGTGCTGTGATTTTCGGACTTCTGGTGATATGTACATGTTGTAAAAATTAGGGTTTGACAGGTATGGTATGTAAGTCATATCATGAGGTTCTGTCAATTTTTTGAGCATGATATTATTTAGTTTAATTTTTGTTATTAGAAAATAAGCATGATTTGGCTGTATTTAATTTGGAATAATTTGTTTTGTTGCATGTTAGGGTTTTAAAAAGTTTCCATGATCTTTTATTTCCACTGTACTCTCTTGTTTATTTATGTACATCTCGACCTATTGTGTAGTGATGGGTAAATGTTCCACTGTAATGACGCCCTTTATATCGATGTGGATTGGTATAATCGTACCAGTATAAGGAGGGTCGTTATAGTTTTACTTTTTTTATGGTTTCTCTCACTATTTCAAGACCTAACTATTGCCTTTCGCCAACCTCATACCAGCAGAACGTCGAACGACAGCTCCTGCCATAGAGTGCCTCGAATGGTGCCATTTGAATACTAGCTTCATAACTATTGTTGCAGGAAAACTCGATCAGAGGCAAGTGTTCATGCCAATTCCCACCAAAGTCTAGGACCCGTGCTCTGAGCATATCGTCTATCACTTGGTTTGTTCTTTCTATCTGGTCATTAGTTTGGGGGTGGAATGTTGTACTAAAGTTTAGTTTGGATCCCAGGGCACTATGCAAGCCTTTCCAAAAATGGGATGTAAATCTCGGATCTCGATCAGATATAATGGAAACAGGGACTCCATGTAGTTGAACAATCTCCTTAACATATAGTGCTGCTAAGATGTCGACCGACCATTTGCTCTTAATTGGTAAGAAGTGAGCGGATTTGGTTAAGCGATCGACAGTTACCCATACCCCATCTATTACACTTCTAGTCTTGGGCAGTCCAAAGACAAAATCCATCCTAATACCATCCCACTTCCATTCTGAAATTTCTAAGGGTTTGAGTTTACCTGCAGGTCGCAGGTGCTCTGCCTTGATTTGTTGGAAAGTTAAGCATCAAGCGACGTATTCTGCCCCTTCTCTCTTCATATTAGGCCACCAGAAACTCCTTTTCAAGTCCTGGTACATCTTTTTGATTCTGGGGTGAATTGTATACCTTGTCTTATGAGTTTCATCCATGATAGTCTTCTTTGTTTCTACATGGTCTGGTACACAGGTCCGTCCTTGGAACAACAATTTTCTTTCTTCTGTTATAGAGAAGTTTGGCCTTTGTTCAAGATTTTCTTTTATTTCCACAAGCATTGGATCGTTGTCCTTCAATACTCGAATATCTTTGAGCAGTGTAGATTGTATTCTCATGTTGGCGATTAGATACCCTTTTTCTTTTGTCTCGACATCAATATTCAGTTTGGCAAAATCTTCTAGTAATCACCACTCACCTATCATGAGATTGAATAATGTAGCCATTGGCTTCCGGCTAAGAGCATCTGCCATGGCATTTGCCTTGCCTAGGTGATACTAGATGATGAAGTCAAAGTCATTCAAGTACTCCAGCCACCTCTGTTGTCTCATGTTTAACTACTGCTGCAAAAACAAAAATTTCAAACTTTTATGTTCAAAAAATACAATGAACTTCTCACTATATAAATAGTGATGCCATATCTTCAGAGCGAAGACTACAGCCGCCAGCTCTAGATCATGTACAGGATAATTGTCCTTGTATTTCTTCAATTGTCTGAAAGCATAGCATATCACCTTCCCGTTCTACATCAATACACAGCCAAGGCCGATTCCTCATGCATCTGTATACACTTCGAAGCTTCCTTCAGCTACAGGTGATGTCAACACACGCCGAAGATAAATGTTCTTTCAATGACAAGAAACTATCTTCACATTCGGCCATCCATGTGAATGGGTTCTCCTTTCTTGCAAGTCTAGTCAAGGGCACAACTATCTTTGAGAAGTCCTTGATGAAGCGTTGATAATAGCCGACAGTCCAAGAAAGCTTCTGATCTCAGATACAGTAGTCAGTCTATCCCAGTTCTTCACTGCTTCAACTTTCGAATGGTCTACAGAAATACCCTCCCTGGATATAATGTGGCCAAGGAATGACACCTCCTCTAGCCAGAAATCACATTTACTCAACTTTGCATACAGCTGGTTGTCCCTAAGCACTTGTAAAGCAGTCCTCAAATGTTCTTCATGTTCTTCCTGTTGAACCACTCCTACATTTTATCCTTTATTTTGGTGATAACAAAACTCATGTTTAACTTAATAATATCATCAATATATTTCATATCATGTTTCTTCCATGAATACAATATATTCTTGCATTATCACACTAAAGTTTAACTTTGTCATATCTCATGTTTTGGTTAATACAATTGCTTAATTAATGTGTGCATAGCCATCTGCTTATATAATCTTTAAATGCACTATAATAGTATCACAAAAGAATGTATTTTATAAACACTATATTTGGATAGCACATATGTTCTTCTGTTTGCTCAAAATTTTTCGAAGTCCACAACCAGTATATAACTCCGACTCCTGGAAAGTTGAAGTATGATATCGACTGTTAAACAAACGAAGTCCAACTCCGACTCCTAAAAAGTCGAAGTGGTTCAACTCTGACTCTTGGAAAGTCAAAGTGGTTCAACTCCGACTCTTGAAGAGTTGAAGTTGACCAACTCCGACTCCTGGAAAGTTGAAGTGTGATACATACTCCTACTTCGACTTCTAAAGAGTTGTAGTTAACCAACTCCGACTCCTGGAAAGTTGAAGTGTGATACATACTCCAACTTCTTTATAGTCGAAGTTTCTATACTTAAACATCGATTGCCTCTATATTTCAAACGTTTCAAAATGTTTGTGGCGGCAACTAAAAAATTCATATGTACTTCACATATTATCTTATTATTTCTCTGTCTGACTGAAGTTCTTTTTGCTGCCTATCCTTCAAGGTAGGTGAGATGTTGTCAGCAAAAAATAAGGACTCCTTCCTTCCTGCTAGACAAAAAGGGTCGTACCTAACATGTCTGGATGTTAGCAAAAAACATGGAAGTAGGGCAAGGTATGGGCCTTTTGTCAGAAGAACCTTTTAGTCTAACTCTATCTTATGTTCCTACATATATCTAGATTTCCCTCTACACCAAGTGTCTGTTAGACAGAAGAAGAAAAAGAGTAGATGAAGAAGAAGATGAGCAACGGCTAGAAGAGTTCCAACGGATCTCTTCAACAGATCTGTTCAAGTTGCTCCATAAAAGGTTGAAGCAAGGCTGAAGATAAAGATATGAGCCTTCCTGAAAATTTCTGAAAGAGTGTACATCTAGTGAGAAGCCTCAACGCCATACACACTCAAAGCAAGAGAGAAAGAGCTCGAGCCTAAGAAGAAGTGTGCACGCAACCATCTGAAGTCTTCAAGCATTCAAGCTTCTTTTCTCTCTTCACTCTCTCTGTGCATCATTGTAAAGCTGGGGGAGAATCTGTAGCTGAGAGTTTAAGTTCCTTAGGGTTCATCTTGTATAACTCTTAGTCCGTTCCTTTTTTTTAAGAAAGACTTGGTCCAACTATAGGACTGTATATAGTGTTCCTCTTCCTGTGTGAAGAGAAGGCTAGCGGGGTGCTAGTGGTTTCTGTTCAGCTGTGGGACTGTACACACTATTCCCCTTGGGTTAAGAGAAGAACCTAGATGGGGTTGCTGTCAGCAGAACCTAGCTGGGGGTTTAAGTCTAGCAGAATCGCACTAGGATTTGTTCCAGGAGGGTGGCTTCTTGACCTGTAATAGAAGTGAGTTTCCTTCCTATTCAGAAAGGAAGAGGACCAGCAGGGAGCTAGGGGTTTGTATATCCTTTGAGAGATTGTACCCTGGTTAGTTAAATCCCAAGATTTGCTTGGGGACTAGATGTAGGTCTTCCACTAGAGAAGTACCGAACCAGGATAAAATCTTTGTGTTCTTGTGTGATTGTTTAAATTTGCTTCCGCAATGCTACTCTATCTCCACACACAACTACATTCACTAACCGAAGTTTTCAAGTGGTGATTTTTGTGTTTTAGTTTCAGTATTTCTGCAGCTATTCTATTCTCCCCCCCCCCCCCCCCCCTCTAGAAAGCTTGCTGTCATATCATCTGCGGGCTAACACTTCCTTTGTCTTGGAGTAGATAAGAATATCATCATTGAATACTACCACAAATTGATCCAAGTATGGCCTGTATTTGTTGTTCATGAGTTGCATAAAAGCTGCTAGGGCATTTGTTAAGCCGAACGGCATGACCACGAACTCGTAATGCCCATATCTACTTCTAATTGCAGTGTAACGACCCGACCTCTCGGACCCCCACCAAGGGCCCCGAAGTTCGCGTCGCCACCCATGGATCCGAAGACCCGAAAGGGTTAGAAGAAATAGTCTAGTGAGATATGTACTGAATTCGAATAACTATAACCATCTGTACAATATACAAAAGTCTATACAACATGTCCCAAGAAAAAGTACAGGTACAAGAAGAAAGGTGCAGTCCTTAAGGGGCATACCCCGAGGACTTGCAAAGCACAACTCTGTACTCACTCAAGTACAAGAGCTCACAACACTTGCTCTCACTACTGCTGACAACACACGGCACCACAGCCGCCTCCGCAACCCGTCCGACAACGAGCTCCTGCGACGAAGAGCCCCTAGCTGAAGGAAGTAGGGGGGGTCAGCCTCGTGAACAAGGCCTAGTAGGGATTACCAGTCCCTCACCGGCCAGAGCAACAGGAACTCTAAAAATAGGAAACTACCCTAGAAAGCTGTAAAGCAAGGGACACCTACAGTAGGGTACTACAAAGCAGCGGAATAGAACAGTACAATGCCACGACCACCAACCAAGGTTGTGACACACACGACTCCCGCAGAAACCAACGGAGTAGGCACAAAGCGGAAGCAACCCTCGGCACCCCCGCCGAGACCACGCAACAACTAGGCGACAACGACGTCTCACCTCAGGCACAGCCACCTCAGACCTCCACAAGGTCGAGGGCCTACAAGCAGAACCACCCTGGACCCCAGACACACCGCAAGGTTGGGAAGCCACACATACCATGCCACCACGGACTGGCATCCAAGAACAGGACCACGGAACCAAGAGGACACCAAGCGAAAACCACCATAAGCACGAGTCCGCACAAGGCCAGACCAACGACGCCCACGAAAACTAGACACGACCAGGCTATAACCGTCGTGCAAGCTAGGGCAATGGATAACACTTGGAAACATCATGAGGAAACGTCATTACAACAACAAGAACCAAGCCACCGCCACTGGCAGCTAAGAGGGGGACGCATCGTCCACACCCTTTCCGCTTGCTAGTCGGATCCTGCCTCCGCCTCCCCAGAAGAGCGAGACATAGCCGCCACAGAAACACACAAACACACACAACAATGCAGCCTGGCCAAGTTGCGGCCCCATACCTTGCACCACTACGTGGCTCTGGAACCAACGCAGAGAGAGGCAGTGAGACAAAGGACTATCTGGGCCGCGCCGGGAAGAGAACCACCTCGACGACCTCGGCGTCTCGCCCCAGACAAGAGAGCTCCACAAATGACTCAGCGCCGCTATCCAAACCTCATTTTCCCCTCCGCTCTAGAGTCCGCCAACTCGGCGGCCAACTCGAGCACGCTCGTAACCCGGAGTACTCCCTCAACAGGCTCCCGAGGATAGGGGTCCCAGGCAACAGAGACAACCTCTGAACAGGACAAGCCCTCAAGTGCCAAGCATCGGACGAACAGGCGGGGCAAGCACAACAAGAACCACGCCAAACCGCTGGCTTCTAACCCACGACACACCCAATAAGCGAGAGGCACACACGGACCCTCAAGAGGGCCGTCGGCCAACCAAGGCACTCACGAGCAAGCCAGAACCTCGGAACACTACCAAAAGTACGAAAAACCCGTCGCTCTGCTAATAATCGATTGACCGCCAGTCAATCGCTTATTAGACAGACGCGACCCTCCTATCACCGCCGCCAGGACACGGCCACGAAGGTGACACCTTCAGTCACTGAACACAGCCAGGCAACCTGCCGCGTTCCCCACCTGAAGGTCCCGAGGGCAAGCCATTCTTGGGGTACATGCCGACACCCCAACCGGAACCACAGAACACCCAAGGCACACACAGGCACTGTCGCGTCCCCCTAGGCTATCGTGATACCATCGCGATGGGGAAGAGCACTGCGACAGCACCCTGTCACGCCAGGGCAATGGGTCGCGACAGCAACCCTGTTGCGACAGGAAAATGCGTCGCAACAGCGACCCTATCGCGACAGGCAACCGCATCGCGATAAGGTCACGCCAGATCGGGCCGACACCTCTTCTGGTGTCACGACCGCGGGGCACGTCGCGAACTAGTAGAGAGGCAGACTGACGAGATGCTCCATCCCGGGGCCGTCCACACGCCACAAACACCACCACATAGGGGAGGGGAGAATGGGAAAGTAGTAAACACTAAGTACAAACCCCGAGGGGCTCCCAATCCTCCCGGATCGAGAAGAGTTCAAGTAATCCCTACCTTTCACGAAGAACGAACCCCAATAGGGCCCTTCACATCGGTTGGCCACCTCCTCCTCACTCTACGCAAGGTCCACGACGCCACGGCATCACGCACGGCCCTCCTCCTTGCCTGAAACACACAAAGGGGAGAGGGGGAGGCGAAGCACCGCCGGAGGGAGAGAAGAGAGGGGAAAGAGGTAGAGAGGGGGAAGGGGTCACTGGCCAACGCCTTAAGCCTTCGACACCCAAGACGCGGTGGAGCGACGCGTCACGTTAAGAACCTTAACGCGATAGGTCAACGCACCGTGACAAGAACACATCCCCCAAGGATGCCGCGATAATGCGACAGGTCGTACTGACACACCTGCCACCCTGATAGGCGTCAGACGACCGAAATGACAGAAAGCAGTCACAACGCGTTGACCGGCCGTGACAACAAGACGCGACGGGAAAGCCGGGCGCAACAAGAATGCGACGTATACGCTCGTCGTGACAAGGATGACTGTCGCGTCGCGCACCCACGATGCAACACTAATGTGTCTTCCAGCCTAGACGCGTTAGTGGCCAGTCATCCAAGACACCGGACTGAAAGTCGGGAAGTCGGGTCTTACATCCTACCCCCCTTAAAACAATTTTGGCCTCGAAATTGAGGCAAGCCCAAAAGATCCCGAGGCACGAAATGAAGCACAGGGAGTAAATGTAAGACCAATGCGATTAAGCCACTAAGTCTCAACACGACTTTCTCGTGGCGACAAACACATCGCCAAACGCGCGCGGGCACACGAAGCGAAAAAACCAACGGCTCCCACAATGGGCTCCAAAACACATGAGTGGAGCACACAACCGAAAACCAATGGCTCGCTTCATCGACACGTGAGGCGTCCAAATGGAACGACAACCCCACAAGTGTCGAGCAACGCCAAAACAAGCCTGAACGGCAGAAAATGCCAGCCGAGAATCGCATAGCTGCAGCCACCAACTGACCCCGCTGTTGGGACCAACCAACCAGCAACCTACTCTGTCACCAACAAAACCCGACAGAGGACGCAGTTTCCAGCATCAACATGAGAAATGCCTGAGAACCAACCACAAGTCTCAGGGGAACAGCCTCGCGCTACTAGCAGCAGCTAGCATCAGTCACTAGCCCAACCGAGAAGCCACACGAGCGATGAGAACCAGAGCACATCACGCTTGCAGAGGATCCGCAACACACAGAACGTCGTCTACTATCACCACTAGGTCTCACCCAGACCTTCCTCGCGGTTCAACAGGGACAACAAATGCACGTGGAGAAACCTCAACATGCGAAAACGGTATCCACTGTCACCACTAGGTCTCACCCAGACCGTCCTCGTGGTCCGACAAGGACACCAAACGCATGCGGAGCCACAAAAACTGGGAGTTACACGCTCCACAATGTGGCACACCGCGACGGAAGCCTGAAAGACGTCTGAGGTTAAGCCAAAGCTAGACACCTCCCAATGTCGACAAACCACGTGGTTGAGTACTAGCAAGCCAATAAGCCTCACTGTCACCAGACGAACCGACAGGAGACTCCGCCATCGGCTTCCAAACTCACCAACGCCACGCACAACCAGAGAACCAACAAGAGTTGGTAGCACACCCGCCACGTGCACACAGAGCTCAGCGTGGGTACCAACGTGCCAACCACCAGAAAGAAGCACAACCACACGGGAACCGAAATAACCACAGAGGTTGAGGACAACACGTCGACCTTAGAGGGACTCAGACCAAAGTAGGGTACCACAACCGAACACACTCGCTCCCAAAGCGAGAGGGAAAACCAAGACACATGCTACGACCAAAGCCTAGCATACCACCAATAGGGCTACCTAGGCAAAGCAAAGCAGCCACCCCACAATGGTAACGGTACAACCACAAGGCATAGGCCAGCACAAAGTGTCCCAGAGGCGGAAAGTTCAAAACCTCTGATACCGAGCAAACTTGTGAAACAACGCACGAAGCTCACGATCAAGGTACATGGCACAACACATGGTGCTATCACAAGAACCAGGGGCCACCCAAGGTACAATACAATGCACCAAGACTCCAAACAGCACAAGACTGAAACACTCGAGCACGAGCACATGGTGCTACCACAAGCACCAGAACTAAGCAAAGTTCAACAGAGGTGCACCAGCAGCCGAAACAACACCACGGGCTAACAGGAAGGACTCTTTACCAGAGACCCGCCAAAAGCCACACGCAAAGGACCGCAAGCTTGAAAAGGGCAGAATAGGCCATGCCGACCCCAGCCCTTGAGGCACAAAAACACGAAGCATCGAAAAATGCTCGAGGCACAACACACACAACCGCACCAACTGCCCGAGACAACACAGGGCCCACCAAAGGGGACTCTCCACTAGAGACCCACAAGGGAAGCGCATGAAAAGCCGACAACATCAAGAGCACAACAACCACGTCAGCTCCAAAAAGCACACCAAAACACGGAGCACCGACTCTGTCGCACGGGGAGCGAGAACCACAGCAACTCCCTGGCGCGCAAGAACAAGAAGCCCCACCTCCATCGCGACTGATAGAGATGCCAAACACAGAAAATGATGGTAGGAAAATCCTTCAAGGCACAAGCCGAGGCACAATCGAGCACACACCGGAACAACGCTTGCACGAGCAAGCCAAGCAAGAAATGCACAGCGAAACAATGCTCACACAACAATCCAATAGAAAATGGTGCTACCTCACACTAAACCAACAGGGATCCAATGCCCCAAATTGTTCAGGCAGGCAGCAAGAAACAATCACAATGACAAATGGCACGAACAGGTCCACCGACCCACGGTGCCATAAGGAAATGACAGGACGAGGGGAGCAACCACCTCAACCCGAAAACAACTCAAGGGAAGATGACTCCGCCAGAAGGTCGCAACGATGCGCACCCTGGAAACACAACACCACAGTGGAGCATCGCCACCCTGAGCAACCAACGGAAAGCAAAGGAAGGAGACACACAACGCAACGAGTCTCTTCCACACGCGGGAGGGAAAATCCACAATGCAAGACTGACACTTCCATAAAAAGCACAACCAGCCAAACATCCACTGCACTCACCAGATCACCATCTGCAAGAGCACGCCGGGCGCGAGAAGCGAAGCAAACCACCCGACCACGGGGACACATGAAGTCCCACCAGCGTAGCCGAGAAACTCAGAAATGAACAGCAAGGCAACCTAGCCAGCGCAATGCATAGACACATGGTCGAAGGCACCACACCTTGACCGAAAATGCCCAGGCATACTGTAACACAGACAGTCCAACCGGCAACAACGATAGCTCATCTCTACAGAGAGAGAGAGCAGCGACAACCAAAACAAACACAAGGCAGCTTTAAGGATAACCTCCACCAAAAGTGACAAAGGGCGATCCTGGGAAGAACCTTCACCAGAATGAACAACCCAACGACCAAACGACAGAGAACTTCAGAGAGAACACTGCAGTTAGCAGAAGCAACGCAAGCCGGTCCTGGGAGAACCTCCACCAGAACCACCAAGGTACAGTTCTGGGAAAACCTGCCAGAACGCACCAGCCAAATCAACAGCATACCTCAGACCCTGTGGCAACACAGCAACAACAGAAATGAGCACGGAATAGTCTTGGGAGAAACCCTCACCAAGACAACAATAAGCAGTTCTGGGAAACCTCACCAGAACACAGGGCAACCAAGCGATGCACCTCAACCCAGAGGGCAATGCAACAGCAACCAAAAACGAGCACAACACAGTTCTGGGGAAGCCTCACTTCCGCCAGAACCCACAAAGAAGGACTTCGGGAGCACCTCACCAGAGCTCACAACCAGCCAGCACCAGGCCGACCACAACCATAGACCAGTGTCGCAGCGTGTTGAGCAACTACCCCTAAGAAATTTAGAGATTTTCTTAATATTTATAAACAATGTTTTTGCTATGACAAATCTTTAAATATATGTTTTTCAAAGTAGATATACCACAAAATTCTATACAGATAAAATTCATGAACACTCAAAAATTTCTAAGGCCACAGACTACTTCTATAGCCTACTGAATTCGACTGATGCCTTTGACTGCAAACTGACTCCTTCAGAAACTCAGTCAAAAGTCTTGAAATTTTTCTAAGTCCACAACTTTGCATAACATTCGACTCGTACAGCCGAATGTTTCCTTACTCTGTATTCGACTGATGACTCCAACTGATACAGTCGAATGCTTCATAAATCCTTAGCACTCCATTCGACTGCTACCTTCAGCTCATACAGCCGAATGTTTTTTCTTACGCTTGATTCGACTGATATCTTCGACTGCCACAGCCAAATACCTTAGAAATCAATACATAGTATTCGACTGCTGTAGTCGAATTACCTTATTTTCTCAGAAGTCGAATCACTTGATCTTTTCTCTACTGAAGTCGAATCATTTATATTTCTTCAGTCGAATTATCTGTTCTTATGCATTCGACTTCACTATCAGTTCTTGTACATTCGACTTCATTGTCAGTTTTGTGCTTGTACTTTTTACCTCATTGTCAATTCTATCTTGAAATATAAAAGACTATCAAATCTATTTTGATTCTTAAATATCCTAGACATAACTTCTTTGTAAGATGCTTGTTGTATCTTACTGAAACCTCCGAATATTATTATTTTAATATTCCTCTGACATGACATGACATATTATATTTAAAATATTCATCCTGTGCAAAACTTTTTCTAAAATGCTTTTTTTTTTAACTCTATAAGTCTTGATGTCCTTGCTTCAGATTATTAGACTCATAAGACACAAAGCATTTATGAATATCTCAGGCGCATGGCATCTGACTGTCTCACCTACCCCTGACAGACCCATGCTTCACCTTTTCAGCATAATCTGTCTATCTGCTTTTCTTTTCTGAAAAATTTGTGGGATACTAGGTTCCATACTTTCTTTTGTACTAAAACTAACCCACCTACCACAAAGGTATGGAGATACGTTTCTCTTTGTCTTGTGCTTGTAACAGGCATTAATTGGAGCATATGTTTAGCATGTTTTTTTCTCAGAACAGCTTTACAAGAGCTTGTCTTCTAGCTGTGAACAACTGCTCCTCTTCTGAAGACCTTGGGAAGATGCAAGTTTCAAGATCTCCTGGACAAAGTCTTCAAGATCCAAAGGATCCCAGAAACTCTCTTCAAACGACTAAATTGCAAATAGTCACCAAGCTCCAATGACTATCTTCTTCAAACATCTATATTTTGAAGATTATAAAAGAAGCTCAATAGAGAGACTAAAAAGACATATACACACTAGATACACCGAAGAGCATACAAGCCAATTCTCCTGAAAAGCTTCATTCGAATCATTCAAAGCTCTCTCTCAAGCCTTCCTGCTAGCAACAGTCGAAGAGCTCCACTTCAGAAAATTTTCTTCTGAAGTTCTGTGTTGGGTGGGAATTATAATTGTGATATTTTCTTCAAGTCCACCCTTGTTGCTTCATATAGGATTTAGTTTCATTTCTTGATCTTTTAATCCTACTGAAGTCAGTGTGTGTTTGTGCTCAGATTTGAGGCAAACACACAAGTGTTTTAATTCTTCTTCCTTTGTAATCTCTACAGAAGGTAGTTCTGCATTGCCCCTCCTGTGAAGGGAAGGCCTTGTGAAAGGCAGTCATTGTACCCCTAATTAGGGAAGACTTGCTTAGGAGTAAGTGGGTTTGTAATTCCTCTCAAGGGTGAGAGAAGGCCAATTTGTTGGTAGTTAGTGGAAATCTCAAGTGGTTGACTTGAGGACTGGATGTAGGACTTCCATGTGGGAAGGGCCGAACCAGGATAAAATCCTTGTGCATTTCTTTGTGTGATTGTTTCCACCAAGTTTACACTTGAATCACACACATCACACTAAGTACTAACATATCCATTTAGTGTTGTGTTTTTCAGAAGAAATTTTTAAAGATAAAAAGTCCTATTCACCCCCCCCCCTCTAGGACGGTTTGTTTGCCATTTCGATCCAACACAGCGTTCAACCAGCGATGCAACATGGCACACAAAACATCTGCTTAGCCCAAGCAACGACACCGACTGAGCAGAGCACAGCGCACAATAGCGCACAAACAGAAGACCACACATAAGACCAACACAGCACACACCCCAACAACAGGGGAACAGCCAACAAGGCATGGACACTTCAACCGTTTCCACAGACAACAACTCTGCACCAGTGAAGGCCACACCACACGCAGGCTCTCTCAGCCACAGCGGCACGCACACACCCAATTGCGCTGAAGACTACCAAGAGCACCGCGCCTAGACTTGCTAGCAAGCGTCCTCCACACGGGGAAGACCACTACCAGTGAGTCCACAGCCAACCGCGCCACCACGGCACGAACACATTGAGCGACCACACTCGCCACGCTCGCGGAATGGCAACAGCTGCAACCCTTCTGCAACACGCACACGAACCTTACAGTGAAGCCGCACACCTGTAAAACAATTAAAAGCACAAGCCTAACACTAGTCGGATGGTGTCAGCAGCATACTAGTACTTTTCTTTGGGACAGCTATAGTTATTACTTCCTTACAAATCTCCGTAGATCTGTCACGTCCTAATAAAAATTTATTTATCGGAAATGACAGAGTATAACATGGAAAGGAAACTATGTCCATACATTCTTTAATAACCTCAAACTACGTTATTACAAAATTGTTCCTCACTATAGTTCTCATGATGAGCAGACAAAATAAACCTATTCTATTACATTTTCTATTCACAATACTATAGAAGAGTAAACTAGATGGCTTCTGGTTGACGCGTAGATCACTCAGCACACTTCCCCTTAAACATTTGTTCCACTCGGATTACCTGAAAAGGTAGAACTATGTGAGCTAACTAGCTTAGTAGGATTCAATTCAAGGAACCAAGAATATGAAGATTAGAACAAGGAATTTCATATATCATTGCTTTTGCATGCCAAGGATGATAGTGCTATGTGACACTAGATAGTGAAGTTACTGAATAGTGAACTTCAAGATTCAGAAATATATAGCAACAATCATGCTCTGATTTGAACATATATAATTACACAGAAAGATGACATGATGACCAATCAAACACTTAATGATGCTATGCCAAACATCCACATATAATTTATCGTTCCACGCGGCCACTTAAACGAATTTGGGTGCTCCTCCCAAGACTGGACCAGCCCTTATTTGCCAGGCATAATTCTTAAATTGAGTTCGAGACTCACCAATTGTCATCACCACACTCTTATCCTTGTAATGAATCAAGGAAACACAAGGATTTACTCATAATTTACTCATGGTTTGTACACAAGAATTAAGGAACGTTGGTTCCTTAACTGATTTCGGAAATTGATAGTCATACAAGAACAATTTGATTCGGAACTTGAAGTAATATTTCAAGGTAAAAAGGAAGATAACATGACTGATTTTAGTAGGTGTTTAGGTGGTAAAAACCATAAAATATAAGTAGACTATTAGTTGGAACAATTGGGTAATATTTGCAACAAGAAACGAAGCAATTAGGTGCTGGAAACATGGCCCTGACAGCACCTATCGACAGGCAGAAACTGGCTGTCGATAGGGGCTGGTTTCCAGAGACAGGATTTCAGTTCTGTATGTGTCTGTTGACAGCCAGTGATGGGGCTGTCGACAGCCACACACAGGGGAGTTTTCTGGTTTCAGGAAATAGGTTCCTGTCGACAGGCAGCAGTTCGTCTGTCGACAGGGGCTATATGAACCTTCAGAAAGTCATTAAATTTAACTTCAAATGGTTCTAAAAATTTCCTCTATCACTCCTAACATGATTAGGACCTTAAACAAGTATGATTTCAGGTTTACAACTCAATGCAACATGACAAAAAAATGAAGGAAAGATCATGGAATATAAATCACATGAATGATTAACAATAAGTTGAACTCAAGGGGATTTAATGGAGAGACACTCTTCTCAAACTCTTTTCTCTTTTTCCATTGATCACATATCAATTACACTCACCTAAAAACTTCCATGGTCTCTCAACGAATCAGTTTCACTAAGGAGAAAGAATCATTATGGTTCAGTCTACTCTAATTAGTGAAATCAACATGATTCTAAATTCAGACAACTTAAACAAAGGGAGTAGCTATCCATAACTTGAAGACTAACTAAAACATGATGGAATGTCCAGTTCCTATCATGGATATACCTCCTAAGCTTTGAAAATAGCATCCTAAAAATACTACATGCCATTAGCCAATAATTCCAAGAACAGTGGTAGGGAAACAAGGATAGGTTAAGAAGAGAATCCTACCTGACGAAGTAGTGTGAGTTCCTTTTCTTAGAGATCCACAGAATAGAGAAAGAAATACAGGCTTGCACGTATGATAGCTTTAACAGATGCACTGGTGTATTGGTGGATAATCTTTTTCAAGCACTAACAATAACAGTCCTTCCCAGTGTAAAGGAACACCAAAAACAGCCGTTGAGACTTCTCCCGATGGAGATACCAGCTTAGCACAATAACACAGAAGTGGAGTATCCTCCGCAACAACACACACACACACTAGCAAGAGTGGGGAAAGATGTGTACGATGGATGTGGGAGGGTTTTTATATACCCAGCAGGTTCCTCATGCAATGGCACGTCGGCCCTTGAGGTGTCGTAGTAAAAAACCAATTTGGTTTTTACCACAACACGTAGCCCATGCGAAACCCCTCACGTTTACACATTAGTAACAAACGTGTTGGCCTCTTTATTGCCTCACACGTAGGCATAGTAAAAATCCTACAAAAATCCCTTACGTAAATCACCCATAAATCAGCTGGTCATTTAATCCTTATGCAAATCTATCCAAACAGTGTCCATTTGTCGTGAAATTTAAACCATAAGCTAATTTAATGGTTTTGCTAATTATGGTGATTTTTATTTAATTTTTAGATTTTATTTTACACTAGGTGAAAAATCACCCGAAAAATAGTCGCGTCGACTATACCTTGAAATCCGTACGTCGAAAAATTCAGATAATTTCATTTCTGACTTCTCCACATTTTTCTGAAAATTATGGTGTTCTCAAATTTTTATTTCGTTGTTATTTTTCGGTGTCGCCCTGTGGAAGCGCGCACCTCTATGTACGACACTGGGGTAATGTTTGTTACCATTAATCATACCTAAATATTAATTATCTTAATTTAATACCAAGTCTAATGTATAATAACCATATTATTTCTATTTTCTTAACACTTTGAATTTTTGGGGCATTACAACTCTCCCCTACTAAAAGAAATTTGGTCCTCCAAATTTAATACATGAAGGTAAGCATACTAACCTGTAAATAATTCTGGATATTTTGTCTTGATGGTATCCTCTAATTCCCATGTGGCTTCCTCTTGTCCTCCCCTGCTCCATTGAATTTTCAATAAGGGAACTTCCTTGTTCCGAAGTTGCTTGATTTTTCGGTCAAGGATCTACACTGGTCTTTCCTCATACGCCAAATTTTCTTGTATTCCCAGATTTTGGTATTCAATAATATGTTCCGGATCATACACATACTTTGTCAACATTGATACATGGAAAATATCATGCACGTTGGATAATTATGGTGGAAGTGCTAATTGGTATGTCATTTCCCCAATTCTGTTTAGTATTTCAAACGGTCCAATATATCTTGGACTCAATTTTCCCTTAATACCAAATCTTTTGATTCCTCTTCGAAGTGATACTTTAAGAAACACATGCTCTCTTGGTTGAAATTCTAACTCCCTTCTTCTTTGATCCGCATAGCTTTTTTGTCGATCTTGAGAAGCTTTCATTCGATCTTGTACCAACTTAATAATTTCTGTTGCTTCTTGAATCATTTCAGGTCCAAGAATATGTGATTCTTTTAGTTCTACCCAACACAATGGTGACCTACATTGCCTACCATACAAAGCTTCAAATGGTGCCATTTGAATAGTAGACTGGTAACTATTATTGTAAGTAAATTCCATGATTGCTAAATGAGTATTCCAGTCATTTCCAAATTCCAATATACAAGCACGACACATATCCTCAATGATCTGATTTACTCGTTCTATATGTCTGTCGGTTTGAGGATGAAAAGCAGTACTAAACTTTAACTTAGTTCCCAGTGCATCTTGTAATTCTCTCCAGAAATGTGAAGTAAATCTTGCATCTCTGTCAGAAATTATGTCTTTTGGAATCCCATGTAATCGAACAATTTCTTTCATGTATAAGGCTGATAAAATACTGACAGACCATCTTGTTTTAATTGCCAAGAAATGAGCTGATTTAGTAAGTCGGTCAATAATTACCCATATTGCATCGAATCCACTTCGTGTCTTGGGCAGTCCGACAATAAAATCCATGCCGACACTATCCCATTTCCATTCTGGTACTTCAAGTGGTTTTAACTTTCCTACTGGCTTCTGGTGTTCGGCTTTTATTTTCTGACATGTCAAACATCTTGTTGTAAAGTTCAAAATGTCCTTTTTCATGTTACACCACCAAAAATATTTTTTCATATCTTGATACATCTTGACAGCTCCTGGATGAATCGTGTAACGTGATCGATAAGCTTCTTCTAAGATTTGTTTCTTGATCTCCGAATTATCCGATACACATAATCTGTCCCGAAACCGAAGATTTCCATGTTCATCTTCATTAAAATCAGATATGAAAGCCAATTTTTCTCTAGTTTCTGTCAACATAGGATCATTGTTCTGCTGTTCTCCAATTTGCTTTAGCAAATCTGATTGCACTATCATGTTATCAATTACAACTCTTGCTTCCTGCAGTTCAGCCTTTAAACTTAATGTCGAAAATTCTTCTAACAACTTCCATTCCTTTACTTGCAATTGACATACCTTGGTTATAGGATTCCTACTGAGTGCATCGGCCACAGTGTTACCTTTCCCTGGATGATATTCTATTTTGAAATCATAATCTTTGATATACTCCATCTATCTTCTTTGTCTCATATTTAGTTCTTTCTGTGAAAACAAATATTTGAGACTCTTATGATCGGAGTACACTATGAACCGATTGTCATACAAGTAGTGTCTCCAAAGTTTAAAAGCAAAAACTACTGCAGCTAATTCCAAATCATGTACTTGGTAGTTTTTTTCATGGGTCTTTAATTGTCTAGATGCATAGGCAATAACCCTTCCTTCTTGCATCAATACACATCCCAGTCCAATAGTCAAGGCATCAGTATATACTTCAAATATTTTTCCTTCTACCGGCAAGGCTAAAATTGGTGCAGTGGATAAACATTCCTTTAACAACTGAAAGACTTGTTCACAACTTTCACTCCATACAAATGTAGTTCCTTTTCTAGTTAATTGTGTAAGAGGTGAAGCAATTCTAGAAAAATCTTTGACAAATCGATGGTAGTAACTAGCCATGCCCAAAAAACTTCTTACCTCGGTGAGATTCTCAGGATGCTTCCATTTCTGTATGGTTTCTACTTTTGAAGAGTCCACTGATAATCCTTCCTCAAAAATAATGTCCTAAAAACATTAATTGCTTTAACCAAAACTCACATTTACTAAACTTCGCATATAATTTGTGATCCCGTAACAATTGCAAGGTAATTCGTAAATGTTCTTCATGCTCCTCTATACTCTTGGAGTAAATCAATATGTCATCTATAAATACAACCACAAATTGATCTAAATAAGATCTGAACACGTCATTCATCAAGCGCATAAATGTGGTAGGTGCATTTGTCAGTCCGAACGGCATCACTACAAATTCATTGTGCCCATACCGTGTTCTAAAAGCTGTTTTATGAATATCCCGCTCTTGAATTCTGAGTTGATGGTATCTAGACCTTAAGTCGATCTTGGAGAAATAATGAGCTCCAAACAGTTGATCAAATAGCTCATCAATTCTTGGAAGTGGGTACTAGTTCTTTATAGTCAATTGATTCAACTGTCGGTAATCTATGCATAATCGCATAGATCCATCTTTTTTCTTCACAACTAATACTGGAGCACCCCAAGGTGAAGTACTTGGTCTGATAAACCCTTTTTCTATCAATCTAGTAACTGCCTCTTTAACTCTTTCAACTCTTCCATGGACATTCTATATGGTGTTGTCGAAATTGATGTAGCTCCCGATACAAATTCAATTGAGAAATTTACTTCTCTGCTAGGTGGTAAACCAATTAGTTCTTCAGGAAATACATCAGGAAATTCCCTTACCACGGGAATATTCTCCAACCCTGAAGTATTCTGATTTATCATGGTTACGAAAACTAAATACCCTTGACAGCCTTTCTGTACCAGTTTATATACTTTAACTGCTGATATTATAGGTATTTTCCTTGTGCGAGGTTCATCAAAAGTTATGGGAGTAATTTCCTTTCCTAGAAAGGTTACTTGTTTTAATTGACAATCCAAGTTTGCATGATACTTAGATAGCCAATCAACCCCAAGGATCACATCATAATCCCACATTTCAAGACATATTAGATCACCAGGCAAATAATGCTCCTTGACTAAAATTTGACTATTAGGGTAATATTCCTTAAGTTTCTTACCCTCACTTAAAGGTGTTGCAACTTCAAGTTGTGTGAGAAGTGGAATTGATTGCACTTCCAAGACGTAGCAAACTCATAACTAATAAAGGAATGTGTAGCTCCTGAATCAAATAATACATAGACGGGTTTTGAGTTTACTAATAATGTACCTTCTATCAGTCCGCCCTCCGGTGGAGATTCTGATTCCACTTCCTGAATGGCTTGCACTCTACCTAGTTTTGCTCAGAAATTTGAATTTACTGGCGCATTCTTTACCATAGGACAATCCAGAATTCGGTGTTGAGTACTCCCACATTTCAAACATGCACCCAACCTACGCCAACAGTTTTCAGTTTTGTGACCACTACGGTGACAATGCTTACACACATCTTTGTTTCCAACTGGAGTCTTCTCTGCCTTCTTATTTGCTTGCTGAACTTTTGGGGCATTCCCCGACTCGAACTTCCTCTTACGGTCCGAAGATCCTTCCCCAGACTTTCCCCTGATCTTATCCACAGTATCATTAGCAGCTTCTAGTGCTAAGGCCCTTTTAACCATTTCTGAATATGAGGTAATCAAATGAGGAGTTAGCTGCATAATGAAAATGGGGCACAATCCATTCATAAATCTTTTGGCTTTCAATTTCTTTGTCGATATTAGATGAGGGGCATACTTTGACAATCGAGCAAATTGAGCTTCATATTCTGATACAGACATTCTAAGTTGTTTTAAATTGGCAAATTCATTAGCTTTCCTTTCTTGAACTACCTCAGAAAAATATTGATCATTAAACAACTCAACAAATTCTTCCCAACCAACCTGCTTTGGATCTTCCAAAGTAGATTCCACTGTTTCCCACCATGCTCGTGCATCTCGATCTAATTGGAATGTCGCCAGATGTATCTTTTCTTCTTCAGTACATCGAATCACATTAAAGATTCCTTCAATATCTTTCAACCAATTTTCAGCCTCGTCTGGATCTGTACTTCCCGCAAACCTCGGAGGGTCCAAACTCCAGAAATCCCTGAATAGGCTTGTCCCATTAAGGCTGTTATTCTTCGCTACAGTCCTCATCACTCGGGTCAAGTCATGCATAGAATTTTCCATTTTCTTCCAGTTTGCATCACCTCCGTCCATGACAAAATTAGGTAATGATCTGAAATATTCAATAGGACATACGATAATTTTCACAATCCACCTACTAGCATTCATCACATATACATATTTCAAATCCATATAATACCTCATTTCATTCATCGGTCAATATTTACATCAAAATTTACAATCATAGCTAACAACTAACCCATTGCCGTCTTCTACTTCCAACTGTTCCATATACAAAATGTACTTCCTTAACCCCTCACTCCCCGTACATATGGGAGTTACATACATACAACCATCATTTATACAAAAGCAGAGGTTTACAAAAAAAGAAGGACAAGTTATCCAAGTCCTTTCTAGGTCTGGGTCAAGTCTATGACAGCTTCTGTAGGTGGTGGCTGCTGTACTTCATCGGCTCCGTGGTGTAATTCCCTGGCCGCATCGGTTAGAGCTTCCCAATACCCCTCAAACTAGTGGAGCAACATGTCTTGCCCCAACCTTAAATTGTCTATCCTACACATAACTTGCGTCATAACATCAAGGGAAGCACGAGGGTTGCCGGCATGGAATGCAACTGCGGTCAGATTGAGCACTTCCTCCTTTATTTGTGTGTGAGCTTCCTGCTGTGCGTGGGCATATAATTCTATGTCTTGGCATAGCATTTCTAGTGCTGCCACCAACCTTTCCTGAGCATTCATGTCCATACTGAAACAAATATGATGTTAAGCATATAGATAATTACAAATATCATGCTAACTTATCCCATGTTTCTACCCCAACTCACTGGTTATCCCTAGGTTTATCGTACTAATCCTCTGATACCAATTAATCTGTCACGTCCTAATAAAAATTTATTTATCATAAATGACAGAGTATAACATGGAAAGGAAACTATGTCCATACATTCTTTAATAACCTCAAACTACGTTATTACATAATTGTTCCTCACTATAGTTCTCATGAGGAGCAGAAAAAATAAACCTATTCTATTACATTTGCTATTCACAATACTACAGAAGAGTAAACTAGATGGCTTCTGGTTGATGCGTAGATCACTCAGCACACTTCCCCTTAAACATTTGTTCCACCCGGATTACCTAAAAAGGTAGAATTATGTGAGCTAACTAGCTCAGTAGGATTCAATTCAAGGAACCAAGAATACGAAGATTAGAACAAGGAATTTCATATATCATTGCTTTTGCATGCCAAGGATGATAGTGCTATGTGACACTAGATCGTGAAGTTACTGAATCATGAACTTCAAGATTCAGAAATATATAGCAACAATCATGCTCTAATTTGAACATATATAATTACACAGAAAGATGACATGATGACCAATCAAACACTTAATGATGCTATGCCAAATATCCACATATCCTTTATCGTTCCGCGCGACCACTTAAACGAATTTGGGTGATCCTCCCAGGACTGGACCAGCCCTTATTTGCCAGGCATAATTCTTAAATTGAGTTCGAGACTCACCAATTGTCATCACCACACTCTTATCCTTGTAATGAATCAAGGAAATACAAGGATTTACTCATGGTTTGTACACAAGAATTAAGGAACGTTGGTTCCTTAACTGATTTCAGAAATTGATAGTCATACAAGAACAATTTGATTCGGAACTTGAAGTAATATTTCAAGGTAAAAAGGAAGATAACATGACTGATTTTAGTAGGTGTTTAGGTGGTAAAAACCATAAAATATAAGTAGACTATTAGTTGGAACAATTGGGTAATATTTGCAACAAGAAACGAAGCAATTAGGTGCTGGAAACATGGCCCTGACAGTACCTGTCGACAAGCAGAAACTGGCTATCGACAGGGGCTGGTTTCCAGAGATAGGATTTCAGTTCTGTATGTGTCTGTCGACAGCCAGTGATGGGGCTGTCGACAGCCACACACAGGGGGAGTTTTCTGGTTTCAGGAAATAGGTTCCTGTCGACAGGCAGCAGTTCGTCTGTCGATAGGGGCTATATGAACCTTCAGAAAGTCATTAAATTTAACTTCAAATGGTTCTAAAAAGTTTCTCTATCACTCCTAACATGATTAGGACCTTAAACAAGTATGATTTCAGGTTTACAACTCAATCTAACATGACAAAAAATGAAGGAAAGATCATGGAATATAAATCACATGAATGATTAACAATGAGTTGAACTCAAGGGGATTTAATGGAGAGACACTCTTCTCAAACTCTTTTCTCTTTTTCCATTGATCACATATCAATTACACTCACCTAAAAACTTCCATGGTCTCTCAATGAATCAGTTTCACTAAGGAGAAAGAACCGTTATGGTTCAGTCTACTCTAATTAGTGAAATCAACATGATTCTAAATTCAGACAACTTAAACAAAGGGAGTAGCTATCCATGACTTGAAGACTAACTAAAACATGATGGAATGTCCAGTTCCTATCATGGATATACCTCCTAAGCTTTGAAAATAGCATGCTAAAAATACTACATGCCATTAGCCAATAATTCCAAGAACAGTGGTAGGGAAACAAGGATAGGTTAAGAAGAGAATCCTACCTGACGAAGTAGTGTGAGTTCCTTTTCTTAGAGATCCATAGAATAGAGAAAGAAATGCAGGCTTGCACGTATGATAGCTTTAACAGATGCACTGGCGTACTGGTGGATAATCTTTTTCAAGCACTAACAATAACAGTCCTTCCCAGTGCAAAGAAACACCAAAAACAGACGTTGAGACTTCTCCCGATGGAGATACCAGCTTAGCACAATAACACAGAAGTGGAGTATCCTCCGCAACAACACACACACCAGAAAGAGTGGGGAAAGATGTGTACGATGGATGTGGGAGGGTTTTTATAAGCCTAGCAGGTTCCTCATGCAATGGCACGTCGACCCTTGAGGTGTCGTAGTAAAAAACCAATTTGGTTTTTACCACAACACGTAACCCATGCGAAACCCCTCACGTTTACACGTTAGTAACAAACGTGCTCACTGCTTAGTTGGGTGTGCTGGCCTCTTTATTGCCTCACACGTAGGCATAGTAAAAATCCTACAAAAATCCCTTACGTAAATCACCCATAAATCAGCTGGTCATTTAATCCTTATGCAAATCTATCCAAAACAGTGTCCATTTGTCGTGAAATTTAAACCATAAGCTAATTAATGGTTTTGCTAATTATGTGTTTTTATTTAATTTTTAGATTTATTTTACACTAGGTGAAAATCACCCGAAAAATGGTCGCGTCGACTGTACCTTGAAATCCGTTCGTCGAAAAATTCAGATAATTTCATTTCTGACTTCTCCACATTTTTCTGGAAATTATGGTGTTCTCTGATTTTTATTTCGTTGTCGTTTTCTGGTGTCGCCCTGTGGAAGCGCGTACCTCTATGTACGACAATGGGGTAATGTTCGTTACCATTAATCATACCTAAATATTAATTATCTCAATTTAATACCAAGTCTAATGTATAATATCCATATTATTTCTATTTTCTTAACACTTTGAATTTCTGGGGCATTACAAGACCCATGCTCTGATACCTACTGTAACGACCCGACCTCCCGGACCCCACTAGAGGCCCCAAAGTTCGCGTTTGCCACCCACGGATCTGAAGACCCAAAAGGGTTAGAAGAAATAGTCTAGTGAGCTATGTACTGAATTCAAATAACTATAACATTTGTACAATATATAAAAGTTTGTGCAACATGTCCCAAGTAAAAGCACAGGTACAAGAAGAAAGGTGCAGTCCTTAAGGGGCATACCCCGAGGACTTGCAAAGCATAACTCTCTACTTACTCAGGTACAAGAGCTCACAACACTCGCTTTCACTGTTGCTGACAACACACAGTGCCACAGTTGCCTCCGCAACCCGTCCGACACTGAGCTCCCGCGACGATGAGCCCCTAGCTGAAGGAAGTAGGGGGGTGAGCCTCGCGAACAAGGCCTAGTAGGGATTACCAGTCCCTTACCAGCCAGAGCAGCAGGAACTCCGAAAATAGGAAACTACCATAGAAAGCTGTAAAGCGAGGGACACCTACAGTAGGGTACTACAAAGCAGCGGAATAGAACAGTACAATGCCACGACCACCAACCAAGGTCGTGACACACACATGACTCCCGCAGAAACCAATGGAGTCGGGCACAAAGCGGAAGCAACCCTCGGCACCCCTGCTGAGACCACGAAACAACCAGGTGAGAATGACGTCTAACCATGATCGTGACGCTTCCCTCGTCGCCTTCTAACTCAGGTCACAACAGGCTAGGTGTCGCCTTCAGGTGGTGATAGCCTCTGTGTCACCTCCTCTGAGAAAATGACAGTGACTCTGTCACCTTCTTAGATAGAGAGTGACTGGCGACCTATTCAGAGTTTCCTTTCTGTTGCATCTCAGGGTTTTGGCATGTTGTTTCCTAGCACGGTCCTACACTAGTCATTCACCTGGTGCTTGAAACTTGAGGGCTTGTCCCATGAGAGGTTGTTACCGTTACCTGGGACCCCCAGTCCCCGCGCTCCCGTTGAGGGAGTTCTCCAGGTGGCAAGCGAGCTCAAGTTATGGACTCTGGTAGTAGAGGGGAAAACGGTGGGGATAGCAGTGTAGAGTCATTTATCGAGCTCTCTTAGCTAAGTCTGGTATGCCGAGGTGGTTTTGGGAGTTTTTCCGATGCAAATCAGTTAGTCCTTCTCACTACCACACTCTACGTGGTTCTGGTACCATCTAGAGGGGCTATGCATGGGACCATAGTGAAGACACCCATTTTTGACCCATAAGCTGAACCAAATTCTTTGTCATATCATTGACACCCCACGTTGGCTCATCATCGCCAAGCTGGCTTTATCCGATCATGGTATCTTCATGATAGTTCATCACCCTGGTGGGCACTTCCTGGTCAAATCAATAAGTCTTCGTCATCATCTTGTAGCTCTCTGAGTTGGGGATTCAACACTTCAAACCGTGTGCCAATCCGATAAACATGCAAGGAGATCAGATACTTTGAATGAGTGTTGAAAGATCCTGAAGGCGACAATGACCCTGTCGTGTTCACATTCAGAAGGCGGTGTCCTTCATGTCACGATTGCCTCCAGAACATAATTAATCACCTTCAGAAGGCGACACCTCGATACGTCGCGTTCTCATTTGGCATTTTATCGCCAGAAAATGCTTCAAGACTTCCTTCTATGGAAGGCAAAGTATCGAGGTGTCGCTACCTAGTAGCGACACAGAGCCTGTCGCGTTCTGGTTTCCTTCACAGAACCATGCAACGTGGCTTTCCTATTCCCACTTGGACCCTTACTATTCATGAATAATCTGACTTTTGGTGGGTCTAGAGGTCTCCAAACCTTGCCAAACTCAGCAAAAACTTCCTCAAACCTCCTTTCCACATTCTGACTTCCCTTGCACGAGCACAATTACCTAAACTCGGACTCCAACTCATTATTCCTTTCCCAACCCATTCAGGAATAATGGCCTATAAAAGTATCAATAGGGCACGGTTTTAAGAGAGGTCAGTGTCTATTCTTCATCTCCCAGGGCTACGAATCCCAGAAGAACTCTCAGCCTCCAGACGACAAAAGTGCCCACCAAGGCGATTTCTTCACCTCTACACTTTCTCTCTCCTATTTTTCCCTTCATGTGTGCACGTTTAGATCCGTTTCTTTTCATAGTTTTGCATTAGAACACTCCACACACACCTGTTTTAAACACCTAGAGGGGTTAAAACACCACCCCACATGAGTTCCCTCCAATTCTTTCATGTTCTTTGATTATTTTGGGATAGATTCTACATCAAACGAATTTCTAATGGGTTTTCTGTTGTTTTGATGTTTTTGGCAGGTTAAAAAAGACAGTATAGGCACAAGGCTCTTGCCCCTTGGCTGGCTAAGGAGCAAGAAGAACAAGAATCTACAGTCTTCATCTTCTGTTGCAGAAGTCGACAAGCTCCTGGTCATGTTCTGAAGAAGGCGACAGACTCCTTGTCGCGATCAGTAAACTAGGTTTCTTCTGCACTTTTCTTCCTCTTTCCAAGGTAGTTAGCACTTGTTCTTCGAGCTATCATTTTTTGCAACTACTTTGGTGGCGATCATGGTCCTTTCCTTAATTTTCATCATCTTTATTTGGGGATCAATTCCCGTGATTACACCTTTTGGAAATCACGGTGGGGCAACTAGTGCCTATCGTGCTTGTTTCTGTCTTCCACTGCCGTTTTCAGTCTTCCATATGTGTGGTTTTCATTTAAATTCTAGTTTTTCCATTTTATTTCACTGTTGTTTTGAGTTCTGCTTCACTGGGTGAGAAGGCGACATAAAAGCTGTCACTACCAGGAAGGCGACAGGGAGATCATCGTGATCTGGTGAGTTCTTCTGATTCCATCTGTACTAAGTTTTATGGGTTTATTTTGAGCACTCCATCCATGCTTTGAGTTGTTTTGTGTCTGATCCATGCTTATAAGAGTCTGTCAGTCATCCATGCTATAGGATTGTGTGAATTTTGTGCATACCAGGTCCCACGTGACCTTTGTTCACTGCGAAGAGGAACGCGACGTGCTTTCTGTCGCGATCCAGGTCGCGACAGGTAGATCATCGCCTTCTACTTCTAAGAGAAGGTCGGCCTGGTTTTCTGTTTGTTAGCTTTAGGTTAGATTCTTGCATGCACTCCAGTGCACATAGGGGGCATACATATTTTCACATTGTAGTTTAGGTTGTCCTCCTCGACGATGTTAGCTCTCTCGGCCACATATTCCTTGTGTCCGACTAGAGCACTCGCTTGAGGGCCTCTGTAAGTCCCCGCTGACCATGGATTCCCACACGGCCGCTGGGCTGGTTGTACCCATTGCCACCATATAGTTAGGACTCATGCATTGGTGAGTCTGTGGAAATCCTAGTCAAACCCGATGTTGGAAGCCTTCTCCCTTTAGGAAACCCATCCTTTTAGTGAATTTGCTAAAAATTCAATCCATTAAAAGGCAAACTTGAACCAAATAAAAGAAACCATCATCATTGTCAATTGCTTGCTTTAGGTGAGACATTTTTTTCTTTATTTTGTTTGCATAGGATTGTTTGTTTAGGGAACTAGGTGTCTGTTTAGGTAGGGTTGTCTCTTAAGTCTGGACAGGCATCCCTCACTTTGGTGTATCAAAAACACTCACTTTCTAAACATGGAGTCTTATTTAAACCCGGTCTACAATGATGAGAATCTAGATGGTGCCTTCTACACCTCCCAAAACTATGAGGAATCTCTTCCTCATGATCTCTTTGAGGAGTCGGCCCAGCCCTAGGTCGCCACAGTCCACGCTAGTGAGAGTCACCATCCCGACGATGGTGGCCCATCACAAATTGTCTGCCCCCCTCAGGCAAATGATCAAGCTGCTCAACTCATATGCTTAATTCCTCAGCTTGATCAATCACAAATCCAAGATCACATTACGGCTCTCAAAGGAAAGACCGTCTCATCACCCTCACCCAGAGCAGGCACTTCTCGCCCCATGGCATCTACCTCCGGCCCCTGTATCATCACGGGACAAGCCGACAAGACTCCCATCCAGCCACGTGCCATTCGATTCACCCCGTTTGAATCTGAGCACTATTATCCACATGAGTTGAGGCCTCGATCTCCCCCCTATCTCCCTTGCTATTCACCAGAGCAGCTTGAGCCACGTGCCAGGCCGGCATCTCATGCCTCCTCCTTATATGCTCAACCCTCTGCCGCTCCCGACATGATGTCTGAGTGGGCGTCTATCAAGAAGGAACTCCAAGAACTGAGAAATCAAGTCAACCCTAGGCAGCACCATGATGTTCACATGCCTAATTTCAATGGCCTGTGGGTCCTATCTCCATCCGCCTTCCCAAGTACCGCAAGTACAATGGCACTGGCAACCCATACATTCACATCAAGGATTTCATCTATGAGTCTGCACCTTATCAGCATGACCGCCGCTTAATGACATATCTATTCCGTCGGTCATTGGATGGGCCTGCACTAGATTGGTTCTACTCATTGCTACCCGAGGATGCAGAGGATTTTGCTACAGTGAAAGGGAAGTTTGTTGAACAGTTCCAAGATAGGGTTGGGCCAGAATACTCCCTTACGGATCTCATGGCAGAAAGAATGAAGCCAGATAAAGAGTTCGCCACATATGCAGACAGATGGAGACAGATGGCCACACGAGTCCCAGGGTACCTTCCGGAGGGAGAGAGTCAAGATCATCATTGCCAATGCAACCCCCGCCTATAAAAACATCCTAGCAATGAATGATATCACCACCATGCATCAGCTCTACAGCCGGGCCCGGTTTATCCAAACCCAACTCAAAGACTCCCCCATACACTCCATGTTCGAGCCCCAGAAATCCCGTTTCCAAAGAAAACCTTAGGGGCCAGTTACCGAGGGTGTCCAAGTCAATGAGCATGTGAGTGCATTCAACCCTGCCGGCCAAAACAACAACCACCAATCCTATACAGCCCAGGGTCAAAATCCCACTAATCCTCCACAAGGCCAGCCACGCCAAAATAACCAAGTACCACCTTCTGATGGCTCCCAATAAAGGCGTCCCCTAGGTCCAAGGAGAACTCGGTACCCACCACTCCCTGAGACACTCTCTGACATATTCTTGGCCTTGATCTCCACAGATGCCATCAAACTCCCTCCGGAAAGGTCGTTGAACTCGAGTGTGGACCAAACAAGGTACTGCATGTTCCATCGGCAGCCAGGTCATACCATTGAGCAGTGCTTCACATTCAAAGACCTGGTGTATGATCTCCATGAGCAGAACAAACTAGACTGGACAGCTCTCCAAAGAGTGATTGGAGATATCAAAGAAAGACAAAGGTAGCAGCAGCAACAAAGGCAGCAGCGCCAGCCACCCCCTCAACAACAGCAGCAACAACTGCCATTGTAGAACCTAGGGATTGTCCATAACCCACTACCAAACCACCCACCAGCTCCCAATCCACCACAACCACCAGCCCAGGTGAATCCTATCGTCCACCATCCCCTCTGTAAGTAAACTGGACGTACGATGATGAACCCGATGTTCAGCAGATGATGGCTATTAACCACCAATATCCCCAATTACCTCAAACAATACAACTGGCTGCCATGGCCCCTCAATCAATCCCTCCTTTAGTTTCCCAGGCCAACACTATCATACTGCCCGTCAGCTCAACATCCACTCCAGTCGCTAGACCTCCCATTATCCTACCACCTATCATACCTCTTGCTCCACCTGTCTCCATGCCACCACCATCCTCCATGGCCACCACCACGCCCATTATCTTACCACCACCTGGGCTGGACCAACCTTCCACTGCCACCTTATCCTCCACCAGACAACCCGTCAACCAACCAACTACCCTGCGGAGCGGACGAGTCTTCCATCGCCCGTATCCACCCATCTCCACTACCTCCACCAGCCAAAACAATCCTCAACAGGCCCTGCAACCACCTCAGCAGCAACCACAAGAAGAGGGGGGTGATTGAGTAGCTGCCCGGCACACACTATAATATCCTCAAACATCTTGATCATGTGCCGGCCAAGATCTCCATACTGAAATTGATAAAGAGATCCAAAGAGCACCAAGAAGCTTTGAGAAATTTCCTGCAAAGGGTAGTGGTGAACGAGGACATGCTTTCTGACAAACTACCAAGTGTACTAGCCATGGTAACTCGTGGACCGGCCATCACATTTGCTAAAAATGAACTGGCACCCCCAGAAACCAAGAGAATCTCACTCTGTGTCACCCTAGTCATCAACCATGTAGCAGTAGGGGTAGCACTGGTCGACACAAGGGCGTCAATAAATGTCTGCCCACTGAGCACTCTAAGGGCGTGTGATGTGTCGAAAGGACTGCTAAGATCGACACCAACCACCACAGCCGCATATGACAACTCTAGAAGATCCTGCCACGGCATGGTGACTGTACAAGCAACTGGGACCGCTAGTCATCACTGTCGATTTCTATGTACTCGATATCGACCCCATGTTCAAGGCTATGTTGGGGCACCCATGGTTAGAAGTGCTGAGGGCTGTCCCGTCCATTGCACACCAATGTCTAAAGTTTCCTTTTCTAAGGATGGGTTATCAAAGTCAAAAGTATAGCCACTGCTCACACAGTCGATGCCATCAATGATACCCTGCTTCCAGCCATATGGCTCGCCAATAAGCCTGTTGTCTCTGTGCTAGACATTAACTACCCTTGAGCCTACTCATTCCACTCCAAACAAGAGGCCAGCCCTGCACAAGTCAATGCGGTCAAGAGGATGGAGCCACTAAACACTAAGGGGTAGCAGATCATGATGAAGCTAGGCTATGAAGAAGGAAAAGGCCTAGGAGCAGAACTGCAAGGCATTACCAAGACTATTCCAGACATTGTAATGAAAAGCATATGGGGACTTGGTTACCGGGAGAAGTCCAAGCCGTGGTCATCTAGCACATCCACTCTTAAGGCTGACCGCCAACCACTCACATGGACACTGTGGTGTCATTTCATAAAAGGCCCAACCCAACCTAGGTACAACACTGTGGTGGTTGAAACAGAGCTGTCACAGCACGATGTACATGGCAAGAATTTCTCTCAGCACATGGCCCCTATGCTCACATACAAGGCATTGGAAACACTCTACCCAGGGAAAAGAAGGACAGAAAACCCGGAGGCTGAATGGTATCACTGGTTCAACATGGAAGACATCACTATAGTCTTTAGTCGTCTATTCTGGGAAGAAGAGAGAACATGGCCACCAGCCTTAGCTGAACTACTAGAGCTGCCCACAACCATCACTTCAAAAAGGCAGTTGCTGTATGACGCCACAGACGTGGGAGAGCCGGACATTCCTAACGAAGAATGGAAGACAGTGGACGAGCTGTGGAGGGGCACATGCCTAGCCATCCATCCATCACTCCAGTGCTCCATCCTCCCAAGTCTCATTCCTCCATCCCCTCCCATAATCGTTCAATTGTCTCCCCAACTCCTGATAGCTGCACGCAGCATCCTCACTCCTGGCTTCCCACACTCAGTCTTCACTGCTCTACAATCTGATTCAAGCGACTACGAGATCACTCATACGTGTTGCATGCTCTCCACTGGTCTCCAAAAAAAAACAATAAACACCGATTTTCAAATGCATATTGAGGTCGAGAGCCGGCATACCTCCTTCACCCTCCTGATCAGGGGCACCCCTCCACTGGGGCTTCCCCTTCCACTCCTTCATTAGGAGCCATCCTCTTCGAGGACCCCATGTCCTCAACTTGTCCTATAGAGTCGTCTAGTCAAGTAGAGTCGTCTAAGGTAGGAGAGTCTAGTCTTAGTTTAGGCGAGTCTAGGGTAGAGAGTCAGGTCAACCCACCGTCCACCAAGTCCAAACATCGCCCTAGGAAGCAGTCGGGCAAGGCTATTCCCCTAAGATACCTTCAAGAGTTAGCTCGGCGATGTCAAGCACTGTTGCTAATAGAGGAGTTCACAAAAGAGGCGTTGGTGTTAGAAGAAGAAGTTGTGCAGGATGGAGTGTTTGTAGACGACGAGTTTGGTGTCTATGAAATCATGAATGATGAGGACCCAATCGATGAAGAGGATAGTGAAGTAGATGACACTGTCGAGATGTACGCTAGTGGCGTAAGAAGATTTGATGAGCCCACAACGGCGGTGGATGAACCTACTAAGAAATTCAACCTTGGAACATAAGAGATCCCAGAATTGTGATGATTTAAGCGAACCTCCCTCCTGATGAAGAAGAGGAATTGGTGCAAATTCTGAGGGAGTATAAAGACACATTCGCCTGGTCATATGAGGACATGCCTGGTCTAGACCCCTCATTAGTGGAGCACCGACTTGTGTTGAAAGAAGGGGCAAAGGCCATAAAGCAAAAGCTCAGAAGATTCCACCCACTTATGGCCCTGAAAATGAAAGACGAGGTGGACAAACTTCACAAAGCTAGATTCATCAGGGTAGTGCTTTATCCGAACTAGGTGGTGAATATAGTCCCGATCATAAAGAAAGACGGAAAGGTCAGAATCTGTATTGACTTACGAGATATAAATAAGGCATGTCCGAAGGATGACTTCATGCTTCCTCACATTAATGTATTGATTAATAACACTGCTGGGTATGAGACCCTCTCATTCATGGATGGGTATTCTGGTTATAACCAAATCCGTCTAGCCCCTGAAGACCAAGAGAAAACCTCCTTCACCACGCCCTGGGCACATACTGTTATGTACTCATGCCATTTGGGCTAAAGAATGTAGGGCTACTTATCAAAAGGCGATGATGGCTATCTTCCACGATATGATGCATGTCTATGTAAAGTGTACGTGGATGACATTTTAGTAAAGTCAAGAACCAGGAGAGAACACCCTGAGATTCTCTCCAAGGTGTTGCAAAGATCAAGAGAGTATCAGTTGAGAATGAATCCAAAGAAGTGTGTGTTCGGGGTATCATCAGGAAAGTTGGTAGGCTTCATAGTTAGTAAGTGGAGAATTGAGATTGATCCAAACAAGTCTAGGGCTATTGCGGAAATGCCACCTCCAAAGAATATTTCACAACTAAGAGGTTTGATCGAGCATTTGCAATTCATCAGAAGATTCATATCACAGCATTCATAAAGATGCCGCCCATTCTATGATCTCTTGAAAGGAGGGGCAAAGTTCAAATGGAATGACAAGTGTCGAGAAGCCTTTGATGATTTGAAGAGGTATCTCATGAATCCCCCAGTTTTGCAACCTCCTGTACCTGGGAAACCCCTAATCCTATATCTCTCAGTCATTGAGGACTCCCTAGTGTAGACACCCAATTCTGACCTACAAGTTGAACCATATTTCTTGTTATCTTATCGAGCCCCAAGTTGGTCACTCACCTTGAGCCCATCAATAGCCTTTCTTTGAGTCCATTAAAAGTCCAATTTTCATAAAATCCCGTCCATTATCTTTTAAAAGAGTCCACAAGCTTAAATGCCCATTATTCTCCTATTTGATTGGCCCAATTATTAACAATATTCGATTTTCCTTAACGCGACAGATCGGGTAGTTGCGTTAATCTTATTGCTCCCCAGGTGGCCGTCGCGACAGCCCATGCATATCCATGCATGTGGCTTCACTGTCGTGCCCCTCCTGGCCATCGTGTTCATCTCTGTCGCGCCCCTACGATCCATCACGACAACAGCCGCGTGTGCTGACCTTCGCAACCACCTCCACTTTATCCTCCAATGGCCTTATCCCTATCCCATGCAACCTCCCAACCCTCCTAGCCGCGGTTTGGGTTGTGGGTCTCTTTGGGGACTCCTTAGGACTCTCCCATCCGAATTCCACTTAGATTTATCTCTCATTTGGGTCATTATCACCTAAAAATGGGATATTCTCTCTCATTGTCTATATAAACAAAGGCCCTTCCCTTCAGTGAAGAGAGAGCCCCATTTTCACCCCGAAGGGCTGCCGAAATTTTCTGTGATCTGGACTTAGCCCGCAGCCTTCCCTTTTCCTCTCATTTCTTCACATTCTCCATATCAAGCGTTGCGTATCTCTTTATCTTTGGAGCTTGGCGTGTGAGAAGGGTGACTCCTTCCTTCTTCCACGGCTTCTACAGCACTGAAGGACAACATCTGAACGCCAGGGAGTCGCCCCTTTGGGGCTCTTTCTTCACCCCTTTCTTCTTTTCTCTTCCATGCATTTTCTATTTCTTTTAGATAGGATGCATTTCTATTCTCTTCCCACATTTTCCATACACCCAAGGGGTTTAAAAGCCACCCCCAGGTTCGTTCCCCCCATGCTCTTATCTTTCCTTTCATTTACGAATAGCTACTACACTTAACTTGTTTTAACAAGGTTTTCTTTCTTATTTTTCGTTGTTTTGGTAGGCACCCAAGCAAAGATCTATGAGCAGCTCTTATCCTCTGGCCGGCCAGAGGACAGGAAGAAGGTCCGCTCACGTTTCTTCCACACTGTAGAGAACGGGGCTGAGAAGGGCGACACGACAAAAGAGACATGGCCTACACGAGTGTCGCGACATCAGGCCCATCCCCGTCGCGATCTCAGTAAGTCCAACGTTCTCACCTCCTTTTCCTAGAGTAGTTAGCCCCTTTTCATTCTCATTAGGCAGCTACCTAGGTGGCGATCACATTCCTCATTTCCATACCTTTAGATTTAATATCTTGTTGCATGTTTTGGGGGTGCACATTCCCCGTGATTACACCTAGGTGTTGTCCTTACACAACACGATGAATCAGGAAAAGAAAGGACAACATACTATCTTTCTAGACATTTCAACACCACAAAATCCAAGTACACCACCGCAGACAAAACTTGGGCCGCGCTCGTGTGGGTAGTTCAAAAACTCAAGCAATACTTTCTTGCCCATGAGGTCAAGCTGACCTTGAGGATGGATCCACTCAGGTACCTCTTAGAAAAAACCATCCTCTCTGATTGGCTTGCGCGCTGGCAGAGCTTCCTCTCCCAATTTGACATTTCTTTTGTGGTCCAAAAGGCCATCAAAGGATATGTCATCGCTGAGCACCTTGCCCATTTGCCACTCCCTCACAGTGATTCCATCCGAGGGGAATTTCCTGATGAAGAACTCTCGGTCATCTCCAAAGATCCCTTCTGGTTCCTCCATTTTGATGGTGCGCTCAACTCTCAGGGATGGGGCATTGGAGCCATGTTGCTCACCCCGGAGGGTATCACCATCCCCATCGCCTTTCAACTCACCTTCTCTGCCACTAATAACATGTCTGAGTATGAAGCTCTCCTAGCTGGTCTCAAACGTGCTTATATCTTGGGTGCATCCCACCTTAGAATCATAGGAGACTCTCAGCTTGTTCAGCGGCAGGTGCTCTCAACTTACCGCACTCGTGACCCAAATCTTAAACCATATCAAGATTTGGTCATGTTGTTGGCAAGGCAATTCCGCAAGCTTATCTATGTCCACACTCCTCGCTCACAAAACATCCTGGCTGATGCCTTGGCGTCACTATCTTCTTCTCCATCCTTCCCTCTGAGCCATCGGACCAAGACAATTGTCGTTCAATGGCTCGATGTTCCATCTCCCCAAGATCCTTGGTTCAAGAACCTTAGGAGAACCTTAGAAGAGAGGGCTAGGAAGGGAGGAGTACAACAAATCATGTTGGCTGAGCTCGAGGAAATCTTAGATGAAGAAGAATTGCCATGGTATTTTGAGATTGAGCAGTACTGTAAAGATGGGTCGTATCTCGAAGGGGCAAAATCGGAGGATTGCAAGGCCATAAGAAGAGCCTCCCTAAGGTACACAATCGTCAGAGAAGTTTTGTACAGACAGGCTCTTAATGGAGTTATTTTGAGATGTCTTAATGATGACGAGGCTTGGAAAGTGGTAGAAGGAGCCCATGCTAGTGAATGAGGAGGGCATGTCAACAGTCAGATGCTTGCTAAGAAGATCATTAGGCAGGGCTACTACTGGCCAACCCTAGAAGAAGACTGTGCCATCTACGTCCGTAGGTGTGTCAAATGCCAACTCCATGCTGATAAAATTCATGCTCCTTCATCTTCACTTCATCCACTTTCCACACCTTGGCCATTCTCCATGTGGGTTTTTGATATTGTTGGCCCCCTTGGTGATCCTAATGCTCAAACCAAACAAAAATCCTTTATCCTAACAGCAACTGAGTATTACACTAAGTGGGCAGAAGTAGAAGCATTCACAGAAATCAAAGCATCCACAGTGTGTCGCCTTATCATGAAGAATATCATCTCGGTTTGGAGTGCCAAGCAACATCGTCGCAGACAACGGGCGACAATTCATCTCACAAGAACTTCAGGACCTCTGTAAGAAATACAACATCACTCTACATCATTCATCTCCATATTACCCACAAGGCAATGGTCAAGTTGAAGCAACTAATAAAACCCTTCTTAAAATCTTAAAGAAAACTTGTGAATTGCATAAATTCGCTGATTGGCCGGAAAAGCTAATAGAGGCTCTATGGGCCTATCGTACCTCTATCCGTACTCCCACGGGACAAACCCCGTATGCTCTCACTTATGGGATGGAAGCGGTAGTTTCATATGAAATCCTGATCCCTTCACTAAGAGTCCAACTTGATAAGGAACTTAATCTTGACGAATGTTGAGAGGCATTGCTAGTCCAATTGGAACTCTTAGATGAGAGGCAGTTAATGGCAGCCGATCACATACTCTCATATCAAAGGCGAATCTCAAGGTCTTTGCAAAAGAAGGTAATTGAACGAAAATTCCAAGAGGGTGATATGGTCTTGAAATGCATTTTTATCAAACCTAGAGGTCCAAGGTCTAAATTACAACCAAATTGGGAAGGTCCTTACGTTGTGAAAGAGGTGTATCTGGGAAATGCCTACTGCCTAATCAATGTTGAGGGCGTCGAACTGTCACATCCTTGGAATGGGTTGTACCTCAAGAGATTCTATCCCTAGGTCTATAGGTGTGAGGCCACAACACTTAGACTAGGGATAACCCCGTGTTAAGAGTCTAAAGTCCTTTCCCCAGTCATCAAGGGTTGCTCTAAGTTAGGACCCACACACACACGGCAAGCCCGGCGACTCCACTTAGTAGGTATCGTAGTTATGTAGGCCCTACTTTAGCGATACGATGGTCATTCTCTCCCAAATCGGTCGAAGTGTAGGAGCAAGGGTCGTAAGGGCAAGGTTGTCAACCTTAAGCATACCCTGACGAGAGGAAGTCTCAAACAAGGACAGTCAAAATAGCAAAAGCGAAGGAACAAAGAAGCAAAAGAAAAGATAGAAAATTACATGATAGAACAGGGGCATGGCAAAGAGTGGCAAAGTCCCCGCGGGATGCTCATGAGCTCGGTCGTACGCATGCCCTAGATAGTACAAATCCATAAAAAAGACCACAAAGTCCCTACGCAACAGACCTAATCTTCGAAGGGTATGCTGTGTGAAGGAGCCGAACCCAATGTCCTTAAATCTACATTAGACTTTCCCTAAATAGTCTTCCATTTCCCTCTATAAGATCAGGTCATCTCTTAGGTATGGCCTGAGTAGTCATGCTATCAACTAGGGGCAGTCGCCTATGGCATGTCACTTCTAAATGCACATCTTTCCTTAGTAAAGTCCTCGGCGAAAAGGGGAAGTGACCAACACTCCTAACCAACAGTTTGAATTGGTCTGTGTGTTGTGGCCCAAAAGGGCGAGTACCTTTCGTCTCGCATGTCTTATTTTAGGAAGGGCTAACGTCGGCTTTAGGTGTCTTTCAAAAACTCTTAAAATCAAATATTGCAAAACTCTAAAAAAGTCAAATATTTCAAAACCCCAAAAAAATCAAATATTTCAAAACTCCAAAAAATCAAATATCAAAACTCCAAAAAAATCAAATATCTCAAAACTTAAAAAAAAAACAAATATCTCAAAACTTCAAAAAAATGTTTTCAAAATCCCAAAAAATACTTTACTCGTTCATTCATACATGTCCTTTATTTACTTATGTCTTTTCGCCTATTTAATAAGGCTTAGCCCCTTGACCATTTATCAAGATTGGTCGCTCGTCATGCTTAAGGCAAGGGGCTAAGTCGAAGAACGGATCTAACTTGTTTTCATGGTCTTCTTAAGTGTGCAGGCAACGGCAGGAGAAAGAAAGTGGCACTCATATCTCACTCGTCACTGTCACACAATAACATTTCATAGCCAAAAGGGATTCCATTCCATTTCATGCTATATCTACATCATCATCATGACACATGATAAACAAAAAGTGAAAAGAGTACAAATCCTCAACCTCTCTCCCCTGTACCCTCAGGCGGGCGAGAGGGTAGAGGGGCCATCTCCCTTGGTCCCATCATGCTCCCCTCGGCCGCTCCCTCGCGTCGTTGTCCCTCCTCCTCATTCCTTCGTCGTCCAGAGGAACTTGTTAGGTAGTGCCCCACTGAGGCGCTAGGGGCGCCGCTCCTGCTGGCCGACGTGCGACTGCGGCTGACCAGTGATAGGGCTCTCTCCAGCCCTGAGAACCAAGACGGTCTGCCGCTCGGTCCCCAGCTGCGAGCGGAGCTCGTCCACCTCCCGACGTAGTCCCATCGCCTCGTCCACCTGGGGGCGTAGGTGCACCTCCGCCATCTCCGTCTCTAGCGCAACCGTCCGTGCTAGAGAGTCTCTCAGCTCCAAGTCAAAACATGTGTCAATGAGAGAAACAAAGTACAAGGGGCATGAAATTAGTAACTCACCCACTCGCGTAGCTGGGCCATGGCCTCCCCCGCCCGAGCCACTACTGCTGCTAACTGACCCTCCAACACGAAGCGGCCAAGCTCGTCTCGAGAGGTGGAAGCACCGCTACAAGTGAAAAACACAGGAGTCAGTTAATTGAAGTTAAGAATAGAAGAGACAAGTAGTAAAGCACTCACCAGCTCAGTCACAATCCACTAGAGGTCATCCCTCTGCTGGATCGTGGAGTGGAGGACACCCTCGAGGGAGGCGATCTGACCCTTGTTCGAGCTGCAAACACAGGTCAGGTTAGCCAAGAAATTAATGATTAAAATATTTAGAAAAGGCTAAGTTAGTAACAGTCACCGGGCGTCAGGTCCCCCTGTACACCTGGGCCCCATACCTCCGTGCGTAGGCACGGATGTAGTCCTCATCGCTGGTGGCCTCATAGGTCACCTCTCGGCCCCGCTGCCACTAGTCCTCGAGCTGCTCCCAAGCTCGCTCCCTCCAGTCCGTGACTACGGCCCGATCTCTCCCACTACCTCTGTCGAGTCGGGAACTCCACCACCGCCTGATGGAGCCCCAGTGTCCTCGCGACCAACCGTAGGTGGAATGGTCCTAGCACTCGGAGTCCATTGCAAAGTGCTCTATCAGAAGTGTGTTAAGGTATAGCTGCCATGCACTCCGAGTCTTCTTATCTGCTGTCCTGCACACAACATGATCGGAGAACTTGGCCGCTCCACCAATGAAGCACAAAGGGTGGCACCCAAAGATTCGACTTTCCATATTGGGGTTTTCTACAGGTTTGAACTTTATCCTCACTCCCAACCAGCACTCTAAGATGATCATAGAGCCATAGAGTGGGCCCCCTGAAGCCACCGATGTGAGTCCGCATAAAGGAAGGCTAGGACCGCATGAGAGAGGGAAAGACCTCTCCATACCTCGCTAATGGCTCTCAAGTTTGCATGGTCTAAGAGGTGATCTCCGTACGGGAAGAGAACCACTCCGCACAAGCATATAGCCACGGCTTTGGCTATCTCTTGGTAATTCCCGCACTTATTCTTGCAATGAGATATGACCCACTTAGACAAGGGGATTAGGTGAATATGTTGAGGGCTAATCATGATATAGACATCTTTAGGATCCATCATAAATTCACCTAGGATGAGTTTTGGATCAATGGGCTCAATGGTATAGCATATCTTGTGCTAATCACCCCGTGTAGTCTTGGGTAAGGCCATGAACGCCTCAACCTCCTCTAGCAAGACGGTAGCCTCAAATTTTGGGAAGAGAAAGGTATGCGTTTGTGGGGGCCATAACTCTATTAGCGCGGTTATGCTATGCCAATCAAAAAAGATCTTATGGTAGTTGTGGGCGGCTATCAAGATCCCCCCTAAACCCCACTCTCTCAAGGCACGGATCACATGCATGAGTAGAAATTTGATCATGGATGCTATCCAAGTGAGTTTGGAGTACCGGAGGGAGCCAGGAAAGAGCTATGGAAGGAGAAGAAAAAAGAAAAGGAGAGCAGAAGAAGAAGAAGGTGCATTAATAGAGAAATTCGGAGCTTAAATTCACAGAAAATTGAAAAAAACCACTTTACATACCTCTCTCATGTTGGCATTGCCACTCAGATGGTTTGGAACCTCCGTCAGCCTTAGGAGCTCGCTGTAGGACGTACGGGCGCACTTGGGACCTTCATAGGAAGCCTCTCCACCCATGGAAGCACTTGGAGCTCTCTTCATGGCCATGAGAGAATTGAAAGCTTGAAGAAGAGAAGGGGGTTCTGAACTCCGAATTTGGCCTCCACACCCTTACTTATAGGCATTTAAGACTCCTAATCATGGTGGGAGAGAGCTTAGAAAGTCTAAAGGGAGTTAGAACCGGACTAGGAAGTTTACAAGTCCAAGTAGGAAGCAAACAGAGTGCTCTCGGGTGGCCAAATCCGTTCTGGACATAGAAACTGAGGTCGCGACGTATCGACACATCGCCACCTTGTCGCGACAAGGTCGTCATCGTGTTCTCATCCAAGTAGCGACAGTCATCTTGTCACGTTCACTGTCTGACATCTGTTGGCTGGTTCTTTGCATTGTCATGACTATTTTTGCCAATTTGAGATGTATTCTTGCACTTATGCTTAAGTTCTTTAATTGTTTTAGTGCAAATTGAGTTCTTTATCTTATGCTTTATTGCTTTATATCTTGAAAATCCATAAAAATAAAAAATGTAGAAAATCCAGAAAAAATCAGAAAATCAAAAGATGGCTCGCCATGTAAGTTTAGGTAAGTATTCCTAACCATATTTCTCTACATTATATATAGTATCTACTCTACTATATCATCTCAAGGACCGGCTGGTTCTCAGTGTGTTCTAGGATCTGAGTTCCCCTTCAACAAAAACGAGGATGATCTAAGTGCACACTGTTAATCGTTGGATAGGCCGTTAGATGGTATGGCTTAGGGATGATGGATTCTATCGCACTCTGGAGATGCGAAGTGTCTTGACCCTTGCTCATTTTGTCTAGTAATATTATCCTTGAGTATTTGTTATTTTCTCCTTTTCTTTGCATCTTCATTTTATGATTTCTTTCTTTTAGCCCAGCATACATAATATAGGATTTTTGAGCTTCATGTTTCATGATTAGTCAAAGCCAGTTTCGCAATGATGTCCAACCAGATCTTCATTTTCCAGTCAAAGCCAGGTGAATGCTAGTAAAAGCGGTTTTCACATTTCGGACAAAGTGTCGTTGGTGTTGGCTTCTCGCATTTCTGTTTTGACAGGATATAGACATCAGACGGGGTCTATGAAGTATCTGGGAATCCCTTTGAAGACTGGAAGATTGAAGGTGCAAGATTTTAAATTTCTGGTGGATAATGTTACCCGTAAGCTGGCTGGTTGGAGGGCTAACGTCCTTTCCCAAGCGGGTCGTGCGGTGCTGATCCATTCAGTTCTCTTGAGCCTCCCGGTGTACTTGGCTAGCTCGCTCTCCATTCCTAAGTCAATATGTAACCAGGTCAATCGAATTTGTGCTAATTTTTTCTGGCAGGGGTTGGATGGCCAGCATCGTCGTCACTGGGTGGCCTGGTCGACTCTTCAGAGACCCCTTGTGGAGGGCGGCCTAAACTTCAGAAATTTTGATTTCCTTCAGGTTGCGTTGGCAGCTAAGCAGATCTGGAATATTTTGCATGGTGATTCTCTATGGTCGAGGTATGCCAAGCAGCATTTTCTCAAACAGTCTCATTTCAGCGATATCTTTGTTCCATTTCCGCTAGGCATTTCAAAACCGATTTTTGCTAAAGCTAAGGAAGTTGTTTTGGCTAATATTCGTTGGCTTGGAGGAGATGGGTCTTCTGTGAACTTTTACAAAGACACATGGATTGGTCCTTCACCTCTGATGCATGTGCTCCGGGGCAATCCTTCACTGGCCCAGGAGTCCCATAATATTATGATTAATGAGATGGTGTTTGATATTAATAACCCGGTCTGGTCTTTCTTGAATGTTTCCCCAAGTTATGTGCATAGCTTGCTGTCTACTAGCCAGGATAAATTCATTTGGGCGGCCAACCCCCAGGGTAACTTCACTGTTAAATCAGCTTATGACCTTGCTTTTTCCCACGGTGTCTCTTGTGGTGCGTGGGCTAAACTCTGGCACCATGCGATTCCTCCTCGCGCTGCCATGTTTGCTTGGCGTCTTCTTCATCGAGCTGTCCCGGTGGATTCCAGAATTGTTGAGTGTGGTGTGCCGATTGTTTCCATGTGTTCCTTTTGCAAAGCTCATGCCCAAGAAAGTCTGGATCATTTATTCATCTTCAGTGATAATGCTAAGGAGTTATGGTCCTGGATTGCTCCTCTATTGAGCAACCATATCAACTGGAGTACTCATGTCACAACCAGGTTTTGGAGTGTTCTTTCTTCTACCAGAATTAATTATCCTATGTTGTTTGCTGGTATGGCTTCCTGTATTATCATGCTGTGGGACGTTTGGAAAGCCAGACGTTCTGCTCGGATGGAGGGAATTATTCGCCCCCTGGAGGTTCTCAAGCATTCGATTATTTTTGGCGTGCGCCGTATCCTTGAGACTGTTCAATTTAAAGGAGCGATCTCTTATCAGCACTCTTCTATTCTTCACTCTTTTGACTTTCAGGTGTCGGCCAGAATTAAGCTTCCTGTTCTGGTCAAATGGACGCCTCCGCAGGTGGATTTTTGCCTTAATGTTGATGGTGCTTCTAAAGGGAACCCGGGATACTGTGGTGGAGGAGGTTGCATTAGAGACATTCATGGTAACTTCATATGCGGCTTTGCCTTCTTTTATGGTTCTAGGAGCAGCATTCTGGTGGAGGCAAGGGCGCTCCATGATGGGCTACAACTAGCTATTGACCGTCAACTTCAGATTTCGGTGGTCTTTTCTGATTCTGCTACTCTTTTGCGTGCTATTGCTGGTGGGCGTGTTCCCCACTGGTCAGTGTTCCCATGGTGGCGTGGGATACTAGATATGCTCCAAGTATTAAAGACGCAGCTTGTGCACACTTTTCGGGAGGGTAACCAGGTGGCCGATTCTTTAGCTAATTTCGCCTGTAGCAATGCTTCTAGCTTTCTTTTTTCGGAGTTGTCATCTATTCCCCCTTTGACAAGGGGCTCCTTATTGGTAGATAAGGCGGGGCTTCCAAGCTTTAGGGAGTGATCTTCTTGGTTGTACTTGGGTGGGCTTCCCTGCTGGTGATTTGTTTATGATGTCGGGTGTACTTCCACACTTCCATTTCAATAATATCTACCCCTCTGGTGCTCGCCGAGTGGAGTGAGAACATTTCCTCCTGCTGGGAGGGGGTGCACTCTGCTTGTCGCTGACCCACTGGTGGCTTTTGTTAAAAAAAAAAAAAAAAAAAAACAAAGAATACATTCCATTCCAAATTTAAAAGTTCTCTTCGACCTAGTTTGCCAGTATGGTTCCTATTTAGGATTCCTCTCATCCCCATTCATTATATCAATCATGCCATTCCCCACTGATCCGCTCATTAGTCATGAATCACTCGAAGGCCAGAATCGAATCGACCCGATGGGACAGCACCTATCCCCTAATGAACAAAACCTGCAAGCCTAACATGGCCAGGGTACCTCTTCATCAAGAGGTTGATCATTTCTTTTCTTTTAATCTTTATTCATCCCAGATTGGAACCATCCGTGCACTCTGTTCCAGCCATGTTCGAAGATCGGTGGAAAATTCTCACTGCTTATTCGTTTAGAATGGGTGTCTCTTTACCTTGATGCCCGCTTTTCATCTCATTCCGCTTCATTCCACTACATCGTCATTTCATGCCATCTCCGCTCCACTATCGCTTCACTCCCTTGCAAAGAAGGCATCAAGGAGAGGCAATCTGTTGACACCCATTTTTGACCCATAAGCTAAGCCAAATTCCTTGTCATATCATTGACGCCCCACTTTGGCTCATCCTCACCAAGCTGGCTTTATTCAATCATGGTATCTTCTTGTAAGTCTTCATCATCATCTTGTAGCTCTCTGAGTTGGGGATTCAACGCTTCAAACCGTGTGCCAATCTGATACCCATGCAAGGAGATCAGATACTTTGAATGAGTCATATGCTGAAAGATCCTAAAGGCGACAATGACCCTATCACGTTCACATTCAGAAGACAATGTCCTTCATATTGCGATTGCCTCCAGAACATAATCGATCACCTTTAGAAGGCGACACCTCAATATGTCGTGTTCTCATTTGGCATTTTAATTCCTTGAAAATTCGCCAAAAAATGCTTCAAGACTTCTTTCTATGGAAGGCGACGTATCAAGGCGTCGCTACCTGGTAGCGACACAGAGCCTGTCGCGTTTTGGTTTCCTTCACAGAACCATGCAACGTGGCTTTCCTATTCCCACTTGGACCCTTACTATTCATGAATAATCCGACTTTTGGTGGGTCTAGAGGTCTCCAAACCTTGCCAAACTCGGCAGAAACCTTCCTCAGAACCTCCTTGCCACATTCTGATTCCCCTTGCACGAGCACAATTACCCAAACTTGGACTCCAGCTCATTATTCCTTTCCCAGCCCGTTCAGAAATAATGGCCTATAAAAGTATCAATAGGGCACGATTTTGAGAGAGATCAGCGTCTGCTTCTTCGTCTCCCAGAGGGCTTCGAATCCCCAGAAGAACTCTCAGCCTCCAGATGACCAGGAAGTGACCACCAGGGCGATTTCTTCACCTCTACACTTTCTCTCTCCTATTCTTCATGTTTTCCCTTCATGTATGCACATTTAGATCCGTTTCTTTTCGTAGTTTTGCATTAGACCACTCCGCACACCTGTTTTAAACACCTAGAGGGGTTAAAACACCACCCCACGTGAGTTCCCTCCAATTCTTTCATGTTCTTTGATTATTTTGGGATATATTCTACATCAAACGAATTTCTAATGGGTTTTTTGTTGTTGTGATGTTTTTAGCAGGTTAAAAAGACGGTACAGGCATGAGGCTCTTGCCCCTTGGCTGGCTGAGGAGCAGGAAGAACAAGAATCCACAGTCTTCATCATCTGTTGCAGAAGGCGACAAGCTTTTGGTCGCGTTCTGAAGAAGGCGACAGACTCCTTGTCGCGATCAGTAAACCATGTTTCTTCTGCACTTTTCTTCCTCTTTCCAAGGTAGTTAGCACTTGTTCTTCAAGCTATCATTTTTTGCAACTACTTTGGTGGCGATCACGGTCCTTTCCTTAATTTTCATCATCTTTATTAGGCGATCAATTCCCGTGATTACACATAGTCCGGCTAGGCTACGACAGTTGTGTGGTTACTTTTAGTTCCACGTCTCACTCCGACAGGAGGTGGTATACATGGACTTGTGGTCGAGGGTAAGGCGTGTGACGCTTCTGACCGGTTAACTAGTGGTATTGGTTCTGTGGCTAGTGTCTTTGTCCAGACAGTTGTTCTTCTGTCTGTGTTTGCAGCCATGGGGTTCATCCCAGTGTCGTGGTTTACAGGGGTTTCCAGTCCCGACATGTTTAACCCGATGACTGTGTAGTTTACTTTACACTTCCGCACTTACTCTGTTAGTAGAATAGATTAAATTGCTTAATTTCTGTTAAACCATATATCTATTATGCTTGTTAGAACCAATAGGAGATTGGTAGTCCCTACTGGGCTTCATTGTGAAGCACATTCCCTCCTTTTTAGGTGAGATTTCATAGCAGCACCTTCCGCAGCGGGCTGAGGAGACCGGGCCATAGTAGATGACATCCTCCGTGAGTAGTGTTCCCCTATACTTGTGACTCTTTACCCTCGGGGTATGCCCCTAAGGGATTTGTTATCCCCTGTTTTAGTACTTGTACTTGTTGCTTGGGACTGTACTAGACTCGTACTTTGTGTTGGATGCTTTTCTTTCACTTATTAGTACATTTTAGTGCTTGTTGTGGTTACCTAATTCCATTACATATCTTGTTAGACTGGTCTGTTAGCCTTTCTGGGTCTTCGAACCTGTAGGCGGCGGTGCCGGCCGGGGCCGTTATAGTGGTATCAGAGCAATGGGTCTAGCAAGACTTGTAATGGAACTAAGTGACAATGCAAAGTCCCATAAGAAGTACAAGTAACACTGCTAGCCGTCGGGTTAAACTGTAAACTTGATTAATAGTTGTGTCGTAGGATATGACTCCATGTCGATGCAGGCAGATTAGAGAGCTAATGGAGCATCAGGATGATGCGTCGAACAGGTCAATTGCAGCCGAGCACACATCGGCGGATACTCAACCTCAGCACGATGACCAGCAGAGTGTCCCCTTGCCACAGGGAGCACAGCAGCAGCAGTGGTACCCACCTCTGCCTCCTCCAGAGGTAATGGAGTAGTGGTGGATGATGATCAATCTATCTCCATATAATTTATTATTAATTATATGTATTTTTAGTGATTAACAAAACCCTGAAAAAGTATTCTCTAACATCATTTTTTTGAAGTTTATCTACAGGCAGTAATTCAAATAAAACTAGTAAGTTGCTTACATTCAATGTTCTGTAAAGCTCATAACATATGTTTTGTCTAAGTATTCATCGACTTCCATATAATTACTCACAACGATTTCTTAGAAGAACATTGATTTCGGTTCTACATCGGTTTCACTTAAACAACGACTTTCTTAGTAAAACATCAATTTCATTCTAGCATCGACTTCATAAGTAAAACAACGATTTCGGTCTTACAATGACTTCATAGTTAGAACATCGATTTCGTTGCTACATCGACTTTGTTCTTAAACATTGATTTTGTTGCTACAACGATTTCGCTTTACTTAAAGATCGATTTGGTTGCTACATCGACTTCGTTTCTACATCGATTTTGGTAGAACATCGACTTCATGTGAAACAACGATTTCGTCTCTATAATGACTTCACTTAAAACAACGATTTCAGTAGAACGACTTCATGTGAAACAACGATTTCATCTCTACAACGACTTCACTTAAACAACGATTTCAGTAGAACAACGACTTCATGTGAAACAACAATTTCATCTCTACAACGACTTTACTTAAACAACGATTTCAGTAGAACAACGACTTCATGTGAAACAACGACTCTACTTGAACAATGACTTCATTTCAAACAACGATTTCATCTGCACATCGATTTCAGTACAACAACGACTTTGTACAGAACATCGATTTCATTACATTCAAACATGGATTATGTTCACATCGACTTGGTTTCAGCATGAACTACATTCCCTCATGGATTATGATTATATCATCGATTTCATATCAAGATCAACTCTCTCTACACACAGATTGTCTCCAAACATCAACTCTCTTTCATTAACAATTATGTTTTAGACAGCTGTTGATTATCCTTATTTAAATTCCTTTTAAAATACATTCCACATGATATTCAAACATTTTTCAAATCTCTGTGGATTTCAAGTCTTGCTGCGCATCTTGCTTTATCATGTGGTCTTCAACATTTATTATGATGGAATAATATCTCTGCACGATACATCTTTACTTATGTCACATAAATTCATGCTTTATATGATGACAGAATGGCATTTCCTTTTTGGTGTATCTTCATATAGCATGACTACTAATGTTGACTAACGGTTTAGACAAAGATAAGTTGTGCATGTATCAGCATTTATTGTGTGAAGGGTTTCCGGTAGAAGCGCACGTTACCAAGTTGGACCTATCAACCTGACAGAAGCTAGAAGATTCAGACAATATTTCTTTGTGTGTGAATGTCTTCCCCAGCATTAATGGATGTAGGTTTTCTTGCTCCACACTTCGGGCCATTCACTCCAACGTGCATGAAGATGTGAGACAACGGATACTTCAACGGTCAAATTATTTCAAAGAAGATAAATAGAAGACTGTTGACTCCATGCAAGATAATTCTTTTTCTTGGAGAACTTTTCAAGCTTGCATTCAGAAGATGTTAGAAGAAAAGAAGAGCTTGCTCATCCATTCAAACCCTCTGTAGCTCTTAGCTCTCTACACCAAATTGCTTAGCCTTTGAGAGCCTAAGTAGATCTGAGAGAGAGTTCCTTGTTGATAATCTTTGTCTCTTAGACATTGCCTCAGATCAAGCAATTTGTATTAGCTTGGTCTAGGGGCCATCCATCTCTTACTCAATCTTCTTTGAGTGTTCCTCTTCAGGTGTGAAGAGAAGACCTACTGTTGAGTGGGTGGTTGTTCCCTTCTGTAAGAAGGAAGACCCGTTGCATCAGGTGTCTCTAGTTCCTCTTCAGGTAGAGAAGAGAAGGCCAGCTACTACTGGCTGTGTAGGTCTCTTTAAGGGGGACTGTACCCTTACTTAGTGAAATCCAAAGTTGTTGCTTGGGGACTGGACGTAGGACTCCTAAGGATAGGAGATTTGAACCAAGTTAAAATTTCCTATTGTCTGTGTGTTTGCTCTCTGTGTCTTTATTTAACACTAACTCTAACTATCAAACTTAGTGTTCACTGTCAAGCATTTTATTTATATTCTAAAAGATTTTTTAGCAATCTATTCACCCCCCCCCCCTCTGGGCTTGCTATCTAGGCAACAAGTGGTATCAAAGCCAAGTCTCTTCGAGTAAGTAGATCTCACGATCTGAAGAGCAAAGACAAATGGCAGCTCAAGGTCATGCAGAAGGACAGTCAGTCAACAGACCTCCTCTATTCGATGGTGAAGACTACAACTACTGGAAGACAAGAATGGAATTCTTCCTTCAAGGTCTCGACTTCCAGCTTTGGACAATAATTGAAGAAGGAGATCTCAAGGTAACCAACAGTAAAGACAAATGGACATACGAAGACAAGAAGAAACTATCCCAAAACAGCAAAGCTAAAAGCATACTGTGTTGTTCGTTGAGTAAGAAAGAATTCAACAGGATATCAGCCTGCAAGTCAGCTAAAGAGATGTGGGACAAGCTGAGGCTCACACATGAAGAAACTGACAAGGTAAAGGAAACAAGAATAGATATTTTGGTAGCTCAATATGAGAGATTTCAAATGCAGTCTGGAGAGTGTATCTCCTAAATTTACAGTCGATTCATAGACATCACCAATGGTCTAGTTGGGCTTGAAAAGACCTATGAGACTGGAGACATGGTGAGAAAAATACTAAGATTTCTACCAACCTCTTGGACTCCAAAGGTAACAACAATAGAAGAAGCTAACGATCTTAGGAGAATGTCACTTGAAAAACTCAATGGGTCTTTGATGGCTCATGAGATAAATATGGAAAGGCTGGGAGAATCTTCTAGCAAGAAAAAGCACAGCAATGCTCTCAAGGCCACAGAAGACACCTCTGATGGCGAATCAGAAAGTGATAAAAGTAATCAGAGCAGTGAAGATGAAGAAACTTTCCTCTCTAGAAGATTGCAGTGCATACTAGCTAAAAAGAAATACCAGTCAGGACAAAGGTATTTCAAGAAAGGTAGAAAGTTCAAAAGATCTAAAGACAAAGAGCTCAAGAAATCTGAACCAATATGCTATGAGTGTAAGAAGCCTGAACACATTAAGGCTGAGTGTCCAAAACTAAAGAAGACAGAGTTCAAGAAGAAGGATAACATGAAGAAATTCAAGAAATACAAAAAGAAAGCTATGGCTGCTGCATGGAACAATGTGAGTGACTCAAACAGTGAGTCTAGCTTCAATGAAGAAGAAGAAGAAAAGGCCAACTTGGCCTTCATGGCAAATATCGATGATAAGGTAACTTCTGACTCATCCTTTACATCTTGCAATGAATTAGATTTAGATAGTTTAGAAGATGCTTTTAATGAACTATATAGTAAATATAAAGACGTCTGTAAACTATTAAAAACAACTAAGAAAAATTATGCATGTCTTGAAATAACTAACTCAGATCTAAAATCTGAAACTGAACAATTAGAAAATCTAATTTCTGAACTGAAAAGAAGAAATGAACTGCTATGCGAAGATGTAAAAACTAAAAATGAAAAGATATCAAACTTAGAAATTCAAGAAACCACAAGCAAACTTAAAAGTGAAATTAACACACTAACAAAAGATAATGAATATTTAACAGCTACAATTGAGAAATTCCAAATGGAAAATCTTCCTTAATATTAAAAGGAGCAAGAAGATCAGGTAGGAAGAAATATGGCTTAGGATATACTCCACCAGATAATGAAGAAACTATCATTCATCCTAAAATCTATCCAACGCCAAAGTTCATAGCTGAACAAAATCCTAACTATAAATCAAAAACAATAAAAACCATAAACCAAACAAGATAATAAACAATATTACTTGTTGTACTCATTGTAATAAATTAGGTCACACTAAAATAACCTGTACAACCAAACACTTAAAATAGATTCCGAAAAGAAACTGTGAAGAAGCTAATCAACCAGGACCCAAAAGAACTTAGGTACCTAAATCTCATTGATTTATTGCAGGGAAGCCTTAGAGCATCAAAGTGGTACCTGGACAGCGGGTGCTCAATGCATATGACAAGTAACAAGAAACTGTTCTCACATATCAAAAATGAAGAAAGTATAGTAACCTATGGTGATAATGGAAAAGGGTCAGTAATTGGTTGTGGATCCATTGGAAGCCAAGATAAAATCCTAATAGAAGATGCTCTATACATCAAAGGACTCAAGCACGACCTTATCAGTATTAGTCAACTGTGCAACAAGGGTCATCATATCAAATTTCAGGAATCTAAGTGTTTGATCATCAAGGATGGTTCAACTATTTTTGAAGCAAACAGAGAAAAGAATCTATATGTACTACATCCAGAAGAGTTAAAGGATCAAGACATCTGTTTAGCAGTAAGAAAAGAGCAGAATGCTAAACTCTAGCACAGAAGATTAGGTCATTGCAGCTTGGATGGAATAAAAAAGCTCATCAAACATGATCTAGTGGAAGGTCTACCGAAGATAAACTCAAGACTAGACAACATTTGTGAACCTTGTGCAAAAGGAAAGCATGCAAGATCATCTTTCAAATCTAAGACAATAGTCACCACCTCCAAACCACTAGAATTGCTTCATATGGACTTGTTTGGACCAATGAGAACAACCTACTTGGGAGGAAAGAATTTCGAATTTGTTATAGTGGCTGATTATTCCAGATTTACGTGGGTATCATTTCTGGAGCATAAAGATGACACATTTGAGAGTTTTGTGAAGTTCAGTAAACTTGTTCAGAAAGATAAGAAGTACAACATCATCAGTATCTGATCAGATCATGGAGAAGAATTTCAAAATGATATGTTTATAGAAATTTGTGATGATATGGGGGTTTAAACATAATTTCTCAGCACCAAGAACACCACGGCAAAATGGAGTAGTTGAGAGGAAGAATAGAACACTTTTGGATATGGCTAGAATAATGTTATCTGAGTACAACCTTCCAAGATATTTTTGGGCAGAAGCCATAAACACAGCTTGCTACATCATAAATAGAGTCATGATTAGACCAATTCTGAAGAAGACTGCATACGAACTGTACAAGCAAAGGAAGCCCAACATCAGCCATCTCAGAACTTTTGGATGCCTTTGCTTCATTCACAACAATGGTAAGAGAGACATTGGTAAGTTGGATCCCAAATCTGATGAAGGTATTTTTATGGGGTACACTTCTAAATCCAAAGGCTATAGAGTTTTTAATAAAAAGAAGTTTATTAATTGAACAAACTGTGCATGTTATTTTTGATGAGTCTAACCCTTCTCTGAGGAAGGATATTGGTAGTGATGATGAAGATGCAGAAAACCTATCCAAGAAGCTGAAAGAAGCAACCATCAAAGATGATGAAGATCCACCCTTGGAAGAACTGCAACAGAAGGATATCATTCATGATGATCTTCCAAAGGAATGGAGGTACAAAAAAAGATCACCCAATAGACAATATCATTGGAGATCTATCAGTTGGGGTAAGAACTAAAGGTAATATTATTCCATATGATTATTTAGCATTTGTATCCCAAATAGAGCTGAAGATAGTCAATGAAGCAGTGTCTGATGAATCTTGGATTCTAGCCATACAAAATGAACTTAATCAGTTCAGGAGAAATCAAGTTTGGTCCCTTGTTCTGAGACCATCAGATCATCCTGTGATTGGCACCAAATGAGTGTTCAGGAACAAATTGGATGAAGCTAGTGTAATCACTAGAAATAAGACTAGACTGGTTGCTCAAGGCTATTCCCAAGAGGAAGGTATAGATTTTGATGAAACCTATGCACCAGTGGCTAGACTAGAGGCCCTTTGAATATTACTTACTTATGCATCTGCTTTAGATTTAAAACTTTTTCAAATGGATGTGAAATCGACATTTTTAAATGGTTTTATAAAGGAGGAAATTTATGTGAAACAGCCTCCTGGTTTTGATGATTCAGATTTTTCAAATCATGTTTTCAAATTGCATAAAGCATTATATGGTCTAAAACAAGCACCTAGAGCATGGTATGAAAGACTTAGTGCATTCTTACTAAATCATGGTTTTATTAGAGGACAGGTAGATAGCACATTATTTATTAAATCAAATTCTAAAAATATATTACTTGTGCAAATCTATGTAGATGATATTATTTTCGAATCTACTAATGAATCTCTGTGCAAGTACTTTGAAAAGTTCATGCAGGGAGAATTTGAGATGAGCATGATGGGAGAACTCAACTATTTCCTTAAACTACAAATCAAGCAAAGCATTAATGAAGGAACTCACATCTGTCAAGCAAAATACACAAAGGAACTGTTGAAGAAATTCGGATTTGAGAATGCTAAACCACTGTCCACTCCAATGAGCACATCCACCAGGTTAGACAGTGATCAGGAAGGTAAGAAAGTTGATTAAAAACTTTATAGAGGTATGATTGGTTCATTGCTTTATCTAGCAGCTAGTAGGCCTGATATTTTATTTAGTGTATGTATGTGTGCAAGATATCAATCTGATCCTAAAGAATCTCATTTAATATCTATTAAAAGGATCTTTAGATATTTAGCTAAGGCTCATAACTTAGGTCTATGGTATCCTAAATCTTGTGAAACTAGTTTAATTGGATATTTGGATGTTGATTATGCTGGATGCAAAGTAGATAGAAAAAGCACCATTGGTGGTTGTGAATTTCTTGTAGGATGCTTGATTTCCTGGTCTTCAAAGAAGTAAAATCCTGTAGCACTATCAACAACTGAAGCTGAATATGTAGCTACTGGGAGTTGTTGCACTCAACTCTTATGGATTAAACAACAGCTTGAGGACTATGGATTGCACATCAAGACCATTCTGTTGCTGTGTGACAACACAAGTGCAATAAATCTGATGAAAAATCTAGTACATCACTCAAGGACGAAACATATAGAGGTCAGATATCATTTTATTAGAGATCATGTAGCTAATGGTAATATTAATATTTCATTTATAAATACTAAAAAATAGTTAGCAGATATCTTTACAAAAGCCTTACCTGAAGAGAGAGTTACGTCTCTTAGAAGGAAACTAGACATGTGTAATTTGTAATAGATATATCTGTACGTAACTGAAAAATAATAATAAATTTCATAATAAGAATTATCCTTACCTACTAGATTTAAGTAAATCCATCATTTGTTGCGTTATCTTCTCTTACTTTGTCATTATATGCATTTATTGCTCCGCCATTTCAAAAAGCGTCTTTATGTCCTTCCGTTACGTCCGTAATCCTTCCCTCACCGATTCGCTTTCTCTCTCTCTTATCTCTTTTGACTCGAAAGCTGGTAAAACTCTCATCGACTCCGGCATCCCTCTCTATGCTTTCGAAGAAAATCTCACTTCTCGCTCAAATTTCTTGAGGGGTTTTGTTCCTTCTTCTCCCACGATCTTCCAGAACCCTACCTTGCTTGATTCCATGGCTGCTTCGGGGAGTTCTAACAGTGTGGGTGGCTACAGTGCCATCTTCCTCACGACAGATCAACTGGAGCGATACTCAGCAGTCAAGACCAAGCTCTACGGGAACAAGGCAGTGGACCTAGAAGACCTGGAGATGCATGGTATGCACAGTGTAGTCGAAGCCCTTCAGAGGCTGAAGTGGACGGGAATTTGCACAGTTTCAGAACCAAGTTATCTGCACCTAGCGAAAGCATTCTATACCTGTTTGAAGACTGAAGAAGATGGGTCTCTCACCTCCATGGTCAAAGGTACATCCATTCACATCACCCATGACCTGTTGGAGAGATTATTTGGAGTTTCTACAGTTGGGCACAGTTTAGTGGATTCTGTAGATATTCATGCCAAGGGGCTGGGAATTATTGGAACAGAGTATAAACTGAAGGATGGGAAGATCGACATCATTTGGTTAGTCTCTGTTATGCAAATTTGGAGGAAGATGATGACAAGAAACCAAGTATTTATGTGAAAGGGATCCATATCCCTCTTAGAGTTTCGATGCTTTTCGAAGTGATGCATATTCCATATAAGCACGGGGTTACATATGTCTATTGGTTAGACAATCGTCGGGCTGCTTATGAAAGAGTTTTGGGAACTGAGATTGAGTCCCATGGTTTTGAGCGTGTGAATGCCAAATCTTTTCCGGCCTACCATCGGTTTCTTCACAAGGTTGTTTGCTCTATTCTCATTCCAAGGAGTGGTAACTTGGATGGAGTCACCGATGATTATATCCTTTTAATTCAAGGACTTCTAGATGGCACTCCTGTGGACCTTCCAAATATCACCTTGAACTACATTCGGGATGTAGTAGGCACGTCTAAGCATAATCTTCTTTTTGGTATGCTTATTACTCACATCTTAAAGAAATTCAAAGTCAACTTTGCTGGTGAAGATTCCAAAAAATTGTCAATGTTTGATGTGATTGATGAGAGTACTCTTACACGTATAAAGATGGCTATTCAAAATGGATCTTTTGTCTACACCGGTACTCGGTCTCCTTACAAAGGGCAGGGCCTCCAAGTTGATGAAGATGGTGATGACTTCATTCTGACTACTCCAGGCTCCTCCAGACCTCCTACTCCCATAGATCAGCTGACTCATCTGTTTGATATGCTCAATATCACTATGAATGCTCGTTTTGACTCTTTGGACAACCAGTTTATATCCTTGGAAGGCCATGTTGAAGAGCTTCATACGAATGTTTCTATTCTCAAGGGACAGCAAGACCGCAATGATATGCTTCTTCAAGCTATTGCCAAACACCAAGATGTTATACGGAGCAATCATGCTGAGATCCGTAAGAACTTGTAGGACTTGGCCGGTGCTGAAAATTTTTTATGGGATTCTCTCTCTTACCAACCACCACCACCTTAGTCTTGATCCTTTTACCTCTTCATCCTTTGTTTTGACTATCTATCGTTTGTCGTCATTTTGAGACGAGCTACATCTCTCTTCACTCCTCTTTTTGACGATGACAAAAAAAGGGAGAACTAATATTGTGTCCTTACCTAATACTTGTATGGTTTATTGTGTCTTTGTGATGGTTATGTGGTTTCCATACAATGACTACTTTGTTTTGAGATTTATTAAATTAACTATGTTATGTATGCATATATTAAGGGGAAGAAACAATTAAATGATTTATGAATAGATTTGTGCTTGCTTACACTGTATTAATGCATATTAATAATCTTTGTGTAAATGCATGCTTGTTTAAGGATAATTTAATCTTTCTATTTAAGTGTTTTTTCATCATCAAAAAAGGAGAGATTATTGAACCTCTTAGATTTTTGATGATTCCAAAACACTCAAGTTTGTTGGCTAACAAGTGGTGAAATTATGTGCAGTAAGCAAGACATTTTTCAAGTGATATCGGATCTCAAAAACACTTTTCAAATCATCATGTGTTATGGAGTCGACCTCATGTTTCTTCATGGGTCCACCCTGCATAACCCCATTTCAACTATGGAAAATGGGGTCGACCTCATGAGAGTGGACCTCACCTTTTCAAGGGGGTCGACCTCTACTTTTCTGATGTCAACCTCAGTACAACTATGGAGTCGACCCCACTTTCTCTCTCTCTCTCTCTCTAGATATATATATATATATATATATATATATATATATTAAAAAACTTTGTTTTGACTACCAAGTGCAAAGAGATGAGGACTTCACTGGACTGAGATGAGGGTATTTTCATCTTTTTCTTTTGGATTCGATCCCTATAGAGAGGGGTTTCGGTTACTTAACGAAGGGGTTGTTCCGTTGACGGGTGCAAGTGCTGGGAATCCTATGAGCCCCGCAAGCTCTCGTGGGGATGGTGAAACTAGGGCATGAGGTGGGGGAAAAATGGTGGGGAGGGGAAAATATTTAAATTACATTATCTTATTTCTAATTGATTTGCCATTATATTTTCTATTTTTAAATAGTCAAAGAAAAAAAATAAAAAATAATTTAAATAAATTGATAATATTAAAAAAATTGATTATGAATAACATACTAATAAAATAATGTATAAAACTATTTTATATACTTGTGTGACTACATTAATGCATATTACATAATATTTATCTCCCTCTCACTTTAAATTCAAATACCATTGATTTAATATAAATATATAATAGACTTTGATTTAAAAAAATAAAATAACTTATTGTGTAAACAATCTGATTAATTTGAAAAAAAATAAAATTTAGAGTTTAATATAAAATACTTAATGATTTATAAGATTCATACTAAATATAGAAAAATGCTATATATTCATTATGATTAATGAAAATAAATATTTTACAATATGTAAGAATAGTTAATTAAGTAGATGACAATAATAACTTGAAATATGAAATGAAATATACTTTGTGATATAAAAAATATTTGTATCAACACGTAAACAAAACCTAGCGACACATGCATAAATGAATGCCAGTATGTTGCTCAAAACATATAATGTAACATGGTGATGAGTGTACATGAAAAATTGATTTTTTTTTTTACTTTTATTTTTCCCTTTATAATTTAACATATATACATAAAATATTTTTAACAATTTTTTTTAAAAAATTAGATTATTGACAACGACTTCAAAACCGTCGCTATTAATTAATGGCGACAACTATAAGCAATCGCTAATTAAAAACATTTAGGCTACGGTCACAGCCGTCGCTAATACTCTTATTAAGGACAACCACTGCAGCTGTCGCTAATGCTCATTTATTTGTGATAGATAAACTTGTCCCTAATAAGAGCATTAGTGACGGCCTATAATTGTCGTCGCTACTGTTAATATTATAGGGATAATTACTTGTAAGTGTCCCTAAAAATCAATTATCTCAGACAGTTAGATCCGTCCCTAATAATTGTTAGTAGTGACGAATAAATTATCCATCACTATTAAATGTATTCGCGACGGCTTCAATTAAGTGTCCCTAATAATAATTTATTAGCAATGGACCTACAATAGTCGCTAGTAAATTTATTAGCAACAGAGTATTTTAATCGTCGTGAAGCTTCACCTAGTCGTCACTAATAACCATTATTGGGGATGACAATCACCATCTCAAATGATGTTTTGAGCTATGGCTCTTATAACTGTCCCTAATAAATTTTTTTTAGCGATGTTTATACCTTCAATCGTCGCTAATAATTTTTAATAAAGACGTCTTCTATAAGTTGTCACCAATATTATATTTTTAGAGACGACTTTTTTTACAATCATCGCAAATTCTCTTTTTAAAGACGGCTATGTGGAGCCGTTGCTAATACAGCGTCCCAAAATAATCCCTTTTCTAAACTCGCAGGATATATCTTGTGAGTTGTAGGATTTGTTTGACAAGGAAGGCTCTTTGCCCACAACGACGTAGACTATATACGGAATCGTGGTTTGCCTTCTATATATTTTCCTTAACTATTTTGAAGGCACGCATGAAGTCATTACATCAACGGTGGATAACATTCGATGATCGGAGAAAACAAATTAAACTTCACGAAGGAGAAGAGTAAATTAAACTTCTTAAGAAAGAGAAGAATTAATTATAGTCACGATACAAAGTCCAATTGGATTCGCGAAGACGTACGGTTTGTCAACCAAGATGGATCAGCTGTGGCTGTGGTCAATGGCGTGTAGTCACCAATTGGAGCTGGGGATACAAATGCTGTCGTACTACTCTTCAGCATAGAGATAGAAGTAAGCTAACAACGAGTACGGGAAAGAGCTTGCTTCATTAATTTGGAGCACGGAGTTGCTCCTCTGCGGGGTCTTGGGAGAAGCTGCATCAGCTCGCGGAAGGAGGAGCTTTCGGTCTCTCTGCCCTTTGTCAGTCAAAAGACTAGAGAACTCTTCGGTTTCAGCACAAGAAGCAAGGTACATCTGGGAGCCCAACTGCCATGTCGGTTGAATCAAACCTATTGTTCGAAGCTGGAAAAGCTCCAGCTTTGTCATGGCCGTGCTCCAATTCTCTGCCCAATAAAAACGGGCATTTGGCTTTGCTCTTGCACACAGACTCAAACCGGTTGAGGCGCATGCAGATCTTGTTTTGGGCCGTATAGCACGTACGGCAACGCGCCTGGACGTCAACACGTCCTGCACTCCCCATGAAATCCCCCGCACCATTTGTTCCGAACTTTCTGGCCTGCTACCATGTCTATACGAACACCAGCGTGGGGGGTTGGGTAGCTCCAGCTCCCTCCCTCGTCCCTTCCCCTAACAACAGTTGTCTGATCTATGAAGCCTTGGAACAAAATAATTAAGCTGGTCCATGGGCCAAGCTCTGCGGGAAGCATGAACTGTACCGTACGTACTGTATGGGTCGCATCGATAGAGGAGAATGAAATGAGGGAAAAGGATGGCAAAGGGCACTGGCAGTGTTCTTCTTCTGAGGTTATAATTATAAACGACAGAATCCATCACCCGGAAGGACGAGGCGCCTCCCCGCCCCGGCCCGCACGGGGGACACTAATTGGCACCCGAGAAAGCAACCTATAAGTTTGTTTCTCTTGGCCAATGTGGTCATACGAACAAAAGCAAAAGTTGGGTTCCGGAACACACCCATCCACCAGCTTTTGCTTTGCTTTGATCGTCGCAGTGGCGCAAAGAGGACCTGCTTTGGGACTCGTTTGGTCGATGCTGTCACCGTGCGCGCGCGCGCGCGTTCTTTTTAATTTGTAGTGATCTATATAATGGTTGGTGCCCTGCCCGCAAATTAAGTAGCGCCCGACAGCCTTGCTCATGTCTGTGCCATAGTATCTAGCTACATGTACGCACGCATTGTTTTCTCCATTTCTCTAGCTATGTGCATCACCTGTATGTATACAAATTTAATGATTTGTCATCACTGGTAATATATGGTGCATCGCAGATAAAAAATGGCGCAGTGTGTGGTAGTACACCTTAACCACCCCATGTACACTTAATTACCTTGGTCTCAAAAAAAAAAAAAAAGGAAAAAATTAATGGTGCATGATCACCTACATATGATCGATGTTGGTCATCATTTATAATACACGTATGATGACTGGCAACAGGTAAATGCCAAGGGCACCTTTATTGCCAATTGCGTTTTTCTGTTCGTCTGTGCATGCAGTAAGAGTAGACAATGACAATTAAGGGCTCTTGGCACTACCCAATTTGGCATCGCAGACATTAAAGTCCCACTGAGAACGAATAGGTGATCGAGTACTCCCCCCCGTGAACTCGGCACAGTTGGTGGTGTTTGTGCTTCTTTTCACCCTGTACCTGCGTGGCGTTCTGAGAATGTGGAGGCCGGTTGCCACTGTACACACCTGCATCACTTACGTCGACTACTTTGGACGACACAGCCGTTGGGAAAGGGCCGGGTGTGATCGAATCGAGCCCCGGCCCTCGCAAACAGCTGAGCCGGACAAACACCGCGCCCCACACCCACACACGCCGTCACCTTTTGGTGGACCCCCGGGGAGATGCGAGCTCCACTTTGCCGTGTAAGGGGAACATAAAGCACAAAGCCAACAAAGCGACATATGGGAAAAGCCAGGGTGACACCCATCACTTGTGTGGTTGTTACTAACCACTTTCGATCATGAGTTCTGCCTGCCATTCCTGTCCCAAAGTGGCTCAGTAGCCTGGCCCATTACCTCACCCGCTACAGCTCCACTCTTCCCCACCACCACCACCTCATAGTGTTGCTTGTTTTTGTATATACGCCGTATCAATCATTGATCATATATGTGTTCCTTCCACCATGATCATATATACCCTTCTCAAATGGTATCGTATATCGCTACGTACCTTTTAATATATGTGTGGGCCGATCGATGCTCCGTTATATATGTGGGTCGTCTCTCCATCTGATAATTGGGACACTCCCGTTAGTTTCCAATATATATGACGCATATCATATATATGTAGCTTCCACCATCACAGTACATACATACTCTACTTGTGCCTGACGGAAATGGGTGAGCTGGTGTTGCAGGGACGGCAGCAGCTTGCTTGCTAGTTGCGCAGCATTCTTTCTACCGATCGTGGTCTCACTAGCTACGCAGTGGAGAAGACTATTGCGGCCTCACTCGACGCCAGCTAATCCTACCAAAACAGTAGCCAGAAACGCCAACCCTAGTAAAGCCATCCACGAAAGGAGACTACGCTCGTGGGGGGGATGAGCAGCCCCACGATGGACCTTCATTTTGGATGCTAACATGTGTATAATACCCGATCATCATATTATATATATAGATAGAACACGCACAGAGACTGCTTTGCATTGATACACGTACAAATGTTACAGCGGTGGCATTGTGTGAGAGACAGTTATGTGAGGAATGGGAAAGGCAATTATGGCTACAGACAGAACAACCCACCCGGAAAGAGGTCGCCCCACCCAACTAAACAATGCAACCACTGCCGATGGAAAAAGGAATTGTTCGGCTTTCCCAATCTGCTGATCCCTCTCTTCTTGGTCGCCCTCTTTTGAAATAAACAATTAAATGTTGGGGAAGGAAGCCAGCCCCGTTAGTGCGGTGGGTGGCAAGGAGGCACGCACAGATCATAGCAACGCCGCCGGACTAGGTGCTGCATCGATCTATCAATCTATCTATATATATATATATATATATATATATATATATGTAGTGAAGGCGCGTCGTATAGTAGACGTAGTAATCTTAATACTCTAATGGCAAGCTGCAACGGCTATTTATGATGGACGATAGCCATGGAATTTGGGTTATGGAGGGGTCGGAGGTGGCAGGGATGAACAGGAGAGGGAATTGAGGGATAGAGTGGGAAAACGACAGCGTACAAATTCTCGAAATGTCCAAGGTGTGGTGTTCCCATTTTGTCGTACTCCGTACTTGGGCTGAGAAAGGGGAGCGAAGATGGGGAACGTTGGCCGAGGTCTGAGTGACCCCGGCTTGTCCGGGCTTTATTTTAGCAGTGGGTGGAGGGCGGCGACCAAGACCAGGAGGCCGGCCGTGACTTTTTAGAGTCTCGGCAGTGGAGGGGACACTGCAGCTGGAGAGGGAGAGAGAGAAAGAGAGAGATGGCTGCTGCCGGCGCTGCAGCGCACTTCCGTGAAGGGAAACGTCGAGGGATATGGTGAAAGGGGCCCAACCAAGGGCGGGGCCGGGTCGAGGGCAGGGACCCCGGCCGGTGTGTGGTAAGGAGTTCCATAACTAATGGGTGGGCTTGGGGGAGGGAGGCAGTGGCATTCATTAGACTGAGACACAGAGCCAGACCATTTAAGTACTGGTGGTTTCTCCCCCCTATCGGGGGGCATCTGCGCGCCATGTCAGATGGGGGTTTTGCAGTGAGGTAGGTTACTGATGACGGTGGTGATGAGTGGAGGACGCTAATTAATGACGAGGTTTGCGAGTTGGTTCCCACCTTCTTTGCTGGTTAAAACTGAGGACTTGAATAAAAAGTGGGTGTGATCCAAAGAGGTGGTGAAAACGTTACAATCCTGTCGACGCCCGGACGAACAAGGCCAGCCAACCGTTCCTCCCCTCCGTCCACCATGCAATCCATTTGAGGAGCATGTGGGGACAACGGCGTATTTGCCCGCCGAATCTAATGCCAACAAAACACAGACGAGAGAAAGAGAGAGAGATTGCGCCAAGGCCAGGGGAGAGTTGACAGTGCGAGTGATCACAAACAGGGTGCAGGGACACGGGCGGGTTTCATAGGACGAGAGAGGGAAAGGGAGAGGATGGAGACAGGCATCGGCAATATATAATACAAAAAACATCGCCCGGGAAAACAGAACGGCTGTACGTCTTTTCCGCTGATGCACCGATGAAAAAGAGAGGAAAAAAAACACTCTTTTACTCCACCCACATGAGAAATTTTACTGCTTTACCTGAAGCGGAAAGACGGAGGAGGGGGCGGTGTGATGGATGCAGGGGAGAGAGAACAAGTGGGTGTGAGGTGGGGGAAGGGGTGTAGGGTCTGGGGAGCGTAGGACGTAGGGGGGCAGTAGAGAGAGAAGAGAGAGCTGCGTCTGCAGCGGCAGCAGCGGCCTAGTGCTACAGCGGAAGTAGCAGGGCAGCAATGAGCGCAGCAGCTGCTGCAGTGGGCGATAAAGAGAAAGTGAGGTAAAAAAGAGAAAAAAGCAGGGAAAGTGAGGTTTTATTTTATCGTATGTGCAGCGACCAGCGGCAGCAGCGCCCCAGCGCCAACATCGACACAGGCGCGCCCCCACCCGCCCTTTCCCCGGTATAGCCACCACCGGCCTCTACCCTCCTTCCCCGACACCGCAACGGGGAAAGACAGGCAGAGAGAGAGAGAGAGAGAGAGAAAGAGTTCATATTTAAATGGAAAAGCGAGTGAGGGATGGCGAGGTGAGATAAAAGATGAAAAAGATGGGAGATGAGAGAGAGGGTGATAACAACAGCTGCAGCAGCAGCAGCGAGGCAGGGCTACAGGCGCAGCTGCAGCTGCTGCTGCGGTACGGAAGGGTGTGAGCGGGATGGCAAGGCTAGCCCAGCTCTTTTGACCCGTCACAACCACTCCTCCCTCCCCCTTCGCCAAATCTAAGCGCTAGCTGAGGGAAACGCCAGAGAGAGAGAGAGAGAGAGAGAGAGAGAGTACCCCCTCAGCCCCCACCAAGAACTGGACTGCCATGGCGAAGAGGGAGGCGCATTGCCCTTCCTCCTTGAGGAAGCCCCAATGTCCTTCCTCCTCCTCCCCCTCTTCCCTCCACCACCGCCCCAAACCCTGAACCGGGCTGAGACGCCAAACCCGACAGCACCAGAAGGGAGCGGCTGCTAAAAGTCCTGTGCTTTCCTCCCCTCTCCGTCTATTTCCCCCTCCCTCCTTTCTCTCCCGTACATGTGAGCGATGACGGGGATCGACCTCAACATGGTCGAGGAAGACGACGGCTCAGCAGAGAGCCTCGCGGCGCCCCAACCCCCTCCCCCGTCCTCCCCCTCCTCCGTCTGCCTGGAGCTGTGGCACGCCTGCGCAGGGCCGCTGATATCCCTGCCGCGGAAGGGAAGCATGGTGGTCTACTTGCCGCAGGGGCATTTGGAGCAGATGGGGGGGGACTGCGGCGGCGGCGGCGGCGGCGGCTCTGCCACTGCAAATGGAGTGGCCGTCGGAGGGCGGCCGGCCCGCTATGATGTGCCTCCCCACGTCTTCTGCCGGGTCATCGACGTCAAGCTCCATGTCCGTCTCCAACCTTTACTTTCCCCACCGTTCTTTGTTTGTTCACCTTCTTCCAGTGGCTAAAGATTTCTGCTTTCTTTATCTCTTTCGATAATTTGATTGGTTTTTTTGGAATTTGGGGGTTTCGTTTCAGGCGGAGGCGGCCACGGATGAAGTGTATGCGCAGCTTTCTCTTGCCCCAGAAAGTGAGGTCAGTGAGCGGCCTGCTAAAACCCGACTCCCTCTCAGACAGGGAGCGCTCTCCTTCCTTTTTGCCGGGAACTTTATAATTGATTATTCTCATTATTGGAATGCGTTTATCTTCTTGCAATTTTGCAACTTGTGTTTGACCGCGCTACTTCTGCCGCGTGTTCTGCGAGTATGCCACAGAAAAAAAAAAACTGGTGACTTCTGGTTCTCTCGTGTTTGCCCCCCCCCCCCCCCCCCTTTCCCGACATGAGGACCTGGTTGCTAGAGTTGATGTCATTTTATTTCCAAAAGTTTCTTCGTTGGTGGGAAGTGAGGAACAGAATTCTCGAGGTGTGTAAATCCGGAGTTTTTTCGGTCAAGTGGGGTAAGGGCAATTGGGTATACGGAAAGTAGGAGCTACCAAGTCCTGATCTTGGAGTTCATGAACACCAATTCCTGAGCCCACAAAACCACACGGGGCGGGATTTCTTCGTTACCAAAAAAAAAAAAAACGTGTAATTGCAACGAACAAAGGGAGAAATGAAACGGGTTATGTTCTTCTTCGGTACGATTTGTGGACCATTGTATTTGATAATTTTGACCTGCTTAATGATTGAGACGCCAAAATCTATGGCAATTGGGAGTTCATATAATGCTGTTCATTTGATGATAATGGGATCGATTCTGTTTGCTAACAACAGCTGTAATGACAGTGGATTTTTTTCTCCATTTGCTATTCCTCAAGCATTGTGCCAACTTTCTTTTTCTCGAATTCTTGGGTCCAGGAGTTTGAAAAGCAGCTGCAAGGAGGTGAGGTTGAGGAAGAGGGGGACTCCGAGGAGATCAATGGCGCGACCAAGTCATCACTTACACGTCACATGTTCTGCAAGACACTTACTGCTTCTGATACAAGCACACATGGAGGCTTCTCTGTCCCTCGAAGAGCTGCTGAAGATTGTTTCCCTCCACTGGTACAAATATTAGCTTTTCTTGCTTTGTTGCAGTGTAGCTTGGATGGGTCTGGCATGAAGGCTTCTTGTTAATCATGTGCTTTGATGCTTTTCTTGCTGTAGCTTGCCATCTATTTCTTTAAAAGATGTGAGAACCTGTCTTATGCCCCGACCTCCATTCACTCACACTTTCTTTTGTTGTTTCAGGATTATAAGCAACAGAGGCCTTCGCAAGAGCTCGTAGCAAAAGATCTGCATGGGACAGAGTGGAGATTTCGGCATATCTACAGGGGTGTGTATGAAGTCATCCCCTATGCATTCTCAAATATCACTGCTTTCTTTCTGCTTATTCATCCAGTTACTGCTTTTAGTCATTCCTCAAACTTTTGTTTCTCAGATTATTGATTATTTCTAGTGGAAAAGGGATGACCTTAGAGTTATTGATAATTCTGTCGTATATGTGCTTGGGAGTTTAAATAACTTGCTTTGATTTCTTGTATTCATGTGTCACAGTTGTTTTTAGGTGTCGTGCAGGTATTTCTCCAAATTAACCTGCAGAAAGAAAAAGTTCATCACTGGCAAACTGTGGGAAGGCAGTTGGGGTAACCATGTCTATCTATTATGCTGATAAGTGTTAGTGTCCTTTTACAGGTCAGCCACGTAGACATTTGCTCACAACAGGGTGGAGTGCATTTGTCAATAAGAAGAAGCTTATCTCAGGGGACGCTGTGCTTTTTCTTAGGTGGACACAAACTCCCAATTTCTGCAAGACAACTCCTAATTTCTGCAATATGATAACAAGTACAAACCTTCAAAGTTTTCCGCTGAATTTTCTTGTCTTGCTAGAGGTGACGGTGGAGAATTAAGGCTTGGAATACGGAGGGCAGCTCCAATTAAAAGCAACATTCCCTATTCTGTTCTTTCTGGTCAAAGTTCGGGTTCTGGAATGTTTTCTTCTGTGGTTAATGCGATATCGTCAAAATCTGTGTTTCACGTTTACTATAATCCAAGGTCTGTTTCTTTAGCCTCTTGATTTCTTTAGAAAGACAAGTACTACATAAGAAAGTTTTAATGTATATAGATGACAAATGTCTTTTAGGTCCTTGATCCACATCTTTTCATTAGGCAGAAAGTGAGTTTCGGAACTCCAATTACATTTGCTAGTCTTGCTAGTTACTTCATATGTTGATTCTATCTTATAGCTGTGACTGAGTTGTCATTGTTAATTTATCTTTCCACTATTAATTTTGTAATGCATGAGAATCATTTATATATCTGTCTAGCATTGTGTGAGATTGAACAGTGAGATGTTTTATCCTGGTACATATTTTTGAATTTCAAGTATAATACACAATCTTGTCAAAACTTCCCTCAAGAATGACGTGCATATTCCTTTGTGAATATTTTCTTTTAGTTTCCATCCTTACCAGAATGAAGAGATTCAATGAAATATGAATAAACAGTCTTGATTTGCCATGCAGCATTGAAAACTATTGATGGTCTCTCTTTCTCATCCCTCTTCTACTCTCTTTCATTGTTGGTGTGAAATTCTAGCACTGGTAATGCCAACATAATACAAAGGTTTAGTAGAAGTTGCATGTATTTATTAACCTTCATTTCCAGTGGTCAGTACCATAACTATGATTAAGATTTATAGCAGACACTGTCAACAATTTTAATAGACATCATTGCAACAGACAAGTTTGCGATCGACCGGCGTACTCCTGCAAGTGGTTATAAATTATTGAGAATGATTATTTAGGTTTTAGGCTTTCATGCACATTAATTCTTGTTTCATGGACCAAAGTCTCTTAGTCATCTGTAAGTTAGGTGCCATGGCCTTATGCCTTATCAGATACATTCAATCTGTCCTGAAATACTCAACTTTTAAATGCTCTTTCAAGCACTTCCACCAGGTTGTCAGCATACAGGACGATGACGAGGGACTATAATTGATAGCACCTCTTTTACTGTGGATTGCATCATAATCCAATGATCTAGTCCAGAGTTTGACATGGGCACAGAGATATTTCATTTCTCCTCTTTAGATACATCCTCCTATAAAAATCTGTCTTTAGTCATTAAGATGGACTGTTAAGTGGTGTACAGTGTTATCCATTCAGGATACTGCATAGTGGCATACATGTCTTTATAACAACCTCATACAGGTGTTTGTTATTAGAGGCCCTCTCTGTGCCATAGTGGTGCTTGTCATTAGAACATTCACCATGAGTCCTTGTCACACTTGAAGTCTGCAACTGTCTCGAGTGGTTGTATTTTTCTCCTGAAATTGTTAGACTAACTAATTAATGATGAAAACCGAGATGTATATACCAGGAGCAAACAAAAACTGTCAGTTCAATATGGCTACTAGAAAGATCAGAAGTATGCAAACTCAGGGCTGAAGTGTGATGTTACTTTCTTTGAAGTCGTTTCGACCCTACCACAATGTAATAGGATGATGTTTCCAAGATAGGACGACCCACACAACTACAGCGCGAAGGTGCACTCCAATCGCGCCACCGGACAAACACCTTTGAAGACCGATTGCTAGCCCTCCACAGCAAACTGAGAATGCAAATCTCAAAGAACAGGAGTACCAAAATCTTCGGGTTGAGGCCGAGAGAGGACAGACGACCGAATTAGAGAAAGATGCCCCTTTCTCTCCTCTCATACCCCAGAAGAAATGTCCCCCATTAAGGGGAGTGACGATTCGGGTTCTGAAACTAGCAGAGAACCCAAGATGACCTCAAACGGTTGGTCAAAAGTCAATAAGCAAAAAAAAAATGAAAAGAAAGCCAGGCAGGCAGCCAGCTAGGCCTCCATGTGTGGCGCCACGCCATCGCCGGTGCAGCACACATGCCACGCCGAGCCGTGTTGGCATCGGCATCGCACGCACGCATGTGTGAGGTGGTCTAAGGTTCAACAGTCCCTTGTCCATAGTTTCCCCTTAAGGGATACACTACTATGGAAAAGGGACTCTGTAAAGGAGAATAAGTTTTTCTCATTCTCCAATATGGGATAAACCTCAGGAACTAGTCCAACATGAGATAAAGCCTCACATTAGAGAGCCAAGAACTCTTTGTGGAGTTCACCAAATGAGATGAAATCAAAAGCAAACTTTTAAATTAAACTACAAGTATTCCAGCATTCACTCACCACAAAAAATTTAACAGTTTGCGGAAAATAGATATAGAGAGTTAGCAAAAAGTACCATGCATAAGTAAAGATGTCTTCTGACTTGAACCTTTACATAGTGCAACATTCTCTCACCTTATAGGTATAAGTGAATTAGGTCTTGAATTTAGGCTCTTGTAGATAGAGTTTCATGTAGCACATATAGAACTGATCATAGAGGTATTCTCACGGGGTAGCATGGCCTTGTACTTTGTATCATGTTTCATGGGTGCTCTAGAGTTAAGTTTGTTATATTACTCTTTGATTGCGGCCCCATGATCCCATTCACATAGGTGAATCCTCTAAGGTGAACTGGTTCGTACTTACATCTCGCCTCTACAGTTTTGGACTCATTAAAGGCATACTGCTCAACCTTTTCCATACCAGTCAATGCAGATCATCCTAAGGAGGGACATTGAGACACCAGTCTCCACAATGTACTTTACACAAACACCCCCTCAATTTATTATCCCATTAACCTGCATCTTGGGATCTCTAGTCAGCAGGTTGGGTTCCTATTGAAGGTGTTCAGATTACGGGCTTTACTCCCATCCCTCTCGATGATTCTACTATCATTTTTCCATTTAATCTTTTTGTCAAAGGATCAACCAGGTTCTTCTCGGACTTTATATAATCGAAGGATTTTTAGATAAATATTCTCTAACAAATTTAATTCTCATTCTAATATGAGAACTTAACTTGTCATTCATCTTTTCACTCTTTGCTTTAATTATGGCAGCTTAGCTATCACAATGTAAAGAGATGGCAAGAATTGACTTTCCCAACATAGGGTTCTCAGTCAAAAGACTCTTAAGCCACTCTGCTTCTCTTAAGCCACCCTAGCCTTCAGACTATAGTCTCTTCTCCCTCGAAATTTGCTGGCTGTAATAGCTTTTAGAATTGGTACTGCAGGGGAAGTTCACAACTCCAAAGGGCTACCTGCAAGCATGGTTTTGGAAGCTGACTTCAGGATGGGAATTAGACAGGGATAACCAACTTTCTTGAGAGTGAATATATGAATATCTGACTGACACAATGATTTGGCAAATGGTATGTCAACAGCCAGGCCATCTCATGGTGATGCCCAGCACCGAGTTAAACATACTGGGCAAACCATTTCCACAATTTTGGCTTTCCACTAGCAAAATCTTGATGTGTGCCAATCCAATGAAATCCAAATCAGATGGGGAACTGTGAACCTAGAAGTGCTATAATTCAATCTAAAAAGGATTCTTATAGAAAGGATGTTTTGAAATAAGAGATGTACTTGCGCACAGTGTTTAAAAAGTCGACTGACTAACCGACTAGTTGAGTCGGGTGGTCTAGCCAACCAGTCGGCCACTGATTCGCTCTATTTTTCCTATTTTCTTTTGGTAGTTTTCTTTGTGGAAAAGTCTTACATAACCCTGTGTTAGTTGCCTCGAATCCGGTTATGGGTTTTATTTGGATGTCAAGGATTAAAACTCACATTAGTTAAATGATATTTTTCAATGTATTGTTAAAAGATGACTTCTGAAATAGTTCATATTAGAAAATCAGATTTTTTTTGTTCATCATTGATCTGCAACTCTACCATTTGAGCTATAGGTATGTCTTTTAAATTAGTCTTTTTAACTTAATCAGATTTTCTATGTGATGCTTATATTTTTAAATATGACAGGCATATACCCTCAACACTATTAATCAACAAGAGCCATGCATAAAAAATGAAAAAATCCTGAAAAACATAACAGACTTGGACTTGAGGCGTCCGACTCGCCAACTTATCGGTCCGACTAGTCAATGTGGGATCATCTGACTCAGACTGGTTAATCCTTTTTAAAACATTGTTTGCGCATAACAAAGTACTTATGGAACTAGAAATTTATGTAAAGGCATTTTATGAAATTTTTCTCTTCATTTTAATGATTTAGTCAAACACTATAGCGAATTACAAAAGAATTGGCTGATCTCCAACTGATCTGGCAGATTTTTGTCCCCTATTTTGGCCAGTCCTCCAAAGTCAGAATGACCTCTACTGATCCTGAGGCAGATTGGCTGATCCTGCATTCCATGTGCCAATCTTTGACAATTGGCTTGAACATGACTTGTCTCTAATGTGCCTCACCTTGAGGCTGGTTGACATATTATTTGCATTTGATGGAGCAATTGGTTTACTTGAAAAGGGAAAAAATTCCTGTAAGTATGTGATGATTGAAAGCGTATGTGAAAGGGTGTGCCAAATCTGAACTTAAAGAAGTCAGTTAACTTAGTATGACAGGTTGCATAGTGTTAAAATGTTGGAACTTCAACATACCTTTTCTTTTTGTAGATATTTCTCTTGGATCAATTAACCGTTTTGGAAGAGGGTGGAGGAAGAGATCTCACTCCTACTCCCAGTGTCAAGTGTTTGAAAGCCCCCTTTGTACCATTTGCACATGGGTCGGTTGACTCTATAATGTGGGACCTTGTGAGAGTCAAATGTCCTTTCACATTTAGGTTTAAGATTCAACCAAAATGTACTTTAAAAGACAATGATTGATTTTGGGAAGTGAATGGTTTATCTGGTTGGATTTGTACCATTTGCACATGGGTCGGTTGACTCTATAATGTGGGACCTTGTGAGAGTCAAATGTCCTTTCACATTTAGGTTTAAGATTCAACCAAAATGTACTTTAAAAGACAATGATTGATTTTGGGAAGTGAATGGTTTATCTGGTTGGATTAGCTTAAAAAGCAGGGGTTTATCAGCTATCTTGATAGATTATTGGGATGTTCAAGCAAAAAACCTTATATGCAAGCAGGTGGACTAGAAGGGGTTTTGTTAGCATTCTAAAATTTGAGTTGTTGATAACTGGATTGCTTTTCTTTTCTCTCTTGACAACCATTTTAATTCTTGTATTCATTTGTGAAGCCTCAATTGTGTAGGGGTGCAAAAACTGATCCTTTATTGATTTACTTCACAATTCAAGCTTTTGATTGCCACACGCTCTCGTCATCTCTGCAGGGCATCACCTGATCGTATTACATTGCTCTTTTATTTTCTTGGAGATGTCACCCAAAAATTGATCTTATTTTGCTTATGTTGGTGTTTCTTCTTCCTCATTCAGTTGACATTTCCTTTATCTAGAGACTGCCACCTGCTGCCACCTGCTTGAGCTTTGAAAGTGATTTCATATATCATATGGTAGAGTCTTCCAGTTGGAGAATCTCTAGTGTCCTGAAAAGGTTCCGAAGTCTAAACCTCAAGATACAAAAAAATCCATCATTTTGAGGGTCATTATGTGGGAGCAATGGATGGATAAGCTCTTGCCTCTTGGAAAACTTTGGTCAAACAGATTATTTTCAATACTTCTGATTCCTCGAGCCCATCAGGATTGTCTGTTGAATGAGTTCCATGTCTGTTACATAGCTCATACTATTTATAAAGAGAATCTGATTGTTTGTGCCTGATAATGGGTATATTTTGAACAGGGTTAGCATGATAACCTACAAATTCTAGCAGAACAATTATTTTTATTTATCCAAAAGGAGAGTTTCTTGTTCCTAATTTCTGTTTGTATATATCTTTCTCCTTAGTGAGCAGAACAATCATTTATGCCTATCCTTCTCTCCAACACTTATATAATTGCTTATAGTGTCAACATAGCAAGTATTTTTTGAATTCTTATGCTTGCATGATCCTCTTAATTTATGTTTTCCAGCTCTATTCTTATGTTAAAAAAGCTGCAGGACAAGGCCATCGGATTTCATAATTTCTTATGGGAGGTTCTCAAAAAGCCTGAATAGTTCATTTTCAATTGGAATGAGGTTCAAGATGCATTTTGAAGGTGAAGATGCTGCAGAGCGCAGGTTGGCCATGTTGTTCTTAGGATCAAAATTAAACATTTTACTAGGTCTATGAAACAGTCAGTTTAGTTGGACTTTGGACTTTCATTTACAATTTGTTCTTTGCGATGAAAATTAGACTTGAAGGGAAGATACTATTTACTCTTTTCTTCAGTTTAATACAAAGAAATATCCCTTGTCTCTTCCATATTAGGTACACAGGATTGATAACAGGTATTGGTGATATGGACCCAGTCAGATGGCCTAGTTCAAAGTGGAAGTGCCTGATGGTATGCATACCTTCCTGTGTCTTTTTGTTAGTGCATTGATTGCTGGAAGTAGTTAACCTTTGTCTTTGTTTTCTGGAAACAAGCCTAGACCATTGCATGGCTGAAACAAATATTAACAAGATGTTCTGTGGCATGACTTGATATATGTTTGTGCTTATATATGCATATACATAAATATATATGTGCATATATATGTATGTGTGTGTATATATATATATATATATATATATATATATATATATATATAAGTGACATACCTAGGATACTAATTATTAAGTTGAAGATGCATTGATACTATTTATGATCTCCCTTCCTCCTTTTTGTCACATCAAGGTGTCATAGTTGCATAGCAGTTTAGAGTTTGTAAAGCTGAATGAGATGCAGTAAAATTCTGTTGCAAGGTTGTTTTTCTTTTCAATTTCATCCTTTGACAACATACTCACATTAAGATCTCTTTATACAATTATGGTTGATGAGCATGTTTTGCTTATTCTTTTGCTCTTAGTTTTAGTTGATTTATACATGTAAGTTTGTGGATAAGTCTATCACTCACATTGTTCTTATTTGAGCTGGTCTTACATTCTCTAGTAGAGCTTGTTCATCTGCGTGGTCGTGTTGTTTGTATTTTTTTTCTGCTTCAGTCTTTGTGTTTCCCATATCATACTTTGTTTTTCACATAAGGACCCTGAACTAGTATCTCTAGAACACTAACAGGCTTGCTCCTAAGAGAACTTCATGCAGGATGCATTTACTGCAAACTTAGAGGCTGCAACATTGTTGCATTCCCCTCTCTCTTTTCTCCACATATGAATTTCACTGACTATTTGCAAACGTAACGCATAGGAAATTCATATACCATTGATTACATGCATTTTTTTTGCCAGGAAACCTACCTTTCGATGTGGATTAGCTTTGTGAATTTCACTGACTATTTGCAAACTTAATGCATTTGAAATTCATATTCTATTGATTATATGCACATTTCCGCCAGGAAACATACATTTGGATATGGATTAGCTTTGGCATCTGCTGAACATCAATGATAGGTTGGATATAGAAATTAAATGCCTTATATGCCGACCTTTCTGTGATTATTTCTCTCGAGCATCTGTATGAATTTCACTGAGTATTTGCAAACTTAATGCATAGGAATTCATATACAATTGATTACATGCATTTTTTTGCCAGGAAACCTATCTTTGGATGTGGATTAGCTTTGTGAATTTCACCGACTTTTTGCAAACTTAATGCATTTGAAATTCATATTCTATTGATTATATGCATATTTCTGCCGGGAAACATACATTTGGATATGGCTTAGCTTGGGCATCTGCTGAACATCAATGATAGGTTGGATATAGAAATTAAATGCCTTATATGCCGACCTTTCTGTGATTATTTCTCTCGAGCGTCTTTCCTGCTCACTTTCCTTCAGGGCTTATCCTCGTCCTACAGTTCCTACTTCCTTGGCAGCCCCCATCAATCCTCTCGGGTAAATGATTCTTAGTTTAAGCATTGGTTAAGCATCCTATCTCAGATTCCAATTTTACTACCTAGACTGTCGTCAGATGCCTTTTTCCCCTACTTATACTGACTATTGATGTTCAAAAAATTGGCATTAATCTAAAATATCATTCTTATGTGCAGTTCATATGATGTACAATCTTTATAAGATGGTTACCAGCACAATTGTTATGTCTTAATGTCTTAAATTTGTGACTCTCATTTGGTCCTTTGTTAATGACAATCTCTTTTGTTGCATGTATATCCATCATTCAAGATATACGTGTATACATGAATTACCTCTAGTTTAGTTTCTAATCTACTTCAAGGTCATTTTGTTGATCATATCCAGTGAATGTTTTGTGCTGTTGTCAGGTGAGGTGGGATGATGACATTGAGACAAATCGGCAGAATAGGGTGTCTCCATGGGACATAGAACCATCTGGTTCAGTTGCAGGTTCCAATTGCTTGTCAGCACCTGCTTCAAAACGAAGCAAGATATGCCTTACCTCAGTCAATCCGACTTTCCCAGTTCCTAGTAGGTCTTGTTGCTGTCAATTCCTCTTTCATGTCAGTGGTCTATTTCGTCTCATTATGTTTTCTACTGTTTTAATCCTTGCATTTCTTTGTTGGTGCTTTGCAGGTGAAAGTGGGTGTTCGGACTTTGGGGAATCGGCAAGATTCCATAAGGTCTTGCAAGGTCAAGAAGTTTTGGGGTTTGGACGTCCTTATGATGGGCTCAATGCGCCAAATAGTAATCAATTTCCTGAAGTAAGGAGGTGCATTCCTGATGCTAGCGGCCATATGTTAGCTGCAACAAGAAACAATGTTGGAATTCCTTTAGGAAAATCTGACATTTCCTACAAAGGCATAGGCTTTGGGGAATCTGCTAGGTTCCATAAGGTCTTGCAAGGTCAAGAAATTTTCCCTTTGAAGCCACCATCCATGGGAGGCCACGGTGATGTCCAGGCTGAGGAAAATGGTGGTTTCAGGTCCTTTGAGAGGCTGTATGTCTCAAATACTATGAATAGATGGCCTCAGTTACATGGATACAGTTCTTTGGTGCAACAGCAGGCTAAACCTCCATTGCAGGTCTCTTCACCATCTTCTGTGCTGATGTTTCAGCAGGCCACAACTCAGCTCCCATGTCATCAAACAGTTCATGGTGCCAGTGATCGAGATATTTCAGAGAGTGCCAACTGTGGTGGCACAAGTGACTGCCATGATGGATCGAGTGGGAGGCATTTGACAATGCCTTATGTCAGTCATCGTTTGAGTAATGATCTTGGAGGAGCATATACATCAGATTTTTATAGAATGCAAAAAGAGGTTGCAACCCATAAGTATCATGCTCTGACCTCTGCTTTTAAAGCAGCAGATCAGAAAGAGGGGCAGGATTCCCCTTCCAGCAGTGGGAGCAATTGCAGACTCTTTGGTTTCTCCTTGAATGAGTCCAATCAGCAAAAAAATGGGGTAGATGACAACACATCATCTCCCCAGTCACTTAGGGAGATTATGATGGAATCAACTCCACCCTCAGCGACCCAAAGGGTCGCCAAGGCAATGGGGCAGAGTTGCACTAAGGTAAGCGCTCTCTATGATCTGTGTGCAACCCCATTGTGCAGATCCCCTTGCTTTTTTACTTTATTATGAGATACAGACTGCAGGTCCGCAGGCAAGGCATTGCGGTATGAGGGGAGCAATCTCGATCTTAAGGCTCGGTGAAAATGATGATGTTGTATGCAGGCTTCAACGTCTGCTCGGTATGAATGGGACCTCAGAATGTTCAGATGAAGTATGACGGATTGCCTGCAACGGATGAAAAATGGGAATCTCTTCCACAGAGATCCAAGGTTGTCTCCAAAATTTTGATGTTGCACCCATGGGCCGCACCTCCTGTCAACAAACACGGTTGGTGATGTTACCCAAGAATTATTCAGTCAGTGGAGGCACGTTTGTTTCTGTTTATGATGTGGGTCTACCCTGCTTATGCTTGGTAAAGCAAAACATTCGGCTTTATATGCTGTCTTTGACTCTGTTTCCCTATCTAATTAGTAACACTTGACAGTGCTTGTTCTTCCATTACTTGTGCCTACCCGGAACTAACACTATGCATGCATCTGTATTCAAATTAGATCTACCTGCTTATGAGAACTTTCTGTTTTATGTATATTTGGCCAAATTGGATGATGGCATCACCGGGCCATGCCTTTGGATGGATTTGGATTATTCGCTCACTGTTTCACGTGAAAAATCCCCTGACCCACGTGTTTTAGAATCAACATGCATGCATACATACGTAGACCCCCTTGTCGTTACCTGTCTGTCTTAGATGATGCCCCACCGACGTCACATGTGCAAAGCATCCAAGTAGAGGGTAAGCAATGTCGCATCTACCAGTTGTCTTGGCTATTATGCTATCGTTTTGTGGTAATAACCTTGAGCTGGGCTGGTATTATGTGCTAGTCTTGGAATGTCATATTCGGGGCGAGTCTTGCAGCCGAGTGACCTACCTCCATCAGAAGGGAATCGTCGCCATCTGGTGGTGTGGAGACAGGGGAGAGCAGTAAGTGTTCTCTTTCTGGGTATGTATATATACCCCCCAGAGGGCCAGAACCAAAAGTGGAGAGAGAATTTTAACCTCTTTCTCCCAGTGAAACTGAGAATCGAAATCGCCTTGCCCGCCTCCGTTACTCATTTCATGAATGATCTTTGGCTCAGGAGGAGGCTGTACTCGTCTCTTTTCTTTTGTACTCCTTGGTCTCCCTCCTCCAATTGAAGCTGCTGTAGGTACACACTAGTTGACGATTCTTTCTTTAAAATGGGGTCGGGGAGTTGGTTGCACCATCTTTTTGGTGAGGAGGCTCATCTCTCTGCTTCCACCGCATCATCATCCCCATGGGTACGTCTACGTGGTAAGGAATCTCGGGCACCCAGAACCAGAAAGAGAGCGCTATTCGCGTCATCCCAGGCTGGCCTTGTTCCTGCCAAGTGCCGCATGCTTTTTGTCATGTCCGGAACTCTGAAAGCATCGTCCCACGGTGGTATAAGAGTTTTGAATCGTTAACAAGGTCATGCGGGCGGGCCGACATATTTGTTTGGCGGGGCTGGCGCACGTACTCATTTAATTGGTGGGTTTGATTTCCGTCGGTCATTGCCATCAACTACTGGGGCCACTCCCCACTCGCCACCCATGTTAATCTCCTGCAAAATTTGTGGCATATTCTTGCTAACTGCGTATGCTTCACATCTACCTGTGCCGTGTCAATCAATCGATACTCGTGTCTCCTCTCAAATTCGAATTTAACCCATCTTTCATCCAGCCTCATTTAGTTCCACCTCGCGACCTTTCATCTGTTTAAAACTCGTGTCAACGGTACTCGACCTTTGTCATCAACTACACCCCCACGACACTCCAAAAAACCGTTTATGTCAAACCTAGGTTGGCTGTATATAGCGTACTGTATCTGTATGGATGCGGCTTGCCACGCCCTACTGTAATATTCGTGGGACTCCCTCCAATCGGACCGTCTGAATCGTTACTGTTCGACTCGGTTCGGATCTGATACAGCACCGCCGTACCTGCAACGATTTGGATTGATGTTAAACCCTTGATAGTGATCAACATGGTGGCAGCACCACCCATCGGAGAGAGTAGAAGCGAGAATGGCATGGGAAGGGGATGGGGGTGTTTAATTATATTAATTCTGGTGCGATCGACATCTTTCCAATTAGCACAGCAAGGAGGTGGCGGAGATCGAGCCGCTCGTGGAGATGCTCCGGTCCCGCGTCCCCCGTTAACTGCAGAGTTACCGCCTTGCTGGCCCTCCTCAACATCGCCTTCAAGAACGAGAGGTACCCTTCTTTTGGTTCCCTTATCCCTTCAGGAACAATTCTAGTCCCCGTTGTTGGGTATTTGTCAAAATCCTACTTTCTTTGCTTCATGTTCGCAGTTTCCGCCCGGTTTTGGTTTCTTTTTTGGTGTGTGATCAAAGTATGACTCATCCGCTCGGGTTCATCCCCGTGGGTTACATATGTTGTTAAATCGTGCATTCAGACAATGGTCGCTTGTGTCACTCAAAAATTTTATTCAGTAGAATCGTTTTAAAAATTAAAATATATTTATCGATTTTATTTGTAATCCAGTGAGATAAATTTTTTAAAAAAATTCAACCAAAACTCATCATCATTATCAGAGCCTTATCCTATTATTTGAGGTCAGCTACATGAATTCTTTTCCGCCAAAGATTTCTATCAAGTATTATAGTCGTGTTTAAACTCAAGAAGTCTAAGTCCTTCCTAATAACATCGCACCATCTCATTTTAGGCCTTCCCCTAGCTCTTTTACTAGCATCCACTAAAATTTGGTCACATCTCTTAACCGGCGTCGAGTTAGGGCGACGGTACACGTGTCCAAACCACCTAAGTCTATTTTCTCTCATTTTTCTATCAATTGGAGCTATCCAAAAAAAAAATTTTTTTGAACCAAAACTAATTTAATAAAAAGTTTAAACTTCTTGTTACTGTTAGTGTAACAAAAGTCGGCTCAGATAAGGAGATTAAAGGAAGGAGATGTCGATGTCAATAATGTCGAACTCTCGACCTGCAATCCCCCTGAGAAGACTCGGCAAGTAGACATGCTCAAGTCAGTAGTAGGAAGAGATCGGCTAATCAAGAAGTCCGCGAATCTCGCAAAGGACCCTTATAACAGTCGCACGATCATGGCTATAGCCGGCAAGCCAGTCCTGCCAAGATCGTAGTTGTCAAGGCCGATATCTCCAGCGGCGCGATGGCCGGACCTTACCTCATTTGGAAGATACTTTGATCGCCCCGCGGGCCACTTTCCAGAATCTCGCTCGTACATCATGCTTCTCTGCACGTCCGGTCGAGTAGAATATACCTCAAGTGTCGGATATCGGCCATGAGGTGTCGAGAGGTCGGCCGGGTCATGACTCGGCCTGACCTGTGGGAGCTATCCATGTCACTAGCCCCTTAGGTGGGCCGAGGTGAAGCTTCTTATAAAAAAATCCCTTGTCTGTGACACGTGTGCGGCCACCTAGCTCTATCAGCCCATGTGGCCAACTCCGTGTCCAATCAGTGCATTGAACACCCCTATGTCATTATGTCAGAGGCTCCTCAACAGTCGCAAACGGCGCCAGATGTTGCGTCGCCGCCTTGAATCCCACGTGCCATCATCACAATCCTCGTAATTGTACTTGACTCGAATCTGGGGAAAACTAGTTGTCCAATTAGAGGGTGATGTATGGGTGAATCTAGGCCCTTGAGGCGGGCAGTGAACCACCACCATTCCATTCGGGCAACCCCCCATAACTATAAATAGGGCGCTCGATGCTCAAAATGCCACCCTTGCTCCCGTGTGCGAGCCACGAACGAGCGGACCTGTGGAGGAGCCGACCTACTTCGTCAAATCCATCCTGTTCCACCGCAGACGAGCGCCCACACGCGGTTTCCATCTTCACTCGCTTCTGTTCAGAGGTAAGCCATGAGTTTGGCTTCTACCTCCTCTGATGATTCCTCCTCTTCCAACCCTCGCCTCCGCGAGGACCCTTCATCTTCCGAAGGCTCTTCTTCTGAGAGCTCTTCCTCTTCATCTTCCTCTGAGTCTGATCCTACCACCGCAGTTGCTTGCATCCCTTCTATGGGCAGACAGTCCGACACCCTCGTGTCTCCTAAACCGAAGGTCACCACCAGGTCGTACATCCCGAAGAAGCCTTCAACGTCTTCGGGTTCTCGACGTCCCTCGGACTCGTTGCCCGACGCCCCGACTGAGATCGACAATGAAACCCTTCAGTGGGTCGCCAATCACCTTGGTCTCTCCTTTCCCGACGAGTGCACTTTCTAGGCTTCCGAGAAGGTCCGAGCTCATCACTGGATGGAAGGTGGATTCTGCCTTTACACCGAGGCCGTCAAGGCGGGCTTCCGGTACCCCCTTCATCCCTTCGTTCTATTGAGCAACTACCCCTAAGAAAATCATTAATATTTTAAATTATTATAACATTGTGATTTTGCTATGACAAAGCCTTTTAAAAGACTCTTTACAAATTAAATACACTAATACATATACCATAGAAAATATTTTGGACAACTTCATCTCGAAATTTTTTCTAAGTCCACAGACTACTCTAAGTATCACACTAACTTCGAATGTGGACTCCGACTTTCAGAAGTCGAATTACAGTTTGCAAGTTTTCTCGAAATTTTTTCTAAGTCCACAAACTACTCTATATGTATCATACTGAATCAGATTGCTGACTCCGACTTTATAAAGTCGAAGTGTTCTGAGTCTTATGATTCTGAACTTTAACTCTCTGAAGTCGAATGCCCCTCTCCGACTTCCAAAAGTCGAAGTATCTATTTTGTTTTTGTCTAAGTCTATGGAAGTCGAATGAATATCTACGACTTCTTAAAATCGAAGTATCACTTTCTAATACTTATCTATCTGACTTCTTGAAGTCGAATCTTACTGTCTTAATGTAACTTCTGTAAATCGAATGTCTTCATGATTCTGTCTCCGACTTCTAAAGTCGAAGTACACCTTCTTTTGCATTCGACTTCTCTGTTAGTTTGTGTACTTGTACTTTTCTTGTACAGACAACATAATATTTTGTCTTTATGATTCATCTATGTAAATGTAACCTTTTTCAGAACTCATTACTCCTGTATGTTTCTTAAAATTATTAGTCCATCAGATTATCATTAATTAATTATTCTGTCAAGATGAGACATATTATATTCAAAATAATATTCTAAATTTGTTTATGTTTGTATCTGAAACATTTAATCAAATTGGTCTCTTGCTTCATGACAGAAGGCCAGATTTTCATCTCCTTCAGAAGATATCATGCATTTATTGATTTTAGACGCATGGGTATCTGACAGAGGTTCACCTACCACTGTCAGAACCACACCTTACCTTTTGGTGCAACTGTCTGTCCAACTTTTATTGGTATGAAAGCTTGTCTGTCCAAGGTTTCCATACTTTATACATTTCTTCTGACTCACCTACCTCAGAAAGTATGGAGGTATCCTCTCTTGGTGTCTTGTCTTTGCTGCAGAATATTTATTAGGGACGTTTTCAACATGGAGCTTTCACAGAACATTTATTTGGAAGTTGACCTCTAAGCTGTGAAGCTACAGCCTTGTCTGGAGCCGTTGGAAAGCTAAAAAGGCAGGAGGACTTATGGATAACAACCTCAATCAAGATCCAAAGGATAAAAAGTCTCTCCTCAAACAGCCAGATCTCTAACGGATATTTTCAAACGGCTACATTCTTCTAAAGTTTATATAGAAGCCGAAGTTTGAAAGAGAATAGAATAGAACAAGAGAGAACACCATATACAACACTTAGAGTGCGAAGCGAGCTAGCAACTTTCTCAAACTCTCTTCTGCCTTCTGCTAGCAAGATCATCTACAAGCCTTCTCCTGAGCTGCAAGATTGAGAGCTTCCTCATTCAGAAAATTCTCCAAGCTCTCCTCTTCATAGAAGTCTTGTTGTTGGGTGGAATTTGTAATTGTGATTTCTTTCTGTCCACCCTTCCTCATTCAGAAAGGATTACAGTTGTAATTCTAATTGGTTTTTCTCCTTTCTGAATTCAGGTCTATTTGCCTATTGTTAAGGCAAACACACGTGTCTTTTTTAATCTTCATTGTGCAACCTTGCAGGAGGTTTGTTCCTGCTGTACCCCTCCTGTGTAGGGAAGACCTTGTTGAAGGTAGGTTTGCACCCCTGTTAAGGGAAGACTTGCTTGGGCGCAAGTGGGCTTGTAATTCCTCTCAAGGGTGAGAGAAGGCCAAGTTCTCTTGGCAGTTAGTGAAATCTCAAGTGGTTTGCTTGAGGACTAGATGTAGGACTTCCATGTGGGAAGGGCCGAACCAGGATAAAATTCTTTGTGCATTTGTGTGATTGTTTCTGCCAACTTACACTTGAATCACACACTACACTAAATTCTAACAGCTTTATTTAGTGCTGTTTAATTTTAGATAAAAATTTTAAAAGAGCAAGTAGTCCTATTCACCCCCCTCTAGGACATTATTAGTGCCATTTCGATCCAACACGTTCTTCCTCTTCTTTTTCATCTGGGGGTCGCTCCTTCACAACTAGCCCCTAACTCGTGGAGGTCAGTTGTCGGCTTCCTAGCCACATGTGGCGAAAGTGATGCTGACCACCCGCCTCTTCTTTTAGTGTTTCTTAGTCAAAGCCTTCAGCGATTGGTATTACTTCGCTGCTTGGACAGGTCGGCAAATCCTTGGTCGAGCACCCTCTTCCATTCATAATTTTTTTTAAAAAAATAAAAGATGGTCCTCAGACCTTAAGCTAGGAGAGTGCACCCTCCCCCAGAAGGGGGGGGGGGGGGAATGGATCCACTCCACCAGCAAGAGCCTGGGCCACAACTATATATATATATATATATATATATATATATATATATATATAGCATGAATGCTAGAGATACAGGCACTACGGGGCATACCCCTATCATATCAGTCTAACATTTAACAGGCCGGACCTGTCAAGTACAACCGGACCCTTACAAGAAAACGGAAGGCTATGCTCTTTCCAAAAGAAATCATTTTTCTTAGAAACAATGGCATGATTGGCAAGCTAATCAGCCACTTGATTGGTTTCCCGGAATACATGAGAGATTTGAGCGACCTGACCATGAAGCATATCACGAGCAATACACCACCATCGATAAGTATGCCAGGATGAGCATCTGCACTGCATAATGGAATTGGTGAGAGCTAGAGAGTCGGAGTAAATAGCAGAAAGACTGATGCCAAGATAAGCCGCCAAGCGAAGGCCATCACAGAGGGTTCGGGTTTCAGCTAGTAGACTGTTACCCTCCCCATAATAGTGAGCAAAAGCAACCGGAACAACCACATATTTATCCCGTATGCAGCCACCTCCCCCACAAACACCAGAACTGCCCTTAAACGCCCCATCAACATTGAGGCAAAACTTTTGAATAGGAGGTATCCAACGAATGAGCTTAAGTTGTTTAATAGAAATTTGAGGGGCAAAACCATAGTGTTGGAGGATCTTCATGTCATGTGGCGTAGGAGCAAGCTTGAAGGACGTGAGAGAGAGGGCGAAGGAAATATTGAGCTTGATATTTCTGATCATATCTCTAACCTGAGATCCCTTAGCATCATAACGAGCAGCGCATCTACTTTTCCAGAGTTCCCAAAGATTAAGCATCATACCATAGAGGGATATAAACCCAATAGGAGATCGGACATCTGTGTGCAGAATGAATGCCCAGGTTCTAGCAGTGACGTTAGGATGAAGGTGGGTGTTATTACTGATCAGCGGATGTAACCAGCACCAAATCTCTCCTGCAGGGGTACTATTAATGAAGACATGATTAAGGTCTTCAACTTGAGGGGAAGCACAGCAATGGCAGCGAGAGACCAGGGAGATGCCACTATCCATAACTCTACTATCAACCGGGACTGCTCCTTGGAGAACTTTCCAGTAGAAGAGAGAAGCTCTGGGGTTAAGACGTTGATGCCAGATCTTGGTTAAAACAGTCCGACATACACCAGTTTCTCTAACCAGGTTATATGTGGATTTAGTAGAAAAATCACCATTAGAAGTAGCAGCCCAAATACATTTGTCCTCCTCATCGTTCAGCTGCAAACCTTGAAAAATAGAAGATGGCAGGACCGATCTAAGAGGATGAGATGCATTACACAAGACCTCCTGCAAAGAGGTGCCCCCACCTTCAAAGGGCCCATGGAGCATATCTGTAATGACCCTCCTTATACCGGTACGATTACACCAATCCACGTCGGTATAATGAAAGTCGCTATAGTGGGACATTGACCCAACACTAACAATAGGCTGAGATGTACACAAATATAGATATAGAACAATGGAAATAAAAGAACTAGCTACATTCTTATTCCATCATCCACATTAGATATCCACAGTCCATATGGCAAATAAAGAAAACTAAAGTCCACATAATTGGAATTCTAAATCAAATTACATTGTTCATTTACAATTACATAAGTCTCCAATTACATACTATGAAAATGGAAGTACAATATCAATATCTCCACAACAATCTACTCCTCTCGCTCGGAGTCGCTCCTAACGATCTCCTTCAAGGAAGTAGAGTCACCTGCTACACCTGTACGTCGAAGCAAGAGTGAGTCTAAATAGACTCAACAAGTAATCCATGCACAACATTCATACACACATCATATGCACATGCTGACTTTTAAACGTAAGAAGGAATGCATGTTGCATGCTTATAACATAAGTCAATATACTTACATTCCTACACATGCTCTCGATGTATAACATGCACATGATTTAACAATTCAATATTACCCATTTCATAGAACAATTCTACTAATCTAGAACATGGATTTAAGTACAATGTGATTAGCAATCTAGCATGGATTCTAATCAACTTTTACATGCTCATTTCACATTCATTTACACATTTAACTTGCTGTTTTAATGAAATAAATTCATAATCATTCATGATGCCACATTTTATCAAGCATGAATTGAATGTTAAAACAGACTCAAGTTGATTGGCATTTATATACAAATTTAGCATGAAACTAGGTACTAATTGAATAACACATTTAGTATGGAATGTAGACATTCTTTCATGCATTTATCACATTTGTAATCATACTTAGCTTGCTATTTTGACATGCATTACACATTATTCACATGATAGCATAATCACTTTATACTTTCACATGCTCAATTACACATTTCACATTTCACAAGTTCACATGCACATATGTTCACATTACACATTTAGTTGCCGTGACACATATCCAAACCACCACCACTAGGACACACATAACACATTCACATACCTATCACCTAGGCAACACAGTGATAGATCTTGGTTAACTGCGCAGAACCGGGAGAAGCACTCTCCACCCTAACCAGTGGTACTTGTCCACCTCCAGGATTTCATCCTAATTGCCCATAGGATTTCACACACTATGAACCTTCCCGTAGGGACTTTACTATGGTACAGTTCCACAACCCTCTATTGTAACTCCCCGACGAGGAATATCGGAGCAGAATTACAGTTATTAAATAGCACAGAGCGAGAAATAAATGACAAACCATTGCATAAATGGAAATAATCCATCAAATATCTATTACATCCAACCATCAGAGCTGAACTAAGGCCCATAGTACTTTATTGAAATCCAAACTAATACATCAAGACTGACTGACTCACTAATTGATAACTATACTAACTAGCTACTAAGAAGATGGTTGCCGAAAAAGGGTCACTCCTGGGCATCGTCCTCAGTCCCATCCTCGTGAGTGTGGTCATCATCAAACTCGCCTGAAACACAATGAATAAATACGCAGGATAAGCGAATAATGCCCAGTAGGACTTAATATCTCATGAGAACAAGCATACTTAAAGTAATTAATGTCTTTAGGAGGCAGGATATGAGAACAAGTTGTCATGTATAGTCAAGAGAATGATGTAACAAGATAACGTGAAACATTAACTCATTCACGAGAGTATAACATCACAAGAATTGGCCATATCACGAGATAGCAAGTAAACTAGTCACGATAGCAAGTATGGGTCGGTATTTCTTTCAACCCCGAGTTCAAGTAATAAACAAATGATTGATTGATTGTCATAGATTAAATCTTGCGTGTCATGCATTAGGTGTATGCCATCACCCAGATCATTAGATCCCCGCGAGTTATAGCCTTTCAAGTGCTCCTCCCAAGAACCAGATCGGGCCCTTATAATGTTGCCTAACATAGTCATGTTTGTTATCTTAGACAATCAATTGATGACCAAGTAGAGTACCAAGAATAGATGAGAGTAGTAGATGAAATAGATGAGAGTGTAGAGAGAATGTGAACAGATGAGATGATATATATAGTAGACGAGATAGGGACAATATCATAAAACAACGTAACACCGATAATAACAGTTGCGCGGCACCAGGTCGGGTACCGGCAGTTTGGTAGAAATCATCACCACCCACTAGCCGTGCTATGAACACATGCTAGATGGTCCGGCATGATCACAAGGTAAGAAAAGAACACACTAAGGCCATGGATCGTACTAATCTCTAAAGGATTATCGGGTTTTAAGATACAACCAGCTCATCGGCTAAGGACGTGCGCCAAAGCCAAGAAGACTTACGGAGGCCTTGACAAGGAGTCCCTGGCCCAGTCGAGAGTATTCCCGATGGAGAGGTGGTCCAAGTCAAGAGAAAGTGTGTGGAAACTGGCCCGTCGTGCCTCGAGTGCTCGAAGGTCGAGGGAAAACGGTAACGATATTCAAAACGCACGTATAAAACGAAGACAATTGTATAATTAATTAAATAGGGAATTTAATAATTTATTTTGCTAAATTACCAGATATATTATTGAATAATTTAACAAGGTTTAATGGCAAACATGATGGTTAAGTGTGTGTAAGTGTAGATGAATCAAGAGAACAAGTATGGTTGTGCATATAGCTTTTAAATAATTAAATTTATACAATTATTGTCCATCATTAATTTTTCCAAGTCGAAATAACTTTAACATGGTTTAATCATGGCCATTTAAGGAGTATATAGCCTAATTAACAGGGGCATGTGCATAATTTAAAGTTCTGGCCGCCACAGTCAGATCGCGACGCAGGGGTCTGTCGCATTTAGGTCGCGACACAGGGTCGGGTAGCGTTCAGGTTTCATGTCGCGGCCCCAAGGGCTGTCGTGTTAAGGTCATCGCGATGCCTGGGCTTGGCGCGTTATGTGAATCGGTATCGGGGTGAACTGGCGTGTAGGTCGCGACCCGTCGACCTGTCGCGATCAGATCGCGACTGGTCCTGGTGTCGCGACCCCCTCTGAGGTCGCGGCAGATCGGGCCGTCAGGATCTCAGGGAGTGGCCCAAGCCCAGAAAAGAGGAATTTACCCTTTTTCCATGTGGGTCTACATGATACAGGGTTATTCAAAATTCAATAATAAATCGCACAGAGATCCAAAAAGCATGAAATCAGTTTTAAACGAGAGTAGACATGGAGATCTATCAACATGCTTGATTAATTTGAAAATAGACAAGGATTAGACATGCTTTCATTAGGTTACATTCCGGTGACCTAAACATGCACAGTCAAGGTTCAACAAATTAATTAACGATGGATACATGATGAAAATTAGGGAAACTAGGGGCGTTTGAAAGCTAACATGATGTAGTATTTATGAGAATTTTCTCATGGTATGGGATCATGTATGCACGAGGTTTGAAAGCAAACATGAAAGGTCGCGTACATGGATCTGACATGGATTCAAAGAATTAATTCTCCCTCATGAGAGATCGAAATAGAGCAAAACTGGAGGGCTTTTGCACGAGATCATGAAGTCTCCCTAGGGTAATTTTTACACGAATTTGGCTTGAGAGATTGCCTACCTTTTTCGTAGAGTAAGGAAATCCCTAGTTGGTGACGAAAAATGAAGAAGAAATTCCTTGTTCTAGCTCCTCTCCTCCTTGCCTCTTCGTCCTCAGCCCTTCTCCTTCGTCTCCCAAGTCTCCCGCAGCGATCTAAGGTTTGCTATGGTCGAATTAGAGGAGTTTTAATGTCTAATAGAGTCCTAAATGTTTAAAACTCCTCTTTCTCTTCCCAATTCCGAAAATAGATAATTATCCCATATTTCCTATTAATTATCCACCTAATTAGGATGAGGATGGGGCCTAATCTCGTGGCCAAAGGGTTAGGATGGGTTAAGGGCTCTTGTTTTAGATAAATACAAGTTATTTAGTATTTATCCTAAGTTTTTACTATTTACTAATTAATTAAATCTGAATTTGAGATAATTATTTCCCATCCCATGATGGGCTCCACTATATCAGGCCCATTATTTTATAATTGAGCCATTCACACAACCCATTAGGGTTTTAACTTAATGGGCTTGCTTAAATTCCCTTTTATTTCACGTATTTCTCATTTATTCTAATTAAATCTATTTACCTCATTTATTTAAAAATAAAAAATTATTTTATTTGGATTTTAAAAATCAAGGGTGCTACATCCTCCCCCTCTTAAAAGAATTTGGTCCCCAAATTCATATGATCGTGAGAGGAAGAATGACTTACTGAATAACTCCGGATAATTCCGGCGCATTATTGCTTCGGGCTCCCATGTGGCTTCTTCGACTTCGTGATTTCTGCACAGTATCTTGACCACGGGTATGGATCGATTCCGAAGCTGTTGCATCTTCTTGTCCAAGATCTTCACTGGCCTTTCTTCATAGGTCATGTCCTTGTTCAGAATGATATCATCATAGTTGATTACGTGTGACGGATCATACACGTACTTCCTCAGCATTGATACATGAAAAAACGTTATGTACTGTTGAGAACTGGGGAGGTAGAGCCAGCCGATACGCTACCTTGCCAACTCACTCCAACACTTCAAATGGACCTTTGAATCTTGGTCTCAACTTGCCTTTCATCCCAAACCTTTGAAATCTTCTGGTCGGGGATAATTTCAGCATTACATGATCTCCGGTCTGAAACTCTAAATCTCTTCTTCTCTTATCAGCATAGCTCTTCTGCCTACACTGAGCTATCTTAATCCTGTCTCTGATAATCTGTATATCCCTGCTAGTGCTCTGCACCATGTCTGGTCCCAACCATTGCTGTTCACCTACCTCATTCTAGCACACTGATGATCTACAGCTTCTGCCATACAGTGCTTCAAAAGGTGCCATTTTAATGCTCGCCTGATAACTGTTGTTATAGGCAAATTCAATTAGGGATAGCTGTTCATTCCAATACCCTTCAAAATCTATAGTGTAGGCACGAAGCATGTCTTCCACAATCTGATTTGTCCTTTCAGTCTGCCCATTCGTCTATGGGTGAAAAGTAGTGCTAAAATTTAACTTGGTTCCCAATGCCGTCTGAAGTCCCTTCCAGAATCTAGAAGTGAATCTGGGATCACGGTCTGAGATAATGGATACGGGGACTCCATGTAATTTTACTATCTCTTTTACATAGAGGGCTGCTAACACATTGACACTCCAAGTATTCTTAATGGCAAGGAAATGTGCGGACTTAGTCAATCAGTCCACAATAACCCAGATAGCATCAAGTCCACCATGAGTTTGGGGTAAACCCATGATGAAATCCATTCTGATGCTTTCCCACTTCCATTCAGGTATGTCCAGGGGTCTAAGTACACCCGCAGGACGACGGTGTTCAGCTTTTACCTATTGACAGGTGAGGCAGTGCGCGGCATGCTCAGCCACCTTATGCTTCATGTTTGGCCACCAAAATGACCTTTTCATGTCTTGGTACATCTTGGTTGCACCTGGGTGAATTGTGTACTTGGTCTTGTGGGCTTCATCCATCAGCCGTCTCTTCAGTTCTTCATTGTCAGGTACACAAGTCCTAGCGTAAAATAATATCCTCCCATCTTCAGCGATGGAGAAATCTGGCTTATTAGCTATGGTCTCCCTGACTCGGATTAGGAACAGATCATTTTCCTGTTGCTCTTTGATCTCGACAAAGATGTCGGGTTGAGCTCTAAGATTAGCCACTATCATCTTATCACTTTTCTTTTTAATGTTCAGGTCCAGACTGGCAAATTGTTCCAACAATTGCATCTCACCCAAGACTAGACAGGATAGAGAAGCTACCGGCTTCCTAGTGAGTGCATCATCTGCTGCATTACCTTTGCCTGGGTGATATTGGATATTGAAATCAAAATCCTTCAAGTACTCCAGCCATCTCCGTTGTCGCATATTGAGCTCCTTCTGAGAAAATAAATACTTCAAACTCTTGTGGTCGGAGTAGACAATAAATTGCTCCCCATATAGGTAATGCCTCTAGATCTTGAGTGCAAAAACCACTGCAGCTAATTCTAAGTCATGGACTGGGTAGTTGACTTCGTGTGGCTTCAACTGCCTTGAAGAATACGCTATCACCTTTTTGTTCTGCATTAACACGAAGCCTAGACCGATTCCAGATGCATCAGTGTAGACTGAGAATCCTTCACCCTCGACTGGTAATGCGAGGACAGGTGCAGATGTCAATAATTGCTTGAGTGTCTGAAAGCTCTTCTCGCACTCCTTGCTCCAGACGTAGGGGTTCTCTTTCCGCGTAAGACGCATAAGAGGTACAGCTATCTTGGAGAAGTCTTTTATGAACCGTCTGTAATAACCAGCCAGTCCAAGAAAGCTTCTTATCTCTGTGACATTGGTCGGCCTTTCCCAGTTCAGCACAGCTTCTACCTTGGAAGGATCGATAGCGATACCATCCTTGGAAATAACATGGCCTAGGAATGACACCTCCTCGAGCCAGAATTCACACTTGCTCAATTGGCGTAGAGCTTATTGTTCTGCAGAATCTGTAAGGCAATCCTCAGATGCTCCTCATACTCTTCCTTGGTCTTGTAGTATATGAGAATATCATCAATAAAAACCACGACGAACTTGTCGAGGTAGGGCCGATAGATGTTGTTCATTAGTTGCATGAAAGCTGCAGGAGCATTGGTTAGTCCAAAAGGTATGACTACAAATTCGTAATGACCGTACCTGCTCTTGAAAGCCGTCTTGAATATGTCTGCATCTTTAATCCTCATCTGATGATATCCCGATCTAAGGTCAATCTTATAAAAATATTTGGCTCCTGATATTTGATCAAATAATTGATCGACACGAGGTAGAGGGTACTTGTTCTTGATAGTGAGATTATTCAGCTGCCTGTAGTTAATGCATAACCTCATAGATCCTTCCTTCTTCTTGACGAACAGCACTGGTGCTCCCCAAGGAGAAGTACTCGGTCTGATAAATCCTTTCTCCAGCAGTTCCATCAATTGCTCCTTTAATTCTTTCAATTCAGCGGGGGACATCCTGTAAGGTTGGCGTGATGCCGGTGCAGCCCCAGGTACGAGATCAATTGAGAAATTCACATCTCTCTCGGGTGGAATGCCTGACAGCTCATCGGGAAACACATCGGGATATTCTTGCACTATATGAATGTCTGATATCTTAGTTGCTTTCTTCTCAACTACAATTGCGGCAAGAAATGCCACACAACCCTTTCTTATCATGTTTTGTGCCTTAATAACAGAGACGAGAGATAAGTGTCTCTTGTGTCTATGCCTCGTGAAAGTCAGCTTAGGGAATTCACTAAAAGTAAGATTCCCTCTTCTACAATCAACACAAGCCCCATAAGTAGATAGCCAATCGGCTCCTAGAATAACATCGTAGCCCTCCATGGGCATACAGATTAGGTCAGCTCTAAGGTTAAGTTCACCAATCTTAACATCAGCTAAAGAAAAATATTTATTCAATTCAGCCTTTTCCCCAAGTGGTGTCGTGACAGGTAGTTCAAATTCCATAGATGCAGGTTTTTCCTTTAAGATGTCAGCGAATGCTTGTGATATGAAAGAATGCATTGCGCCAGTATCAAACAAAACAAAAGCTGACTGAGAGAAAATTGGTAAAGTACCTTCTACGACCCCACCATCCTCGGTGGTCTCCACTTCCTGTAAGGCTTGAAGTTTTTCGGGCTTCTTTTGTCCTATGGGACGCTTCTCCTTCTCCTGCTCCTTTAACATAGGGCACTCAGAAATGCGGTGATTACGATTTCCGCATCGTAGGCAAGCGCTTTCTTTTCTCCAGCATTCATCGGTAGTGTGACCAGGCTTGTCACAATGCTCGCAGTTGATCTTGTTGGTGTTCGGGGGAGTAGGAATCTTGGGATTCCTTTCCTGGTTCGGCCCTCCAGTGATGTTGAACGGCCGCTTTTTGCCATTTGTGGGCTTGCTTGAGGAACCCGATGCTGGTTCCTTCTTGACCAATCTACCCTTGATGCGATCAGTGAGATCGGTCGCATCTTCCAGCAATTGATCCTTCTTAACCATTTCAGCATATGTCTGAATGTCCATAGGTGCAAGTTGAGTAATATAAGAAGGCTTAAGCCTATTGAGGAAGCGCCTTGCCTTCATCTTTTCGGTGCTGACCAGGTGATTGGCATATTGGGCCAATCGAGAAAACTGCGCTTCATATTCAGCAACTGTAAGGTGCCTCTGCTTTAATGCGGCAAATTTCTATGCTTTCCTCTCTTGGACTCTTTCGGAGAAATACTTGGAGTTGAAGTGTTCCTTGAACTCCTCCCATGTGAATTGTGCGTCGGCTCTTGTTTCCTCAACGGACTCCCACCACGCGCGGGCGTCCCCATCGAGCTGGAATGTTGCAAGTAAAAGCTTGTCCCCATCCGCGCACTACATAACGCGGAAAATGCGCTCTATCTCCTTGAGCCAATTCTCAGCCTCATTAGGATCTGTGGTTCCACTGAATTGGGGTGGATTCAGGTTGCGGAAATTTCGATGTAACTCTCCAGCTCCTCGGTTGTTGTTGTTATTAGCTCCAGCAGCCTGGAGTAAAGCCTGAGTGAGCTGCTGGATTGTTTGTTGCATGTCACGGAGTTGTGCACACTCCGCTGCCATTGTTGTGTTTTAAGTTCCTTTAAAAGAGAATGTACTTATAAGAAAATGAGTTTGCACTAAGTTTGTGCGTGTGTGAGTTTATTTTATCTTATTACCCAAGGTTTTATCCATCTCACATAGGTATGGAACTTAGACTCTAAGTCGAGGCTGGTCAAACCTAGATCATCCTATACTTAAGAATAACCTAGGCTCTGATACCACAAAACTGTAACGCCCCGACGCGGAATATCGGAGCGGAATTACAGTTATTAAATAGCATAGAGCGAGAAATAAATGACAAACCATTGCACAAATGGAAATAATACCAAACATCTCCAATTTCATTAATAATTCATTAAATATCTATTACATCAAACCATCAGAGCCAAACTAGGGCCCAGAGTACTTTATTGAAATCCAAACTAATACATCAAGACTGACTGACTCACTAATTCATAACTATACTAACTAGCTACTAAGCAGATGGTTGCCAAAAAAGGGTCACTCCTGGGCATCGTCCTCAGTCCCATCCTCATGAGTGTGGTCATCATCAAACTCGCCTGAAACACAATGAATAAATACGTAGGATGAGCGAATAACGCCCAGTAGGACTTAATATCTCATGAGAACAAGTATGGTTAAAGTAATTAATGTCTTTAGGAGGCAGGATACGAGAGTATAACATCACAAGAATTGGCCATATCTCGATATTGCAAGTAAACTAGTTACGATAGCAAGTATGGGTCAGTATTTCTTTCTACCTCGAGTTCAAGTAACAAACAAATGATTGATTGATTGTCATAGATTAAATCTTGCGTGCCATGCGTTAGGTGTATGCCATCACCCAGATCATTAGACCCTCGCGAGTTATAGCCTTTCAGCTGCTCCTTCCAAGGACCAGATCGGACCCTTATAATGTTGCCTAGCATAGTCATGTTTGTTATCTTAGATAATCAATTGATGGCCAAGTAGAGTACCAAGAACAGATGAGAGTAGTAGATGAAATAGATGAGAGTGTAGAGAGAACATGAATAGATGAGAGGATATAGATAGTAGACGAGATAGGGACAATATCGTAAAACAACGTAACACCGATAATAATAGTTGCACGGCACCAGGTCGGGTACCAGCAGTCTGGTAGAAATCATCACTGCCCACTAGCCGTGCTATGAACACAGGCTAGATGGTCCGGCATGATCACAAGGTCAGAAGAGAACACACTAAGGCCATGGATCGTACTGATCCCTAAAGGTGTATCGGGTTTTAGGGTACAACCAGCTCGTCGGCTAAGGACGTGCGCCAAAGCCAAGAAGACTTACGGAGGCCTTGACAAGGAGTCCCTGGCCCAGTCGAGAGTATTCCCGATGGAGAGGTGGTCCAAGTCAAGAAAAGTGTGTGGAAACTGGTCTGTCGTTTCTTGAGTGCTCGAAGGCCGAGGGAAAACGGTAACGGTATTCAAAACGCGCGTATAAAATGAAGACAATTGTATAATTAATTAAATAGTGAATTTAGAAATTTATTTTGCTAAATTACCAGATATATTATTGAATAATTTAACAAGGTTTAATGGCAAACATGATGGTTAAGTGTGTGTAAGTGTAGGTGAATCAAGAGAATAAGTATGGTTGTGCATATAGCTTTTAAATAATTAAATTTATACAATTACTATCCATCATTAATTTTTTCCAGGTCGAAATAACTTTAACATGGTTTAATCATGGCTATTTAAGGAGTATATAGCCTAATTAACAGGGGCATGTGCATAATTTAAAGTTCTGGCCGCCACAGTCAGATCGCGACACAGGGGTCTGTCGCGTTCAGGTCGCGACAAAGGGTCAGGTCGCATTCAGGTTTCATGTTGCGGTCCCAAGGGCTGTCGCGTTAAGGTCATCGCGACGCCCGGGCTTGGCGCGTTATGTGAACCGGGATCGGGGTGAACCGGCGGGCAGGTCGCGACCCGTCGACCTGTCACGATCAGATCGCGACAGGTCCTGGTGTCGCGACCCCCTCTGAGGTCGCGGCAGATCGGGCCGTCGCGATCTCAGGGAGTGGCCCGAGCCCAGAAAAGAGGGATTTGCCCTTTTTCCAGGTGGGTCTACATGATACAGGGTTATTCAAAATTCGATAATAAATCGCATAGAGATCCAAAAAGCATGAAATCAGTTTTAAACGAGAGTAGACATGGAGATCTATCAACAGGCATGATTAATTCGAAAATAGACAAGGTTTAGGCATGCTTTCATTAGGTTACATTCCAGTGACCTAAATATACACAGTCAAGGTTCAACGAATTAATTAACGATGGATAGATGATGAAAATTAGGGAAACTAGGGGCGTTTGAAAGCTAACATGATGTAGTATTTATGAGAATTTTCTCATGGCATGGGATCATGTATGCACGAGGTTTGAAAGCAAACATGAAAGGTCAGGTACATGGATCTGACATGGATTCAAAGAATTAAATCTCCCTCATGGGAGATTGAAATAGAGCAAACCAGAGGGTTTTTGCACAGGATCATGAAGTCTCCCTAGGGTAATTTTTATACGAATTTGGATTGAGAGATTGCCTACCTTTTTTGTGGAGTAAGGAAATCCCTAGTTGGTGACGAAAAATGAAGAAGAAATCCCTTGTTCTAGCTGCTCTCCTCCTTGCCTCGTCGTCCTCTGCCCTTCTCCTTCGTCTCCCAAGTCTCCAGCAGCGATCTAAGGTTTGCTAGGGCCGAATTGGAGGAGTTTTAATGTCTAATAGAGTCCTAAATGTTTAAAACTCCTCTTTCTCTTCCCAATTCTAAAAATAGGTAATTATCCCCTATTTTCTATTAATTATTCACCTAATTAGGATGAGGATGGGGCCTAATCTCGTGGCCAAAGGGTTAGGATAGGCTAAGGGCTCTTGTTTTAGATAAATACAAGTTATTTAGTATTTATCCTAACCTTTTACTATTTACTAATTAATTAAATCTAAATTTGAGATAATTATTTCCCATCCCATGATGGGCTCCACTATATCAGGCCCATTATTTTATAATTGAGCCATTCACACAACCCATTAGGGTTTTAATTTAATGGGCTTGCTGAAATTCCCTTTTATTTCACTTATTTCTCGTTTATTCTAATTAAATCTATTTACCTTATTTATTTAAAAATAAAAATTTTATTTTATTTGAATTTTAAAAATCAAGGGTGTTACATCTATGGTAGCAGTGTCACACACGACACAATTTTACATAATTCATATTATTTACGCATTGTTTGTGTACCATGTAACTCAACTATATTCATTTTCACACAATTGCAAATGCTTCAGTTTTTCTAACATGATACTACTATTTACAGGGAATAATCAGATCATAAATCAACCTTAATTATGCTGCTAATGACTGGAATGCACACAATTTACATTTACATGATTAACATGGTATTTTCCTATCATATATCCCATAACAGTACCTACTGTTCCTCTATAGCCCGAAATTTTTATCATAAGTTCCAAACAGTAAATAAAGCACATGTTCAATTTTCCACATTTTTTAGATCTGTACACTAATTTTGATAATTGAAACAAGTTTTCAGCATAATTATTATCAATTTCACTTAAACAGGTCTCATATGGTTACAGCTACACCCAACAGTGCTAATACCTCAAAACTGTCATCATATAGTCGAAGTAAAATTATGAGACCCTAATTTAACATGGATCTAATTAAACAAGAATTTACATGGCCAATTCATGCTAAATATATCACATCAGAAATTTCAAGAATTAGTACCATGCACCAAAATTTAACCTAATCACATTTCATGTTCTATGGGATGTACTTGACCATACTGAAATTTTACAGCATGTACTCATGTCCAGAAATTCGGAAATTAGGTCGTAAAGATCACAACATGAAGTCTGTTAAACCTGAAGAACTTGGCGGCACAAAGTTCGTCGCCAACAGGTGTTAACGGCGCCAAAGGCTGCCACCAACAATAGATCTTAACGGCACAAGATGTTGCCGTTAAGTTCCTGTCTGCAAAAAAATGCAGATAGACTGCACAAAATAGAGGTGAATAGGGGTTCCAGGATACGAGAAAAATCTATAAAAATACCTAGGACCTACTAGACATGGGTATGGACGATGTCCAATGGTTACTTGCCTCTAGAAAAATCGTTAAAGGAAATTATTTGCCGATGATGCTCTCCTCGGCCAATGCCAAGAAGCCCTCAAATCCTTCTCCGAACCGGTCCTGTGATGAAGCAGATGGTACACCGTTGTCAGGGAAGCCTTCCTCTATGATCAGACTTCCTCCCAGTCGTGGTAGAACACCGGAAGAAGCCTCCAATCGCCAGATCAAAGGGTACAAAGTCTCAGTTTTCGCACAGAAGAGCTAGGGTTTTCTCAAGAGCCAATGGGACTCAATCAGGCCGAAGGGAGGTGTTTTATGCGCCAAGGGGAGTTGGGTACGCGTTTAGGTAGGGCATCCTACCGTTGTGGAACCATTTCCTAAATGAGAGGTGAAGAAAGCGCGGGCGTTTCCGGATCTGAGATCGCACAAGATCTGGAAAGTAGACGTCCACATCCTTGGCCGCCTAAAATTGGTTAACGTCCATCGATCTGGACGCTGACTCAAGTCCAAGCGTCCACTCATGTTGACGCCAACTTGCCTTTCGGCCAGAACATAGAACTTTCAGAATATTATGCTTACACTAGGTACATACATGTATATATTGTATAATGCATTACATAAACATCATATGTACATAATTAAACAATCATATATACATGCACAACCTTATTTACTTATAATATGTATAGGAATATATACATATATATATTTATACACATAACTATACACACAATGCATCTAAACACTATACAACCAAACAACTAAATAGAAGGCAAAATTTGAGGGTTTTACAATATCAGCCAAAGGATGACCGCCCAGCCAAATATCCTTTAGAATATCAATCCTATCACCTTTTCCAAGAATCCACCTTTTCCAAGAATCCATCTAGTGTTCTTTTGTATAATATTATTGGCAGCCCTACAAATATGAGTAGGCATACCTAGTATTCGGTCAGATCTGGTAGTTTGTAACCGCTTCCTTGCATAAACAGACCAAAGAGAGTTGCCATGATGAATATTCCAAAGATATTTAATAGCCAGGGACAATTGAATATGGTGCAGGTTTCGAACACCTAGCCCACCTTCCTGTTTGGGATGTTGGATAATATGCCATGCAACCCAGTGTCTGCGCCGAGAGCCATCAGACCCATTCCAGAAGAATGCGGCAGTAGATTTCTCTATGTAAGAAAGAACAGACTTGGGTAGAGAGGAGGACGCTGCAAGATAGACAGGAATGGAAGGTAGAACAGAGTTGATCAAGGTAACTCTTCCGGCTTGAGAGATAAACTTGGATTTCCATCCTCCTAGTCTAGCGTTAAATTTGTCTATCAGGCTCTTGTAATCAGCAGCTAGGACTTTTCCAGGTCTAAGAGGTACCCCCAAATATAGTAGAGGACCATCCTGCTTCATATAACCAGTAACCTCCTTAAATTTTTGAATGGAGACCATAGTAGCTTTTCCCGAGAGCATGAAGGAACTCTTGCTGGAGTTAATAATCTGGCCAGAGGATTGCGAGTACTTCTGAAGAAAAAGCATGAGGCATTTCACATTTGAGATGCTGCCATTCAAGAAGATTAATGTGCCATCAGCATAAAGAAGATGTGAGGGAGCCGAACACCCTCTATATAACGGCCCTGGATATCTATACCCAATAAGGGTCTATATCTAGATCCGTCTCCCGCGAACGGACCGAAGTCTCGCAAGGGATAGCGCGTACACGTGTCTAGAAAGAATATAAAAGACAAACCACAACAGTAAGAGACACAAGAAAGTACATGTGCTCATATCTGTATATAACAATTTACAATTGTCCCATTACATTATTACATGTCCAAATTAAAAAGAGTACAACTACCTGGGGCATACCCCGAGGAAGCACTAGCTCACACAACTGTACTAACACTACTGCTGGTGGTACAAGTCTGTCACAACACCTCCGCAAGTCACACCAACGGTAAACCCTGAAAAGAACTGTAAGGGAGTGAGCCTTAACAAGTCACTGGCTCAGTAGGGGACCACCCAAAGCCACACACAAAACAGAAGGACCTCAACCCCAACGGGTCTCACTGGCAACACCGGAAACCAATCCAAACAAGCTCACAACAAAGTATAATTAACAATACTAAACATAATTATCTCAGTTGCTACAAATCCCAGAAAGAAGAAGAGACAACAGGACTAGCACAACACCATTAGTCTGCTCTACAACATAAAAGTTTAGGCCACAAGCCTCACAAGCACACCACCTCACAACTGGTCGCCTAAGCTGTAAGCCACATAGGCAAAGTATTGCCTAGGCTACTAGCTTCACTGGAAAGCCTCCAATCACATGGGTAACAGGACTACTAACCAAGAGCTAATCCTTTATATCCTTAAACCACGATGTACCGAATGTCACACTTTAAGAAATAGGACTGGCTACCACGATGCCAATCCATCGCACACTAAACCATATTTAGAAACTTACCCAAGGAAGGGTAAACCACAACAAGTGGAAGGTCTCACCGCACGACCTCCACTTCACCACCTGAAAAGGCTAGTACTCAGCGTACTACGAGAGACCAGTACCCACAAAGGGTACAGGTACCTACCACTACGAGGTACCACCACTGAAACATAAACACAATTGTGCCACCACGAGGGCACACCACAACCAGTCAAACCACAACCAGTGAGTCTCTGCTCACCAACCACAACGTCAATCGTGCCAACACCATGGCACACCTTGACGAGTAAAACCACAACTAACACACGCTACAACCGGTAGCAAAGCATGAGCCGGAGAGCACGACGCCACCACACGAGACAGACTACTGGTTCATGACGCCAGTATCCAACCTGGACAACACAACACAAGAACTACCTCTCAGTCTCGCAGTCACGGACGTAAGGTCCAACTGCCGCTCCACAACACAAGTTGTTGGGTTGAGTGTAATTTCATATCATTTCCCCTCCTATTTTGATGATGACAAATGTGATTTGAATGCAAATTAATTGAAACATGATAAACACATTTCACCTGAATTACATATTCAAAAAGCATGTTTCAAAGCACACTTATCATTTGTACTCATAATAAAACATCTTACTAATGATATATGTGTTTAATTTTCAGGTACAAATATCTTCTGCAATGATGGTGTCGACACACCCTTCAATGGTGTCGACACAACACCTCAGTCTCAAAGGTAAAAAGCTGAAGAAATGCTGAGACTGTGTCGACACATGTCAAAAAGCAGGTCGACACGAGTTGCAGATTCTAGGAATTAGTCTACCCAGGTCGACACAGGATCAGAGCAGGTCGACACTGGACCTCGTTCCCAGAACAACCTATTTGCAGGATTGGGACAGCAGGTCGACACTACCACCAGGGCAGGTCGACACTGGATCAACTCCCAGAACAGTCTGTTTGAGGAATGGGACAGCAGGTCGACACAAGATGGGAGCAGGTCGACACTGGATCTTGTTCCCAGAACAGCCTGTTCTCAGATTTGGGACAGTGTGTCGACACCACCACCAGGGCAGGTCGACACACTATGAAAATATTCCAACTTAAGATGGATGATTGCCACGTGTCAGCCTAGGGCGATGGTGTATCAACCTAGGATCGTGTGCCCTTATACCTAAAGGGTATCTTTGGAATCTTTTGGGTATAAAAGGCCCCCAATTGGCCACCCATCACATCAAGAGATCCAACGAATTCTTGGAGCCTCCAGAAAAGTTCCCTTTGGCGGCGAGAAGAGTTTATCTCCCTCCTCTGCTCTCATGGTGTCTTCTGAAGACCAATTCTCATCAATTCGATTGTGAGAATTGGAGTGTGATTGTTGAAGAAGCATCTGAAGCGCCTCAAGGAAGCAGATCAAGTAGAAGCATCTGTTGGAGAAGACTTCAAGGAAGATCCCCAAGTTCAATTGTGCAGAGCATCGGTTGGAACTTCAAGGATTCAAACCTCTTCCCAATCTGAGCTTCTACAAGGGAGTACACTGAAGAACAAAGTCTTTTCATATAATCCTCTTTGTACTTTTGTTCTTTTGAGACATTTTGAGATTGTGCAAGTGCTTCTGCATATTTCTCATGAATGTTCTCATGTGTGACATGATCTGCTGCTAGAAGATCTATGTCTTGTGTTGGTGTCTAGCATAGTTGTTTGTGAGCCACTGTGCTTAGTTTGAGTCATCGAGCTCAAGTGTTTGTTGAGCAGTCTTGCTCAGGGATCTAGAGTAGTCTTACTCTAGAGGTGTGTGAGTTGTAAGCTCAGGTGTTGGAGTTGTCTGGCTCCAGGGGTGTTACCCAAGTTGTTTAGTGAATCCTCACTGGGTGTGAGGGGTGGATGTAGGAATCACATGGGTGATTTCCAAACCACCTAAAAATCTCTGTGCACTTGTCTATTTGTGGTTTGATTCCATTATCCGTTAGATGCTTGCATAGGATCGTTTAAGATTCAATTAATCAACTGGTTTCACATCTACTTTATCAACTCACTTAACATCTCATCAGATCTGTGTTTTTCACTGTTAAAATTGCCTCTGATTCTCAAAGTAATTTTAAATTGCTTAAGCTTCCGCATAGAGTGGCATAGATCTATTCATCCCCCCCTTCTAGATCTTATCCACACTTTTTCCTCGATCCTTCAATTGGTATCAGAGCGGGTTTATACTTGATCTGATTTGATTTGAGCAGTTTTTGAGTATTGTGTGTCTGATTGCTTGATTGTTTGCTTGTTTGCTAAGTATTCTTTCTGTGCTTTCCTTTTAAGTCAATGGATTCCAAAGGTTTCATAGCTGAGGGGCATTCCATAAATAGGCCACCATTCTTTAATGGAACGGACTATTCATACTGGAAAAATAGAATGCAAGTCTTTCTAAGAGCCCAGAACTATGAAATTTGGAAAGTGGTTGAGGTTGGTCCCTATGAAAACCAGGGAGAGGAAGAAACCTGGACTAGGGAACAAATAAGAAAAGCCACATTGAATTATAGTGCCATGAACATGATTCAATGTGCTGTTCATCCCAAAGAGTATTCGAGAATCTCAATGTGCAAATCTGCCAAAGAGATGTGGGATAAGCTCGAATTACTTTATGAGGGAACATCACAAGTGAAGGAAACTAAGGCAAATATTCTTGTTTCAGAATATGAATTGTTTATGATGAAGTCTAATGAAACAATTTCTGAAATGTTTGTCAGGTTCATGGTTATTGTCAATGGACTCAAGGCCTTAGGTAAGGACTACACAGATGCAGACTTGGTAAGAAAAATCTCACGTTCACTCTCTTCTATTTGGCACACAAAGGCCACTGTCATTGAAGATTCTAATGATTTGTCCAAAATTTCTTTGGATGAATTGATAGGATCCTTAATGACATATGAAATCAATTTGAAAAGAAATGAAGAACACATAATTAAGACCAAGCCGATGGCGCTTAAGGCCTCTTCAAGTAACAAAGACAAAAGTCAAGAAAAGACAAGTTCTGAGGAGTCTGAGTCAAATGAGGATGAAATTGCCCTCATGACCAGGCAATTCAGAAAATTCTTGAAATATAGAAAAGGAAAAATGTCTGGGAAAAAGAAGTTTTCCTCAGGTAAAAGAAACACTTCCTCTTCTAATTTCAACAAGAATAAAAAATCTGACGAAACTGTCATTTGTTACAGGTGTAATAAGCCAGGACACATGAAGGGAGAGTGTCCTGAGAACAAGAAAGAAAAGCACAAAAAGTTCCAGAAGTTCAAGAAGCCAAAGGCCATGGTAGCCACTTGGTCTGATGAAGATTCAAGTGAAGAAGAAGAAGACAAAAAATCCTCAAGCTCTGAGAGTGAGGAAATCTGCTTCATGGCCAACAATTCTGGAGAAAAGGTAAACACCTCTTTTGAAGATTTCACTGTTGAAGATTGGCAGGATGTTTATTCTGAATTAGTTGAAAAATATTCTGAAATGAGAAAAGAAAATAAATATCTCAAAAAGAAAATTGAAAACCTTTATCATAACCAATCTTCAAACAACAGAACTTGTGAGCTAGAAAATGAGATAACAGAATTAAATGAAGAAAAAGAAAATCTCATGAATCTAATTGATGATCTGAAGCTTGCCTCTCAAAAGGCCACCCAAGAATTCAAAGACTTATCTGAAAAGCTGGACATGGAAAAACAAGAAAAACAACAAAAGATTGAAGAAATTAAAATTCTTCAAAACTAGCTAAAAGAAAGGGATGAAGTTATCCAAACCTTCACAAAAGGTAAAGATAACTTGGAGGCACTGCTTGGAACAAATATGACAACAACTTCTCATGGATTAGGATTCAACAAACAAAAACCAAAGAAAGACAAATCTGGTGAGAAAAAGGGCAAAGCACCATTAATTAAATTTGGCAAAGGTCCTAATCTTGAGAACACAAAAATCAAGCAAACATCAGACAAAACATCAAACAAAACACAAAACAAATCAAAAACTCAAAAACAAAAGAAGACAACCAGGTCGACACAGTCTTCTGACAGGTCGACACCAGTCCACAAGAAGAAGACTTCTGTGGTTGCTGTGTCGACACCAGTCATGGAGAGGTCGACCTGCTCAACATCAAAAGCTTCAAACAACTCAATCAAAAACTCAAATAAAAATTTGAAAAACAAGAAAAAGTCAAAGGAAATCATTTGTAAAGAACCTTGGACCTCCAAGAAAGCATTTCAAGATGAATGGACCAATCCTTGGAGCCAATGGTATGACAACCCCTGTTGGTATCATCCTCAATTCTTCTATCCAAACCTTTGGATGTACCAACAAAATCCATAGATTCCATCTCCTAATCTGAACTCCTATGCTCAAATGAAAAACTCCCCTCCCACTAAAAACAAAAATGTTGGTGCTTTCACTCCTAAGAAAAAGAACAAACAGAAAAAGACTGAAAACACCAATGTAACAAAACAAAAATAAAAAACAGGTCAAATTTGGGTGAGAAAAGATTTACTAACAATGTTCAAACATTCTGATGGTCCCAACTCTGTTTGGGTATCAAAATCTTCTCTCCACTGATCTATTTTGCAGGAAGGTCGTGCACCCAACACCAATGTGTGGTTTCTTGACAGTGGGTGTTCACGACACATGACGGGAGACAGAGCCAAATTCTCATTCCTGATTGAAAAGGAGGGAGGGTCAGTAACCTTTGGAGGTAAAAATAAAGGAAAGATCATAGGATCTGGTAAGGTTGGTCAAACTTCCTCAAACTCTGTAGATAGTGTTTTACTAGTTGATGGTCTTGATTATAATTTGCTCAGTATCAGCCAACTATGTGACAAAGGTCACAAAGTTGTGTTTGAATCTGATTTCTGTAAGATAATTGACTCATCAACTGATAAAATCAATTTTTTTGGAAAAAGGGAAAACAATGTCTACATGATAAACCTAAATAAAAACTTTTCTGAAAATCTTTGCTTTGTTACAAATAAAGATGAAATTACATGGACTTGGCACAAAAGACTTGGCCATGCAAGTTTCAGAACAATGAATAAGTTGTTAAGATTGAATTTGGTTAAGGGTCTTCCTGAATCCTTCTCTAAAGTTGAAAATCAAGTTTGTGGGATTTGTGTTAAAGGAAAACAAACAAGAAAATCTTTTAAAAACTTCAATGAGGTACTCACATCTAAGCCACTAGAATTACTTCACATGGACCTTTTTGGCCCTACAAGAATTCTAAGTCTAAGTGGCAAAAGATATGGGTTTGTAATCATTGATGATTTTACTAGATTTACTTGGGTTATTTTTTTGTCCCACAAAAGTGATACTTGTCTTGAATTCAGGAACTTCTGTACCACTATCTTAACAACTTATCCATATAAAATCAAAAATATTTTGACTGATCATGGGGGTGAATTTGAGAACACATCCTTTTCTGATTTTTGTGCTGAATTTCAAATATTCCACAAGTTTTCTTCACCAAGAACTCCAGAATAAAATGGAGTTGTGGAAAGAAAGAACAGAACTCTTGTGGAAATGGCTAGAACCATGCTACTTGAGAGTAACCTGCCCAAATCCTTCTGGGCTGAAGCTGTGAACACAGCAAACCACATACTCAATAGAGCATTGGTCAGACCAAAAATCAAGAAAACCCCCTATGAATTATTGAAAAACAAAAAGCCAACTGTTTCCTATTTTAAAATCTTTGGGTGCAATAGCTATGTACACAACAATAACAAAGAAAACCTTGACAAATTTGATGCTAAAAGCCAGGAAGCTATCTTCCTTGGCTATTCTGAGGTGTCAAGGGCTTTCAAAGTGTACATTCTTAAATCTAAAACTATTGAAGAATCTCTACATGTTATCTTTGTTGAAAATTCTTTTTCAACTGATAATTCTAAATCTTGCAGGGAAAGACAAGACACTGAAGAGGATGAATTTGTTGTGGACTCTTCACCAACCGTTGAGGAGTTTGAAAACATTGAAGAGAACCTGAACACCCCATCTTCAAGTGGTTCAGGTAATATTGTCCCAGAAGTGGGTACTTCTCAACAGTAATTTCTGAACATAGATTTCTGAAAGATCACCCATTAGACAATGTGGTTGGCAATGTAAATGATAAGTTAGGACTAGATCTTCATTCCTGCATGATATTGAAGAAGACCCACTAGCTCTAATTTCCCAAATTGAACCAAAGTCAATTGATGAAGCCTTGTCAAGTTCAGATTGGATAATGCCATGCATGATGAACTTCATCAATTTGAAAGAAATCAAGTATGAGAATTAGTACCTAGACCTAGTGACCAAACAGTCATTGGCACTAGATGGGTTTTCAGAAATAAGTTGAATGAAAATGGTCAAGTCATTAGAAATAAAGCTAGGCTAGTTGCAAAGGGGTACAATCAAGAATTTGGAATTGATTTTGAAGAATCATATGCCCCTGTAGCTAGACTAGAAGCAGTTAGAATTTTCCTTGCTTTTGCATCCTCCATGAATTTCAAAGTTTATCAAATGGATGTCAAAAGTGCTTTTTTAAATGGATTATTAAGGAAAATGTTTTTGTTGAACAACCTCCTGGTTTTGAAAATGAAAAATATCCTAACCATGTTTTCAAGCTTAATAAGTCTCTCTATGGTCTTAAGCAAGCTCCAAGAGCTTGGTATGACCGTTTGAGTACCTTTTTACTTGAAAAAGGATATTCTAGAGGAAATGTTGATCAGACTTTGTTCACAAAAATAGTCAAAAATCAAATAATTGTAGTCCAAATTTATGTTGATGACATAATATTTGGCTCAACCAATAAAGGCCTATGCACTGAATTTTCAACTCAAATGAAGAATGAATTTGAAATGAGTTTAATGGGAGATTTAACATTTTTCTTGGGACTGCAGGTTAACCAAACATCTGAAGGGATCTTCATCAGTCAAGCCAAGTATGTCAAGGAACTTCTCAAAAGGTTTGACTTTCAGAACCTCAAGCATTCAAGCACACCTATTGCTATAAATGCTAAGCTAGAAGAAGACTCAAATGGTAAGTCAGTAGACCCAAAGACCTACAGAGGTATGATTGGCTCTCTACTCTATCTTACAACTTCTAGACCAGATATTCAGTTTAGTGTGTGTTTGTGTGCTAGATTTCAGTCTAATCCTAAGGAAAGTCACATGTTAGCTGTTAAAAGAATTTTCAAATATCTTGTTGGAACATGTGATTTAGGAATTTGGTATCCTGCTAATTGCAAGCTAGATTTGATTGCCTATTGTGATGCTGACTATGCTGGGTGTAAATTAGATAGAAAAAGCACAAGTGGCTTGTGTTTATTCCTAGGTGGGTGCCTTATTTCTTGGGCTTCCAAGAAGCAACATTCAGTTGCACTGTCAACTGCAGAGGCTGAATATGTTGCAGCAGGTAGATGTGGAACTCAGATTCTCTGGGTGAAGCATCAACTTCTCGATTACAACCAAATTTAGGTTGTGTACCCATCCTATGTGAATACAAGTGCAATAAATCTGTCTAAAAACCCCATTCAGCATTCTAGAACCAAGCATATTGAGATTAGGCATCACTTCTTGAGAGATGAGGTTGCAAAGAAGTCCTTTGAACTCCATTTCATTGAAACTGAAAAACAAGTTGCTGACATCTTCACCAAACCCCTTCTTGAAAATAGATTTTCATCTTTGAGGAGAGAACTTGGTCTTTGTAAATATCCACATACATGATCTCTCTTTAGATTTGGGTTGAGTGTTATGCACTGTCTAAGGGGGAGTTCTTTTCATATCATAACCCTTTGCTTCCTTCAGTCACACTGTCCATATCTCTCTCAATTCCACTTCCTTTTCCTTTGGACAATAAAGTCTTCAACTCTCATTGTGTTGAACTTCTTGGTATATCAAATGGTGATTTGAAGAAGGACAAGTTATGCTTGTCTGGACACTTTCACTATGCGAGAGTATATGTCTCCGCCAAGTACCAAGAAATGAAAATGCATTATTGAGGGGGAGCTTTTATTGTTTAAAGAGAATCTCTCTTGATTTCAAAAACTTGCATATCTTTACTTTGATAGAAAATGATTGAAATCATCATCTCAGGGGGAGCTAGAAAATTCACAAATCTTGACTTTTGCAAAATTCATAACTTTTCTTGCATTTCATCAATTTCCTGCATGATGTCATCATTCAGATATCTACAGTCTCCAAATGATCCTTTGAGTGATCTATCATATTTTTTACTAATCAACTGTCAACTATATTTTTCAACCCACAGAAATTCAGAACTGTTCCAAGATTGAAAACAACTTGTGTCTTGAAATTAAAACAACTCTTTGTTTGCAACTGATGTAGAATAAAATTGATTTCTATCCTACAAAACTCTCAAAATTTTGAAAATTCCACAGAGCAATGACATTTGTGCTGAGAAACTGCACACCTTCACAATGAATGAAGTGCCATGCATGTCATGAGGCACTAAGGTTATCTCTGTTCAAAGGGGATAAAAAAAAATCAAAAAAAAATTCAAAAGACAGCAAAAATGTGCTATACTTTTTGATAATGACTGAGTAACTGGAAATATTGGCGTCTACAAAACATATATTTTCATGTCAAAATGTCATTATTTACCCCTTTGAGACTAGACAATGCATAAATCCTAAGTATCCAGGGACTATGGTGTGTAAAAAGCACTAGTACTTGAGTGAAAAAGATTTATATCATTTGATAGTCTATTACAAAAACAAAATATGTGTGTTAATGGAGTTTTGTTTAGAAAGAATCATTTTCATTTATCATCAAGTTGTTCCTTAAGATTATGTTTTATTTTCAGAACAAGTGCATTCAATCTAGAGGATATCTTTATTTCTTTAACATTGAGAAATATGGTAGCTTATAGTTGATTGTTAGATATATTATATCCCTCAAATCATCATTTCAGTGACTCAAATCTTTGAATGATCATATCCTATTGGAAATTGTTTAAAACTTGAATTGTGATGAATTTCTTGCAAAATATAGCAAATGAATTTTTAAGTCTCTTAAAATCCTTGAAATGACTATTTCTCTCATTATTATCATCTAAAGAAGTCCAAAGATTCTCAAAAAATTCTCTCAAAAGAATTCAACTTTTCTTCTAAGGCCGTGTCGACACCATCCTATCTCGTGTCGACACACACCCTAGGTCAGGTCGACACTACAGTCTTCCAGTGTCGACACTGCCCCCTTGCCAGACCTTTTTAAATCGTGGGTTCCGGATAAGCCCTTATTGTTCCTGCGGGTATTGCACCACTGCAAACCCTTTTTAGGCATCAGGTCGACCCGACGGTCGCTTTCCTCTCATTTCCGGCAAGAAATTCCACAAATTTCTCTCTCAATCACATCCCTTTCTCAATCATCTCTCTTCTCCTTCATCAACTCTCGATTCCACTCCATCCTTGCAATCATGGTGAGAAAAATGGGTCCTCGCCGTGGAGCAAGATCTCAGGCCTCATCTAGGCCACTTCCGGCAAAGGATGATGTTCCCCAATTTGAAAGGAGATCCAAAAGGCGCAATGACCCTGCAGAGCAACCAGGGTCCTCCTCTGCACCTCAGCCAACTGCCAAGAGAGGTAGACCCTCTTCTTCGGCAGAGGTAGGGTTTCTAGTCCTCAGAATCCGGGCTCCTCTTCTGGAGATTCTACAGAGTCATCTTCGTCTGAGTCTTCCAAGTCTCAAGACACCACTAGTGAAGCCAAGCTCATTCTAAAGCCCAGGATAGTGGATTTATCAGATATTCAGCTAGCAAACACATTTCCAGAAATTCAGACCTACTTCTCTTTTCAGTCTTGGTTGCTATTCATTTCTGAATTTCAAACCATCTATCCAAGACTTGTTAGGGAATTCTACAAGAACTTGAAATGCATAGATGAAGGGTATCAATCGGTTAAGGGAATAGTTATTGACATGCCAACAGAAAAAGCTGCCTCAATTTTCAAAGTGCCAGATGAAGGGGCAGATTATCATAACTTCGAATTTGATCTTCATGAAGCCTATACCATCATGACAGGCTTACCTGCTGATGCATCTGATCCCAAACAAACCCATGTTACCAGATTCAACACAAATTCCTTTCCCCCTGTGTTGAGGATTATCCACCACATGTTGACCACAATCATTACCCCTCAAGGTGGTGGAAGGGACATGCTAACAGATATACAGAGGTTCATTCTTTATTGCATGGTAAAAGACATCAAAATCAACCTCCATGTAATAATGTATCAAATCATATATGAAACAACCAGGAAAGACCTCAAGAGATCTCTTCCATATGCTACACATCTGACCTCAGTGTTCCAGCACTTTGGTGTGCCTTTAGATAATGAGAAATTCCAGTCAATCCCTAAATCCAACATCTACAGCTTTAAGAATATTCAGAAATTCATGGGATTTAGACTAGAGGGCAATCAAGTTAGGAGAGAGCCAGTTGTGGTTGAGGCCCCTCAAGCTCAAGAGGAACAACCTCAAGATCAAGGGGACCAGCCCCAAGCTCAAGAGGTCCAGCCTCAAGGTCAAGGGGACCAGCCCCAAGGTCAAGAGGAAAAGCCTCCAGCTGAAGGGGACCAGCCCCAAGGTCAAGAGGATCAGCCTCCTTTGAATGAGGAACAGCCTCAAGTTTCAACTGAAGGTGACATTCCATTTCATGCCCCACTCTCACCTCAGTTTCAACATTTCTCTCCACAACCCACTTTTCAACATCCACATCCTCTGGTGGACCTTCTGTTCCACCAGAGTTGTTCTCCTTTTTAAATGACAAATTTGACACCTTGAACTCCTCCATTCAAACCATGTCAGAAACTTTTGAGTTGAGGATTCAGAGATTGGAGAACACTGTGTCTGCCAAGTTCATAGAGCAAAAAGCTGCCTCAGACTATGCAGCTCAAAGATTCAACAGATTAATTGGTACATTGGCAGATGCCTCATTACAGCTGAAGGAGCACCAGCAAAAGTTGGAGGCAGTTCTTCAGGGAATTTTGGTAAATTCCCAAGCTGATGTTTTCAATACCAAGCAGACATTACATGAGATCACAAGCACTAGACTGTCTTTTGCTCATTTTGTGGATGATTTGGAGAGCATGAGGAACTTCAATGCACACATTGACAACCAGATCTCTGATTTGACAAAGGAATTCAAAATCATGCAAAGGCCTGGTTGTCAGCTGGATCATCTTCCTCTTCACAACCCATTGCAGCTGATCTAGCAAGAATTCAAGCTACCTTGATAGAAAATTCAGACAGAATGGAACATTACTTGCACACAAAACTCACAACCATTCAAGATCAAATCAAGTCCAGCTTGACTTTCATGGAGAAAAGATTGTCAGACATTGAGACAATCTTAGTTCCTCCTCCTCCTCCACCTTCTACATAATGTTTTTTTTTTTTTTGATGATGTCAAAGGGGGAGAAGAAAGAAAGAGAAAGAAATGATTGTAATCTTTTTGGAAAGATTGTAATGTTTCTCTTGAATGAAATGAAATGCTTTTTGCTTAGCTTGAATGAATTTCTCAATTGTGTCTTCAATGTGATTGAAAAATTGTTATGTGAATGTGAATGTATGAATGCTTGTCAAGTTGCTTGACCTTCTTTATGCAACTAACTTACTTCAAGTAACCTTGTACTTGTGAAGTGCAACCATCAATTGTTACTGAGTTTTGTTTAAAGGTCTTTGACAAGCATGAACACAAAAAGAAAAATAAGAACTTGAATAACAAAATTGCTTAAAATCACATCTCATCAAAACCTCATTGTCATATGGATTTAATGTTGCCATCATCAAAAAGGGGGAGATTGTTGGGTTGAGTGTAATTTCATATCATTTCCCCTCCTATTTTGATGATGACAAATGTGATTTGAATGCAAATTAATTGAAACATGATAAACACATTTCACCTGAATTACATATTCAAAAAGCATGTTTCAAAACACACTTATCATTTGTACTCATAATAAAACATCTTACTAATGATATATGTGTTTAATTTTCAGGTACAAATATCTTCTGCAATGATGGTGTCGACACACCCTTCAATGGTGTCGACACAACACCTCAGTCTCAAAGGCAAAAAGCTGAAGAAATGCTGAGACTGTGTCGACACAAGTCAAAAAGCAGGTCGACACGAGTTGCAGATTCCAGAAATTAGTCTACCCAGGTCGACACAGAATCAGGGCAGGTCGACACTGGACCTCGTTCCCAGAACAGCCTGTTTGCAGGATTGGGACAGCAGGTCGACACTACCACCAGGGCAGGTCGACACTGGATCAACTCCCAGAACAGTCTGTTTGAGGAATGGGATAGTAGGTCGACACAAGATGGGAGCAGGTCGACACTGGATCTTGTTCCCAGAACAGCCTGTTCTCAGATTTGGGACAGTGTGTCGACACCACCACCAGGGCAGGTCGACACACTACGGAAATATTCCAACTTAAGATGGATGATTGCCACGTGTCAGCCTAGGGCGATGGTGTATCAACCTAGGATCGTGTGCCCTTATACCTAAAGGGTATCTTTGGAATCTTTTGGGTATAAAAGGCCCCCAATTGGCCACCCATCACATCAAGAGACCCAACGAATTCTTGGAGCCTCCAGAAAAGTTCCCTTTGGCGGCGAGAAGAGTTTATCTCCCTCCTCTGCTCTCCTGGTGTCTTCTGAAGACCAATTCTCATCAATTCGATTGTGAGAATTGGAGTGTGATTGTTGAAGAAGCATCTGAAGCGCCTCAAGGAAGCAGATCAAGTAGAAGCATCTGTTGGAGAAGACTTCAAGGAAGATCCCCAAGTTCAATTGTGCAGAGCATCGGTTGGGACTTCAAGGATTCAAACCTCTTCCCAATCTGAGCTTCTACAAGGGAGTACACTGAAGAACAAAGTCTTTTCATATAATCCTCTTTGTACTTTTGTTCTTCTGAGACATTTTGAGATTGTGCAAGTGCTTCTGCATATTTCTCATGAATATTCTCATGTGTGACATGATCTGCTGCTAGAAGATCTATGTCTTGTGTTGGTGTCTAGCATAGTTGTTTGTGAGCCACTGTGCTCAATTTGAGTCGTCGAGCTCAAGTGTTTGTTGAGCAGTCTTGCTCAGGGATCTAGAGTAGTCTTACTCTAGAGGTGTGTGAGTTGTAAGCTCAGGTGTTGGAGTTGTCTGGCTCCAGTGGGTGTGTTACCCAAGTTGTTTAGTGAATCCTCACTGGGTGTGAGGGGTGGATGTAGGAATCACATGGGTGATTTCCGAACCACCTAAAAATCTCTGTGCACTTGTCTATTTGTGGTTTGATTCCATTATCCGTTAGATGCTTGCATAGGATCGTTTAAGATTCAATTAATCAACTGGTTTCACATCTACTTTATCAACTCACTTAACATCTCATCAGATCTGTGTTTTTCACTGTTAAAATTGCCTCTGATTCTCAAAGTAATTTTAAATTGCTTAAGCTTCCGCATAGAGTGGCATAGATCTATTCATCCCCCCCTTCTAGATCTTATCCACACTTTTTCCTCGATCCTTCACAAGTAAAGCCAAAGAACTGTGGAGACCAACAAAACCACCACAACCTACAGGTCACACACCCTGTAGGCCCATGCATGGCACCCTTAGAGACTCTGGCCCGAGCTCCCTAAAGTGAGGCACTGGTAACAGGACTAGCTGGGGCCCAGTATGTCTACTGGTGTCTGTAACCCCCAACCACGAGCGCACTACAAGTGACTAAACACAAACTCTCACAAGTCACTGTCCCACTGTCATCTTTCCCTTAGCCGGACGTACTACTCAAACACAAGAGTGAGGGTGTCCAGGAAGACGACAAGACCTCGACGGTGCCACTGCATCGGGACAAGCCCTGAGCAGATACACATGCCTGGCTCACACAAAACCTGGGTCACCCAACTGAAGAGGCATTTTGGAATAGGCGCCGGACCATCACACTCAGCTAGCACAAACCACGTCAGTCACTTAGTACCTTGGTATAACGTATATTAAAATATACTAAACATAACTGGCTTGTCATCGATCACCATGTGACCTCCAAACCATCCCACACTAATACATACTTGTATCACAACAGTGCAACACAACCTTGCCAATCATCAGTCACTCCGTGACCTCTATGGAAACACACGCTATTTAACACATATATCATTATAATACTCTTTAAAAGACAACCATAGACTAGGGCTAGGTTCATATTCGACCTTCATTGCCCTGTCACCTCATACTAACTATAGAAGTTACATTACAATAATCATCACGTCGAACCACTAGCCATGCATACTCATGCACGACACTCAAACCGTGTGAACATCACATAAAAACATGCTCACTTTGTGAGCACCACCCTTATTACGTAAACCACGCACAACGACATGCTAACCACGCTCACAGAGCGCTACAAGTGACAATGCATTATTAGCATTGCCATGCACAATAATTAAACGATAATCGGATAATCGTACCGTTAAAACAAACACCACAAGCACACTCGGCTGTGGTCGCGACATGGGGTTCAGTCGCAATCAGGTAGCGACACCCCGATGGACCGCGACCAGAAACACTAATGCGGCAGGGTTCAACGGCGCCATGAGATCGCGCCACCCCGACATGTCGCGATAAGAAACCTTGTCGCGACGGGTCGGCCTGTCGCGACCTGGTCGCGGCAGCAGGGTCCGTCGCCGTCTCAGGCGAAAACCCTAATCCTAGAACCATCTCCAGATTTTCCATGCAAACCACCCTAAACATGATTTCAACCCGGTTTTCATGCTCATTTCACCTCCTAGACATGCTATCTATGTTTCTAAAGCGGTAAACAAACTAACATGCAATCCACGCAATCAAACATGGTGGAATCTCCCTACCTCTACGAAGAACATGCAAACCGGCTATGGCACAATGTCTCCCCCGCTCCATGCGACGTCCTCGCGTCGAGAGCGCATCGAAAGCCTCGCCAAAACATCGGATCGCCCGAAGAAACCGCAGCAACTCCTTCCCTGGTCGAGCAGAACTTGTGAAAGCTCTATTCGGCCAACCTTCTTAAAAACCGCACATCGGTTGGGATCGCGACGTACCTCCCCGTCGTGACCTTGTCACGATGGACTAGGGCGTTGCCTTCCCATTCCCGACGTCAGCAGGCCACCCCAGCGTGTGACACGTGGCACACATGCATACGTCGACCCAAAGCAGCGGCAACCAGAACACGACCCCCACTGCTGTCGCGTTCAGAACGTGACCTACACCCCCGTTGCGTTCACATCCAGTGTAATGACCCGAGAACCCGACCCTCGGCCCACGCCAAGGACCCGATCTTCGCGGTCGCCGCCCACGGATCCGAGGACCTGGAAGGGCTATAATTCATGTCTAACAGGATATGTAGCGGAAGTAAACGTCAACTGCTAAGCTAGAAACGTACAAGCGGAAATAGAAAAGAGATCGAGACTGCTGGGTACCGCTCTAAGTACAGTCCCAACGCACGCACACTAGTACAAGTAAAAGGCAGGGGAAGAACAAGTCCCTTAGGGGCATACCCCGAGGGTGACGTACACTGAAAAAGGGGAACCACTGCTAGCTATGGGGACCCCGCCTACCGCCCCGTCTCCTCTGCCTGGCGCGCGCCCTGCCGCTGCTGAGAAGTCTCACCTGGGAAAAGGAGGGATGAGCTTCACAACAGAAGCTCCGTAGGGACTACCAATCTCCTACTGGCTCTAAATAGGCAGAAGAATATAAATATAAAATAAATGACAGTAGTTTATATCTTCTACCTACAACGGAAGTGTGGAAGCGAAACTACAACTAGCACGGTACGGAAAGTACACGCGGCCGGAAACTCCGTACGACTGCTCGTCGTGACCACCACACGGCTAGCAAACACAGACGGAGGGGACTCCACCTGGTTAAGGAACACTAGCAACAGAAAGCACTACCACTAGTCAAGGTTCGGTGCTCCCACCGACGTCTTATCCTCGACCCGGGTCCTGACCCTCACATCTCGTCAGAGCAAGGTAGTACACAAAGTAACACAACAGTAACCGCCGTAGTCTGGCCAGACTACGGTCCCACGCTTGGCCTCTCTAAGCGGTTCCGGGGCCGTAAAGAGCGAGGCAGTGAGAAAAGGACTAGCTAGACTGCGCTAGGAAGAACTCCGAAACTAACCTCGGTGTCCCAGTCCAACCACGAGAGCTTTGCAAGCGACTCAATGCCACTGTCCTAACCACCATTTTCCCCTAAGCTCCAGAGTCTGCCTGGTGGCTGCCAACTCGAGCACACTCGTAGCCCGGAGTACTCCCTCAACAGGCTCCCGAGGATGGGGGTCCCAGGCAACGGTAACAATGTGACAGACCACATCATTCAAACCTGTTAACCTAATAATGAGCTTGACATGACTCCGCCTCCCGCGAACGAGCTGAAGCTTCGCAAGGGATATCATTCACACATGTCCGTAAAAATATAAAGGTAACAACTGAACATAAGTAAATTTTCAATTCCACTAATATTTACATGAGATTTACATAGCCAGTTCCTCAACTAAAACCATAAACCAGTACAACAAAACTTGGGGCATACCCCGAGGTGAATAAAGAGAGAAAATTACACTGCTGGTGGTGGCGCAGACCCTGCTCCACTATGGTGCGGCCCGAAACTAGAAGACGGTTGGGAAGCCTCCTGCTCTCCCTCATCTGAAAGGAGTAGGAGGGGGGGGGGGGTGAGCCTCGCTAGTCACTGGCTCAGTAGGGAAACTCCCCCAAAGAAACCGAGCAAACCACAACTCAAGTAACTTAGCAGGAAGCTACGCTATAGCAATTTATAGAATTATTTATGCAGGATATTAAAGCTGTAACTTACTTACCGCCTGCTGTCCTCGAATGTAGTTTTAATAAATAAACGGAAAACCCAAACAGGTGTACGAGCTAAAGTAGGTAAACGCCAAACTCGGGTCGCGTAGCCTGGCTCGCGACACCAGCAACCGACCCGGACAAACACATGGGTCTACCTCTCAGTCTCGCAGCCACAGACGAAAGGTCCAGCTGTCGCTCCACTAAACCAAACAAGAACTGTGGAGACCAACCAAACCACCACACCTGTAGGTCACACACCCCGCAGGCCCATGCCTAACACCTTTAGGGACTCTTGCCCAAGCTCCCTAAAGTGAGGCACTGGAAACAAGACTAGTTGGGGTCCAATACGTCTATTGGTGTCCGTCCCCCCAACTACGAGCGTGCTACAAGCGACTAAACAACAAACTCTCACAAGCCGCTGTCCCTGCCATCTTTCCCTCAGTCGGACGACAACTCTCCTCGAGAGCGAGGGTGTCCAGGAAGATGACAAAACCCTGACAGTACCACTGTACCGGGACAAACCCCGAGCACACCCACGTGCCTGGCTCACCTTGGAACCTTGGGCTCCCAACTGAAGAGGTAACCACGGAAGGCGTAACACTACCTGCCATGCACACGAAAACTCGTGCACACTACACAAACCACGTGAACACACACGGGTCTCTAAAACCAGTCACACACTCACAACCACGTAAGCCTGCAGCTCACCATGTGAACCGCATTCCCAAGGAGCACAACAAGTGCCGAAGCACCACTAAACACTCCTACACACATCGGTTAACCATGCCACACATCGGTTAAACAGAAACGGATACATACATTAACAATTACATGCAAGAAATTACCCTCGGCTGTGATCGCGATAGAGGCCCTGGTCGCGATCACATCGCGACGCCCCGACATTTCGCAACCACGAACGTGAACGTGACGTGTCGTCCTGTCGCGATCTGATCACGACAGGGGAGACCGTCGCCTTCGCAGGCGAAAAACCCTAACCGGGTCCCCTTCACCGGAACACCCTAAAAACCCTACCAAACATGGTTTCCAATCCATTTTTCATGCTCTTTGTGATGTCCTAGCATGCCATCTATGGTTCTTAAAGTTGTAAACACATCACACACCACACACCCACAAAATCCACAGAGAAAAGGGTGGAATCTCCCTACTTTGATGAAGAACACAAAAAAGGGTGAAAACCCAGCATTTCTCTCGCTCCACACGTGATCCTCGCGGCGAGGACACGTCCAACCGAGGCCCACGAGCTCGAATCGCCCAGAATCCCATGAGCAAAACCTCCCCTGGTCGAGCAGAGCTTGTGAAAGCTCTGTTCTGCCAGGGTTTCTTAAAAGTGCAGCTCCGTTGGGAACACGACACGGCTGCCCGTCGCGATCCACCTGTCGACGTCAGCACGCCCGCCCCACGCGCGACACGCGGCGCACATGCAAACGACGAGCCAAAACAGCGGCAACCAGGACGCGACGTCCCCGGGTGTCGCAATGAGAACGCGACGCGCCCCTCTGTCGTGTTCAGGGACAGTGAATAAACATGCGCTTTGGGCCAACCAACCGGCCCACAACGCGCCGAAAACCTGTGTAGGCACCTGCTACACACAACATGGGCCACACATTGGCCACCACAACCCATATAAGACGATCCGAACAGTCGATATGCTACATTACTATCACCTAAAAGAAATTTCGTCCTCGAAATTTAAAGCGGAACCCAATATCAAAAATTGTCTTTAAAAATTAACAGGGTACTATCACCGAAAAGAATTAAAAGCTTACTCAAACAAATATGGATACGTCTTCATCATTTCCTCTGCTAGTTCCCAAGTATCCTCATCGCCTTGCCTGTTTTCCCATCTGACTTTCACCAAATCAATGTTCTTTTTTCTAAGCTTTTGGGTTCTGCGGCCTGTGATATATACTGGATATTCTGGCATAGTCATGTCTGGTTTTAATTCACTCCTCTGGTAACTAACCACTTGGGATGGATCTTTAATGTACTTTCTGAGCATGGAAACATGGAACACATCATGGACATCTGCGAAGTCTGCTGGCAGATCTAACCTGTAAGCTGTCTCGCCCAATCATTCTATTATTTGGAACGGACCTACATATCTGGGGCTCAACTTGCTTCGCTTGCTGAATCTAAATACACCTTTAGTAGGAGAAACTTTCAAAAATACATAATCCCCCACTTCAAACTGCAATGGTCTGCATCTGTTGTCAGCATAACTCTTCTGTCGACTCTGTGCTATTTGCAGTTTTTCTTTAATAAACTTAACTATTTTTGCACATTGTCTGATTAACTCCGAACCCAGAACCTGCCTCTCTCCTACTTCATGCCAATTCAGTGGTGTCCTGCATGGTCTGCCATATAATGCCTCATAGGGTGCCATTCCGATACTTGCTTGATAACTGTTATTATATGCAAATTCAACCATACTCAAATGACGTTCCCATATTCCTCCCTAAACCAAACAACATGCTCTCAACATGTCTTCTATTGTCTGGATGGTCCTTTCTGTCTGTCCATCTGTCTGCGGATGATATGCTGAACTATATCTTAACTCAGTGCCAATTACCCTCTGCAAACTTCTCCAAAAGCCTGAAGTGAATCTTGGATCTCGATCTGAAACAATAGTAACTAGAATTTCATGTAATGGTATTATTCTTTCTACATATAATTTGGCTAGCCTGTCCACTGACCATGACATATTAACCGATAACAGTCTGCAAACTTTAGTCAGTCCATCAACAAAAACCCAAATGCCATTGTGACCTACTGAAGCTGGGAAACCCACTATAAAATCCATAGCTATATCATCCCATTTCCATTGTGGTATGGGCAAAGGTTGCAACAAACCTCCTGGTCACTGATGTTCTACCTTTACTTGCTGACAGATGGCACATCTTGCTAAATAAATTCTGCAATTTCTCTTTTCATGTTTGGCCACCAGAAAAGACCCTTCATTCCCTGATACATCTTAGTACTGCCTGGATGAATAGTATATCTTGACCTGTGGGCTTCCTCTAGCACTTTCTGTCTGATTCCTGCATCAGTTGGAACATACACTCGGCCTTTCAATCTGACTACATTATCATGGCCCAAAGTTACCTTCTCCATTCTTAGAATATCTGCCAAGTTCTCATCTGCTTCCTGGGCTTCAACTATCTGTTTGTAAAGAGAAGGTTCAACTGCACTGTTCGCCAATACTGCTCTCTGCTGACTATTTGGCACATACAAAGAATTATCAGCTATTTCTTCATATAATTTCCATTCTCTGATCATAATTTGATTCATAACAGCTTTTCTCCTCAATGCATCTGCCACAACATTTGCTTTACCCGGATGGTATCCCAAACTGAAGTCATAATCTTTCAAATATTCCATCCATCTGCGTTGCCTTAAATTCAAATCTTTCTGTGAGAATATATATTTCAAGCTCTTATGATCTGTAAATATTTCAAATCTTTCTCCATATAAATAATGCCGCCAAATTTTCAAAGCAAATACTACCACTGCCAATTCTAAATCATGAGTCGGATAATTCTCTTCATGTTTCTTTAACTGCCTGGAAGCATAAGCAACCACTTTTCCATGCTGCATCAATACTGCCCCTAATCCTCTTCTGGATGCATCTGTATATATCACAAAACCACCACTTCCTGAAGGAATTTCTAATATTGGTGCTGTAGTAAGCCTCTTTTTCAACTCAGCAAAGCTGCGCCTGCACTCGGAAGACCACACAAAAGGAACTCCCTTCCTGGTCAACTTGGTCATTGGGGCTGCTATTTTAGAGAAATCTTGAATAAATCTTCTATAATAACTTGCAAGACCCAAAAAGCTTCTAATCTCTGACACTATTCTTGGCTCTGCCCACTTCAACACTGCTTCCACTTTCGCTGGATCTACTGTAACTCCTTCACTAGAAATCACATGACCCAAAAACTTTATCTCTTTCAACCAGAATTCGCATTTACTGAACTTAGCATATAACTGGTGCTCTCTCAATGTCTGCAATGTAATTCTTAAATGGGCTGCATGCTCCTCTTCTGATGCTAAATATATCAAGATATCATCTATAAAAATTACTATAAACCGATCCAGATATGGATGAAATATTCTATTCATCAAGTTCATAAATGCTGCTAGCGCATTTGTCAACCCAAATGGCATTACTACAAATTCATAATGTCCATACCTGGTCCTGAAAGCTGACTTTTCAATGTCTTCCTCCTTAATTCTCAACTGATGATATCCTGATCTCAAATCAATCTTGGAGAACACCTTTGCTGACTGAAGCTGGTCAAAAAATCATCTATTCTTGGTAGCAATACTTGTTCTTGATGGTAACTTTATTCAATTGCCGGTAATCTATACACATCTTTAGACTACCAACCTTCTTTCTAACAAACAGCACTGGCGCACCCCACGGTGAGTGACTTGGCCTGATGAACCTTTCGCTAATAACTCCTGCAACTACTTCTTTAACTCTTTTAATTCTGCTGGTGCCATCCTGTACGGTGCCTTCGATATCGGTATACTGCCTAGCTCTAACTCAATAGTGAAATCTACCTCTCTGTGCAGTGCTAGCCCCAACAAATCTTCTGGAAATACATCTACAAATTCTCTAACCACTGGCACAAACTCTACAAATTTATTTGACTCAACCAGACTCACAGAAGCAAGATACTCTGCACATCTTGCATTAATTAACCTTCTAGCCCTGATCGCAGAAATGATAAACTTAGGAGAATGGAAGGGCATACCTTGAAATTCAAAAGCTGTTCCATCAGGTCTACAAAACCTGACCCTCTTCTTTCTACAATCTACTAGAGCACCATAAGCCTCTAACCAATCCATACCCAGAATCAAATCATACTCCTTAAGACAAAGCATACAACTTTGCCGGCAACTGATTCCCATGAATCATAATTGGAACCTCATCTAAATAACAAGAAGTAAGCATAAAATCTCTGGTAGGAACCTCAACCACCAATTCACACTGCCTTTCTTCTATGGGATGAGCTAGACTATCCAAGAAATCTTTGGAAATAAATGAATGGGAAGCACCCAGATCAATTAATATTCTAGCTGAGAAATCAAAGATCGGTAATATACCTTCAATGGGATTTGATGCTTCTGCCTGCACCCTGGTGATTGCCATCACCCGACCTCGACCTCCTCTCTGATAAGGGTTCCTCTACCTCTCTCTGCTGATGGCTGATATGTCTGCTGCTACTGCTGAGTCCCTCTGCCATAACCATATCCTCGAGACGGACAATCCCTGGCATAATGTCCTGGCTGACCACAAGCATAACATATGACCTCCCGAAAAGTTGCGGGTTGACCTGCGGTACTCTGCTGGGACTCCTCTGAAACCGGTGGCCTGTAGCCACGCCCCTGCTGAAAACCACCGTGTTGGAAACCCTGTTGCTTGCCTCTACCTCGTCCTCCTCCTTGGAAGAATTTCTTGATCTGCTTACCCCACTTTGCTATCCCGAACAATGATGCTCCTGAGGGTGCCTTTCCTTTGCTGATGCCCTGCGACTGCTGGGGAAGTCGGAAGCTGCCTGCACCTCCAGCCTGAGACTGACTCTGCCTAGCCTGCAGAGTCCTCTCCAACACAGCTGCTCGCTGTGCCGCCTCCTCCACTGTCCTGCACATCAGTGGAGCTACTGCATCCTGCAACTCGGACCTCAAACCCCTAATAAAATACTCCACCATTAATGCATGATCGGTCACCACATAAGGGCATATCTACTCAATGCCATGAATCTCATCTGATACTCCAACGCAGACAATCTCCCTTGCTGCAAAGTTCTAAACTGCTCCCTCTTTGCTTGCTGGATCTGTAGTGGAAAGAACATGTCATTGAAGACCGTCATAAACTTCTGTCCAAGTAATCCCATCTTCTGTCCTTCCTGCAAAAACAGTCTGCAACTTGAGCCTCCACCATTCCTGAGCAAATCCCCTCAACTAATAGGTAGCAAGAATGACTATGTCCTCCTGCGGACACCTCATAGTCACAAATACCCTCTCGATCTCATGTATCCAATGCTCTACAGTATCTGGGTTAGGGCCACCTGAGTAGGTAGGGGGCTGTAACCTCGGAAACCTCTCCACAAGAGCTGTGGACTCCTCTGTGGTAGCTAGCCTCGCTGGTACTACAGGGTGCACAGGTACTTCAGGGGGTACCTCAACTCCTACCGGGGGTAAAACTGGGGCGGCTGGCACTGCCTTCTCAACAATTAGTATCGCTGGCTGTGCGGGTGCTAGATGATCCATCCTCATACGGATCTCCGTAAGACTTTCCCATATCCGCTCAATCATCCTCTGAGTAGGATCCTCCGGATCATCACCACCTCCTCCCCAATCCCTCCGATCTGCCATTTCTGATCCTGCACAAACAATTTCCAAACCACACAACACAACACATATCAACACAAAAACCCAAGGTCAACTACCAGCAGTGGGTTTAAGTAGAGAATAGGCTATGTAAATTTCCTGTTCCTTAACATTTATATGGACTATGCTCTGATACCAACTGTGACGGACCACATCGTTCAAACTCGTTAACCTAATAACGAGCTTGACATGACTCCGCCTCCCGCGAATGAACCGAAGCTTCGTAAGGGATATCATTCACACATGTCCGTAAAAATATAAAGGTAACAACTGAACAGAAGTAAATTTTCCATTCCACTAATATTTACATGATATTTACATAGCCAGTTCCTCAACTAAAACCATAAACCAGTACAACAAAACCTGGGGTATACCCCGAGGTGAACAAAGAGAGAAAATTACACTGCTGGTGGTGGCGCAGACCCTGCTCCGCTACGGTGCGGCCTGGAACTAGAAGACGGTTGAGAAACCTCCTGCTCTCCCTCACCTGAAAGGAGTAGGGGGGGTGAGCCTCGCTAGTCACTGGCTCAGTAGGGAAACTCCCCCAAAGAAACCGAGCAAACCACAACTCAAGTAACTAAGCAGGAAGCTACGCTATAGTAATTTATAGAATTATTTAAGCAAGATATTAAAGCTGTAACTTACTTACCGCATGCTGTCCTCGAACATAGTTTTAATAAATAAACGGAAAACCCAAACAGGTGTACGAGCTAAAGTAGGTAAACACCAAACTCGGGTCGTGTAGCCTGGCTCGCGACACCACCAACCGACCTAGACAAACACATAGGTCTACCTCTCAGTCTCGCAGCCACGGACGAAAGGTTCAGCTGCCGCTCCACTAAACCAAACAAGAACTGTGGAGACCAACCAAACCACCACACCTGCAGGTCACACACCCCGCAGGCCCATGCCTAACACCTTTAGGGACTCTTGCCCAAGCTCCCTAAAGTGAGGCACTGGAAACAAGACTAGTTGGGGTCCAGTACGTCTATTGGTGTCCGTCTTCCCAACTACGAGCGTGCTACAAGTGACTAAACAACAAACTCTCACAAGTCGCTATCCCTGCCGTCTTTCCCTCAGTCGGACGACAACTCTCCTCGAGAGCGAGGGTGTGCAGGAAGACGACAAAACCCTGACAGTACCACTGTACCGGGACAAACCCTGAGCACACCCACGTGCTTGGCTCACCTTGGAACCTGGGGCTCCCAACTGAAGAGGTAACCACGGAAGGCGTAGCACTACATGCTACGCACACGAAAACTCGTGCACGCTACACAAACCACGTGAACACACAAGGGTCTCTGAAACCAGTCACACTCACAACCACGTGAGCCTGCAGCTCACCATGTGAACCGCATTCCCAAGGAGCACAACAAGTGCCGAAGCACCACTAAACGCTCCTACACACATCGGTTAACCATGCCACGCATCGGTTAAACAGAAATGGATACATACATTAACAATTACATGCAAGAAATTACCCTCGGCTGTGATCGCGACAGAGGCCCTGGTCGCAATCACATCGCGACGCCCTGACATGTCGCAACCACGAACGTGAACGCGACGTGCCGTCCTGTGGCGATCTGATTGCGACAGGGGAGACCGTCGCCTTCGCAGGCGAAAAACCCTAACTGGGTCCCCTTCGCCAGAAAACCATAAAAACCCTACCAAACATGGTCTCCAATCCATTTTTCATGCTCTTTGTGATGTCCTTGCATGCCATCTATGGTTCTTAAAGCTATAAACACACACCACACACCCACGAAATCCACGAAGAAAAGGGTGGAATCTCCCTACTTTGATGAAGAACACAAAAACGGGCGATAACCCGGTGTTTCTCCCTCTCCACACGTGATCCTCACAGTGAGAACACGTCCAACCGAGGCCCACGAGCTCGAATCGCCCAGAAACCCATGAGCAAAACCTCCCCTGGTCGAGCAGAGCTTGTGAAAGCTCTGTTCTTCCATGGTTTCTTAAAAACACAGCTCGGTTGGGAATGCGACGTATCTCTATGTCGCGACCAGGTCACAACGCGACTGCCCGTCGCGATCCTCCTGTCGACGTCAGCATGCCCGCCCCACGCGCGACACGCGGCGCGCATGCAGACGACAAGCCAAAACAGCGGCAACCAGGATGCGACATCCCCGGGTGTCGCGATGAGAACGCGACGTGCCCCTCTGTCGCGTTCAGGGACAGAGAACAAACCTGCACTTTGGGCTAACCAGCCGGCCCACAACGCGCCTAAAACCTGTGTAAGCACCTGGTGCACACAACATAGGCCACACACTAGCCACCACAACCGATATAAACGATCTAAACAGTCGATATTCTACAAACAACCTCTCACACGGAACAAGCCCTCAAGTGCCGAGCACCGGGCGAAAGACTAGTGTAGACCGTACTAGGGAACTAGCACAGGTGCCATGGGTACAGTAAACAAAACAGAAACGGCGAAGATCAAACCTATCTCATGGCTGAGGTCGCGACGCAGCGGGCCGTAGCGACCTGGTCGCGACGCCCTACCCTGTCGCGACCCCGTCGCGGCAGCCCGAGCCGTCGCGACTGGGTCGTGACACCCAAGAGCATCGTGATCTCGTCGCGACCGGCCAGGCCATTGCGACCAGATCACGGCACACAAGAGCGTCGCAATCTCGTCGCGACCGTCCAGGCCATCGCGACCTCCACGATCATCACGTTCTCAAACAGAAGGGGGTTCCGGAGCAACCCCTCTGAGAACCACCCCAAAAATGAAGAAACAACCATACAAGGGGGAGGGGATCATGCTCAACATGCCAAAAAGCTAGTAAAGCATCCAAACCACCCTTAAAACCACACAAACATGGATCTACACTCGAAGAGGAACCTCACTCAACCTCGAGCATGGAGTTCTCACGCTCCTAAACCCTAAACCACCGAGAAACCATGATCTAGAGGGGGAGGGAGCATGCTTAGGGCGAGAGGATCAAGAGTCCCTACCTCCACGTGAAGAATGAACCCGTTGGGGCCTTCTCGTAGAAAAGGACGCCTCCTCCTCACTCCAAACGACATGAACACGTCCCTTGTACGAGCGGGAACAACACCACCTCAGCGCGAACGCCTCAAGCACCAAGAATCCGCAAGGGAAACATGAGAGGGAAAGGAGAGGAGAGAAAGAGAGCTGAGAGGGTGAGAGGGGGAAAGGGGGCGTGACCTTGGGTTTTAACCTGGCGGCCCCCAGAATGCGATGGAATGACATGTCGCGATAACTCTCTTATCGCGACACCCCTAGGCATCACGACCTTATCGCGACGGTGCCTCTGTCGCGACCCCAAAAAGTGGGTCAAACCTCGAAGACCAGAAAACCGATCGCGACGGACGACCACGTCGCGTTCACGCGCGTGCGTCTGACACACGATAGAGCCATTCTGACAGAAAGAACACCGGTCACGTCTGTCGGAAATGCTGTCGCGACGCCATCAAACTTCGCGACCAGAGCACGGCGGCCACACTGTCGTGACAAGAACGCGACAGCCCTGGTCGTCGTGACTTGAACCTTGTCGCGACAGCCTCCCCATCACGACCTCGTCGCGACCAGGGAGCATGTCGCAACCCTGAGGATGGGGCCAAAGGGCCCAAGGGGGCTGGGTCTTACTTCCTACCCACCTTAAGACATTTCGCCCTCGAAATGAAAACAATTCGGTCTCAACCCAGAAAGCAAAAAAAAAGGAAGATAGCATACCAATCAATCAAACAAATAGGGAAACTGCTCGCGCATCTCATCCTCGTGCTCCCAGGTGGCCTCGCCACCAACGTGGTTCTCCCAGATGACCTTCACCAGCGGAATCTGCTTTTAGCACAACTGCTGAACTCTGCAGTCGACAACGCTGACTGGGTACTTTAGCACTGACAAGTCTGGTGCCACCTCAAGCTGCGAGTAGTCCAACACGTGCGAAGGATTTGCAACGTAAGCCTGAGCTACGAAACGTGAAACACACTGTGCACACCTGCTAGCTCTGTCGGAAGACTCAACCTGTAAGCCACCTCGCCGACCCTCTCGGTGATAGGGAAAGGCCCGACATACCTCGGACTGAGCTTTCCCTTTCTACCAAACCTCATGACACCCTTCGTCTACGAGACCCGCAAGAAGACAAGATTACCAACACTGAACTGTAACGGTCTCCTGCAGATGTCTGCGTAGCTCTTCTGTCTGCTCTGCGCTGCTCGAAGCCTCTGCCTAATCAGACTGACCGTGTCTGCACACTACTGCACTAACTCTGGCCCCAAAAGCTACCTCTCACCAACCTCGAACCAGTGAAGTGGAGTCCTGCACGGGCGACCATACAAAGCCTCGTATGGTGCCATTCCGATGCTCGAGTGATAACTGTTGTTATATGCAAACTCTACCAGTGGAAGGTGCGACTTCCAAGTGCCGCTCCAGTCTAAACAGCATGCTCTCAGCATGTCCTCCAGTGTTGAATGGTCCGCTCTGACTGTCCATTTGTCTGAGGGTGGTACGCTATGCTGAACCTCAACTCTGTGCCCAGTGCTCTCTGAAGACTGTGCCAAAACCCTGACATGAACCTCGGATCTCTGTCGGAGATGACCGAAATGGGGATCCCGTGCAACGAAACAAATCTGTCCACGTATAGCCTGGCTAACCTGTCCACTGACCACGACATCCTGATCGGAAGAAAATGCACTGCCTTGGTCAAACGATCCACAATCACCCAGATACCATCGTGCCTCTGCGGGGTGCGGGGCAAACCAACGACAAAGTCCATGCTAATGTCGTCCCACTTCCACTCGGGAATGGGTAACAACTGCAGCTCACCACCAGGACGTTGATGCTCAGCCTTCACCTGCTGATAGGTAAGGCACCGAGCAACAAACTCTGCCACTCCCCTCTTCATCCCTGGCCACCAAAAGAACCTCCTCAAGCAATGGTACATCTTGGTGGAGCTAGGATGAACAGCATACCTCGATCTGTGAGCCTCTAACAAAACTGCCAAGCGTGTCTCCTCAGGAATGTACAAGCAGCCTCTGAATCTGACCTCGCTATCCTCGTCGAGCTCAACATCTGGAAACTGCAAAATGTCTGCCAACTAAGAGTCTTCCTTCTGTGCCTTCAACACCTGCCAAAACATTGACGGATGAACTAACAAACTGCTCGCCATAGCACGGTCTCTGGTCCTCGACGGAATGAACACTCCCTGGGACAGCTCCTTGAATAGCCTCCACTCTCTGACCATCAGCGAACTCAAGCGCACGCGCCTGCTCAAAGCATCAGCTACGACGTTAGCCCTTCCTGGGTGATAGGAAAGGGTTAGGTCGTAGTCCTTCAAATACTCCATCCATCTGTGCTGCCTCGAGTTCAAATCCCTCTGGGTGAAGATATACTGCAGACTCTGGTGATCGATGAAGATCTGAAAAGCCTTGCCATACAGGTAGTGCCTCCACAACTTGAGAGCGAACACCACTGATGCCAGCTCTAAGTCGTGGGTGGGGTAGTTCTCCTCATGCTTCTTGAGCTTCCGAGAAGCATAGGAAATGACCCCACCGTGCTGCATCAGCACGGCACCCAAACCTGACCTCGACGCATCAGTGTAGACCACAAAACCACCGCTGCTCGACGGCAAGACCAACACTGGCGCTGAAGTCAACCTCGTCTTCAGCTCTCGGAAGCTCTGCTCACAGCCCTCTGACTAAACAAACCTGACGTCCTCCCTAGTCAACCTGGTCAATGGCGCCGCAATCTTGGCAAAATCCTGAATAAACCTCCGGTAGTAACCAGCCAAACCCAGAAAACTGTGGACCTCTAACACCGATGTGGGCTGCTCCCACGACAACACGGCCTCCACCTTGGCAGGGTCCGCTGCCACACTAGAACCCGAGATCACGTGCCCGAGAAAGTGCACCTCCCTCAGCCAAAATTCGCACTTGTCGAACTTGGAATAAAGGTGGCGACTCCGCAGTGTCTCCAGCACGATCCTCAGGTGCTCCTCGTGCTCCTCCTCAGAAGCCAAGTAGACCAAAATATCATCAACAAAAACAACCGCAAAATGATCTAGGTGCTCACCAAACACCCTATGCATCAGATCCATGAATGTTGCGGGTGCGTTCGTCAGCCCAAACGACATCACGATGAACATGAAGTGACCGTACCTGGAATGGAAAGCCATCAAACCAACATCTGACTCTCTGATCCGCATATTATAGTACCCGGATCTCAAGTCAATCTTTGAGAAAACTTTGGCTGACTGCAACTGATCAAATAAATTATCAATCCTCGGCAATGGGTACCTGTTCTTCACAGTAACCTGGTTCAACTATCGATAATCGATGCACAAATGAAGACTGCCATCCTTCTTCCTTACAAACAAAACAGGCGCGCCCCACGGCGAACGACTCGGGTGAATGAAGCCCAGCTCAAGCGGCTCCTGCAGCTGGCGCTTCAGCTCATGCAACTCCGCCGGGGCCATCCAGTAAGGTGCCTTGGACAAAGGCATCGTACCGGGCAAAAGCTCAATTGAGAACTCTACCTCCCGCTCAGGCGGCAAGCCAGGTAGATCCTCCCGGAAGACATCGGAGAACTCAAAAATGACCGGCAAGTCAGAAACTGAAGTTCCGCTAGGATCCAAAGAACAAACTGAAGCAAGGTACGCCACACAGCCATCACGGATCAAATGACGAGCTCTACACAAGGAAATAAATGGCCGACGGGTAGATCGGATACCTCGGAAGCAGAGGATGGGCTCTCCATGTATCCTAAACCGAACGGTCTTCCACTGGCAATCAACCACGGTTGAGTGAGCCTCCAACCAGTCCATGCTCAGGATGACATCAAAGTCGCAAAGCTGCAGTGCGTACAACCTGGCCGGCAACTGGTGCCCTTCAACCTCGACTGCCACACCCTCCAGGTAACCAAAAGAACGCATATAGTCACCAGACGGGAGATCGACCATCACATCACACTGCCTCTCAGGAGCGTGACAAGCTAGGGATTCATAGAATTCTTCAGAAGCAAAACACAAAGAAGCACCAGGGTCGACCAAAACACGAGCAGCTCTGCCAAGGATAGGTAGAGTACCTATAACAAGGCTTGATGCCTCTGCCTGCTCCTGGGTGAGTGCCATCACACGACCACGACCACACCCACGCTGCTGCGCCTGCTGGGGCTACTGCGGCGGCTGAGGCTGAGGGTACTGCTGCTGCTGCTGGTACAACTGGTATTGTTGCTGTTGCGGAAACTGCTGAGCCTGCTATTGGTACTGCCCCCGCTGTTGCTGACGCGGTGACTACTTCTGAGGAGGGCACTGGTACTGAGGCGGCTGCTGAGCATACTGAACTGGCTGCTGCTGCTGGGGGGCTTGCCCCATAGGGCAATCCCTCCTGAAGTGGCTCGGTAAGCCACAGGTGTAGCAAACTGCCTCCTGACTGCCCTGCTCAGCAAACCTGGACTGGCGCTTCTGCTGCCGGCTCTGACCGTCCCCGCGAGTAGACAACTTCCTAAATTGTAAGTGAATCTCAGCCCTGCCGGAACTGCCCGAGCCAGAGGAAGAGGAAGTCGCACTACCGCGGCTACCCGCTGGACGCTGGTAAGGTGAGGACCTGGAAGAGGCTCCTCCCTACTGCTGCTGCTGCTAAGGCTGCCAGGTCTCTCTGTCCAAGGCAGTGGCCTTCGCCACGACCTCTCCCAAGCTGGTACACATGTGTGCCGTCACACCCCACCTCAGCTCTGGTCTTAGTTGTAATGTCGCGCATTTTTCGGATCCTCGTGGATCATGTGTTTAGCGCTTGTGGTGGCCAATGTGAGGCCAATGTGGCTTGTGTGTTGTGTGTGTGTGTGTTTCTGGGGCTTATTGGGCCGACAGTTTAGGCCTACAGTACCCTAGATTCCTCAGCCTGTCATCGCGACAGGAAGGTCTGTCGCGTTCTTAACGCGACAGAGATGGCCGTCACGTTCATGTAGCTGTCTTGAAGTGTTGAGCGTCTGCATGTGTGCCATGTGTAGCGCTCAGGGCAGCGGGCATTAGGAAGGCGACGCTCAGGTCTGTCGTGACCTGGTCGCAACGCCATGATACGTCGCGTTCCGAACCACTGCAGGTTTTTAAATAACCCCAGCCAAGCAGAACGCAGAGGGGTTCTGCTCGGCTAGGGGGAGGAGCTGTGGCGATTTCAGCTGGGTTTTGGCATCTTCGGCGTGTCCTCACTGCAGGGAGTTCGGGAGAAGTAGGGGAAACGCCAGGAGATCGTTGCATAACGCGTTCTTCGCGAAGGTAGGTGAACTCTTTCCATTTTCGGGGTGTAAATCGCATGGGGTAGGGTTTTAATCAATTTAATGTGTTTCTAACAATAGATAGCATGCTTAGGTATTCACAAAAGCATGAAACTGAAGAATTAAGGGTGGTGTGTATTGTGTGGAATGGGCTGTCATGAAGAGAGCCCAGATTAGGGTTCCCGCCTGACAAGGTGACGGGTCCATATGTCACGCCCTGAATGCGACACAGCGATGTGTCGCGTTAAGGATCAAGAGGCGACAGGTAAGTAGGTCGCATTCTAGATCTGAAGGCGACATGTCGTGGCGACGCCTTCTGAAGGCGACCCAATGGGGTGTCGTGACTTGGCCCGAGAGGCCCTGTTTGTGCATGGTTTACGCATGTGACTCTCCGATTATCGTTATAAGTATGCTCAGTGTTAGTGAGCAGTGCATTGGCACTTGTGGCGCTCTGGGGAAGCGCATGGATTTTGAGGCTAGCTCACAAGTTACGTAGCTAGCTAGTAGTTTGCCTATGGACATAATGTTCACACGAGGCAGGTGGTGTTCACGTGTTATGGACTGTCAGTACACGAGGTTTATGTGAGGTTTCACGTGGTTTGTGCGGAGCGCACGTGGTTTCTGTATGCGTGTTAGGTAGTAGACGCCTACCGTGGTTACCTCTCCAGTTGGGTGCCCCAGGTTCTCTGTGAGCCAGGCTGTTTGCTCGGGGCTTGTCCCGGTACTTGTGTGGTACCATCGAGGTCTGTGTCGTCTGACCTGGACACCCTCACTCCTTAGTTTGAGTTGTACGTCCGGCTGAGGGAAAGACGACAGTGGGACAGTGACTCTTGTGTTTGTTTCTAGTTACTTGTAGCGCGCTCTTAGTTGGGGGTACGGACACCAGTTGTCGACACTGGTCCCCGACTAGTCGTTTTCCAATGTCTTACTCTAGCGAGCCCAGGCCAGGGTCTCTATAGGTGCCAGGCATGGGCCTGCGACCGTGTGGTCCGTAGGTGGTGGTGTTTAGTTGGTCTCCACAGTTGCTTGTCTTTTTCACGTGGAGCGGCAGCTGGGCCTTTCGTCCGTGGCTGCGAGACTGAGAGGTAGACCTGTGTTAGTTTGTCCGAGTCTGTTGCTAGTGTCACTAACCAGTCTACGTGGCTCGAGTGTGGCGGTCTCTACCGTAGCTCGTACACATGTTGGAGTTTTGCCGTTTATTTATTACAACTATTTTACGCAGTCGGCTAGCGGTATGTTTGTTTATAGCTTTAATATCCTGTTTAGTTGTGCTATAAATTGCTAGCATAGTTTACTGCTTTCGGTACTTGTGTTTAGTTTGCTCGGTGTTGGGAGAGTTCCCTACTGAGCCAGTGACTAGCGAGGCTCACCCTTACTCCCCACAGGCGAGGGCGAGGAGGAGGTTTCTCTACCGTCGTCCAGTTCGGAGCCGCGACGTAGCGGTGTTGGCCCAGCGCCTCCAGTAGTGTAGCTTTTCTTTCTTCAGTTGTACCTGTTGTACCTCGGGGTATGCCCCAGGCTTGTGTAATTTCCTTTATTTCTTTTGAAGTTATCTATGTAAAACCTTCTATATTATAAATGCAATGGTGTGTTCCTTTGTGTTTTCACGGACTAGTGTGTGGTATCGCTTGCGAGGCTTCGGCCCGTTCATGGGAGACGGACTCGGGTCAAGCACGTTATCGGTTTAACAAGCTTGGACGAGGCGTTCCATCATAGTTGGTATCAGAGCAAGGTCTGTGTGAATATAAAGGAATTAAGAAGTTACATAGCCATACCTTCTTGTAGATACACTGCTGGTAGCTGGCCTTGGTTTTGTAATGACTCGTTGTTTTGCCTATGGTTAACTTGTTTTGTGTGCAGTCAGTTGTAATGGCCGATAGAAGAGACTGGGGTGGTGGAGGAGATGACCCTGAGGAGTCAACTCAGCGGATGATAGAAAGGATTTGGGAGAGCCTCACCGATATTCGGATGAGGATGGATCAGCAGGCACTGGTACCACCAATGATCGGAGAGGCGGTACCTGTGGCCCTAGTTCCACCACTGCCAGGGGTGGAGGTACCTTTTGTGGCACCAGTACCACCATCACCACCCGTGATTGCGGCAGAAGAGCCAATGGTGCAAGTGGAAAGGTTTTTGAGGTTGCAGCCACCCACTTATATAGGAGGGCCGAATCTAGATACAACGGAGCACTGGATTCATGAGATTCAGAGGGTCTTTATGACCATGAGGTGTCCGACAGTAGACAGAGTTCTGTTGGCTACTTATCAGCTAAGGGCATTTGCGCAGGAGTGGTGGCGTCTGAAGATGCAGACCACCTTTGCAGGCAGAATAGAGGGTGCTATTACCTGGCCTAAATTTCTTGAAGTGTTTAACGACACATTCTTTCCTCTTCAAGTGCAGCAGGCAAAAAGAGAGCAGTTCAGGACCTTGCAACAGGGTGAGACTTCGGTTTTGGAATATCAAATGTGGTTCATGGCATTGAGCAGGTATGCACCCTATGTTGTCATGGATAATGCTATGATGGTTGAATATTTTATTCGTGGTTTGAGGCCAGAATTGCAGACTGCAGTGATACCATTAATGTGTAGAATAGTTGAAGAAGCAGCCCAGAGAGCAGCTACTCTGGAAAGAGCAGTTCGGACTCATCAGGTGGGAGAGTCAGGTTCGGGTAGTTTCCGGCTACCCCAGCAGTCAGCGGGTGTGAGTAAGGGCAAAGCATCAGCAGGACCTTCCTCATCAGGTTTTGGTAAGTGGGGCTAGAAATTAAAACATGCATTTAAAGGTAAAGGAAGAGGATGGGGACGTCGTTAGCAAGTTCAGTAGGGTCGTGGTAAGCCAGAGGTGGAGGAATCGCAGCAAAGTACCGCCAGGCAGCCTACCGTTCCACCAGGCTATAGGTGTTTTAACTGTAATCAGCCGGGGCATTTGATCCATAATTGTCCCTATCCGAGGGAATATGGTTATGGTAGAGGTGTTCAGTAGCCGCAGCAGTCTCAGCAGCCACTGATAGGTCATGGCAGAGGAGCACCACAGTAGAGAGGTAGGGGTCGGGTTATGGCTATCACCCGTGCCCAGGCGGAGGCATCGAATATGATAGAAGGTACTATCCCCATTTATGAATATTTAGCAAAAGTTTTATTTGATTCAAGTGCCTCGCATTCATTTATTTCTGAAGACTTCCTGGATAGTATGGCTCATCCTCTTGAAGAAAAATCATGTGAATTAGTAGTGGAAGTTCCCTCTGGTGAGTTTATGCTCACCTCGTGTTATATAGATGAGGCTCCAATGGTGTTTGAAGGGAACCAAATGCCAGGTCGATTATATGCTTTACAATTGACTGATTATGATATTATTTTGGGTATGGATTGGCTTGAGGCCTATGGAGCTATGCTAGTGTAACACCCCAAAATTTTTTATTTGTTGAAAAACTTGAAAAATAAGGTTATTAGACTTAACCATTATTCTTAAATTGAATTAATTGATATCTAGGAATGTTTAGCATTAATGAACATTTCCCTAGTGTCGTACTCAGAGATACGCGCTCCCACAGGGCGACATCGGAAAACGACAACGAAATGAAAATCTGAGAACACTATAATTTCCAAAAAAAATGAGGGGATCTTAGAAATATAAATATCCGAATTTTTCGGCGTACGGATGTTGAGGATAAGTCGACTTGACTATTTTTCGGGTGATTTTTCACCTAGTGTAAAATAAAATCTAAAAATTAAATAAAAATCACCATAATTTGTAAAATCATAGCATTAGCTTATGGTTGAAATTTCAATACAAATAGACTTCGTTTGGATATGTTTAGATCAAATATAATGGACCAGCTGAATTAAGGGCCATTTACGGTAATCGATTTTTGGGTTTTTCCTGGAGCTTATGTGTAAGGCTCCTAAAGGGTCATTACACTAGAGGGTTGGGCTATGATTAAGGTCTCTTGCATGTAACCAAGAGGTAAGATGCATGGGCAACGTGTCAAGGTAAAAACCAAAAAGTTCTTACCATGACACCTCATGGCCGATGCGCCTCTGCATGAGGAAGTCATGAGGCTTATAAAACCCACTTTCCTTCTCTCCATAACAACCTTTCTACACTCATGTTCTTGCTTTCCGTTGCTCTTGGCTACTAGAAGTGTTGTGGAGGAGCTCCTAGAACTGTTGCTGGGGAGCAATTGGAGTTGCTAGCTCCGTTGCACTTGCAACTACTTCCACCTCTGCTCCGGTTGCTACTGTAGCTGCTACACTTGATGCGAACGCTGTTGGCATATCATCAACTTTGAGGGGGAAACATTTCTCTTGCTAGGTGTGGGATTTTCGTCAAGAATACTTGCAGGTTATCAATTAGCAAGGTAGGATTCGATCCTCTTCCTTTCTCTTCTAACTCATGTTCTTGAACATGCTTTAGAACCTATTGTTTGGATGTTCCAGTTTATGTTCTAGTGTCATGAACCCCTCTAGCACTACATGTGTGTCTTGTGTTTCTGTAGAAGCTACTCTTTAAGTTCACATAATCTCTGTTTGGAAAGGATACTCTTCCAGTATCATGTGGTAGCAGGTTCCTAGCTATCCATGTATAGGATTCATCTCCCTCTAATTCTGTTCTATCTTTCGTTCATGACAAGGAGGTCTTGATAAAGGAACAAGTTATATACCAGTAACTCCCCTGTTCCTACCTCAATTGTGATAAACACATTTATATTAGAAAGGATAGGATCCTTGTCCCACTGGGAGATCAAGATCTTTCTTCCACTTTTGATACTTGTTCATGTTATGGAGTTGTGTAGAAGTCTTAACATCTTTAGAAACATGTAGGGACTTCTATTTAGTTTTTATATACTTCCAGTATTGAATTAGAACTATGAAAAACAATGTAATTTAGTGTTCATATTGTAGGATTTTCCAATAAACCATTGCTATCAAGTTCATGCTTCCAATACTACACTACATTAGCTTATAGCCGACCAAGTTCGAATTATCAATCTCTTGTTTCATCCCGATTGTTTAGCTTATAAACTACTATGAGAACTTCAATTAGACTCTTCTATTTGATATTAAACATGTCTTGGGTTATAAGTTTTATAATTAGGGCCTTTAGAACAGATTTACAAAGCACTTCTAGAAGTTCTGCAACTACCTGTCGACAGCCGGCCCAAAGCTGTCGACAGGCGCATGCTACCCAGAACCCAGATAACTGGGACTGTGTGTAGCTGTCGACAGACCCCTGGTTGCTGTCGTTAGCTACACATAGTTCAGAAACCTGAGTTCTATCTGTAGCCATCTGTCGACAGCCCCTTCTCACCTGTCGACAGCTATGACCCTAGTTCAGATTTCAGCACTTTTTCATGTGTAAATCCTTGCTCAAAGTTCATCCTAATAGCCTACCAAGTTACCCTCTTATTTACTTTGATATTTACTGTCATTCTACTGTAAGGAATACCCACTTGAGGTACCTTGCTCACCCTTGAAATATTCTTGAGGTTGTTAACTACGAAAGGTACCCCGTTGAGTCCATTCTTCTGTAATCGGTAACTGAGTTCTGTAACTTAATGTCTTGAGAGTCCAAATACTAGAACACCTTGTAAGTTATGATTAACTGATGATGATGACATTTATTGGGTCCTTGGACCCCACTTGACTGATATGCCTGTGCAAATAGGGCTGGTCCAGTCCTGGGAGGAGCACCGGAATTCATTTACTGGCCGTACGGATTGATAAAGACAACTGACTGTCTAGCAAATTGGGCTGGTCCAGTCCAGGGGGGAACACCCGAATTCAATTACTGGCCGTACGGAATGATAAAGGGCAACTGGATGTTTGGCATAGCATCAAATACTGTTGATTATAGTCATCTTGTTACCTGATACTGTTGATTGCTGTCATCCTGTTACCTGTTCTGTGTGAATATATATATATATATATATATATAGGAACCAAATTATGAGATTCACTGTGAATTCCTGAGCACGTTTTGTAATTCAGTACCACTGTTCCAATTTTCATTATCATGATAAGATATTTGTTTGTTCATCTTTGGTATCAGTTAAGTCTTTTCTTGTGTTTACATGAACTAGAACTTGAGTTTTAATGTGAATTCTTGAGCATATCCCATGTATCCATTCTATTGTTTCACTTTCACTGTCATATTTAGATGCTTGTTGGTCCATCTATGATTTCACTCAAGCCTTTTCCTTGAGCATCATACCGTTTAATCCTTTGATTTGAGAATTTGAATCTTACTGGGCTAGTTAGCTCACTAAATCCTATTTTTCAGGTATCTAGAAGGCGGGAACTTCGGGATTTGTGTGTGGAGAGACCATCCTTGACGACATTTTACTTTTGAGATTATAAATTGGAAATCTTGTAATATTCATAGAATGACAATTGTTAAATTTTTATTTAATAGAGCTCCTGAGCAATTTGCTGCTCAATTAGTTTAAATTTTACTCTTGATTCCTCTTGCGTTCACATTCTGGCATTTATAGATATATTAAATGTCGGGACGTGACAGAATGGTATCAAAGCATTAGTTCGATAAACCTAGGGATAACCTGTGAGGATGGGTAGAAAGCCTGAGGTTAAGCTAGATAAGTATAGTTGGATATAGATTGTATTGAGTATGAAATGAAAATTTAGAGGATTCCTTCTTTCTTTCATTCTTGCTTCTTATTCCTACACAAGAACTTCATAATTAAAGTGTTTACCATGTATATACACTTGAAACAACCATAGATGTGCTGTTCTATTTCTTGTAACCATGCTTTAGCTAAAGTTTATGTTATGACTCAAGCATACTATGAAACTCATCCTATTGGAAGCAAGAAAATGTTGTCAGGAAGTGTTGCACTCCTAGCTGTCATCTTTTCTTAGATTTCCATGCCATAATATATCCATATTGTTCTACTTGTTTCCCCATGGAAAGTGGTGTTTAGAACTGGAAACAAAACTCTTTTGATGTTGTCAATCATGTAAAGATTCATAGGAGCACTTGGTAGAATTTCCTATGGTAGTTTTTCAAGATTCCTGGAAGTTTAGATCACACCTGTCGACAACCAGCATTTACCTGTCGACAGGTAACATGCTTCCAGAACCTAGAAATGCAGAACTGACAGTAACTGTCGACAGCCACTCCCTAGCTGTCGATAGATACCCTCAGAACCAGAAAAACCTTGCTCTGTCTGTTGCTATCTGTCGACAGCCACTTCCTAGCTGTCGACAGACACCAGTCTGTGATGAACTGGTCCTTCTTCAGTCAGTTAGAAGAGTCAGCAGGCACTCTGTAGAACTGAAACTCATACCTTATTTACATTCCATATCATTTAAGTAAATGTTATAATTTGATGTTTCATTTACTTAAAATATTACATGTAAATAACGAAGTACCCCCCATTTGAATCCAATAAAAATATCAGAAAAATCATAACTCTTACCAATAAAAAGTCAACTCTCCCACCGAAGAAGAAAAACGCAATTTTTGCGATTCCATCAAAATAGCATCTTTCTAATTTCTCACAATTTGGCCTACCTAAAAATTTCATAATTCAAGTAAACCTAGTAGAATGATAAAAATTCAAGGTCCGGTGAAAAATGATAAACACACATATGACTTCTCCATGGGAGTCCTCTCCTACTGAAGGGAAAGTCAAACCTGTTCACCCCTTAATTTACGTCAAAATGACTTTTGCATTGATATGTTATTATATCCAACTCTAAACAAGAATTAGTAAATGAATGATTCAATCGATCATATAGATTTCATGACTATCCTCGTGATATATTCTTCCGTTTGATGATCAGTCTGTCCCCATGTAATTACATATATCTACATATTTTGATGATTAACAAAACCAAACAAGAGTTTATCATTTATAACTAATGAATATTTCATAAGTCTTAAGTACAGGAAAAATACCAAGGATAAACAAGCCAATAAAGGTATGCATTACTCTTCTGAAGCCTTAATCTCTTCAACATGATATTTCTATAAGTCCATATCGATTTCAGTAGAACTTTCATACCGATTTTCTGATATTTCAAACAAGTCGATCCCATAACGATTCTGTAAGTCATCATAATGATTTCTTTAGAACTCGCAACGAATTACTCGCTGTAACGATTTCATAAGTTATCATAACGATTTCTTTTGAACTCATAACGACTTGCTCGCTATAACGATTTCATTGTAACGATTTCTTTAGAACTCGCAACGACTTGCTTGATGTAGCGATTTCATAAGTGATCATAACGATTCCTTAAGATCTCGCAACGATTTGCTCATCGCAACGATTTCTTAAGTTATCATAATGATTCCTTAAGACCTCGTAACGATTTGCTCGTTGCAACGATTTCTTAAGTTGTCATAACGATTCCTTAAGACCTCGCAACGATTTGCTCGTCGCAACGATTTCTTAAGTTGTCATAACGATTTCTTAAGACCTTGTAACGATTTGCTCATCGTAACGATTTCTGTATTGTTCATAACGATTTCTTTAGAGATCATAACGACTTGATAAGTGTTCATAACGATTTGCTTTGCGCAACGATTTCTTTAGAGATCATAACGACTTGATAAGTTCACAACGATTTGCTCTCTATAATGACTTGTTAGTATTCATAACGACTTCATAAGTCATATGGCCATGGATTTCATATCTTGATATCTTATACATCTTAAAAGGGTTGACTAGTCAAAACCCACGTAGACATCTCTCTGACGTTTTTGCATTTATGAGATTTGAACGTATCTCTGCATGCATGCAGACCATATCATCCTTTATCGTGCCTACTTTGATTACGTCTTTTAGACTTAAGACATTTGGCATTACTATTTTCATGTCTATTGATACTGACGTTGACTGACATCAGAGACAGCTTAGCTGTCTGCTATTTGAGATTGACACTTGTGCAGACCTCTGAACTAGCTTCACAGTACAACGTTAAACAAACAGAAGCCAACAGATATTTCTGAAGATCTCATGTCTTTGCGTGCTCAAGTGGTCAAAAGGTTATGACTGGAAGCTTCCAAGACTCCAGATGTCATTCAGTCTAACGACTACTCAAAAGAGAGACAACGAACTCTTCAACGTCTAAATTTCAAATTGAAGATATAAATACAAGTCAGAAGAATAGAAAAACAACAACGAAGTTTGAAGCTTTCAAATTCTTCAAAAAAAAAAGTCTAGAGCAAAAAGACTTCACTCCGCTTAGCCTTTGCTCTTTTGCTCTCCACTAGTTTGTGAAAATCTTGAGAGAGCCTGTGTAGTTCTGAGTGTGTGCTTAGCTTAAATCTCTTCCTCTCAGTTCTAGCTGCTTCAGATCCTTGCTTGTCAAAGGCTTGATCTAGGGGCTTGAATTCATTTATTCTCTTGGTGTTGTTCCCTTCGGTTGTAAAGGAAGACCTGGTGGTATCCAGGGTGTTGTTCCCTTCGGTTGTGAAGGAAGACCTGGTGGTATCCAGGGTGTTGTTCCCTTCGGTTGTGAAGGAAGACCTGGTGTGGTATCTAGGGTGTTATTTCCTTAGAGTGTGAAGGAAGACCAGCTGAGCTGGGTGTTGTAGCGTCCTTAGGGGGACTGTACCCTAGTTAGTGAAATCCTGAGTTGTTGCTCAGGGACTGGACGTAGGACTCCTAAGGAAAGGAGGTCCGAACCAGATAAACCTTGTGTTGTGTGATAGTCTTCTTTGTGTGTTTGGTATTTAAACTAACAGTCACTAGCCTACTTCGAAGAACGTTTGTGTGAATGTTTTTGGTTACAGGTATCTTCTAGATTAATTTTTTTAAACCCATTCACCCCCCTCTGGGCTCGTTAACTTGGCAACAAGTGGTATCAAAGCGAGTCTCTTCGACAAAGAAAGGATCCAACGATCTGAAGAGTAAAGATCCATGGCAGCTCAAGGTAACTTTGAAGGTCAGTCTGTCAACCGACCCCCTCTCTTTGATGGTGAAGACTATCCTTATTGGAAGACCAGGATGGAATATTTTCTACAAGGTCACGATTATCAAATTTGGTCAATAGTTGAAGAAGGTGACTTGGTTATCACAAATGAGAAAGCACAATGGACAGATGATGACAGGAAGAAAATTTCCTTGAATTGCAAAGCTAAGAGCATCCTTTGCTGTGCTTTAAGTAAGAAGGAATTCAACCGAGTTTCAGCCTGAAAATCCTCAATGGAAATGTGGGAAAAGCTCAGAATTACTTATGAAGGTACAGACAAAGTAAAGGAGACAAGAATCGACATTCTTGTCACTCAGTATGAAAAATTTCAGATGCAGTCAGGTGAGTCAATCACTCAAATGTTCAGTCGATTCACCGATATCACCAATGGTTTAACCAGTCTAGGGAAGACTTATGAGATTGCAGATATGGTAAGGAAAATTCTTAGATCCTTGCCATCTTCGTGGACACCAAAGGTCACAGCTATAGAAGAAGCTAATGACCTGAAGAGAATGTCAGTAGAAAAGCTCATTGGGTCCCTCATGGCCCATGAGATCAACATGGAAAGGCTAGGAGAATCATCCAGCAGAAAGAAGCACTCCAATGCCTTGAAAGCAGAAGAAGATTCACCAGAAGCCAGCTCAAGCGAAAGTGAAAGCGATGAGGACAGTGAAAATGAAGAAGCAATGCTCTCTAGGAGACTGCAACGGCTCTTAGCCAAGAAGAAAAAGTTACAATCAGGCAGAAGGCACTTTAAGAAAAACAAGGACTTCAAAAGATCAGATGATAAGGAAATAAAGAAAGGAGAAACCATCTGCTACGAATGTAAAAAACCTGGACACATCAAAGCTGATTGTCCTAAATATAAGAAACCAGATTTCAGGAAGAAAGAGAGCTCCAAGAAGTTCAAAAAATACAAAAAGAAGGCAATGACAGCAGCATGGGAAAACATTAGTGACTCAGACACTGAGTCAAGCTCATGCAGTGACAAAGAAGAAGCCAACTTGGCCCTCATGGCAAATGTTGATGAAAAGGACATCTCTCGAGCATTCAAATGGTATTTGGATAGTGGGTGCTCAAGACACATGTCAGGAAACCAGAAGTTATTCTCTCATCTCCAAGCTGAAGAAGGAACAGTCACTTATGGAGGCAATGGGAAAGGAACAGTGATAGGCAGTGGCTCTGTAAATAACAAAGGAAAAACAGTCATAGAAGATGTGTTATTAGTCAAGGGACTGAAGCACAATCTCATTAGCATCAGCCAGCTGTGTGACAGAGGCCATCAGATCAAGTTTCAAGAGTCCAAGTGCAGCATAGTGAAAGATGGAGTAGTCATCTTTGAAGCAACTAGAGAAAAGAATTTGTATGTGCTCTACCTTAAGGAACTTAAAGAACAAAATGTTTGTCTGGCAGTAAGTAAAGACAAGTCTACAGAATTATGGCACAGACGACTTGGACATTGCAACATAGATGGCATGAGGAAATTGCTGAAGAAAATCTTGTGGAAGGTCTGCCAAAAGTCAGTGGAAAGTTGGAAGGTGTCTGTAGAGCCTGTGCTAAAGGAAAGCACACTAAAGGCTCCTTCAAGTCAAAGACGGTGGTGACCACCTCAAAACCCTTAGAGCTCCTTCATATGGATCTATTTGGGTCAATGAGGACTACCAGTCTTGGAGGAAAGAATTTTGGATTTGTCATAGTTGATGACTATTCAAGATATACATGAGTATCATTCCTAGAGCATAAAGATGACACCTTTGAAAAATTTGTTAGTTTCAGCAAGAAGGTGCAGAAAGATCAGAAGTTCAGCATTGTGTCTATTCGATCAGATCATGGTGACGAATTTCAAAATGAAAGGTTCGCTAGATTTTGTGATGATCATGGAATTGAGCATAATTTCTCAGCTCTAAGAACACCTAAGCAAAATGGTATTGCTGAGAGAAAGAACAGAACCCTATTGGATATGGCAAGAACTATGCTCTCAGAGTATGATCTGCCAAGATACTTCTGGGCTGAAGCAGTCAACACAACAAGCTACATTATTAACCGAGTAATGATCAGGCCAATCCTGAAGAAAACTGCATATGAACTGTTCAAAGGAAGGAAGCCAAAGATCAGCCATTTCAGAACATTTGGGTGCTCTTGCTTCATTCACAACAATGGAAAAAGGGACATTGGTAAGTTGGATGCCAAATCAGATGAAGGCATCTTTATGGGGTACACCTCTAAACCTAAAGGCTATAGAGTATTCAACAAACGTACCTTATTGATTGAACAGTTGTACATATTATTTTTGATGAAACTAACCCTTCCTTAAGAAAGGAAGTAGATAGTGACAATGATGATGCAAATGAACTGTCCAAGAAACTAAAAGTTACATCAATTGAGGACAAGGATGATCCACCTCTGGAAGAATTACAATAAGAAGAAGTTACTCATGAAAACCTTCCAAAGGAATGGAGATACAAGAAAGATCACCCACTTGAGAATATTATTGGTGATCCATCCATAGGGGTAAGAACAAGAGGTAATGTTATTCCTTGTGATTATCTAGCTTTTGTTTCTCAGATAGAGCCTAGGACGGTCAATGAAGCTCTTTCTGATGAATCTTGGATAGTAGCCATGCAAGATGAATTAAATCAATTCAAGAGAAACCAAGTATGGTCACTTGTTTCTAGACCATCAGACCATCCAATCATTGGCACCAAATGGGTGTTCAGAAATAAACTGGATGAAACTGGTGCTATTTTAAGAAACAAGGCCAGATTGGTAGCTCAAGACTATTCTCAAGAGGAAGGCATAGATTTCGATGAAACCTATGCACCTATAGCTAAACTTGAGGCCATTAGAATATTACTTGCATATGCATCTGCCTTGAACTTAACACTATTTCAAATGGATGTTAAATCTGCATTTTTGAATGGTTTCATTAAAGAGGAAGTTTATGTGGAAAAACCTCCGGGTTTCGATGACACGGAATTTCCCAATCATGTTTTCAAACTTCACAAAGCCTTATATGGCTTAAAGCAAGCACCTAGAGCTGGTATGAAAGGCTTAGTTCTTTTCTTTTAAACCATGGTTTCAGTAGAGGTCAGGTAGATAGCACTCTTTTTATAAAGTCAAAGGTCAAACACATCTTATTAGTTCAAATCTATGTAGATGATATCATTTTTGGTTCTACTGATGAATCTCTTTGCAAGTACTTTGAAAAGCTAATGCAGGGAGAATTTGAAATGAGTATGATGGGAGAACTTAACTACTTCCTTGGATTACAAATCAAGCAAGGAAAGGAAGGAACTCACATCTGTCAAGCAAAGTACACAAAAGAACTCTTAAAGAAATTTGGATTCGAAAATACCAAGCCACTGTCAACACCAATGAGCACATCAACAAGGATGGACAGTGACAAAGATGGTAAGAAAGTAGATCAAAAGATATATAGAGGTATGATTGGTTCACTACTTTATTTAACAGCTAGTAGACCTGATATACTATTTAGTGTATGCATGTGCGCTAGATATCAAGCTGATCCTAAAGAATCACATTTAATTTCAGTGAAAAGAATATTCAGATATTTAGCAGGATCTCAAGACTTAGGTTTATGGTATCCAAAACTCTGAAATTAACTTAGTAGGTTACTCTGATGCTGACTATGTTGGATGCAAATTAGATAGAAAAAGCACCAGTGGTGGTTGTCAATTTCTTGCAGGATGTTTAATATCTTGGTCTTCAAAGAAACAAAATTCAGTAGCACTATCCACTGCTGAAGCTGAGTACGTAGCTGCTGGAAATTGCTGTACACAACTCTTATGGATAAAGCAACAACTTGAAGACTTCGGATTAAACATTAAATCCATCCCACTGCTATGTGACAATACCAGTGCCATAAATCTCACCAAGAATCCAGTTCAGCACTCAAGGACCAAACATATAGAGGTTAGATATCATTTTATTCGTGATCATGTTGCAAATGAAAATATTGAAATATCTTTCATTGATACAAATGGCCAATTAGCAGATATTTTCACAAAAGCCTTACCTGAATAGAGATTCACATCTCTTAGAAGGAAAATAGGCATGTGCTATTTGTGATAAAGGTTTGCTTACAACCGGCACATTAATTTTCAGATTTAAGCTACTTTTCCCTCCATGGTGTTAAGCAGAAGAAATTCAAATTATCCTTTGTAAACCGCTCCTTCATTGAAGTCGGTTTTGAATAGTCAACACATTTTCTCGTTTTCCTCCGCCTTTTGGCGCCTCACTTTCCACCCCATTATTTATTCCAACAAATTAAATGCAATAACGATTCACCTCCCGTCTTCAACCCTTTCCCTCTTTATCTGCTTGTGCGAGCCGATGCCCTAGCGATTACGACATCGACTCTTTGCCAGATTTGAAGCTTCTCACTCCTTCCCGTGAAATTTCTTGAGGAATCTCTCTCTCCTCCTTCCTTCTCAATCCTCCAGAAACTCTCCACACTCGATTTCATGGCCGCCTCATCCATTTCCGGAAGCTTGGGTGGCTACAGCACCGAGTTCTTGACTCGTGAGCAGCAAGAAAGGTTCCAGTTTGTGAAGACAAAAGTTTGTGGGAACAAAGCAGTGGATGTAGCTGATCTCGAAAAGAATGGAATGCATAGCATTGTTGAAGCTATGACAAGGATGCAGTGGATGAGTGTTTCAACCTTCTCTGAGGTAAGTTACCCAGACCTCGTGAAGGCCTTTTTTGTCTGCTTGAAGACTCAGGATGATGGGTCCCTAGTTTCGAATGTTAAAGGAATCGAGATTAAGATTGATAGAAGTTGCTGCATGAGTTGTTTGAGGTTACAACTTCAGGGCTCAGTGGGGTTCATTCAGTGGACGCCCAAGTTAAAGGTCTTGGTATTGTAGGACCGGGGTTCAGACTGAGGGATGGCAAATTAGACATTAATCAGTTCAATGGTTTCAACCGCCTCCTTCATTTCATAGTTTGTCAAATCTTAGTTCCTAGAAGTGCAACTTTTTCATCTTGCACAAAGGCCGACTCAGACATGATGTACTGGGCCATTCAAAATAAGGAGATAAATATGGCCGCAGTGATAATGGAACGAATGTCACTTGCCAGAGATCAGATTTTGGACACCAGGAGTAAGCTTAATGTGTCGTTGCTCTATGCCCACTTGCTTACAAAGATATTCAAACACTTTGGTGTTGATTTGTCTGGGGCGGTAGTAGAGAACATGGGCCAAGCTGTTAGGTCCAGGAATCTGAGAAATAGTGGTTTTTCATTGGTCAATGGAATTTGGTCTAAAACCTCAATAGCAGAAGGAGAGGCCATCATTGAAGATGTGCCCAAAGCCTCAGCAGTACAAGCAGAGTCACAACCTTCAGTAGCTCAAGTAGAAAAACCAGTGGAAGGTGCATCAACTCCTCTGCCCTCCTCTAGTGTAGCCTCTATCCTTAGAGAGGTGCTGGACTCTATCCATACCCCTCCAGTCATTCCAGAAGCCCGTGAAATGTCAGTAGAAGAAGTTGTGGCATCAGGCCACATTGAAGAAGCGGAGCAATCAGCTGCTCCGGGAGTCGCAATTTTTGTAGATGCTCCCATTCAGGGGGAGCAAGACAGGATCTTGGAAGATACTCCCATTCAGGGGGAGCAAGAAACTGAGGACCTCTCTAGATCTCAAGGGGTGCATACAACAGATGCCCCTGTTCATGAAAATCAGACCACAGTCTTTCAGGATACAGCTAAGAGGAAAGGCAAAAAGATCGCTCACAGAAGGCAAAGGACATCACAGAAGCTGAAATTGAAGCCTATTCTAAAAAGATTGGAAGCTCAAAATGAACTCTTATCCTTAGTCCAATCAGATGTAAGTTCTATCATCATCCGACAGGACTCTACTTCAAATGATGTATCACTCGTACAACATTCTTTGAAATGGTTTAATAAGGAATTGAGCAGCATGAAGGCAACACTTTCTGAGATTCTGAAGGCAGTAAGTTCTCCACCTCATGGCACTCAAATTGTTTCTGAAGCTGTTCTCAGGCCATCAGGGCCAGTAATCACCAAAGAAAATAGTGTGCCAGTCCAAGTTCAGACTCAGCAGCCAGCCGAAGAACCCGAACCATCTAATGAGAATGCAGGGCTATCTGGGCCATCTCTCAGTTCAGAAGCCTCACTACAGCCTACTGTGGTTGAAAGGCCATCAGGGCAGAATCTTGAAGAGCAGTCTCATGTGTCTGTTTCAATGACAGACGGAATACCCTCTGAGGATCAAGGGCCAGCAGTACAGGCTGAGGGTCTGTCATCCCGGGAGATTTCGGCAGCAGTTGGAGAAGCACAGGCAGTTGTTCCCGAGCCTTCCACTCTTCCTACTCCAGCTCCTCCTTCTCTATCCACCTCATCCACCGCTCCTCCATCACCTCCTATTCCCAAAAGGCCGCGTTCACGACAATTCTTCTCTCCCACTCCTTTCACTTCTTCCACCACTCCTTTACCTTCCTCCACTATTGAAGTTCTTCCCAGATCTTCTTTAGCTGAAGCCTCCTCAAGACCCAATGATCCTTCTAACATCACTCTTGACTCTTTAATTCACCCACATGCTCCTCCATCTTTCATCACTCTCATTCCTGAAGGTGCCCAACTCACCCAACCTGAGATCCATGGCATCAAGGATGAATTTGAAGAAACAATTCTCAAATCTGTCCTAGCTACTAGAACTCACTCTCACAGGACTGGTATTTCCAGCCATGTCTCCAAACGAAGGAGACTTACTTCCACCCTTCTTGTCTTCTCTGATCCTTGCTATCCACCTCTGTGGTTTTCCCTAGCCATTGCAAATAAGCTCACACCCCTTTATGAGGAATACCTTCAAAAGGTGGTTCTTGCTCATATTTTTGGTTTACCCTTCCAAAATCTTTCCAACCATCTGACTACCATTTTCCTTTACACCTCTCTTTCAAAGGCTCAACAGTCAAAAATCTTTTCCATGACTGAAGCCAAAACTGAAGAGCAGTGGGCTCGGATCAACAGCACTTTGTACTCCCAATTTAAGAGAGTGCAAGCTGCCAGATATCCTCCCAGGGAAGCCCCTCTCCCTCTGTATGAATGGTTTCAGATCCACCACAAGAACTTGTTTGGACCCTCCATTCAGAAAGAAATCAAGTTCATCAGGCAGTATCAGATGTTCTGCAATTACTGCTATGTCAACAGCTTGGATGAACCTCAGTTGGGACAGTTTCGTGCAGCCATTACATCTTTGCAGACCACTCATTATGAACCTATTCAGGTTGACTTTGCTACCTTGAAGTTCCCAGACATTGTGTTCCTTCCACCGCTCCACTCCTTGATCATGGATTCCTCGGTCGGTACACTTATCTTTGAGAGAGCTGCTAGAGTCATGGCCAGGTTGCATGTCTATGAAGGCCGTGATCTTTCTTTCCAAAGGTTTGTGTTTAAACACTATCTTGACGGGCAGATTTCAGCTGATATCCTTGCTCCCATTCTCTCCGAATGTGAAAGGCTGACCTCTGATGAGTGGCTCAAGCTCTATCCTTTGTCTGCTCAACAGCTATCTGATCTGAATGCCTCCCAGGCCCAAGCTAATCTACCTCCTCTGACACCTGGTGACTTTTTGGATGCCAATTCCCGTCACCTCATCAGAGATACATTCGCCATCTGGATTGAGAGATTCAAAAATTTTCGTGATTTGACGAAGGAGCTCCGGTCTCATCAGATCTTCTATCCTATCAAGATGGACAAGTTTCTCCTCTTTGCCAGCTTTGGGTCCTTCTCCTCTTTCAAAACAGCCTTAGGTATGGCTAAATATGAGGACTTTATTTCTGAGCAGTGCAAACTTCATCTCAAGCGGATGGCCCCCACTATGGGACCCTCCTATAACATTGAAATTGGAGACTTTCAAGCCCATTTTGAAGAGCAGGAAAGATTGGCACTTCCTGTCATCCGACAGTTTGCCTCCTTGTTGTCTCCCGCCTTCTATCTTGATCCTTCTCTTCGACCTCAAGAACAATAATAACATTCACTTCTCTTGTCTTCATATATTTCTTATCCTATCTTTGTCTCAGATTCTTTTTTTATTTTTGCTTAATGACAAAAAGGGGGAGAAAAACTTATGTCTGAAACATCTATATGCATTTTCAAATTTTCATCCATACTTATTGTTCAGTTTTGTCATCATCAAAAAGTGGGAGATTGATGATCAGTCTGTCCCCATGTAATTACATATATCTACATATTTTGATGATTAACAAAACCAAACAAGAGTTTATCAACTATAACTAATGAATATTTCATAAGTCTTAAGTACAGGAAAAATACCAAGGACAAACAAGCCAATAAAGGTATGCATTACTCTTTTGAAGCCTTAATCTCTTCAACATGATATTTCTATAAGTCCATATCGATTTCAGTAGAACTTTCATAACGATTTTCTAATATTTCAAACAAGTCGTGTAAGGCCCTCAAATTTTCGTCGCATTAATTGTATTTGTGTGTGTATATTTGTGCTTGTGTATGTATATACATATTTACGTACGTATTAATTAGTACAATTACGTGTGCATGTGTTTATATTATATGTAAATAATGCATGTATTGAATGGTGATAGTATGGATACACTACCATATACATATTGCATGTATATATGCATGGCATGCATAGTTTTCTGCATGTTTTAGACTTCTGGCCGAAGGCCCTATTGGCGTCAACCCCTAGCCGCCGATGAGGTGTCAGCGTCCACCCATGGACGCCAACACTAAACCTGGCGTCTAACATGTGGACGCCTATTTCTCTGACCTACATGCGTTGCAGAGCCAGAAATTCCGGAAACAAGGAAGCTCACCCATTGGGGAGCTGTCCCCAACGGCTCTGAGAGCCATCTTGTCACCTGGTGAGTGGGAGAGAGGCCTCTCCCATATGTTGAACCCGGATCTGCCTTCCCCAACCCTATCTTCAATCTTTTACAAGAGAGAAACCAGAGGAGAAAACCCTAGTTCTGAACTGAGGAAAAACCCCCACTTTGCACCCAAAGATCCGACCCTCTGAAGCAGGATCCGGCCATCTTCCTCGACAAGAAGTAGCTGGAGTGAAGGAGAAGACTTCCCCGGCCGTACCTTGGAGCCATCTTCATCCAAGAGCCCGGAGGAAGGAGATCTCGGAGGACAGTTTGCAACTTCTTGGGACTGCCCAAGGAGGGCTTCACCAGCACTTTTGATCCACTGAAGCAATTTCCTAGAGGCAAGTAACCTAACCATAACGTCCCCGTATGTGTCTAGGTCGATTCTACAATTTTTATGAATTTTTCCTCGTGTTCTAGACCCCCACTTTCACCTCATCTTTGGAGCTCGGGTCTGTGTTCTGCACAGACCCGACATTAATGGCAATGTCCCTGGACGCTGAGATCATGCTTGGCGTCCATCGACCATGCCGCTTACACTGAATTAGCGGCCAGAGATCGCCGCCAAGTTCATCTGGACAGAACAGTGACCTGTTCTGCCCTTCTATACACTATCTTAGATATGTTTCACGATGAGGATATACTGTAAACCATTTATATTCTATGTATATTGTTAATGTGATGAATGTGGTGTGTGGATGGATGAGTGTGCATGGTGGTGAATGATAGAAGTTATTTTGTTCCATGAAATTACAAAGCATGATTAATTGTTAATCTTGTCAATCTACTGTTGCATGATTTAGGATTTGCCTGTATGACCAAGTTTGTGAGGATCATGCATGTATGAATCAGCCCTATTCTGAAAATTGAGATTTTGCCATGCTTGTGTAAATTATTGGAGGTGTTGTTTGGGAAATAGGAATTTTAAATAAGTTATGATAAATCCTTGGTAAACCAGGCATCACCCCATAAATTGAAGAATAAATTCTGTAGCTCTATACATGTAGAGTTCATACAGTAGCTTGCTAGAATTGTGACTTGTATATGATTCCATATTGACTTGAATTACGAATGACATGAAAAATGAATGTTTGATTTTCTATAGATTCATTTTAACTCAGAAAAATCTGAAAAATTGTATGAAGGGTCTTAAGCCCTAAATTAGTTTGTGATTAAAATTTCAGGTCATTTGGACCAGAGCACGATCCCTTATGAAATTTTCATGAAAAATGTGAAATTGATGCATGTCATTGTAAAATGAGTTGATTCTTGTTTAATCCAACTTGATTAATGGAATTACCTGCTTGTTAATGTCTGAAATCTGTAGTGTCATGATAGGAAAACAGAGAATGTGCATGTGAGTGAGAATGTAAATGAATTGAGAGTGACATGTGTCAAACTATGTGTAAAATCGGTAAAAATGTGTAAATGTGTAAATGTGCGAAGTGTGACATTGCTTCCACAGAGGGCAGTGGAACGTATCAGGGAAAAGTCCCCCTGAGAAGGTTCAATGTGTAAGTGACCCTAAGGCATTAGGGGGAAATCCTGGAAGTGGACAAGTACCACTGGTTAGGGTAGAGACTTGTTCTCCTGGTATGCGCAGTCCAAGAGTCGCCATTGTAATGCCTAGATGGCGTCTATGTGTAATGTGATGTGTATATGTCCTTCTTTGGTGGTTTGGACTATGTGTCACGACACCTAAAATGTGAATGTGTAATGTGTAATGTGTATGTGTTCATGTGTTAATGTGTAAGTGAACAATGTGAAATGTGTATGTGTAAAGTGCAACCATGTGAATTGGAAACTTGTGTAAAGGAAATGTGAAACTAAAATGTGAGAATATGACATTGAAATCCATGTGAGACAAATCTGAAACCATGTGAAATCAGTAATTTCATGTTGTTATCATCATGTTTATATGTGCGAAAATGTCTAGAATCCATGTTAGGGATAATTGATGAGCACGTGTACAAAATAGCATGATTGGTTGTTCACATAGTATGTTTTAAACAATATTGTAGCTCTCATGTGTAGGTTTACAGCCATTGAACCATGTGAAACCAGCAACTTAAAGCATGTGAAAATGTCTATGTATGTGCTTAAGAACATGTAAAGTCCATGCTAGTTGTGTTTTCCCTTCATATGTGCACAGTGTTCATGTTGGTAGCTCTCATGTCTTGGTTCCTTAAAGGCAAAATTTCACAAGTAAATGGAATAGAGAGCATGTGATAGGTAAGTTTTATTTTTAGAAATCTGAAAGCATGATCCATGTATTAAATTGTAGAACTTTCATGATAGGTTGCAACTTTCAAATGACTAGCATGCCATGTGTTGAAATTTGTGAATGTGCATGTAGAAATCGCTATGACTTATACGTGTATGTTATGAGTAGTGTTGCTTGCTGAGTCTTTAAGACTCACTCCTTGCTTCGGCGTACAGGTATAGACGGTGACGAGACTCTCATGGAGGAGATGGTAGAGACGGACTCCGAGCGTGGAGTTTAGATTGTTGGAGCAGTGTACCCCTTTTGTGCTTTCATAGTATGTAAAAGCGACATTGTACTAGAACTATCATGAGAAAATTGTATAAGTGTGGACATTGTGTACTTAATTTTCAGCAATTTAAATTAAGTGAACTTTTAGCTCTTAATGTAAATTGCAAATCTCATGTATGTTTAATGTGGATAATGAATGAATGAAGACAGTTGTCTTTTACTTCCGCTACTCTGTTTGTATATTCGCGTGTATCTCAGCTGTTTGTATCGTTTGGGTAAATGTCCCACTGTGAGGACTCTCGCTATACCGACGTGGGTTGGTATAACCGTACCGGTATAATGAGGGCCGTCACAAGTCGATCCCATAACGATTCTATAAGTCATCATAACGATTTCTTTAGAACTCGCAACGAATTACTCGCTGTAACGATTTCATAAGTTATCATAACGATTTCTTTTGAACTCATAACGACTTGCTCGCTATAACGATTTCATTGTAACGATTTCTTTAGAACTCGCAACGACTTGCTTGATGTAGCGATTTCATAAGTGATCATAACGATTCCTTAAGATCTCGCAACGATTTGCTCATCGCAACGATTTCTTAAGTTATCATAACGATTCCTTAAGACCTCGTAACGATTTGCTCATTGCAACAATTTCTTAAGTTATCATAACGATTCCTTAAGACCTCGCAACGATTTGCTCGTCGCAACGATTTCTTAAGTTGTCATAACGATTTCTTAAGACCTTGTAATGATTTGCTCATCGTAACGATTTTTGTATTGTTCATAACGATTTCTTTAGAGATCATAACGACTTGATAAGTGTTCATAACGATTTGCTTTGCGCAACGATTTCTTTAGAGATCATAACGACTTGATAAGTGTTCATAACGATTTGCTTTGCGCAACGATTTCTTTAGAGATCATAACGACTTGATAAGTTCACAACGATTTGCTCTCTATAATGACTTGTTAGTATTCATAACGACTTCATAAGTCTTATGGCCATCGATTTCATATCTTGATATCTTATTCATCTTAAAAGGGTTGACTAGTCAAAACCCACGTAGACATCTCTCTGACGTTTTTGCATTTATGAGATCTGAACGTATCTCTGCATGCATGCAGACCATATCATCCTTTATCGTGCCTACTCTGATTACGTCTTTTAGACTTAAGCCATTTGGCATTACTATTTTCATGTCTATTGATACTGACGTTGACTGACATCAGAGACAGCTTAGCTGTCTGCTATTTGAGATTGACACTTGTGCAGACCTCTGAACTAGCTTCAAGTACAACGTTAAACAAACAGAAGCCAACAGATATTTCTGAAGATCTCATGTCGTTGCGTGCTCAAGTGGTCAAAAGGTTATGACTGGAAGCTTCCAAGACTCCAGATGTCATTCAGTCTAACGACTACTCAAAAGAGAGATAACGAACTCTTCAACGTCTAAATTTCAAATTGAAGATATAAATACAAGTCAGAAGAACAGAAAAACAACAACGAAGTTTGAAGCTTTCAAATTCTTCAAAAAAAAAGTCTAGAGCAAAAAGACTTCACTCCGCTTAGCCTTTGCTCTTTTGCTCTCCACTAGTTTGTGAAAATCTTGAGAGAGCCTGTGTAGTTCTGAGTGTGTGCTTAGCTTAAATATCTTCCTCTTAGTTCTAGCTGCTTCAGATCCTTGCTTGTCAAAGGCTTGATCTAGGGGCTTGAATTCATTTATTCTCTTGGTGTTGTTCCCTTCGGTTGTAAAGGAAGACCTGGTGGTATCCAGGGTGTTGTTCCCTTCGGTTGTGAAGGAAGACCTTGTGGTATCCAGGGTGTTGTTCCCTTCGGTTGTGAAGGAAGACCTGGTGTGGTATCCAGGGTGTTATTTCCTTAGAGTGTGAAGGAAGACCAGCTGAGCTGGGTGTTGTAGCGTCCTTAGGGGGACTGTACCCTAGTTAGTGAAATCCTGAGTTGTTGCTCAGGGACTGGGTGTAGGACTCCTACGGAAAGGAGGTCCGAACCAGGATAAACCTTGTGTTGTGTGATAGTCTTCTTTGTGTGTTTGGTATTTAAACTAACAGTCACTAACCTACTTTGAAGAACGTTTGTGTGAATGTTTTTTGTTACAGGTATCTTCTAGATTAATTTTTTTAAGACCCATTCACCCCCCCTCTGGGCTCGTTAACTGGACAACACCGTTGACTTTCCAATTTTCTTGGATTCTAAATTATTATACCACTGAGATAGATTATTTAATCATTATCTACATCATTCCTTACTAAACCAAGTAAGACTCTTTAATAACTTAAATGTGTTTAACACTCACATAATTGATGAATCAAAATTTCAAGATTGTTTTAAATCTCACGAATCTTATACGCATGGTAGGATTAAATCTATTTATCTCTACTGGAGTGGATAACCAAATAGATTGGTGAAGAAAAGAAATAGAAAAAAAAAATCTACTGGAGTAATTTCTGAAGAAATGCAAGAATATGTAAACATTTTGTACTAAAGTTTGGATTTGGTCAGATAATTCCTTAAACTCCTAATAGCATTTCCTTCAAGCTAGAGTTTATTGCATTCTTCTTCTAACTATAACATAAGGATCAATTGTCTCTAAGTTGAGATTAATTCTCAAAATTTTGCTTCAACTAATCAGTAGCTTGGCGTGTCAACGCACACAAACAAATTGATTTGGGACAGTAGGAAGTTTTAGAAAAAAATCAACTCCATGTTTTCTAGACTTGACCTCAAGCAGGTGATCGCAGTTTTGATTAACTTAATTTAAATTTGTTTACTCAGCCCGCGTAATGGGAGAAGAAGCACATTGGAAAGAGGTTCAACATGCAATGGACAACCTTGCTCAGTCCTTAGAACGGGTAGTTCCCGTTGTTGATCAAGGAAAAATGAAGCTGTATAAGAATATTAATAGTCCAAACTCTCAAGAAACAATAAGTATTACAGTGTCCATACGGAAGAAGATAGTTCTCCCCAGTAATAGAGAAATAGCTGGCAAACAGAAGATGAAGCGGAGCAAAGAGAACAAAAAGAGTAAGAAAGCCAACAAGCAAGCGAACATTAAGGCACAACTTAAGGAAGCTTGTGCATGTTGTCACAAATCAGGTCATGTCAAAGAGAACTGTTGGCGGAAACTAGGAGCATGTTTAAAGTGCGGAAGTCTAGAGCATCGGATCTCAGAATGTCCTGTACTCTCTCAGAGCAAAGACAAGAGTTTAGGAAAACTTGAAGCCATAGGGAAAGCTTTAGAAGTAATTTCATGTATAAGTCAATAGGACTTGAGTATAGTGACAAATACTTGAGTTTAGTTGTTACAATATATCAAAACTTGGTAAGTTTTGCCAATCAATGTAACTTTATAAGGCTGACTATAGAATTCTGTAATAGAAATCTTATGGGATAAATAAAATTCTTGTTGTCTATCTACATATTCTTCACATTCATCATTCTTATCATACTTTATTAACCTTCCCAAGAGAATATGTATTTACATAACTCTCTAAGGAATAAAGTTATTCCTTAGTGGGGGAGACTTTGAGTATGATATACCACTGCCAGTGATAAAGAACATAGTGAAGGTTGTATCTAATTGAACCCATAATCACAACATGGCTCTTTAATATCTAAAGATGCTAATATTTAGATCCCCATCAACTAACGATGATATGATTATATAGAGAGTGTAAACATCGTATGACATAATAATCATGACGGGATTGGTGAAACTAATCTGGATTAGATAAAGTTTCAAAGACTGAAAACTTACATCTTTGTGATCCATCCAAACTAGTCAAGAAGTTTGGAGGACCAAACTGTAACACCACCGAAAATTTTTATTTGTTGAATAACTTGAAAAATAAGGTTATTAGACTTAACCATTATTCTTAAATTGAATTAATTGATATCTGGGAATGTTTAGCATTAATGAATGTTTCCCTAGTGTCGTACTCAGAGATGCGCGCTCCCACAGGGCGACATCGGAAAACGACAACGAAATGAAAATCCGAGAACACCATAATTTCCAGAAAAATGAGGGGATCTCAGAAATATAAATATCCAAATTTTTCGGCGTACGAACGTTGAGGATAAGTCGACGCGACTATTTTTCAGGTGATTTTTCACCTAGTGTAAAATAAAATCTAAAAATTAAATATAAATCACCATAATTTGTAAAATCATAGCATTAACTTATGGTTGAAATTTCAATCCAAATAGACTTCGTTTGGATATGTTTACATCAAATATAATGGACCAGCTAAATTAAGGGCCATTTACGGTAACCGATTTTTGGGTTTTTCCTGGAGCTTACGTGTAAGGCTCCTAAAGGGTCATTACACCAGAGGGTTGGGCTATGATTAAGGTCTCTTGCATGTAACCAAGAGGTAAGATACATGGGCAACGTGTCAAGGTAAAAACCAAAAAGTTCTTACCATGACACCTCATGGCCGACGTGCCTCTGCATGAGGAAGTCATGAGGCTTATAAAACCCACTTTCCTTCTCTCCATAACAGCCTTTCTACACTCTTGTTCTTGCTTTCCATTGCTCTTGGCTACTAGAAGTGTTGTGGAGGAGCTCCTAGAACTGTTGCTGGGGAGCAATTGGAGTTGCTAGCTCCGTTGCACTTGCAACTACTTCCACCTCTGCTCCGGTTGCTACTGTAGCTGCTACACTTGATGCGAACGCTGTTGGCATATCATCAACTTTGAGGGGGAAACATTTCTCTTGCTGGGTGTGGGATTTTCGTCAAGAATACATGCAGGTTATCAATTAGCAAGGTAGGATTCGATCCTCTTCCTTTCTCTTCTAACTCATGTTCTTGAACATGCTTTAGAACCTATTGTTTGGATGTTCTAGTTTATGTTCTAGTGTCATGAACCCCTCTAGCACTACATGTGTGTCTTGTGTTGCTGTAGAAGCTACTCTTTAAGTTCACATAATCTCTGTTTGGAAAGGATACTCTTCCAGTATCATGTGGTAGCAGGTTCCTAGCTATCCATGTATAGGATTCATCTCCCTCTAATTCTGTTCTATCTTTCATTCATGACAAGGAGGTCTTGATAAAGGAACAAGTTATATACCAGTAACTCCCTGTTCCTACATCAATTGTGATAAACACATTCATATTAGAAAGGATAGGATCCTTGTCCCACTGGGAGATCAAGATCTTTCTTCCACTTTTGATACTTGTTCATGTTATGGAGTTGTGTAGAAGTCTTAACATCTTTAGAAACATGTAGGGACTTCTATTTAGTTTTTATATACTTCTAGTCTTGAATTAGAACTATGAAAAACAATGTAATTTAGTGTTCATATTTTAGGATTTTCCAATAAACCATTTCTATCAAGTTCATGCTTCCAATACTACACTACATTAGCTTATAGCCGGCCAAGTTCGAATTATCAATCTCTTGTTTCATCCCGATTGTTTAGCTTATAAAGTACTGTGAGAACTTCAATTAGACTCTTCTATTTGATATTAAACATGTCTTGGGTTATAAGTTTTATAATTAGGGCCTTTAGAATAGATTTACAAAGCACTTCTAGAAGTTCTGCAGCTACCTGTCGACAGCCGGCCCAAAGCTGTCGACAGGCGCATGCTACCCAGAACCCAGATAACTGGGACTGTGTGTAGCTGTCGACAGGCCCCTGGTTGCTGTCGTTAGCTACACATAGTTCAGAAAACCTGAGTTCTATCTGTAGCCATCTGTCGACAGCCCCTTCTCACCTGTCGACAGCTATGACCCTAGTTCAGATTTCAGCACTTTTTCATGTGTAAATCCTTGCTCAAAGTTCATCCAAATAGCCTACCAAGTTACCCTCTTATTTACTTTGATATTTACTGTCATTCTACTGTAAGGAATACCCACTTGAGGTACCTTGCTCACCCTTGAAATATTCTTGAGGTTGTTAACTACGAAAGGTACCCCGTTGAGTCCATTCTTCTGTAATCGGTAACTGAGTTCATGTAACTTAATGTCTTGAGAGTCCAAATACTAGAACACCTTGTAAGTTATGATTAACTGATGATGATGACAATTATTGGGTCCTTGGACCCCACTTGACTGATATGCCTGTGCAAATAGGGCTGGTCCAGTCCTGGGAGGAGTACCCGAATTCATTTACTAGCCGTACGGATTGATAAAGGACAATTGACTGTCTAGCAAATTGGGCTGGTCCAGTCCAGGGGGGAACACCCGAATTCAATTACTGGCCGTACGGAATGATAAAGGGCAACTGGATGTTTGGCATAGCATCAAATACTGTTGATTATAGTCATCTTGTTACCTGATACTGTTGATTACAGTCATCCTGTTACCTGTTCTGTGTGAATATATATATATATATATATATATATATATATATATATATATATATATAGGAACCAAATTATGAGATTCACTGTGAATTCCTGAGCACGTTTTGTAATTCAGTACCACTGTTCCAATTTTCATTATCATGATAAGATATTTGTTTGTTCATCTTTGGTATCAGTTAAGTCTTTTCTTGTGTTTACATGAACTAGAACTTGAGTTTCAATGTGAATTCTTGAGCATATCCCATGTATCCATTCTACTGTTTCACATTCACTGTCATATTTAGTGCTTGTTGGTCCATCTATGATTTCACTCAAGCCTTTTCCTTGATCATCATACCGTTTAATCTTTGATTTGAGAATTTGAATCCTACTGGGCTAGTTAGCTCACTAAATCCTATTTTTCAGGTATCTAGAAGGCGGGAACTTCGGGATTTGTGTGTGGAGAGACCATCCTTGACGACATTTTACTTTTGAGATTATAAATTGGAAATCTTGTAATATTCATAGAATGACAATTGTCAAATTTTTATTTAATAGAGCTCCTGAGCAATTTGCTGCTCAATTAGTTTAAATTTTACTCTTGATTCCTCTTGCGTTCACATTCTGGCATTTATAGATATATTAAATGTCGGGACGTGACAGCTAGATTGCAGGAAGAAAATGATCAGATTTTGTCACCCCAATGGTTCTGTATTTGAATATCAAGGTATGCCTTTTTGGGCTTCTAAGTTTATAATTTCTGTAATTAGAGCTAGAAGGTTGATTAATGTGGGGTGTGTGGCTTACTTAGCTTCTGTAAGTTTGATAGAAACTAGTAAGTCAGTTGAGGCAATTCCCGTGGTTAGGGAATTTACAGATGTGTTTCCAGATAAGTTGCCAGGTTTAGCTCCACACAGAGAGGTGGACTTTACTATTGAGTTGTTGTCGGGTACCATGCCGAGTTCTAAAGCACCCTATCGGATGGCACTAGTAGAGCTCAAAGTGTTGAAGAAGCAATTGGAAGAATTGTTAGAAAAAGGGTTTATTAGGCCGAGTCACTCCCCGTGGGGAGCACCAGTGTTATTTGTGAAAAAGAAGGATGGAAGCTTTCGAATGTGTATTGACTATAGAAAGTTGAATGATGTGACCATTAAGAATAAGTACCCGTTGCCAAGAATAGATGATTTGTTTGACCAATTGCAGTCAGCCAAGGTGTTTTCTAAAATTGACTTGAGGTCAGGGTACCATCAATTGAGAATCAGAGAGGAGGATATAGATAAAATAGCTTTCAGGACTAGATATAGTCACTATGAATTTGTGGTTATGCCGTTTGGGCTGACCAATGCTCCTGCAGCTTTCATGGATCTGATGAACAGAATTTTTGATCCGTACTTGGACCAATTCATTGTGGTCTTTATAGATGATATTCTGATTTATTCAGCCTTTGAAGAGGAGCATGCTGCTCATTTGAGGTTTACTCTTCAGTTATTAAAAGATAATCAATTGTTTGCTAAATTTAGTAAGTGTGGGTTCTGGTTGAAGGAAATTCAGTTTTTGGGTCATGTCATCTCGGCAGATGAGTGGCAGTCGATCCAAGTAAAGTGGAATCTGTGATGAAGTGGGAAGTGCCTAAGACAATTACAGAGATTAGAAGTTTCTTGGGGCTGGCAGGCTATTATAGGCGCTTCATACAAGATTTTTCTAAGATTGCATCACCCATGACTAGACTGACTAGGAAGGGTGTGCCATTTGTGTGGTCCGGGGAGTGTTAGAGAAATTTTATGGAATTAAAGAAAAGGCTTACTACAGCACCAATATTGACACTACCGACAGGAAGTGGTGGATTTGTTGTGTATACAGATGCATCTAGAAGAGGGTTGGGCGCAGTGTTAATGCAACATGGCAAAGTGATAGCCTATGCGTCCAGGCAATTGAAGCCAGCAGAAGAGAATTATCCCACCCATGATTTAGAATTGACAGCAGTTGTGTTTGCTTTAAAAATGTGGAGGCATTATTTGTATGGCGAAAGATTTGAAATTTTTACAGATCATAAAAGTTTAAAGTATATCTTCTCTCAGAAGGATTTAAATCTTCGCCAGCGTAGATGGGTGGAATATTTAAAGGATTATGATTTTAGTTTGGCTTACTATCCGGGTAAGGCCAATGTTGTTGCTGATGCCTTAAGCAGGAAAGCTTATGTAAGTCACATGATGATTAAAGAATGGAAGTTGTATGAGGAGATAGCAGAAAACTCCTTGTACGTGCCGAGTAGTCAGCGACGAGCAGTACTAGCCAGTAATACTGTAGAGCCGTCTTTGTATTGGCAGATTGTTGAAGCTCAGAAAGCAGATGCAAATTTAGCCAAAATTGAGAAAATGGAAGGAGTTACCCTTGATGATAATTGTGTGGTCAGGCTCAGAGGCAGGTTATTTGTACCAGCAGAAAGAGAAGTGAAGCAAAGAGTGTTAGAAGAGGCTCATAAATCCCGGTACACTATCCATCCAGGCAGTACTAAGATGTACCAGGATCTAAAAAAGTATTTCTGGTGGCCTCATATGAAAAAAGAGATAGCTGAATTTGTTTCAAGATGTGCTGTGTGTTAGCAAATTAAGGCACAGTATCAGAAGCCTGGAGGTCTATTGCAATCGTTACCCATTCCGCAGTGGAAGTGTGATAATATTGCTATGGACTTTGTGGCAGGCTTACCGAGAACAACATCAATCATAATGGAATATGGGTGTTTGTGGATAGATTGACTAAAGTGTGCAGATTGGTGCCAGTGAGTATGTCTTGGCCAGTGGATAAATTAGCAAAAGTGTATGCTGATAGAATTGTTCCACTTCATGGTGTTCCGAAGTCAATTGTATCTGATAGAGATCCCAAGTTTACTTCAGGTTTTTGGAGAAGCCTGTAGAGAGTTGTAGGCACTGAGTTGAGGTATAGCTCAGCTTACCACCCACAGATGGTTGGTCAAACAGAGAGAACTATTCAGACAATTGAAGATATGTTGCGAGCTTGTTGTTTAGTTTGGGGTGGTAGCTGGGAGCATCATTTGGGTATGGTGGAATTTGCTTATAATAATAGTTACCATACCAGCCTTGGGATGGCACCGTATGAAGCTTTATATGGAAGACCATGTAGAACACCTTTAAATTGGCATGAAGTGGGAGAGAGGCAGTTAGTGGGCCCTGAGTTAGTTCAGCAAACGACAGAGTTGGTAAAGTTTATTAAGGAAAAATTGCAAACAGCTCAGAGTAGGCAGAAAAGTTATGCTGATAATCGGAGAAGGCCACTTCAATTTGAAGTTGGAGATTATGTTTTTCTAAAAATTTCTCCTAGCAAAGGTATTGTGAGATTCAGTAAGAAGGGAAAGCTGAGTCCAAGATATGTGGGACCCTTCCAGGTGTTGGAAAGAATTGGGGAGACAGCGTATAGACTGGATTTGCCAGCAGAATTTTCAGATGTTCATGATATTTTTCATGTCTCCATGTTAAAGAAATGTATTGAGGACCCAACGCAAATAATCAGTTATCAAGGAAGTGATTTGAGACTGGACATGTCCATGCCAGAATATCCGGTGCAAATTACTGATCGCAAGATGAAAAAGTTGCGAAATAAAGAAATTGAGTTAGTTAAAGTTAGATGGGAAAATAGGCTGGGTGGTGAGGATACCTGGGAGTTAGCCGACGAAATGGCTAAAGGATATCCTTACTTGTTCGAGTAATGTTTTAAATCTTTTTAGATGATAGTATTTGTAAATGTATGTGTACATTGTATGGTAAACTTATGTTATGAATTTCGAGGTCAAAATTTCTTTTTAGATGATAGTAATGTAACATCGCGTGTTTTTCGGATCCTCGTGGATCGTGTGTTTAGCGCTTGTGGTGGCCAATGTGAGGCCAATGTGGCTTGTGTGTTGTGTGTGTGTGTGTTTTTGGGGCTTACTGGGCTGACAGTTTGGGCCTACAGTACCCTAGATTCCTCAGCTTGTCGTCGCAACAGGAAGGTCTTGAGCGTCTGCGTGTGCACCACGTGTAGCGCTCAGGGCAACGGGCGTTGGGAAGGCGACGCTCAGGTCCGTCGTGACCTGGTCGCGACGCCACCATGCGTCGCGTTCTGAACCGCTGCAGGTTTTTAAATAACCCCAGCCAAGCAGAACGCAGAGGGGTCATGCTCGGCCAGGGGGAGGAGCTGTGGCGATTTCAGCTGGGTTTTGGCGTCTTTGGCGTGTCCTCGCTGCTGGGAGTCCGGGAGAAGCAGGGGAAACGCCAGAAGATCGCTGCATAACGCGTTCTTCGGGAAGGTAGGTGAACTCTTTCCGTTTTCGGGGTGTAAATCACATGGGATAGGGTTTTAATCAGTTTAATGCATTTCTAACAATAGATAGAATGCTTAGGTATTCACAAAAGCATGAAAATGAAGAATTAAGGGTGGTGTGTATGGTGTGGAATGGGCTGTCATGGAGAGAGCCCGGATTAGGGTTCCTGCCTGACAAGGCGACGGGTCCCTATGTCGCGTCCTGAATGCGACACAGCGATGTGTCGCGTTAAGGATCAAGAGCCGACAGGTAAGTAGGTCGCATTCTGGATCTAAAGGCGACATGTCGTGGCGACGTCTTCTGAAGGCGACCCAATGGGTTGTCGCGACTTGGCCCGAGAGGCCCTGTTTGTACATGGTTTACACACGTGACTATACGATTATCGTTATCAGTATGCTCAGTGTTAGTAAGCAGTGCATTGGCACTTGTGGCGCTCTGGGGAAGCGCGTGGTTTTTTAGGCTAGCTCACAGGTTACGTAGCTAGCTAGTAGTTTGCCCGTGGACCTAGTGTTCACAAGAGATAGGTGGTGTTCACGTGTTGTGGATTGTTAGTACACGAGGTTTACGTGAGGTTTCACGTGGTTTGTGTGGAGCACACGTGGTTTCTGTGTGCGTGTCAGGTAGAAGACGCCTACCGTGGTTACCTCTCCAGTTGGGTGCCCCAGGTTCTCTGTGAGCCAGGCTGTAACCTCGGGGCTTGTCCCGGTACTTGTGTGGTACCGTCGAGGTCTGTGTCGTCTGACCTGGACACCCTCACTCTTTAGTTTGAGTTGTACGTCTGGCTGAGGGAAAGACAACAGTGGGACAATGACTCTTGTGTTTGTTTCTAGTCACTTGTAGCGTGCTCTTAGTTGGGGGTACGGACACTAGTTGTCGACACTGGTCCTCGACTAGTCCTTTTCCAGTGCCTCACTCTAGCGAGCCCAGGCCAGGGTCTCTAGAGGTGCCAGGCATGGGCCAGCGATCGTATGGTCCGCATGTGGTGGTGTTTAGTTGGTCTCCACAGTTGCTTGTCTTTTTCACGTGGTGCGGCAGCTGGACCTTTCGTCCGTGGCTGCGAGACTGAGAGGTAGACCTGTGTTAGTTTGTCCGAGTCTATTGCTGATGTCGCGAACCAGTCTACGGGGCTCGAGTGTGGCGGTCTCTACCGTAGCTCATACACGTGTTGGAGTTTTGCCGTTTATTTATTACAGTGTTTTACGCAGTCGGCTAGCAGTAAGTTTGTTTATAGCTTTAATATCTTGTTTAGTTGTGCTATAAATTGCTAGCATAGTTTACTGCTTTCGGTACTTGTGTTTGGTTTGCTCGGTGTTGGGGGAGTTCCCTACTGAGCTAGTTACTAGCGAGGCTCACCCCTACTCCCCACAGGCGAGGGCGAGGAGGAGGTTTCTCAACCGTCGTCCAGTTCGGAGCTGCGACCTAGCGGCGTTGGCCCAGGACATCCACAGTGTAGCTTTTCTTTCATCAGTTGTACCTGTTGTACCTCGGGGTATGCTCCAGGCTTGTGTACTTTCCTTTATTTCTTTTGAAGTTAGCTATGTAAAACCTTGTATATTATAAATGCAATGGTGTGTTCCTTTGTGTTTTCACGGACTAGTGTGTGGTATCCCTTGCGAGACTTCGGCCCATTCGCGGGAGACGGACTCGGGTTAAGCACATTATTAGTTTAACGGGCTTGGACGAGGCATTCCAGCACATCAGTCCTGCTATGAACCTCTCTGCACACGCCTGATCGCTGTCTGCGACATGAGGCACATGCCTCAACAACTGAACAAACCTCTGGTGGAACTGAGAAACTGTCAGGTCGCCCTGAACCAACGTGTGGAACTGGTCCCGTCTCTCACGTCGAGTGTAGTCGGGGATGTATTCACTGTGAAAGACCTCCGAAAACTACTGCCAAGTGATGTGATCCAACCTCTACCCCTGGAAGTGAGTCTGCCTCTTAACTCTCCATCACTCATGGGCTGCTCCCTTAAGCTGGTACATAGGCAGTCGAACCTGGTCCTCCTCAGCGCACTCCATTGTCTCGAAGATGCGCTCTAACTCATGGGTCCAGCTCTCTGCCTTATCTGGATCATACTTACCGTGGAACATCGGTGGCCGGAGATGCAAGAATCTCTCTAGGAGAGCGGTCCTATCCTCCGTAGCTGACGTCCTCCTCTGGCTGGCTCGGGTACTCCCAGTACCCAATGGCAGCTAATGAACTGGCTACTCCTAAAGAACTGCTCTGCTAGGGGAAACCAGTCTGTGTATTACTGCGGCTGAGGCTGGTACTCCTGCTGCTGCTGCTGCTCGCCTGCTGCCGTTGCTGCCTGTGCACCCTGAGGCTGCGCCACTGACTCTACTGCGGACACCTCCTCGTGGACCTGCCTCTGCGTGGGCATCTCAGACTCAATCAGCTCTCTGGCCTGCCTACTCCTCCGCGGAGCCATGTCTTGCATGGCAACACAACCAACAAAGGTTAACAAAACCATTCGGGCGGCTAGCAATGTACTTGTACTACTGTTGGGACTTCCTGTTGCAGTTTAAATCCATTACAAGTCCTGTCAGACTCTCGCTCTGATACCAACTGTAACGACCCGAGAACTTGACCCTCGGCCCACGCTGAGGACCGATTTTCGCAGTCACCGTCCACGGATCCGGGGACCCAGAAGGGCTATAATTCATGTCTAACAGGATATGTAGTGGAAGTAAATGTCAACTGCTAAGCTAGAAGCGTACAAGCGGAAACAGAAAAGAGAGTGAGACTGCCGCGTACCGCTCTAAGTATAGTCCCAACGCACACACGCTAGTACAAGTAAAAGGCAGAGGAAGAACAAGTCCCTTAGGGGCATACCCCGAGGGTAACGTATACTGAAAAAGGGGAACCACTGCTAGCTACGGGGAACCCGCCTACTGCCCCGTCTCCTCTGCTAGGCGCGCGCCCTGCCGCTGCTGAGAAGTCTCACCTGGGAAAAGGTGTGATGAGCTTCACAACAGAAGCTCAGTAGGGACTACCAATCTTCTACTGGCTCTAAATAGGCAGAAGAATATAAATATAAAATAAATGACAGCAGTTTATATCTTCTACCTACAACGGAACTGCGGAAGCGAAACTACAACTAGCACGGTACAGAAAGGACACACGGTCCGAAACTCCGTACGACTGCTCGTCGTGACCACGACACGGCTAGCAAACACAGACGGAGGGGACTCCGCCTGGACAGGGAACACTAGCTACAGGAAGCACTACCACTAGTCAAGGTCCGGTGCACCCACCGACGTCTTATCCTCGACCCGGATCCTGACCCTTACGTCTCGTCAGAGTGAGGTAGGACACAAAGTAACACAACAGTAACCGTCATAATCTGGCCGGACTACGGTTCCACTCCTGGCCTCTCTAAGCAGTTTCGGGGCCGCAAAGAGCGAGGCAGTGAGAAAAGGACTAGCTGGACTGCGCCAGGAAGAACTCCGAATTTGACCTCGGCGTCCTAGTCCAACCATGAGAGCTCTGCAAGCGACTCAACGCCGCTGTCCTAACCACCATTTTCCCCTAAGCTCCAGATTCCGCCTGGTGGCTGCCAACTCGAGCACACTCGTAGCCCGAAGTACTCCCTCGACAGGCTCCCGAGGATGGGGGTCGTAGGCAACGGTAACAACCTCACACACGGGACAAGCCTTCAAGTGCCGAGCACCGGGCGAAAGACTAGTGTAGACCGAACTAGGGAACTAGCACAGGTGCCACGGGTATAGTAAACGAAACGGAAACGGCGAAGATCAAACCTGTCTCACAGCTGAGGTCGCGACGCAGCGGGCCGTCGCGACCTGGTCGTGACGCAGCGGGCCGTCGCGACCTGGTCGCGACGCCCTACCCTGTCGCGATCTCGTCGCGGCGGCCCGAGCCGTCGCGATCGGGTCGCGACACCCAAGAGCGTCGCGATCTCGTCACGACTGGCCAGGCCGTCGTGACCAGATCGCGACCTCCAAGATCGCCACATTCTCAGAAAAAGGGGGGTTCCAGAGCAACCCCTCCGAGAACCACCCTAAAAATGGGGAAACAACCACACAAAGGGAGGGATCATTCTCAACATGCTAGAAATCTAGTAAAGCATCCAAACCACCCTTAAAACCAAACAAACATGGATTTACACTCGAAGAGGAACCTCATTGAACCTCGAGCATGGAGTTCTCACACTCCCAAACCACCGAGAAACCACGATCTAGAGGGGGAGGGAGCATCCTTAGGGTGAGAGGATCAAGAGTCCCTACCTCCACGCGAAGAACGAACCTGTTGGGGCATTCTCGTAGAAAGGATGCCTCCTCCTCGCTCCAAACGACACGAACCCGTCCCCTGCACGAGCTGGAACGACACCACCTCAGCACGAATGCCTCAAGCACCAAGAACCGTCAAGAATCCGCAAGGGAAACACGAGAGGGAAAGGAGAGGAGAGAAAGAGACCTGAGAGGGCGAGAGGGGGAAAGGGGACGCGGCCTTAGGTTTTAACCCGACGGCCCCCAGAACACGAGGGAACGACATGTCACGATAACTCTCTTGTCGCGACACCCCTAGGCGTCGCGACCTTATCGCGACGGTCGCCTCTGTCACGACCCCAAAAAGCGAGTCAAACCTCGAAGACAGGAAAAGCGATCATGACGGATGACCATGTCACATTCACGCACGTGCGTCTGACACACGACAGAGCCGTTCTGACAGAAAGGACACCAGTCACGTCTGTCAAAAACGCTGTCACAACGCCATCGAACGTCGCGACCAGAGCACGACGGCCACACCGTCGTGACAAGAACGCGACAGCCCTGGTCATCATGACCTGAACCTTGTCGCGATGGCCTCCCCGTCGCGACCTCGTCACGACCTCGTCGCGACCAGGGAGCATGTCGCGACCCTGAGGACAGGGCCAAAGGGCCCAAGGGGGCGGGTATTACATCCAGTGAACCAACGGGCACTATGCGCTTAACCTACCGGCCTACTAAGCCCCGCGAAAACCACAACCAAGGCCCAATGACCCCATATTGGCCATGAGCACCATACCAAAACCAGTAAACGCGGATCCAAACTACCACTAAACAACGATCCACGAAGATCCGAAAAATGCGCTACGTTACACTCTGGGACCAGCATAAGGGACCAGAGCCCCAGTGGAAATCATGTTCTTCAGACCTCTACTCAGGGCCTCTTCTATAATAATAAAAAATATGGAGCAATAGGATCACCTTGACGAAGGCCTCTAGATGATTTTAAAAAACCAGCCGCAACTCCATTTACCAGAACAGAGAACCGACAGTTAGATAGCAACATACCAATGTAAGAAACAAACCTTGAACAAAAACCAAACTTCTTTAGAACAACAAACAAAAAGCCCCATTCAACACTGCCATAAGCTTTCCTAATATCCAGTTTGAATATAGCATTTCCCCCTCTGACCTTCCGACCAATATCCCGGACTAATAGTCTTGCAAAAGAAACATTGTCCAGGATGAGTCTACCTTTCACAAAAGCACCTTGTTCCTCCGATATGATACCAGGTAAGATGTCAACCAACCTATCACATATAATTCTTGAAACAATTTTATAAAAAAAATTACAAAGACTGACTGGCCTGAAATCGTTGTAGGTAACCGGGTTAGATTTCTTCAGAATAAGAGCAATCAACGTGGAGGTAACTCCTCTTGGAAAAGATTGGCCTTGGAAGAAATCATTTACAGCAGCGATGACTTCTTTTTGAACTATATCCCAGCAAGAAGTGAAAAAAATTCCAATGAATCCATCAGGGTCAGGGGCGCTGTTCCCGTTCAAGCTCCAGACTGCATTCTTGATTTCATCCGACGTAGGGGAGGCACAAAGTAATGCATTTTGATTGTCCGAAATTAGGGAGGGGATTACCTGAAGAAGTGAATCATCCACCACATGAGTAGCAGATTGTAACAGATTTCCAAAATACTTAGCCGCTTGAACCCGAAGAACTTCCTGGTCCTCAATCCAAGTGCCCTCAACCTGAAGGCACTAAATCTTGTTGCATCTTCTATTAGCTTGAACAACAACACGGAAGAAAGTAGTATTTCTATCACCGTTTTGAAGCCATTCCATGTGGGCCTCTTGAGCCCAGAAAACCTCCCTACAGTAGATAGCCCTTCTCAGACTAGCAGTCGCCTTCCCCAGAGCGCTTCTATTATCCGCAGATGGGTTAGAATCAAACATATCTTGCATAACTCTGACTTCTTCCTCCTGTGAAATAACATTCTCTTCAACATCACCAAAAACACCTTTGTTCCAAACCCTCAATGCCTTCTTGACTGACTTTAGCTTAATGAGCAGTGTTGTGAAAGGATTAGGGTGTCATTCATCCTGAGCATTCCACACCATCTTTACTGTGTCATGGAAAGAATCATGAGAATTCCACATGGACTGGAACGTGAACCTGGCAGGGAAGTGGTCGGCCTTATGAAGATAGGCCAGCAGAGGTGCATGATTTGAAGGGTCTCTGGGAAGATGCCTTATAGTGAACTCAGGAAACTTATTTTCAAACCTACTATTTATCAGGAAACGATCCAGACGTGCCTTAATAGACGCTTGCCCCGTTCTATTATTGGTCCAAGTATATTGAGAAGCAACGAACCCGGCGTCAGAGAGAGAGGTGGCATCAATAAACAAGTTAAAATCTGCCATGGTTTGCATATTAGGAGCACGACCTCCCATTTTCTCAGAAGGCTGGGCGATGCAATTAAAGTCTCCCCCAACCACCCATGGGACATCAACACCATCAGAGAAATGGAGTAGATCCTCAAAGAGAGTCCGCCTACTACTTGCATTGCAACTGGCATAGACCACAGTCACCATCATCTGGATCATATCTTCTTTTTTCTCAGCTAACGTAATATGTTGATCAGAACTGTTAATAACCTGCATGGTAGTGTTACGCCAGAAAACCCATATCTTAGAATTCTCTCCCCCATTACCAGCATACTCTTGCATTTTAATATACTTGCATAGGGTACCTACTCGGTCTAGAGAGACCATTGGCTCAGCAATGGCCACAATATCTGTTCCATACTACCTGATAATTCTGCGCAGGGATGTCCTAGAGGCAGTATTGGAAATGCCTCTAATATTCCAGCATAACAGTGAGCTATTCATGATGAGGAGTAACTTGCCGAACCACCACTTGCGGCTTTAGCCTTTGATCGCGTAGTAGCTCCTGCTTTATTATAATATCCCAAATCTGGCAACAATGTAGAAACCGGCATAAGAATATTTTCTGTGGCTTCAAGGATGGAAACTCTTTCTAAAACTTGTCCGGAGGTTTAGGAAAATCTATGGCGGATTTCGTATTGGCTTCTCTCTCAGCTCCCCCCGCCTCCTCAGTCACCGTCGCCGGAGAAGAACCAGTAGTCCTGGCGGCATCAGTTCTGCCAACTGCATACCCCCCCCGGCTCTTGTCTTTGAGAGCCACTGATGATAGCACCCCCATGCAGGCCATGCAATGTGACCTCCTGAGATGGCGTCACAGTTACCGCATCCTGCTGGATAATCTGACCATCGTCCTGCCCCTTGGGGTTTTGCAAAAGACGACTATGAAGGCCGTCATGGGTCTCTTCTAACACAGAAAAACGATTCTCCGAAGTCACTGCTAGGGCTTCCTGGGGCGCCTTCTGACGCCATGTCCTCTTGACCACAGTAACTCCTCCTTCCTTTTCCAAAGGGATTTGCATTATTTCAGTCTCCTGTTGAGTACCCACCTAAGCAACCGGTTGTCTTTGCTTCCTATGGCAATCTGCAACAGCATGTCCCAGTTTGTGACAACAGGAGCAAACCTCCGGAACTTTCTAGTAACTTATCTTCTGCCAAAAGCCTTCTGTGCCACATCCGATCCATATTCTTTCCGGCCGGGACTTAACAATATCTAACTCCACACAGACAAAAGCCTCACTGGTTTGTGTTAGCACCATAGTTGGCTCATATATCTGAAGGACATGACCTATATTACCAACAATAGACTTCAAAAAATCTTTATAATAGTAGTTTACCGGTAGCATAGGAAAACCAATCCAAATAGGGATGATAGTTGGATCAACATTAAAATCAAACTGAGAGTCCCATTTAAAGAATCTATATAGCAGGCCTTTGATGTATAAGTTCCTTCTCATGATAATCTTCATGTAATCATCCTCAGCATCAAACCGAAGCAACAAGTGACGTTGGTTGAGAGTACTCACAATGAAATCGCTTTTCAGAAGAAGTCTTTGAGTTATGCAAGATTTGAACTCCGAGATAGAGCATCGGCCATAGGCACACCTCACAATTATAGCCAGGTTAAAAGACTGAATGGATTTACCTACTTCTTCTGTCGAGAAGAACACCGCTGGTTCACGGAATCTGTAAATGCCAGCAGTTTAACTCCAATGCATATGGCCGGCGGTGGCTTAGAGTCGGCTATTATCTGAGCATACGATTTCCATCCCGTGTTGATGCCACCAACAGGTCTACCAGAAGACCCATCCTCCATTGGAAACGCCATGCAGATGCCTCCGCGACCTTGCCAGCCCCCAGGGCCGGCGGCAGCCAGCAAGGACAACAATCAGACTAGAGAATACCTAGAGCTTCTCTCTCTAAACTTAATATAAACAGTACGTACGGTTGTCACATCAGTACCCTCTTCCATTCATAATTGGAAGAAGAGTTTCTGCTTCATACACCACCTTGAGGGATGGCCTTTTCCAATCACATGGAAGGCCATCGACCTTCATAATAAAGCCTTCCAGTCCCCTGCTCATTTTGTTCGATCCGAGTTCACAGACTTCAAGTCGTTATAGGGGATGGAGGCCCCTGATCTGTTCAACCCATGTGACGAGCTGTGCGAGTTGATAGACAAAGCCAGCCGAGGTCCGACAACCTTCTCCAAGCCTTCCAGCTGAACTGTTGATTCTTACTTTAGTTCGGGAACTGACTATGCTTTTCGCAGAAATGGCCGACAAGGGGAAGTCACTTTCTTGAGAAGGAGCACCTACACGAAAGGAGCAATCCACCCTAGCGGCGGAAGCAACACGCCTATTCCAAGCTCGGGGATAGAAAAGAATGGCGAGCCGTAGTGCGGAGCGGGCACATAAGAAAGTGGCCAACGTCTAGATCGTCCATTCCTCGTCCTCCACCCCTCGACCTCCTCGACATGGGTGGAAGGCTGCATTATGAACGCAACGTCCTCCCCCGTCGTGTTCTCAGATAGAGAACTTGAATATTATATGGATCAAAATCTTCAGCGCACAACACCCACACAACATACTAAATTCCATAATATAGCTCAATGGCCACATGTTGGCCCAAAAATCACGTAAAAATTATTAAATTAGAATTCGAACGACCTTGACGTTACAGGTAGACCGGGAGACGTGCTTTTTGGGTAAGAGTCTTTATCGGTGTCTAATGATTTGTTATGGATTTTGAGCAGATTATGTGAGACTCTTTATCCTTATCTTAATCTCTCTGTATTCTTAGGTTTAGCCGTATTCCAATTGAGAGTTTGCCAATTTAGTGCTCTTCTGAAGGGATTCTCTCGATAGCTATTTAGTCGCTTGGGTTTCTCTTGTTGTGGAGTTTTTTTTTCCAAACTTAGAGATCCTTCCACATGCGAGGTGATTTAAGTTGTAATAACGTTTCTTACACCTTGTTCCTTGAACTTTTGGTTGGTGAATCTTAAGATATTTATTGTGTTGTTATCCACCTGGGTGGATATCCTTTATAGACTTTTTGATATACTATTTAGTGGGCTGTGATTTCTTCCTCTGCATACATATGTTATGAGTTTTGCACTTTGCACTTAGATTTATCTTTTTTTATTGGTCAATGAAAAAAAGACATAATACATCTATCTAATAAAAAGTAAAAAATATAAATACAAAGTGTAAAACTCAAGTATACTAATTTTTTCTCATATGTTATCATATTAGATCAACTTCTACAACGGGCTCGACCATGGTAAACGGCGACGTGGGTTGGATTAACCACTATAAGAAAAGGGATTATTAGGGACGGGGTATTGGCGACGGCTCCAAAAAGCCGTCGCTAAAAAGGGTATTTGCGACGGTTGATAAAAAATCGTCCCAACAAATATAGTATTGGCGACGGCTGAAAGAAGCCGTCCCCACTAAGAATTATTAGCGACAGCTGAATGTATAAACGTCGCTAAAAATATACTATTAGGGACGGCTACAAACGCCGTCGCTAAAAACATCATTAAGGACGATGATTTTGGTCCCCAAAAAACTTATTAGGGACGGCTCAAAGAAGTCGTCGCGATTAATATTAGGGATGGCTTTTTGGTTGTCCTTGATAATTGATTATTAGGGACAGATACGAGAAGCCATCCCTAATATTAATATTAGCGATGGCTACTATAGGCCGTCATTAATGCTCTTATTAGAGATGACTTTATCTGTCGCAAATGAATGATTATCAGGGACGACCATAGAAGATTGTCCCTAATAAGAGTATTAGCGACGACTCTGACCGTCGTCTTTAATTTCACTAAAGCATAATAGCAATGGCTAGAGGCGTCCTTGTTATATAATAGCGATGGTTTGCAACCGTCGCCAATAATCTAATACTTTTAAAAAATTGTTTAAAATAGTTATAAAAATAGTTTACGTGTAATTATTTGTAAAGTATGATAATGTATGTTAAATTATAAAGTAAAAAAATAAAAGTAAAAAAAAACTTATTTTTCATGTACAACATGTTACTTTATGTGTTTTGAGGAACATATCTGCATTTGTGTATACATGTGTCAATAGGTTTTGTTTGTGTTGATATAAATATTTTTTGTTTAATATCACAAAATGTATTTAATTTCATATTTTAAGTTGTTATTGTCACCTACTTAAATAATTATTCTTATATATTGTAAAATATTTATTTTCATTAATCATAATGAATATATAACTTTTTTATATATTTAGCATGAATCATATAAATCATTAATTATTTTAAGTTTTTTATTTTAAATTCTAAATGTATAATCATATATAGTTTTATATATTATTCACATATTAACAACATATTATATATATATATATATAAATATAACTTTTAGGTATAAGAACTTCATATTTATATTTGAAATTTAGGTATGCATATTTATACCTTTATGATGTTATTCATAATCAATTTTTTAATATTAATAAAATATTTAAAATCAATTTTACTATTCTTGTGCTATGTAAAAGAACATAAAATATAAAAAATAATCAATTAAAAAACAAAATATATATTGAAATTTATTCAAAATTATAACATCGCAAATATAAATGCATTATTAATATTTTAATTACATATATAGACATGTTCTAATTAATAGTATTGTGTATATATTATCATTTTCTTAGAAATAGGAAACTATAATTTTTTTGTATGTCACAAAGTGTATTTCATTTCATATTTCAAATTGTTATTGTCATCTACTTAATTAAGTGTAATTATATATTGTTAATATTTATTTTCATTAATCATAATGAATAGATAATATTTATCTATATTTAACATGAATCATATAAATGCATTAAAATTAAATTTTTTTATTTCAAACACCAATTGTTATGCATTAAATTAATAATATTTGAATTTAATATGAGAGGGAGATAAATATTATGTAATATGTGTTAATGTAGTCACACAAGTACATAAATATTATATTAGGGGCGGTTATGAGAAAAAGACTCTTTTAAAACATCAAGTGTTATGAAGTCGATCCCATCACTACTAGAAAAACAAGTATTACCAACATCGAATACCTACACTTGATTGTATCGAATATAGAGCTCTATATTTATGACATTTGATAAATATTATATTAATTAAATTTAATCGTAGGTATTGTTAAAAATATACCAACGTTATATGTCAATAGTAAGCATAGAATAAATTATTATTGTGGAAAGAACCATACAGCTTGCACAACCCCTGCCCCCCTCCCCCCAAATAAAAACAAAAACAAAAAAGAAAGAAAACCTCCCCTTTCCCTCAAAACACCCCGCGCTTCCCCCTCATGAAAAATAGGCGCTATTTTAAACCTCCTCAGGCTTTCTCTCCCACTCTTGCTCTCCCTCTCATGCTCTCTACCTCTTTCTCCTTCTACAGCGACGATGACGATGGTGAGATCCAGTGGTGGAGGTAGATCTTTCGGCGGTGGTGACACCGGCGAGGTCTCTCTCTGTCTCTCTTTTTCTCTGTACGGTGGTGGAGGATAGGGTAGGGGAACTTAGGGTTGTGCACAAGGATGGAGGGACCGGGGAACTGGGAGGGAGGGTTGTAGGGGGGATGGTGGGGGGACAGGCAGGGGGAACCTGGGCAGGGGTGTGAGGCGGGGAGGGGGGGACTTGATGGGGGTGGGGTTTTTGTTGGACCGAGCCCCTTACCGTTAAGCGCGAGTTGGTAGTGAAGGCGGTATCCAAATCTTTAAGGCGGAAGCGCAAAGCACCACGTCAACGCTGTGGTCGGCATGAGGGGCTTCGCACAGGGTTTTACCCCTGCGATGGGTTGGGTTGCCAGCCCCGATGTCACTATGCTGCCCCATAACAGCATAGTGGCAGCGATTCCCTAAGGGAGTCGATGGCAGTTAACCAACAAACTCCCCCCAGTAGCACCCGGGGGAATCGAACCCGCAACCTCGCTCTGATACCACTTGTTGGACCGAGCCCCTTACTGTTGCACCAAAAGCTCGAGCTGGTAGTGAAGGCGGTGGCCAAATCATTAAGGCGGAAGTGCAAAGCACCACGTCAACACTGTGGTCGGCATGAGGGGCTTCGCACGGGTTTTACCCCTGCGGCGGGTTGGGTTGCCAGCCCTGATGTCACTATGCTGCCCCATAACAGCATAGTGGCAGCGATTCCCTAAGAGAGTCGATGGCAGTTAACCAACAGGTTTTTGATCGATAGGGTGGGGGGAGGGTGCTGGAAGTGGGGCGATTTAGGGAGGGGCAGTTGGCCCCAGGGGGGGGGGACTGGAGGGGTGGTGGGGGGCGACTGGAGTGATACAGTGGTTTGGATGCATGCATCCATGATAGAGAAGAGATGAGACTCTGACAATAGCTAGGTCATTGGCAAGGAGGCCAACGACGGCACCAGCTTGCACAACAGAGGTGGCTCTTTGGGGGTAAAACGCTCTATTGCTACTACAACCCGAATCTTCAGCGGTAGAGAATGCACGATGATTTATTGTCTTGTCAACTTTTTTGATGTCTTCTGTGAAAATCATAATGCTAAATGAGGAAATTAGACACCAAATGTTTACTGCAATGAGGAATGTCTTGCAATTTGATCCGGGCAGATTTATGTGCATAGCTTAAATACTACTTGTTTCAATGACTCAATATTGTCTTCTTGTTCTTGGCCAACTATCATGGCAATAATCTACTCATAACCCAATTATAACCACTATAGGATATGAACATGCAGGTGACACCTTATTGGTTGATTCACAAAGACTTTTGTAAGTATCTTTTCTCTATTGGTTTTAAATAAATTTGCCCCAAAGGCCTAGTGACACCTTCATATCTCTTTTGTTTGTGTAGGTGTAGTACCTCAGAAAAATTCATTTAAATTAAAAAATATAGATAAATTGAAATTTTATTAATTAATAAATTCAAACTAGTTAAAAAGGTACGCATCATTATCGTATGCGTAAAAACCCATATAAAAATGACGTAAAAGTAGTAGTTATGCTTTAAATAATATTCTCTAATGACCTACCAAGAAATTTGGTCATAGAAAAATCATTTAGACCAAGTTTAAGAATTTATGTGACTTATTAGCGTAATTAAGAAACAAGTGGGAGAACCCATTATTTTATGAGTCAAAGTGGATTATAAATTAAAATAAACATCTGGAGAGACTTTAAATAATATGGGTGGATAGCTCATTATGATAATTGGATCAATGGACAATCTTGGCCCATGAATAAATTCTCTAACAAAAATATAATTAAATCCATTAAGTAAAGTAAATATATGGGTTGTACAATTAAGCCATACATAAGTTATTGGACCAAGAGTAAGAGCCCAAATGATGAATGTTAGAAATATTGGCATAAGTAATATTAAATTGAATTAAGATAAGAAATTAATTGAATAGTGTGATAAATAGATTTAAATTAGAATTAAATCAATACCCATTAAGCTAAATTAGTAATGGGTTTTACTAATGGTCCTAATATGAATTGTTAGGCCCAAATATGAAGAGCCCATCATGAGATGGGAGATAATTAAGCCAATTCGGAATAAGAAATAGTGGTAATTAGTAAAGGGTTAAAATAATTATTTAAGAGCTCAAATCTATCCTAAAAAGAGTCCTAACCTTACCCAAACCTTTTACTCACGAAATTAGTCTGTTCTCCATCCAAAGTAGGAGATAAATGCAAGAGAGAAGGAGATAAATAAGGAAAATTTGGATTTATTAGAAATGAAGGAGTTTTAAAAAGAATGGACTCTTAAACAACCCTATACACCTCTAATTCGTCCCAACCAAGTCTCATTTCATTGCTGAGACTTTGGAGGACGAAAAAAGGAGCTGAGGACGAGAGGAGCAAGAAGGAGGAAGCTTGGACAAAGGGGATTTCATCTCGTTCTTCATCAAAAACCTAGGATTTCTTATCAGCAAGAAAATATAGGCAATCTCTCAAGCACAAATCGTAAAATTTTAACCATAGGTAGCCCACATGATCCTCTTTGAAAGCCCCATGATTTCCCTATTTTTCGTGGCTCCACGAGGGAGTATTAAATGTTTCAATCTTTGTCAACTTCATGTACCCGAATCTTCATGATTACTCTCAATCCATGAGTGTGCATGATCCCATATCCTGAAATTATTCTCATAAATACTATATGATGTTAGCTTTCAAACGCCCCTATTTTCCTTAATTGTCATTAGGTATTTGTTGCTAATTAAATCATTTTTCAATGACTACGCATGTTTAGGTCACCAAAAAGTAACATTGTTAAACCATGCACAAACCTTGTCTGTTTCCTAATTACTCATGCATGTTGATAGATCTATAAATTTACATTCATTTAAAACTAGTTTCATAATTTTTGGATCATTGTGTGATTTTATATCGATTTTATAAGAGCTCTGTATCATGCTTTGGAGGGAAGGATTAAACCCCAAAAAGGGAAAAACCCCTTTCCTGGTCGGGCCGCACCTCTGAAGTCGTGACGGCCCGACCCGTCGTGACCTCAGAGGGGACGCGGCTAGCCGGTCCATCGCGATATGAACGCGATGGCCCGTACTGTCACGTTCTCTCCCCGAACCGAGCTAGGATGGCCGTTCGCCTGACGCTCCCAGTTGCCCTGTCGCGACTTGAATCACGACAAGTACCCCCGTCGCGTTTTCAGGATTTGCGCCAGAACTGGAAATTGCATCTATGCCCCTACTATTTATGCCATTTGACCCTTGTTTAGACTTAATTAAACACTATTATGTATGAAATTGATCTGAACTCTAAAATTTTGTAAAAATCACATAAATTCAAGTAATTAAAAACCAAAGCACGATTATACATGCTCTCATGATTTCTTACACTTATACCTACTAAACATTTTTATTTGCAATGAGACCCTATTAAAATACTCAATAATATATTTGGTAATTATTAAGTGTAATTATTTCACTTAAATTTCTCTATTATTTAAATGACACTTGTCTTCGTTTTATTCGAGTGCTTTGTACACCGTTATCGCGACCCTCTGCCTTCGAGCACTCGAGGTAAGACAGACAACGTTTCGTTACACACTTTGTCTTGGCATGGACCACCTCTCCATCGGGAATACTCCTAACTGGACCATGGACTCCTTGTCAAGGCCTCCGTAAGTCTCCTTGGCTTTGGCATACGTCCTTTTCCGACGAACTGGTTGTACCCTTAAAACCCATTACACCTTTAGGGATCAGCACGATCCAACGACCTTAGTGTGTTCACTCTTACCTTGGGATCACGCCGGATCTCTGGTCTGTGTTCATAGCACGGCTAATGGGCGATTATGACTTCTACCAGACTGTTGGCACTCGACCTAGTGTTGTGCAACTGTGACTATCGTTGGTTTAACGTTGTTTTATGATTATACCCCTATCTCATCTACTATCCTTGTACTCTCATCTGTTCACTATTGCTCTACTATCTTGTCTATTCATCTAGTACTCTCTTGAGACCCTTTGAGCTGTTGTGGCTCCTATTGTTTGTACTGTTCTTGACTGTCTAGCACTATAATGGGTCTTGTGACTCTACTGGACTTGAATGCATACTGCTGAGGGCACAGAGAGTGTCCAAGGGGCTCCAATCTAGTCCTGGGGGCAGAGAGCCACCTGAAAATATCTACAGGGGCTAATGACGGTGTCTGCATTTGCACCGGTTCTGACTGACTGTTCTGAATTGGCTAGACATCTGACTGTTATACTGTTACTGTTAGTCTGTTAGTTCAGACGTACTGCGCTATTACTGTGCTACCACTGATAGTTACTGAACTGCTACTGCCGTATTCTCATATTGCACTGCTATGGTTCAACTACTTTCTCTCTTCTTACACTACATGTTACTTGCTATTGCTTGACAATGACGACTAGTGCACTGTTCTGCAGCCATACACGCTATCTTGTTACACACTATCTCGTTATATGGTCATTCCTTTATCATCCTAGTTTTACAATATTCTTGTTGAATGTGTTATCGTTCTCTTGCCATCGTGTGCTATTACTCTCTTCACTATACATGATCGTTCTTTCTATTTAACCTGCTTTACAAGACATTAATCACTCAAAGCATGCCTGTTTACATGAGATATTATGTCCTATTGAGCGTTATCACTCACCCTATGCTATTGTTGTATGTGTTTTCAGGTATGTCGGATGATGACCTTACACACACCAACGGAATGGACTGGAGTGATGAGCGTCCTGGAGTCATAGCGACGGAATGACCTTAGCTTCCTAGAATTTAGTTAGATATTTGCTTAGTTATCCTTTCCAATGTAATGAAGTCTTTGAGTTCTATGTTTTGGCTCTGAATTAGTGGTTGTAATAGTTTAGATGAGTTATCAATGAAATGAAGAGTTTATTGTAATTATTATTCATTAGATGCTCTAATGTTTACGATTGTACGTGCAATTGTCGTTACCATACACGTTGTTCATGGCTCCCCGATTTATTCCACTACTAAATTAGCAGGGCATGATAGTAGGTGTATTCGACATCGATGGCAATGCTGTTGACAATGGTTTTATCTTTCTTTTCCAATTTCAGGTCAACTGTGCAGGTGAATTTAGCAACTTATTAAAAAATAAGTAGAGAATTTCCTTTACTTGCACTATATTATGGTGTTTGGGTACTATGTTATCCCTAACATCAAGGATACAAGTGTTAGAATGTGGAGCCCAAACTCTGAAGCAAATCTCCATAAGGGGTCAGGTCGCGGGGGTCAAGGGGTAAATTTTGACTAAGTATTGCAGGCGAGCTCAGCATTCGACTGCCACAGCCGAAGTCAGAAATGAAGCAGTCGATTGAATGATTTGACTCATGCAGTCGAATGTCAACATGAAGGATTCGACTCATGCAGTCGAATGTCAAATGTGAATGATTTGACTCATGCAGTCGAATGTCAACATGAAGGATTCGACTCATGCAGTCAAATGTCAAATATTGAATCATTCAACTCCCTCTTACCAGGACAGGACTTTGCAGTTCTGAGGCGATTTAGAGACAGGACCCTTTTGCCCTTGTGTGTCTTGATTGTGGCGCCCTTTCCTCCTAGTATATAAAGGGAGGTTTTGTCCTCTTTGGAGGAGTGTGTGTATTTCTTGCAGAAGAAGTATTGAAGAAGCTGCTGTGGCCGTGGACGTAGGAAGGCTCCTTGCCTCCGAACCACGTAAAATCTGGTGTTCCTGTGTTCTTCTTCCTACCTCCTTCTATCTCTCTCTGGTATCTACGAGTGGGTAGTGTGAGAGAGTTGTCGCTGGTCTGAGTGTTGTCCACCCAACAACAAGTAATGTGTAAATTTTCATATATCTTTAGTTTGTTGGTTCTCGACCTAGTTTCTTTCTTTAGGTTAACTCTAACTATTTAGTTACAGCTAATAGTATTATCAAGGAGGAATTTTTTTTATCACAAAATGATTGAGTTCCTACAAAACCATTTTGTAGAAAGGGACGTTGGAGAGAACCTTCCAACTTTTTTGAATGCCATTGTTGCATAACTACCTCCTGATAGAAGCACAATGCTCTGTATTGGGATGACCAATACTCCATTTATATTGGTGCATTTGAAAGAGAGAGCTGAGATTCTTTGTCATCCATTTGTATATTCATTCCTTCGTGTACCTATCCAGCTTAAGAGTGACTATTAATTGCTATGTAATTTCTATTTGTAGGCAATGAATTGTGAATAGATAGTTAGTGAATTCAGATCTGTGGTTGATACTTTGACTCAACTTGTACTTAGAATGTAGATTGAAACTGATACAATTTGTGGATTCTCTAGTACTATAGTTCTGCAAATTTACTAAAAATTTCATTTCTCTTTGCTGATGGACTTTGGAGACTTAAAAAAATTGAATTCTTGGTTTGTAGGAGAAATTGTTGGAGATTTCACCCAAATTGTCAATCTTGTTAAGGAGTATAGGTTTCCTCAATAATATGAAAGGTGTTGTGAATGACTAAAACATGTGTTTCAATAAATGAATGTGGCTATGTTGATGAAGCGTATGAATGAATGAGATAATGTGAATGTGCATGAGTGGAAATGAACTTACGGATGGGGTGTAAAGTGAATGTGTGGATGTGATATCAGTGAATTCTGATATATCTAGGTGATTGTTAAAATATGAAATGTATTGAGCTCAGAAGAAAAATAAATCTTCAGAATGTATTAAGGTCGACTCCATAGTTCTTCTTGGGTCGACCTCACTGTGTTGCATTTTGGTCCTGAGAAACAAGGTCGACCCCACAGTTCTTTTGGGGTCGACCTCTTAACAATATTCTGGCAGATTGCTATAAAAGGAGTCGACCTCACCTTTTCAAGGGGGTCGACCTCTGCTTTTCTGAGGTATACCTCAATGCATCTATGGAGTCGACCCCAATATGCAGAGTTGTTCAAATTTGCTTTTTGAACATCTTTTTGACCAAGGTTGCTTTTCACCTACTTCCAAACGGGTATATCTCTGAAGAGGCTATATAAAAGACATCTGGGGGAAACTCTAGGCAAGGAATTTCGTGAAAAAGAGAGTCACCCTCAAAGAGTCACTTCTAACTCTCTCATTTAAGTGTTCTCTCCTTCTTGAGCTTCCAACATGCTAGATCTTTGGAGAAGGGAGTTTTTGGAGTAGATCTCATCTACTCAAGAGCTTCATCAATATCTGAATATCATCCTCTTATACTTTTCATCTGCTATCTATTGCTTTATCATTATTTACATTGTGATTCTTGTTTTGTTCTTTGTGTGAAGGTTTGATCCTTTCACATTCAATGTGGCAAAGCTGTGGCATCCCTTCTGGTTGGTGAAAGTCTAGGAGCTATAAAATACAGCTAGAGAGGCACGTTCCCCAGTTCAATCAATTGTGCACTCCAAAAGTTCAATGCCCTAAGTTGCAAATTGAAGGTTTGCAAGGATGTTTGTTTGCATGAAAGCAACATGTCGTTTGGTTGTTCCTGGCATTGATTTCTTTATCGAAAATTTATACAATGTTTTTTATTGTTTACAAAGAAAACTTGTTTGTTGAGTACTTGGAGTTCTCGGACTGCTAGCAAGTATATTTTTTCCCACTTCTTTTCTTATGGACACATTATGTTATTTACTTTTATCAGCTCTTAGTAAATAGAGTTTTTTTTTTGTGTACACGTATCTTATATTATTATGAAAATACTTTCTTTATTTTAGAACCCTAATGCTCATAAATTCAACTTAATGCACCGTCAGTAGAATTGTCTTACCTTAGTTTTTTTATTTTCTGTGGAAAAGATCCCATTGATGTTTTTTTTTATTTACCTTTTTTTAATGTCAATTTGATATTGATTATCTTAAGTTCCTTTTTGCATCTTAGTCAATTTGATATTATTAATTGTTTCAAACACCATTTGACTTTTGTTGTACTTCAGTCATCTTTTCATAATGATTGTGTGTTTCTAGAAATAAACAGAAGATTGTATTTTATTTGTAATGAAAAAAATGTAGTTAGTGATCAACGATAGATTACGTCCATGGCTAGTTAACATTAAGTTTTTTTTTGGACGGATTTATTTCTTCGTTAACCTGCCGTAATTTTATGTGGTGAAATCTTTATTTTATTTTTTTTAATTTGAAAATTATTGGGGACAGCTGGCAAACTATCCCTAATAATCTTATTGGAGACGGTTGATGAGTTGTCCCCAATAAGATTATTGGAGACGGCTGACCAGCCATCCCCAATAAATTTATTGGTGATGAATTTTCGCTCGTCTCCAATAACTTAATAAGATTATTGAGGACGATTCGTCAGCCGTCCCTAATAATTTTATTGGGGACGACTTTTCTTCAGTCGTTGTCATTGTATTGACGATGAATTTATTGGAGACGATTTGCGACAATTGAAAATCGTCCCTAATAATTTTTAAGATGACTTAATGATTTTGGCGACGACTCTCAACTGTCACCAATAACCTATCTTCTATTAGTGAACATTACCAGTTTGGCCAGGCTACGAGAAGTCCCCATCATAACCGTTCAATCAAAGATCTCATCGTATCAATTCGGTGTTCCCCCAACCCACCATGCATGCTGTGTTGGAGAAGCAATCCCGATCGTAAAAGTGTTGGGTACGCAGAGGCAGGAATGAGAGGGCATTATTATTCCATGTACAATTAGTATGGTTTGATAATTGATAATTGATATAATCCCCCCGCAGTTACTTTTGAGTTGTAGGGAGCGACCCGGTTAGGTGAGGGAGGGTTGAGAAGGATGCGCGGGCCCGGCCGGTGGGCGCCGCAGCCCCGGTCGGCACGATGATGGCAACCGTGACGTTGCCCCGGGAGATTTTTAGCTGTGGGCTGAGGAATAAACAACCCTTCCCCCACCTCCCCCGCGGCCAAAGACGTCCGAATTCATAGGTGTGCCTGGGTGGGCATATTCCTGTCATATTACTACTTAATCCACTCCCTGGTTCACGTCTATTGGTGGATTTTATGCTCGTACTGTGCACGAACTCCTCCTCATGAGGTGTGTCTAGTGGTGGGCATCACGGGTAGCCGGCGACAGCAGCGTAGAGTCTTGGTAAATTAACATATAATCAAAGAGTGGGGGTCATGAGGTCAAAAAAAAAAAGGGAGGTGGTGTTCGTCGTCTTGATGCGCCGCTGGTCGAGCACGCGATGTGGGATTCTACGTCTTGCTATTTGACTAGGAGGTAGGTCGTCGCGCGCGCCACTGCCGTGGGGTGGTGCGGTGCCAAATAGCCGTCCCGTGGCGCGCGTCTCCACCTCGTTGGCCAACGCCTGCATGTGGGGTCCATCAACACGAGAGAGAGAGAGGGAGAGAGAGAGCCAACACGAAGACGGACAGACGACGGAAACGACAGAACCGGGCCTTTCCGCGTGACGCCAGCCTTGCTAACCAGATAACCCGGGCGTCACCTCTTCATTCCTTCCCAGTATCAAAGAGATTAATGGGGTGTTTGGATGCATTATTTTAACAATTTTTTCTTTTAAATTTAAAAAAGAAAGAGGTCAGACATCTTAACTTGTTTGGTTACCAAATTTTTTTTTTAAAAGTAAAATTTTATCCTATGTAAATCTCTCTCAAAATAAAACAAGTGATAACCTATTTTTTAAAAAAATTACACACACCTCAGCCCTCCCCTGCCCCCAACTCCACCCGCCCCTGCCCTCCCCGGAGGGCGCCACCCCCCCCCCCCCCCCCCCCCCCCCCGAACCGCCACCCCCCCCCCCTGGCCCCCCCCGGCTTGCCCAGCCCCAGCCGGAACCCCCCCAGCACCGGCGGGCGCCCCCCCCCCCTCCGGCCCGCCCAGCCCCGTGTTGCTCCCCTGCCCCGGAGCCCCCCCGCACTGCTCCCCCTCCCCCGCCCCAGAGCCCCCCACCGACGGGCGCCCCCCCCGGCCCCCCCTCCCCCTCCCCAGCCCAAGAGCCCCCCATCAGCAGGCGCCCCCCCGGCCTGCCCAGCCCCCTCGCCCCCCCCCCTCCGGCCCCCCCGCCCCGGTGTTGCCCTTCCCCGAGCCCCCCCGCACTGCTCCCCCCCCCGCCCCCGAGCCCCTGGCACTGCTCCCCCGCCCCAGAGCCCCCCACCGGCGGCGCCCCCCCCCCCCCCCCCCCCCCCGCCCAGGCCGCGCCCCCCCCCGGCCCTGCTCCCCCTCCCCAGCCCCAGAGCCCCCCACCGGCAGGCGCCCCCCCGACCTACCCATCCCAGGCGCCCCCCATGGCCCCCTAGCCCCATCCCCAGCGCCCCCCCCCTCGCCCTGCTCCCCCTCCCCAGCCCCCACACCCCGCTGCTCCCCCGCCCCGGAGCCCCCCCTCCCCCCGATACTCTGTTCCCCTCCCCCGCCCCAGAGCCCCCCACCGGCGGGCGCGCCCCCCCCCTGCCCAGCCCCAGCTGGAACCCCCCCCCCCCCACCGCGGCGCACCCCCTCGGCCTTCCCAGCCCCAACCGGAACCCCCCTTCCCCCCCAGCACCGGCGGACGCCCCCCCCCCCGACCCGCCCAGCCCCGGCTCCCCAACCCCCCACCCAGGCCCTCCCCCGCCCCCCAGCCCCAGCCCCGGCACCCCCACCCCCCACCCAGCCCTCCCCCCCCCCCCCCCCCCCCGCCCCCCCCCCCCCCCCCCTGCCTCACCCCAAACATATCAATATAATTTTTAAAAATTTAGATGTTTTTATCAAACGGAGGACACCACGTTGTCATAATTTTAAATTTAAAATCAAAAATGAATCTAACATAAATTTTTAGATAGAAAAGGCTCTTCCATTTTTTTTAGACAAGTAAAGGCTCTTCCATTTACATTTCAACAAATAATACGGTACATGATTAGTAAAACCTGAAATAGCAAATCCATTGCATAATAGAAAAAAATCCAAACCTCACAATACAGTAACCTCAGAACGGTTCACCAAAATTAAGAAGAATGCACAGTAAGGTGCAACTTGTGCCAGTTTGAGAGAGAAGGAGCAAGATCTGTTTTGAAACATGATCTCTCATCTCCAACTGTACCAGCATCCATTGGAAACCAAAGAGGGCTGCAAATCTTTCGGCAACAAACGTCAACCAGGAGAGATCTCGAATGAAACTCACCAAATACTGGAGGAGTTAATGGGAGTACAACTACACGAGATCCTGAAGATGTCATTCTCAAGAGATCCACAAGAGGAATGAAAAGTAATGGTGAAGATAGAGATAAACGTGTAAGGTGAGGTTTAGAATCACAATGAGCAGATGCTATGAAATGCTAGGCCCAAGACAAATCAAATAAAACCTCCTCTAAGATGACAAGAATAGAAATACTAAAACTAGGGTTAAGATCTCCAAAAATGTGAAAGAGATTAGAGCAATGATAGATCTAGAAATTTTATTTAGTGAGATCACGCTAAAAATTAGGGTGTACTTACAAATTTTATTTACAATCCAGTGGGGTCACTCTATTTTAAAAAAAATCAACAAAAATTAACTTAATAGAAAATTTTAAATCTTTTAATAAAATTTAAAAGTTCAGTGGGGTCATGTGACCCCACTGAATATGATCTAGATCAGTCCATAGATCAGAGCTACAGTTCCTTCTTCAAAGAAAAAGACCACAAAATGGAGCCTAGAAGACTACCGACTAGAAAAGGGGAGGCCCTCACAAGCACCCTCTACGACAAAAATCCATGCACCTTAGGTGGAACCAAACACAGATCAGCAAATGGCGCTCAGACAAAGAAGAGGGAAGGGGAAGCTAGGGTTCATACCATTGTGAAGGAGCTTCGGCCGAAGGGGAACAAATAGAGGCGGCAAACCACTCACTATGGTTGCCTCAATTCGCTCCAACATGATGACGAACTAGAAGCAAAATGGCACCTGTAGTGATGAACAGAGAAGAGAAAAGTGGGGGGGGGGGGGGGGGGGGGGGTGGAAGAGGGCCTACTTAGGGCTTTCCCCTCCCCACCCAACCAGAGCTCAAGTCAAAGACAATCTGTAGTATATTGACCGTTCGGATCGAGGTTTAGTGGTTGTGGTGGCCAGTGTGTGGCCTATGGTGTGTGTTTTCGGTGTTTAGGCAGGTTGTGAAGCTTAGTGGACCGAGAGATTGGGCCCAGAGCACCCACTGATTATCTGTCTGTGAATGCGACAGAGCTGAGCGTCGTGTTCTAAACGTGATAGTCCAGGGCGTCTCATTCTTGTTACTATCATTTGTGGTCATCGTTTGCATGTCCGCCGCGTGGTGCACACTGGGCGGCCTGCTGGCGTTAGCAATGAGAAGGCGACGACCTCACTCGTCGGTTTAGGTCACGACGGTAGGGTGCGTCGCGTTCTCAATGTTGAGGGGCTATTAGCCTAGGTCGGCCAAACAGAGCTTAGAAGCTTTGCTCGGCCAAGAAGAAGGGGTTTTGCCATGGTTTTTGGGCGATTCGGGGTATTGGAGTTGTTTTCGGCGTGGTCTCGCCGCAAGGACGTGGTATGGAGTGGGGGAAAGGGTAGGTTATTATCGTTCTTCGCGTTCTTCATGAAGGTAGGGAGATTCCACCTTGTTTCTCGTTGTGGATTGTGTGTTGAGCATGTGTAGCTTGTTAAACGTGATGTAATTGATAGATAGCATGCTAGAGCAATGATTAGAGCATGAATAACTACTTTTATGGTGTTTTGCATGGATTGTGTAGGGATTCTGGAGATGGAAACCCGGTTTTAGGGTTCTTTCTGTGAAGGCGACAGACAAGGGCGTCGCATTTAGAACGCAACAGCCCGACCCGTCGCGTTATTCTTCAGAATGCGCTGCATCGAGGCATTGCGTTCTGAAGGCGAAAGGAACTCTCATCGCATTCAGGCCTCCGAGGATAAAGGGTTCTTGCATGCTTATGTGATTATCGTATTATTTCTGGTTATTGATTATGGTAAAGATAAGCGGTGCATTGGCACTTGTTGAGATTGAGAACAATGGTGTTCACGTGGTTTGTGTGTGCATGGCGAGTAGTACGACGCCTACTGTGGTTACCTCTCTAGTCGCTTATCTCAGGTTTTGTGTGAGCCAGGCACATTAGTGGTCGGGGTTTGTCTCGGTACTTGTGTACCGTCGAGGTCTGTGTCATCTTCCTAGACACCCTCACTCTTGTGCAGAGTTGTACATCCGGCTGAGGGAAAGATGACAAAGGGACAACGACTTGTGAGAGTTTTTGTTTGTCACTTGTAGCGCGCTCGTGGTTGGGGGTTACGGACACCAGTAGATGTACTGGGCCCTAGCTAATCCTGTTTTCAGTGCCTCACTTTAGGGAGCTCAGGCCGGAGTCACTAAAGGTGCCAGGCATGGGCCTGCGGTAGTGTGGTCCGCAAGTGTGGTATTGGTTGGTCTCCACAGTTCCTTGACTTGTGGTGGAGCGGCTGCTGGACCTTTCGTCCGTGGCTGCGAGGCTGAGAAGTAGACCTGTGTGGTTTGTTCGAGTTAGTTGCTGGTGTCGCGAACCAGTCTTCGTGACCCGAGTGTGGCATTTTCTACTTTAGCTCGTACACTTGGGCGAGGCTTGCCGTTTATTTATTAAAGGTTGTTTCCAGTTAGCTTGAGATAATTGTTATTTACAGCTTTAATACCATGCGTAGATAGTTCTATAAATTGCCTAGTGTAGCTTCTTGTTACTGCACCTTGTGAGTTCAGTTTTGTACGGCTTTTGGGGGAGTTTCTCTACTAAGCTAGTGACTTGCGAGGCTCACCCTACCCCTTTCAGGTAGGGCTGCCAACGGGTCAGAGTCGGAATCGGAAATGGGTGTTTCCGCTTCCGCTGAAATTTCGGAGTCGGAATCGGAAATGGGTGTTTCCGCTTCTGTATCCATTTCCGCTTTCTATCGGAAAATTGGAAATGGAAACGGAAACAAAACAGAAACTTCGGATGTAACAACATCTATACAATTAGAATTTATTTATAAATTTGCAAGTACATTAATTATTAAATTTATGAATAATTTCAAATGTAAATTTAATAATCTTTTCTACCATATCTTCTCCATCATGTACATTATAATGACCCTTACTAAATGAAGTGTAACAAGATCAAATTAGTATGATAAAATCATATAGTTATATATAATGGTTGAGTAATAGATAATCAATATATGTAGATATAAATAGAAAAAACTAATTGGGGGTACTTGTCGGAGGGTGTTAATTTTTTCCTCGTCCCTATCAGAATATTGGAAGACGTAGAGTCCTTCATTTTTGCCTGGTTTAATTTGGAGTCCCTACTTTTGAGACGTCACCATTTACGACCCTCGATTCACAAGTTCCATCTCTTTTGCATCCATCTCTTTTTTCCATTCCCGTCTTATCTTTCCGTCCTTTCGAATGCAATGCAGTGACATGTCCGCCTTTCTATCTGCCTCCACCATCCATGGAAGTTGGACTTACATAATGTGTATCGCACTTACATAACGTGTGTTTCGCACTTACAACAACCATTGACATCACTTAGACATTGTACGTAAAGAATAATTATAGAAGATGTTAATTCATTTAGGATTGTGGGGCGGGTTGCTACAAGTTCTTTTGTTGTGACCTATTTGTTTGCACCTTGAACAAATATGCGCATTTAAAAGGACGGAAGGGTAAGACGGGAATGGAAAAAAAGAGATAGATGCAAAAGAGACGGAACTCGTGAATCGAGGGTCGTAAATGGTGACGTCTCAAAAGTAGGGACTCTAAATTAAACCAGGTGAAAAAGTAAGGACTCTATGTCTTCCAGTATTCTGACAGGACGAGGAAAAAAGTAACACCCTATGACAAGGACCCCCAATTAATTTTTCCATATAAATATTATTAGAGAAAAAAGCTACCATATATGATGATACGAGAGAGTGACCACTAACCAATAATTGGGACAAGAATAGATGACATTTACATATAGATGGGAGGTGAGAGACAATGAGTTAAAAATTTAAGAGCCAAAGCTTCGAGTTTGAGGAGATTTTATTATAACAATATTATATAATATATATTAAAAGTTACCAGAAACGGAAACGGAAAAGCGGATGCGGAATTGGGTGTTTCCGCTTCTGCATCCTATAAGAATTCGGATATCCATTTCCGCTTCCGCTAAACTATCGAAAAGTTCTTTTCGGAGTTCCACATCCTATAAAAAATGCGGAAATGGGTCGACTAAGCGGAAATCGGAGGTCCATTGGCAGCCCTACTTTTAGGTAAGGAAGAGCAAGAGGCTTCCTGCCCTTCGTCTAGGTCGGAGCCGCACCACAGCGAAGTTGGGTCTACACCACCAGCAGTGTAATCTTTCTTTTTGTTTACCTCGGGGTATGCCCCAAGTTGTTGTTGTACATTGAGTTTGACTCTAGTTGAAAACTGGCTATTGTAATCACGGGATTTGCTCCCCAAATAATGATGATAAAAATAAAGAAAAGGACCGTGATCGCCACCAAAGTAGTTGCAAAGAGGAATAGTACGAAGAACAGATGCTAACTACCTTGGAAAGAGGAAGAAAAGTGCAGAAGGGTACCTGGTCCTGTGAATGCGACGTGCAAGCCGTCGCCTTCTATGGAATGCGACAAGGAGGGTGCCGCTTTCTGGTTCCCTGAACGCGACGTGAAAGCCGTCGCCTTCTTGAGATCGCGACCAGATGTGTGTCGCCTTCTGCTTCAGAGGATGAAGACTGTGGGTTTTATTCTTTCTGCTCCTCATCCGTCCAAGGGGAAAGAGTCTCATGCTGTTACTGTCTTCTACAACCTTCCAATGATATCAAAACAACAAAACACCCATTCGACAAACGTTTGGTGTAGAATCTATCACAAAATAATGAGTGAACCTAAAATAATTGGGGGGAACTCATGTGGGGTGGTGTTTTAACCCCTTTGGGTGATTAAAAGAGGTGTGTGTGGAGTGTACTAATGTAAATCTACAAAAGAAACAGATCTAAACATGCAAGTATGAAGAGAAAAATCAAGAAGAATAGGAGAGAGAAAGTGTAGATGATGAGAAAACACCCTGGGGCACTTCCTGGTCATTTGGAGGCTGAGAGGTCTTCTGGGAACTCGTAGCTCTCTGGGAGAGGAAGAAGCAGACGCAGGCCTTGCCCTAAACTGTGCCCTGTGAAGAGTTTTATATGTGATTATTCATGAACGGGCTGAGAGGGGAATAATGAGTTGGAGTCCGACTTTGGGCAAGTATGCTTGTGCAAGGGGGGTCAGAACGTAGCAAGGAAGGCCTAAGGAAAGTCTCCTCCGAGTTTGGAAGGATTTGGAGATCTCTAGACCCACCAAAAGACAGATTATTCATGAATAGCAAGGGTCCAAGTCTGAATAGGAAAGGCCACGTTGCATGGTTCTGTGAAGGAAACAAGAATGCGACAGGCCCAGCATCGCTATCAGGACGCGACGCCTCGATACATCGCCTTCCATTGAGGGAAGTCTTGAAGCATTTTCTGGCGAATTTTCATGGAATTAAATGGTCAAATGAGAACGCGACGTATCGAGTTGTTGCCTTCTGAAGAAACTTGAACGCGACAGGAGAAGCGTCGCTTTATGAATGTGAACGCGACAAGAATGTTGTCGCCTTCATAATCTTTCAGCATATGGCTTGATCAAAGTGTCTAATCTCCTTGCATGGGTATCAGATTGGCACACGGTTTGAGGTGTTGGATTCCCAACTCAGAGAGCTACGAGATGATGATGAAGACTGATTGATTTGACCAAGAAGAACTCACCAGGGCGACGAACTAAATAGAAAAGATGCCATGATCAGAAAAAGTCAGCTAGACGATGATGACCCAATGTGGGGCGTCAATGATGTGACAAAGAATTTGGCTCAGCTTATGGGCCAGAAATGGGTGTCTACAGATTGCCCCTCCTTGATGCCTTCTTTGCAAGGGAGTGGAGCGATAGTGAAGCAGAGATGGCATGAAATGACGATGTAGTGGAATGAAGCGGAATGAGATGAAAAGCGGGCATCAAGGTAAAGAGACACCCATTCTGAATGAATAAGCAGCGGGAATTATCCGGCGATCTTCGAACATGGCTGGAACAGAGTGCAAGGATAGTTCCAATCTGGGATGAATAAAGATCAAAAGAAAAGAAAGGATCAACCTCTTGATGATGAGGTACCCTGGCCATGTTAGGCTTGCAGGTTTCGTTTATTAGGGGATAGGTGCTCTCCCGGTGGGTCGATTCGACTCTGGCCTTCGAGCGATTCACGACTAATGAGCGGATCAGTGGGGAAGGGATGACTGATATAATGAATGGGGATGAGAGGAATCCTAAATAGGAAGCATACTGGCAAACCGGACTGAGCAACTAGCTCCAAGAAAGCTTTCAAATTCGGAGTGGAATGGATTCCTTGTCCGAGAAATGAAGATCTGGTTGGGACATCATTGAGAAGCTGGCTTTGACTAATCATAAAATGTGAAGCTCAAAATCCTAAATGATGGATGTTGGGCTAAAAGAAAAAGAAATCATAAAATAAAATGCAAAGAAAAGAAGAAAATAACAAATACTCAAGGATAATATTGCTAGACAAGATGAGCAAGGGTCAAGACACTTCGCATCCCCTGCGTGCAATAGAATCCATCGTCCCCAAGCCATACCATCTAACGGCCTATCCAACGATTAACAGTGCACACTTAGATCATCCTCGTTTTTGTTGAAGGGGAACTTAGATCCTAGAACACACTGAGAACTAGCTGGTCCTTAAGATGATATAGTAGGGTAGATACCATATAGTAATGCAGAGATTAGGTGAGAAATACTTACCTGAACTTACCTGACGAGCCTTCTTTTGGATTTTCTGATTTTTATGGATTTCATACATCTTCCGATTTTTATGGATTTTTAAAATAAATAAAGCAATAAAGAACAAGACAAAACTCAATTTGCATCAAAACAATTGAAAGATTTAAAGCACAAGTGCAAATACATCTCGAATTGGCAATAAGAATCACGACAATGTAAAGAAATCAACCAACACTTGTTCAAACACAGAACGCGACAATCTGGTTGTCGCTACCAGAACATGAACGCGATGATGAACCTGTCGCGATGGGGTGGCGACGTGTCAATACGTCGCGACCTCAGTTTTTGTGCCCAGAGCGCAATGGGCAACCCGAGGGCTCCATGTTTGCTTCCCACTTGGACTCCTAGAGTTCCCTAGTCCTGTTCTAACTCCCATTAGCCCTTCTAAACTCTCTCCCATCATGAATAGGAGTTCTAAATGCCTATAAGTAAGGGGGAAGAGGCCAAATTCGGAGTTCACACCCTCCCTTCTTCTCTTTAAGCCCTCAAGTCTCCCATGGCCATGAAGAGAGCTCCAAGTGCTCCCATGGATGGAGACGTCTTACAGCGAGCTCTTGAGGCTGACGGAGGTTCCCAATCATCTGAGTAGCAATGCCAACATGCGAGAGGTGTGTAAAGTTGTTTTTTTGAATTTATGTGATTTTAAGCTCCGAATTTCCACATTAATGCACCTTCTTCTCCTTCTCCTCTCTTTTTCTTTTCTTCTTCTTCTCTAGATCTTTCCTGGCTCCCGCCGATATTCTAAGCTCAATTGGATAACACCCATGATCAAAATCCTACCCATGCATGTGATCCACGCCTTGAGAGAGTGGGGTTTGGGGGGTATCTTAATAGCCGCCCACAATTATCATAAGATTTCATTTGATTGGCATATCATAACCGCCTTGATAGAATTATGGCACCCACAAACCCATACTTTCCTTTTCCCAAACTTTGAGGCCACCGTCTTACTTAAGGAGGTGGAAGCGTTCATGGCTTTACCCAAGACCACATGGGGAGATGAGCAAAAAGACTTGTTATACCGTTGAGCCCATTAATCCTAAACTCATCCTAGGTGAATTTATGATGGATCCCGAAGATGTGTATACCATGATTAGCCCTCAACATATTCACCTAATCCCCTTGTCTAAGTAGGTCATATCTCATTGCAAGAATAAGTGCGGGAATTACCAAGAGATAGCCAAAGTCGTGGCCATATGCTTGTGTGGGGTGGTTCTCTTCCCGTTCGGAGATCACCTCTTAGACCATGTGAACTTGAGCGCCATTAGCGGGGTTTGGCGGGGACTTAGCCTCTCTCATGCGGTCCTAGCCGTCCTTTATGCGGGACTCACATCGGCGGCTACGAGGGGCCCACTCTACGGCTCTATGATCCACTTAGAGTGCTGGTTGGGAATGAGGATAAAGTTCAAACCTGTAGAAAACCCCACTACAGAGAGCCAGATCTTTGGGTGCCATCCTTTGTGCTTCAATGGCAGAGCGGCCAAATTCTCCGATCGTGTCATGTGTAGGACAGCAGATAAGAAAACTCAGAGTGCATGGCGTCTATACCTCAACACACTTCTGATGGAGCACTTCTCCATGGACATAGCGATGGTACGCGGAGTGGATATACGGCTTCCCCTTAGACGTGGACTGGACCTATAGACTTCCAGGTCGGGAAACCTAGGACAAAGCTACTTTAGCCGTCACACTTGCCTCCCATGAAAGCCCATGCGGAGTGCTCTAGTGATGTGGTGTGTGTGTGCCACTCAAGACCTACCACCCACGGTGCACGAGGAGCATGAGGCATACCAGGCGTACCTCAGAGAGTACAGAGAGTTTCGACCACGTGGGGACCACGAGCTTGTGAGAGAGACTTGACTGTACTTTTGGAGATTTTTGAAAGATTTGACGTGTTGAGAGAATGAGAGTGATGTATCAGACACTTTATGATTATTTTCACCTTTTATATGATGTATGCATTTAAAATTTTGCAGTGAAAATGTGAATTTTTAGGAGTTCTGTGAACAGACTGAGAAGGCGACAGAAAAACTGTCGTGACCTGGAACGTGACAAGTCAACCATCACGACCTTGTTTGAGAACACGACTGAAGGCCTGTCGTGACCCTAAGTGAACACGACAGCCCCATTGTCGCAACCACAGGTCCCGAGGCGATTTGAATACTGGGCCCACAGTCATAGCGCCTCTTTCCCTCTTTCTTTCCGTTTCTTCCTTCTTCTAGCGGCAGAACCCCCCTTCCTCTTCCTCCTCCCTCCGGCGAGCCCCCCTTTCACTAGCGGCGGCGGCTGCCCCTGCATTCTTCTCTCTTTCTTCCAGTCTTCTTCCCCTATCTTTGCTTCTCTCTTCGGCGGCCCACGGCGATGGAGGGTGGCGACGATGGAGACAGTGGTGTGCGCTCAAAGAGGTCCAAACAGACCATCAGCCATCGGTAGATGGCAGAGGAGGCTTCTACGGCGACAGGGGAGGAAGCTCCGGCCCTCCCCATGGAGGTAGACACCCCAGAGGCTCCGGGCGTGGAAGAGGGGCCCAGCCCCAAGAAGGTGAGTGGCCAAACCCGACCCATGGTATGATTGGTGACGTAGGCGGTGTAACACGAAGTGCTAGGCACTCATGTAGGGCATTTGCCCAAGGTGAGAGTCACCGAGGATCGGCCATTGGCCGTCCTCGGTCATCCTGTGAACGCTATAGAGTTCTTGTCGCAATACCAGGCAGAACGCGACACACTGGGTGTCGCGTTCAAAAGGTGACTGGTCGAGCCGTCGCCTTCATGAACCTGAACACGACGCCCATCGTGTCACATTCAGAAGGCAACAGAGACCTTGTCGCGATGAACAGACTGCTTATTTTGTGGACTTTGACTGATTTTATTCTTTTCATGGCTGTTTTGCAGAGCGAGCTGCGGTCCCGACTAGGGTGGGCCGTCGTCCAGGCAGTCTACTATGGACTGTCGGACTTCTAGAGGACGAGATTGGAGGAGATGGGGTTCGGCCCCTTCCTTAGATTGGACGAGCTCACGCCCGACGTGGCGTTGAGCGTTGGGACCCCGAGTGCCACGCCTTCCTCCTCCTGTGGGGTCACATGATCCCCACATTGGAGGACGTGGTACGGATCAACAGTCTGAGGGTAGACAGCCAAGCGGTGACAGGGGTGACCTACACATGCTATCAGGAGATGGTAGAGAGACTCATGGGATTTGAGTTGACGAGGGAGAGATCATCCCTGGTGCCGAGGACGAGGCAGCAGGCGAGCCTGGGAGTGGTTGACGCTCGCCACCAGACAAGAGAGGGCCAGGCGGAGTACATGGCCCAGTTGACGGATGTAACGGCCATGGATATTTATACCCAATAAGGGTCCATATCCAGATCTGCCTCCCGCGATTGGACCGGAGTCTCGCAAGGGATATCACTAACACGTGTCCAGTAAGAAAATAAAAGACCACAAGGACAGTATATAGCACAGGAAAGTACAAGTGTATATAACTGTAAACCACAATGTACAAAAGTCCCATTACAAATATACATCTCCAAATAAAAAGTACAACTACCTAGGGCATACCCCGAGGGAGCACAAGCTCACACAACTCAACTACTCTACTGCTAGTGGTACAAGTCCGCCACAAATGCCTCTGCTAGCCACACAAAACTGGCTAACACCTGAAACAGACTCTAAGGGAGTGAGCCTCAACAAGTCATCAGCTCAGTAGGGACCTCCCACACCGAAAACACAACTTCTCAAGAGACCTCAACTCCAGAGTGTCTCAATGGCAACACCGGTAGCCGAAGCATAACACGCACACAAAAGTGTGTTAAACAACCACTAATTATAACACACCGGCTAAGCCCCGGTCTTCAGAAACTAAAGGGAAACACATGACAAGCTTAACACCGCTAGTCCGCCCTACTACCAAACCACCTCGACCACAAGCCTCACCAGCAGACCACTGCCTAAGCTATAGTCTCATAGGCAAACCAGCCGCACAAGGCATCAGATTGGAAACAACCAACCAACACCCACATACCAAACCATAACTAGAAATACACGGTGCAAATATAAATAACACACAACACATGGAGAGTCACACCACAAGACCTCCACAGTACGCACGGTCTCACCTCAACCCAACTGAGGCCGGGACGCACGTACCACCACAACACAACTCTACCCACGAGAGGTACATGTACGTTCTACCACGAGGTACAACACCGAACCACAGAACCGTGCCACCTTCAGGGCACACCACAACGGTTAACGGTTTTACGATTATAACCTTAACCAGCGGTTCACACACAAACCACAACCTATGGTCAAACACGAGTTGGTACGGAGACGACGCCACCAGTCGAGAACGGACTACTGGTTCATGATGCCAGTATCCAACCCAGACAACAAAGCACAAGAACTACCTCTTAGTCTCGCAGTCACGGACGAAAGATCCAACTGTCGCTCCACAACAACAAGCCAAGAACAGTGGAGACCAACTAACCACCACAACCTGCAGGCCACACACCCCACAGGCTCAAGCCTAACACCTTTAGGGGCTCTGGCCGAGAACACTAAAGTGAGGCACTGGAACAGGACTAGCTGAGGACCAGTAAGTCTACTGGTGTCGTCCCTCAACCACGAGCGCGCTACAAATGGCCGCACACCCACAAACACAAGTCGTTGTCCCCTGCCATCTATCCCCTCAGCCGAACGTACTACTCAAACACAGGAGTGAGGGTGTCCAAGAAGACGACACAAACCTCGATGGTACTCCCGTACCGAGACAAGCCCTAAGCACCCGGTGCTAGGGTGACCGACTAGAGAGGTATTCCGAAATAGGCGTCGGACCACCAGACTCGGAAAACACTCAAACCACAATAAACGATCCTTTATTATAAACCACGGTATACAAGTTTCAAGCTTAGCTTGTCAACAGTCACCATGTGACCTCCAAGCCAATCAACGCCGACACATACACAAACCACGATATACACACTTATACAACCTTTCTTATAAACCACAGAACACAGGTGTAAGGTATCACTTATCACTGGTCACCATGTGACCCTTAAGCCACCCTACACAGTTCATTCACAATTCATATTAACCACATTAATGTTGTCTATCATTGGTCATCACATGACCTCCATGACAACACACCACACCTATACACATTAATCGCTAAGCACTTATCTTAATACATGAACATGCTTAGCATAAAACATAAGCATGCTACAATATATACAAACTTACTAGACTAACTATCTTAAACCTTATATAACAATAATCACAAGGCCTGGGCTAAGTTCTCACCAGAACCTCATAGCCCAGCCAACTGAACTCAGCCTCGGAACCTGAAACGCGTCCAACACAGGCGCCGCCACTTGAATCGCGTCGACCATACCAGACGCTATTCAAAATGTTGTCGCGACAGACCTTAGCGACGTGACCAGGTCGCGTTGGCCCGATACAACGCCACTAGACCCGATCGGTCAGACCTTCGGTCAACACTTAGTCATGTCCAACAACACAGACGTGTTTCCACATGAACACATCAGGTCAACCAGATGCGACATCAACGCCGCCTTAACATGACGGACAAAACTAGAAACACATCGGCTCAGTGCGACGCGTTCACATGAACGCATCGGCTGTCCTAGCCGCGTGTCAACAGAGACAGTGGGTTCAGCTCACGGGCCGAACCCCACCTTCCCCACGGGGAGTCCATACATAAATCCGGTGCAAATTCCATTCTAAAGTATTAAACAGTACAAACTAAACATAACAAACCACCCTCACTTGCACCACCCCTTAAATCCCATTCAAATCCTTTCAAAACATCATAAATAGGGTAGGAAGTCTACCTACCGGCAAAAGATGTTGAAGAACGCCCAAAAACCTCCTTGTCGATGACACGGCCATGCTCCAAGCACCGTCCTCACGTGGTTCCCGCGCCGCACGAGCCATCTGAAAGCAAGAATCACCGGAAATCCGCCGGAGAAGCTCCACAGCATCTCCCCTTGCGTCGGACAGAGCATCCTCTGCTCTGTCTGGCCGAAACGAAGCCTCTAACACACTTTTGCAAATCGCTTCCGTAACAGACGTCGCATTTAACTTCCTTAAACGTGTCCACCTAATCCAACACCATATAGAAACTGCGCCACGTATCGCAGAGGCGGTTCCCTGAATCGCATCCGGCATGTATGAGACGTTCAAATCGCGTCGCCTACCTCCGCCGCGATTCCAAACAGTGAACCAGCACTTCAATTGGGCTGGCATATCCAGCCCACACTGCTCACTCTATGCTCAAAAAAACCAAACACAGCCCATTGACCATCTCTTGGTCAAGAACACCACACATAGACCCGATAAACCCGGATCCGAATGACCGTACTCTTACATTACTAACACCTAGAAAGAAATGTCGTCCTCGACATTCAGGGAGAAACCATGGCAAGTCAGACTAACACCTAAAAAGAAATAAAGCCATATACAGAACAAGTAGGATACACTTTCTCTACTCTTATCTTTCAAATCACTGCACATGGACTACCTTGATCTGCTTATTCTTATATCTTTCCTACTTTACCTTTCTCTTTCATAATTGTTCTGCTCTTCCTTTCTCTTTATTTCTTTCATACTTGCTCTGCCCAATTGGTACGATCCATTCTTCCTTTACTTTCTAGCCGCAAACAATTCCACCTTGATGTTGACGCTTTATCTCCTTGGACTCAACCTGCTTCCACATTTTCTGGCTGTGCTTGCAACATTTCTTTCTAGGCTGCTTTACTTCCTCAATTTGTTTACTAAACACTGCTCCACTGTAGTGCTTTAACATATCATAACCTCTTTCTATTCTAAATTTTTCGGTGTCATTTCATTTCTGGGCCGCTCCTCTTGCTCAAAACCTTTCACTTAACATTGCCACCCTTAGGTGCTCTGCCATATTAAATTCTGCCTTAAGTTCTCAAATTTCTTTATGCCTTTCCTTTCTCTGCTCGTCACTGCCAACTGACACTCTGCTTCATCCGTATTCATATTCTTAACTGCCAGCTTTCTCACAAAGAATCAATTACCATCTTTGAATTTCCTGCCTCTTTATACCATTCTTCGTGTACTGCCTTAACTCATATCTGATCAAGAACCACTTCCCCTTTGCTCAATTGTGTACATACCTCAAACTTTTCTTTCAATCAAGCAAATCTTGGATAATCTGGGAATATATGGTATTCCTTGCTTCTGCTACGCCACTCTGATCACACTGGACATTCGGCAAAATGTTCCTCGAATTTTGCCCTCATCATTATTTTCAATTAATGTCCACTTTCACCATTACTCTATTTCTAACTGCACTCAATTCTCATTTTACTCACTCCTCAATTCATCTTTCTCAATCTTTTAACACTGGAAGAAAATACCTGAATTCCTGATCTGCTTCCTTTTATATTTCAATTCTGGTTACGCCACAGACTTCATTTTCGAATGCTACCACACTGCTACCGACATACCTTACTCTTCATATACCTTCCTGGCTTTAAATAACATCTTCCCTAGCCAACTAATCATATCACAATCATAATCTTTCAAAATACTCTTTAACTGATCTGCTTTTGCTCTCAAATCAAATTCAGAAATACCTTTATCAAAATACACTTCTATTTAATGAAATCTTTTTCTGTGCACTGGCTTGCAAGCCTTTGCTGAACATTTCCTGAACCATCCGATTATATATGCTTCTTAATCCACTATACTCTTTCTTTGTCTGGTCAATAATACTCAACTAATCTGTACTACCAACTGCCAATATTACAACCGCGATATATTCTTCTGAAGCACTTTATTAACTGGCTAGCCTCAATACATCCTTCACACTGTAATTATTATTACTATCTAATCTTCTTTTCATTCATGTTCTGCCCCAGCCAAACTCTGACATATCTCTTTCAAATTCCATAATCTGTTCTGCCTGATTCCATAACCAAACACAACTTCTAATCATTACTAATTCTACAGTCTTCAATAAAGTCTTTTGCAGAACCTCCACAAACTATCGTCTGCCACGCAGATATCTTTCTTCCACAAATCTCTATTATCTCAATTTCTTTGCACCATCACTATTCATAGCAACTCTTTATTCCCGAACTCGCAGATACAACCATTGCTAATCACACACATCTTGAGTCTAGCTACCACAACTCTTGTGCCTCTGCTATCATTTTCTCATCTTGGGCTGATCCACTTTATACATTTATCCTAAATTTTTCCTTACTACTCTAATCACACTATTCACCAAACTGTTCCTTGATATCAACTAGCACAAATCTCAACACAATGATCACCTCTGCTAAGGTTCTCAACCATTAATGCAGACTAATTTGTCTTTAACTATACACTGCTCTATTCCTCATTATACATCTGTTTCCTTTGCTATTCCATCATATCTTCCTTTATCTCTATCTCTACCCATTTATGTTTCTCACTAAAACATTCTTCCTGGATTTCATAGTTGAATCACTAATCCCGCGGGTTTCATGGCTGTGGATTCCTTAATCAACTTAACTGGCCTTTAACACACTGAATTTCTATCTCTAATCTTACCATTTTTCTGTCATTTCTAACAACTGCTGGGTTTATACGCAACCTTTTTCATAATCTTTCACTTTTCACAAACTGCATTTCTTCCTATCCATATCTGCTCCTGCTACTATCAACGGCTGCCCGACTAGCACATATTTCACATAACAAAAACTACGTAAAAACCATTTTAAATCACGTAAAACTGCAGACTTACTACCAGTAGTGGACATTAATCCATGTATTGGGACATTGTACCTTTAATGTCTTTTCATATTCTAACTAGACCATTGCTCTGATACAAACAGTAACGGCCCTAGATATTTATACCCAATAAGGGTCTATATCTAGATCCGCCTCCCGCGATCAGACCGGAGTCTCTCAAGGGATATCACTAACACGTGTCCAGTAAGAATATAAAAGATCACAAGTACAGTATATAGCACAGGAAAGTACAAGTGTATATAACTGTAAACCACAATGTACAAAAGTCCCATTACAAATATACATGTCCAAATAAAGAGTACAACTACCTAGGGCATACCCCGAGGGAGCACAAGCTCACACAACTCAATTACTCTACTGCTGGTGGTACAAGTCAGCCACAAACGCCTCTGCTAGCCACACGAAACCAGCTAAAACCTGAAACAGACTATAAGGGAGTGAACCTCAACAAGTCACCAGCTCAGTAGGGACCTCCCACAACGAAAACACAACTTCTCAAGAGACCTCAACCCCAGAGGGTCTCACTGGCAACACCGGTAGCCGAAGCATAACATGCACACACAAGCGTGTTAAACAACCACTAATTATAACACACCGGCTAAACCCCGGTCTTTGGAAACTAAAGGGAAACACAAGACTAGATTAACACTGCTAGTCCGCCCTACTACCAAACCACCTCGACCACAAGTCTCACCGGCAGACCACTGCCTAAGCTATAGTCTCGTAGGCAAACCAGCCGCACAAGGCATCGGATTGGCAACAACCAACCAACACCCACATACCAAACCATAACTACAAATACACGGTGCAAATATAAATAACACACAACACGTGGAGAGTCACACCACAATACCTCCACAGTACGCACGGTCTCACCTCAACCCAGCTGTGGTCGGGACTCACGTACCACCACAACACAACACTACCCACGAGGGGTACATGTACCTACTACCACGAGGTACAACACCGAACCACAGAACCATGCCACCTCCAGGGCATACCACAACGGTTAACAGTTTCACGATTATAACCTTAACTAGCGGTTCACACACAAACCACAACCTGTGGTCAAACACGAGTCGGTACAGAGACGACACCACCACTCGGGAACAGACTACTGGTTCATGACACCAGTATCCAACCTAGACAACAAAGTACAAGAACTACCTCTTAGTCTCGCAGTCACGAACGAGAGGTTCAACTGCCGCTCCACAACAACAAGCCAAGAACAGTGGAGACCAACTAACCACCACAACCTGAAGGCTACACACCCCGCAGGCCCAAGCCTAACAACTTTAGGGGCTCCGGCCGAGAACAATAAAGTGAGGCACTGGAACAGGACGAGCTGAGGACCAGTACGTCTACTGGTGTCGTCCCTCAACCACGAGCGAGCTACAAATGGCCGCACACCCACAAACACAAGTCCTTGTCCCCTATCGTCTTTCCCCTCAGCCGACGTACTACTCAAACACAGGAGTGAGGGTGTCGAGAAGATGACACAAACTTCGACGGTACTCCCGTACCGGACAAGCCCTAAGAACCCGGTGCTAGGGTAACCGACTAGAGAGGTATTTCGGAATAGGTGCTAGGACCACCAGACTCGGAAAACACTCAAACCACAATAAACGATCCTTTATTATAAACCACGGTATACAAGTTTCAAGCTTAGCTTGTCAACGTCACCATGTGACCTCCAAGCCAATCAACGCCGACACATACACAAACCACGATATACACACTTATACAACCTTTCTTACAAACCACAAAACACAGGTGTAAGGTATCGCTTATCACTGGTCACCATGTGACCCTAAACCACCCTACACAGTTCATACACAATTCATATTAACCACATTAATGTTGTCTATCATTGGTCATCACATGACCTCTATGACAACACACCACACCTGTACACATTAATCGCTAAGCTCTTATCTTAATACATAAACATGCTTAGCATAAAACATAAGCATGCTACAATATATACAAATTTACTAGACTAACTGTCTTAAACCTTATATAACAATAATCACAAGGCCTGGGCTAAGTTCTCACCAGAACCTCATAGCCCAGCCTCAGAACCTGAAATGCGTCCAACACAGGCGCCACCACTTGAATCGCGTCGACCATACCAGACGCTATTCAAAATACTGTCGCGACAGACCTTAGCGATTTGACCAGGTCGTGTCGGCGCGATACAATGCCACTAGACCCGATCGGTAAAACCTTCGGTCAACACTTAGTCGCATCCAACAACACAGACGCGTTTCCACATGAACGCGTCGAGTCAACCGGACGCGACATCAACGCCGCCTTAACATGACGGACAAAACCAGAAATGCGTCGGCTCAGCGCGACACGTTCACATGAACGCGTCGGCTGTCCTAGCCGCGTTTCAATAGAGACAGTGGGTTCAACTCACAGGCCGAACCCCACCTTCCCCACGCGGAGTCCATACATAAATCTGGTGTAAATTCCATTCTAAAGTATTAAACAGTACAAACTAAACATAACAAACCACCCTCACATGCACCACCCCATAAAACCCATTCAAATCCTTTCAAAACATCATAAACAGGGTAGGAAGTCTTCCTACCGGCAGAAGACGCCGAAGAACGCCCCAAAACCTCCTTGTCAACGGCACGCCCACTCTCCGAGCACCGTCCTCGCGTGGTTCCCGCACCACACGAGCCATCCGAAAGCAAGAATCACCGGAAATCCACCGGAGAAGCTTATAACATCTCCCCTTGTGCCGGACAGGGCATCCTCTGCTCTGTCTGGCCGAAACGAAGCCTTTAACACACTTTTGCAAATCGTGTGTGGAACAGACGCTTTGTTTAACTTCGTTAAATGTGGAGTCCATACATAAATCTGGTGCAAATTGCATTCTAAAGTATTAAACAGTACAAACTAAACATAACAAACCACCCTCACATGCACCACCCCTTAAAACCCATTCAAATCCTTTCAAAACATCATAAACAGGGTAGGAAGTCTCCCTACCGGCAAAAGACACTGAAGAACGCCCCAAAACCTCCTTGTCGATGACACGCCCATGCTCCGAGCACCGTCCTCACGTGGTTCCCGCATCGCACGAGCCATCTGAAAGCAAGAATCACCGAAAATCCACCGGAGAAGCTCCATAGCATCTCCCCTTGCGTCGGACAGATCATCCTCTACTCTGTCTGGCCGAAACGAAGCCTCTAACACACTTTTGCAAATCGCTTCTGTAACAGACGCCGCGTTTAACTTCGTTAAACATGTCCACCTAAACTGACGCCATATAGAAACCTGTGCCATGTGTCACAGAGGTGGTTCCCTGAATCGTGTCTGGCATGTACGACGCGTTCAAATCGCATCGCCTACCTCCGCCGCGATTCCAAACAGTGAACCAGCAGTGCAATTGGGCTGGCATATCTGGCCCACACTGGTCACTCTGTGCTTAGAAAACCCAAACACAGCCCATTGACCATCTCTTGGTCAAGAACACCACACATAGACCCGATAAACCTGGATCTGAACGACCGTATTGTTACAACGGAGGATGACAGAGTGGCATTAGCGGAGGAGGAGGGAGCGGCAACTGTTGAGTTGTGTGTTTTGATGATGACATATTAATGATGTCTACACTCTCATACTTTGATTTTAATGATGACTAAAACATTTGGTTATGAATGTTGTCCAAACACTCACAATTTGATTTTGATGATGACATATTGCATATATTACAATAATAACAAAACAACATGTTCTTTATGCTTAATGTTTAATATTTTACTAATAATGACATGTTTTGATGGTCCACTCTTCATATTTACAGGTTTGCAAAGTTTTGTCAAAATAGTGCCAACACTACTTGACAGATAGGTCGACACTACCAGACTGCCCAGCAAGCTTCTGAAGAAAAAGTCACAGTCAGGTAGACACTTCTTGACAGTAAGGTCAACTCTACCAGTCTACTCAGCAAGTTCCTGAAGAACAAGCTGCCAGTAAGGTCGACACTAGCTGAGAGTAAGGTCGACACTAGTTGTCATCTAGTGAACAAGTTTTGGAGATATTCTCAAGAGGTCGACTCTGTCTGTTGATCAGGTCGACACTAGAGTTCTGCCAGTAAAGGGAAATTGGAATTTCTGATCAGTAGTGTCAACACTATGGAAATGTAGGTTGACACTCTTTTTTTGTAAACCCAGAATTGTGCAGAGCATAAAATCCAGCGGCTGTGATCTCTTTCTGAGATCTTTATGGGAGATGCTATATTTACCAAATTGCCCTTTCATCTAAGTGGCAATGAGGTAAAGGCCTTTTTGGACACGTGGCATCCTTGGGTGCACTATAAGGTTTTGTGCACACCTTTCTCACGTTCATGGGACCGCACAGTGGCTATATAAGCCTCTATCTCATCTGATGCAACCATCCCTTTGAGCAATTCATCGATTCCATCAAAGAGGACTTGGGGATCAAGGCCAAGCAGTGAGAGAAAGTTCTGGAGTGCAGAAAGAGGAGCAGATCAAGAAGAAAGCAGCAGAGGAAGAAGAAGGAATTGTGTAAGCAACATATTTGAAAATAGAGCATC